>OX383901.1:3780000-5030000 GCA_947532125.1 Saturnia pavonia
GGACGCTACGTTTCAAAAAGCTATATATACAGCCAATTAAAAGTATTGTTCAAACGCGTTTTTATTCATTTATATTGTTAAAATATACTATTAAATTCATAGAAGTATCACTTCTACTGCGTGTAAAGTTTTCTTTCAATATAGTTGTTTTTGATTAGCATTTTAATAAAAACACCAATTTATATGTAATATTTATCATTGTATGTATGTATGTATCATTAGATATCTGTCCCAGTTGAAATAACATGCATAAACTATTGATCTTATGATGTAGAGTATCATCATCTCAATGCCTTGTATATCCGTGCACACCCGCTGCCCCGCGTCACGCATAAATGATAAATAGCCAAGCCCGGTAAAGCTGTAAAAGCCGCAAAGGCTCCAGGGCCCCTAAGGATAACAGTATAGTCAGCTCGAAAAAAAAGATAAATAATGTGAATTCATATTACTGACTCTTTTTAAAGTTGTAAAAATAATTTAAATGTGTAGAGTGTATATCAATAATTATTTTCATCAAAGAATGTTTATTTATACAACATTAAATTTTCCGGGAGTAGACAACTTTTGTAAAATTGTTTTAAACACTTCATATGTTGAAAATAATACCACGTATTTCGGCAGCTGAGGATACACACTGGTTGATCCCGAAATGCGACAGACTTAAAGAGATTCACTATGATTAGTTTATTACCATTGACGTTATCATTCAACAAATAAAACTAACTTTAAAGGTATTATATGCAAAGTTGACTTTAGTAGAATTTTACATATAAAATTTTTTCAGCATGTATAATTTTGAAGCTACCACCCGCGAAATATTAGTAATAATTCTAGAGTCGCTTATCACAAAATAACAAACAACTCTATATATTCGTTGTACGGTGACGTCACATTTTCTGTATAGTGTTTGCAAACACGTGACTCACAGCCAAAAAAATAAAAACAAACAGACAAAAAACCTATAACTTAGACAAATAACTTGGATCATGAATTCTGAGGTGCCACAAAAACTCCCTAGAAAGTTTCTAACAAGGGAGCCACCATCTTTTTAGGATACTGAAATCGTCATAAAACTGGAGAAAACTATATTTACTTAATAATGTAATAATTGTCTCCAATAAAGAGGACTGGTTGCCAAGTTAGAAATATGAATACGAGACAATATTATATATGCAGTAAATTTTCCACAACTATTTGCGAGCAAATAATATACATTAATGATTAAAGATGAAATAGAATATTTATGTAAAGTATAACTTATAAATACAAATCGTTTTCGTAATACATTCGAGCACCAAAATATATTATCATAATATTCATGTATGGTTAAAATGTCTTATGTTTGTTTGGGGTTCGTCATTCTTCATAGTAATAATCCCAGTCTGGAAATACATGTAAATATCTCACTGCTGAACTCAGAACTATTTCCGTGGAATGACATGAACTTAGTCACTTATTTAGACCATGATGCGACCTATTGTCGATTTCAAATATAGATAACTATACATTACTGTGTTTACTCCCAACAAAATAATTGGATCGATATTAGACATTCGATCGCTATAAAATTGCTTTAAATATCAATTTTACAGAGCCTTTTATGTTTACTTTCCTGTAATTTAATAAAAGCAATGCATAGAAAGCAAGCAACACTTTCAAAAACGAAATAGGAATTTCGTAATATTTCAAATTTCTAGATACTTTATTAAAAGTTTATACATATTTCGGTAAATCTTTATAAATATAATTCTTCTGTAGGTGTGTATGTGACTGAACTCCTCCTAAACGGGTGGATCGATTTTGATGATTTTTTGTGTGGATTTGGGTAGGTCTCTGGTTTGTTTAGATTCACAATTGGACCCGATATATGACGCTGTGGTCGAGTTCTAGGTTATTTTTAAGCAAGCCAACGTTCGGGCAGGACAACGTCTGTCGGGTCCACTAGTCTTATTATAATATGCTTATTAATTTAAGATCTGTATTGTTACAGCTATTCTTAACGTCGCCGATTCAAGTAATGAGACGAATAACGTTTTTACAACAATAACGTGTTTAATTGAAGAGTCGCGAGCTGTCGGTGTTGTCTCGCTCTGTTTCCCTCACGCATGCGCTATTGACACCATAATTGAGCATAAAATTGGGCGATGTTACTTTTATTTTCTATCTCTCTCTCTCTCTCTATCGAATTTAACATAGACTTGCTCATACCTTTAATTATAGTTACATCCTTTTCTATTTTATTTTACTGTGTTTATAACTTGTACTCGTGAATCACTTGCAAGACTTACGTGTTCGTTTTTTTTCTAATCTAATACTGTATTATTAAGCTCAAGAAATTATTTTTGTTTGTTTGAATGCCTTAATATCTGGAACTACCTGTCACATATGAAAAAATCTTTTTGCATGTTATACCCTATTTATTGAAGAAGGTTATAAAACTTCACGCTACAATTCTAAAGAACAGAGCAGTAACCATGAACGTCAAGCAATCTAGTAAGCTGTATACGAGAAAGGGAAGTGAGAATAACGATAGGCTACATGAATGCGTGGATGTTACGATGGCGCGGTGGAGAATGGGCCGAATAAATTTAAGACGGGTGAAATCGTGGGGCACACCTTTTTTATATATATGTCCAATAATCAAGTTTCAGTATCTATTTTGGTATGTAGTTGATATAATGTTATAATCAGTTTCAATAGGAAAAGTTTTCGGCCCAAGCATAGTTTTTTTTTCGAACTTAATATACTGTTAGCCTTAGGGGCCCTGGAGCCTTTGTGGCTTTTACAGCTTCACCGAGCTTGGGACCAAGCGTAGTGTAGGCTCTTTCTTATATACGCTGCCTAAAAATTAATTTACGAAAAAACAATGTATATCATTTCCAAGATTAACAAATGAATACTCAGGTTCAGTAGCCGTGTCTGTAACTTAAAAGATCCGGGTTGGTTAAAGATTCCTTCTGCTTATTTCAACTAATCTAGTCTAATCTTGGTCACGTTTTGTTGACCATGTAATACAAAAAAGAAGTGTATTCGTTAGATAAAAACGGAAAACGTTTTACATTACGTTTAATATATTTAAGCATAATGATGATAAGTATGTATATAATTAATTTAATTAAAAAAATAATCTCGAAATGGTGGTGAGCCTACACATATTTCTAATGACGTCAGCGCATACGCGCCGGATGTTGCATGCACGCATTCAAATGTATTATTTTTCTATTTTTGTTCTTGGAACAATTTATTAAGTAATTATAATTAATTAATTGTTAATATTGTTGTTTCTTCATTATGTTCATTGATTGAGCATGAGAAAATTTATGATAGGTAGTGATATAAACATGGATTAATACAGTGGATACTCGACTATCCGGACCTCAGTCATAGGAATTCGCAGTTACCCGGACAGCCGGAGCCGGAGTGATCCCGTTAGTTTACCACAGTTAAAACCACCTTCTCCTTGGGGAAAGGGGGGTTCAAAGAGAGGTATGGCACAGAGAAATTTCATTGAAGATTTCTGTCTACTTGGGGCTGCTCCACTAGTAGAATACCTCCACTATACAGAAGATCGCTAAATAACCTTGTGTTGTGTTCCTGCGGTGAGTAGTGTTTGCAGAGCCCCTAAGGGTAGGGGGTGCAAATTCAAATTTTAGTGATACCTATAATATTACAAGCGTCCCTAGGCTACGGTATCCGCTTATCATCAGGCAGGCCATATGCTTGTTGCCACCTTAGTGGTATAAAAAAAATGAATTTGTGATGTAAAATTAATGAAAAAAAAAATGTTTTCGTCAAATGACAATTACCAAATATTTTTAAACAAATAAACACTACAGTAACTGTCCTATGTGACTTTTAAGTCATATTATGATAAAGGTTTCAATATTTTAGTATTTTTAAGAAAACACATACGTAGGTATGTCCGAAAATTTATCTGTAATGTGTTAATAATATAGATTATCGTTGATATTAGGTATATTGACAATAGGTTTTATTTTTTGATGTTTTGAATAGACAACTATAATTATAAACATATTATATACAAAATACAAAAGTTCCCTAAATAAAAAATAAAAAAAAATTGACGTGAGATATTGCTAGGGGATTTTTTCTATTTTTAGTTCACGGAGTTAATGGAAGCCCCCTGTCATATTTTTTCTTGGCGGGACCACATTTGGAACATAATAAGCAATGGGTATTTATTTATTTCTAATTAATCTCTTGGACGTTGTGATAACACAGGCTCCATTCAACTGGAGAACTATGTCAAGAATCTGTTTATCTCTGATAAGGGACAAGGGATGGGGCAAAATAGACCCGCTTCAGCTTGCCCACTACGGACGGCGAAGAAAGAAAACCTTCTTAAAAATTTAGAGGAAATCAACCTCTATACAAAAAAGATGGCAGTGGACGAAAACCACCTTAAAAATAACCGAGGAAAGTAACCTCGTTAGAAAATTACCAACGGTCGAGCATGAGTGCCTGGTTAAAAAATCACTACCGGATGTTCCTTCTACTCCCACCCCTGACAGGTTGAACAAATGGTAGATGAGTCGGGGGATCCGCCTTCTCGTTGCACTGGTTCTGCGGACGAGGAGACAGTTCTTGTCCGACTGTGGACTGTGGACTGTCTCCGTCAGAGGGTGGCCCTACGGGGCCTTGTAGCCAGGGTGTCGCGGTGTATGCTCACACGATCCCGTGACACTCCATTAGCGCGGCAGACGATAAACCATGTGGTTTTAGTGAGTAGGAGTCTCACATAACCCCGTTGCTCTCCCGGACTCAATGATAAACGTTAAAAAGGGGGCTCCATACATATATAATTATAGATACCGTGATGATTCCCACGACCCGCATTTGATAATAACACATCATTGAGCCGCTGAATGGTTACGTAAGCCATGACCGCACAAGGTCTATAGACGTGTGACTATTACAACAATAATAAGAGACTTTGACAAAAACAATGTTTTTTTTGCTTAATTAATGCCGTATATATATATTTTGCTGTATTGATGTCCACGTAACTTACTGTGTGGGTGTGCAGGTGTAATGTATGTTGAAATAGTGAATGATAGAGTCACTGTATCGCGCAAGCAGCCGGCTCGAAGGCTCCATGCCGGAGGATCAGACCTATGCCGTTGTTTACATTATTTTTCGATTATTTATTGGGTTGCAAAACTAAAAAGTTTCAGAGACGATGTCGTAAATAATTAGAAGTGTTTTTGATACGCTCCTGCCAAATAGCTAACGGTTGAGTAAATTATTTTTTAGTAGTACATATAGGTACGCGGATGTTTTGAAATCTGCGGAATAGATTATAATGTGTAAGTAGGTCATGGCGTGCTAGGGTATCTGTGAGCTTCATTTATTGTTTATTGTTACAGATACTCACGTCGGTTTTAAAAAAATGCTTCCCGTCGATACGTCGGCCCGAATTTACCTTTAATCTTTTTACATAAATACATACGCTTAAAATACATCACTTTTAGTTTATCCTATTGTAAGCATGCAACCACTTGTTTTAGTACAGTATTTTAATATTAATATTAAAAAAACTAGCAACAATAAAATTTTATAACAAAAAATAATCTTTGTCAGTCACAGACAACGCAGTATTCAGATTAGTGAAATGATTTTTGGAATTGGATCAGTAGTTCCTAAGATTACCTCCTACACACTTTACCTCTTTATAATAAATCTTCTCTCCTGTTGTTAGAAATATCTTAGTAGTAGCACAATTTAACAATGGATTGTAAAAGGCCATGACCTTTACGCCAGCCAAAGGAGTATCCAAAATTTGTTGGTGTGCTTCAGTAAAAAACAAAGTCTATAAATCTTATCAATATCGGAAAAAAAAACACATACCTAATTTAACGTTTATATTTATTATAATTACATACATACGTATAAATTATGTTATTATTGTTTATTTTCAGTGTCCTGAGTCTAAAGAAGATCTTAATAATTGAAAAAGAAGTAAGAAAACGAGTTTAGTTCATCGTTAACACCAATTAACATTTAATTTAATTCAATCAATCAGTTTTACCTAAAACGTGTTTTTTTTCAACGTGTTTTCAGTGTTTTCCTTTTAAGTTATATTTTTTGGTGCGTTTAGGATCATGTCACGATATGAAGTTAGCCATTAATGATAATAATAGCGTCACTAACGTACGTACGTACGTAACGCCTATGAGGGTGGTTTCTAGCCAGACTGGCATTAGAAAATGCTCTAACACCATGCATGGTTTCACCACGGTATTCATTCGTTTGTTCCTGTTCGTACACGCTACCATCATTGCTTCATTGCCATTGCTAATGGAGTTTCAAACATTCCTAAAGAAGGCAATGCTGATGCCGATGTGCGTAATATTAGTCCCCCCCGGCCCAAGCAAAATCCTGATTACTTCTTTTTTTTTTAAATATGAGAAATATAAACAGTATCAGAAATTTATTAAACTTCCGTATAATTTGTTGTTTAATGTATTCCTTTCATTTCTCAAACAATCTTGATGATATAAACTGTTATGGCCAGTTCGCATATAATCTTTTATATTATATGAACTTGTTTGATTATTGAATATTCAATTTACCGGTTCTCTTTAATTTATTTGTATCCATAATACCAATTTGCCAGTTTGACGCTAGTCTAACAACTGGCCTAGATAGCTCATCTAAATAATCTTATAAGTTTTATATAACAAAAGAAAAACAAAAATCTAACCAGTGTTTTACAGATTAATTTAAAATATGATAAAAAGAAACATAATACAATTCACCAGGAAAAATACTTGAATCTCGCTTTGACATAATGTAACCTTAGAATTCCCCTTTGATAACACTTTGTAAATGCGTGAGAATTTTGTTTCATTTCGACCATTTCGTCGTTTCGCTTATTTCCAGATAAGATAATCAGGGATGTTACCAAGGACATAAAAATATCATTAGATTTTACTAATATATGATTTCGGTTTCGATCATGGATACGGATATGAAATTATTCCAGATATCCGATAGTTTCGGAAAATACTTAGGTATTATTTGAACAATTGTAGGTAAACAATGTTAACTTTATTTCAGTTATAAGTTAAATTTTAAATCATTTTCCATATCGACAGTGTCTTATTTGACTCGATCAGTATCCGAAATTATTCGAAACATTTATATTGGATACCTACGCTAACGGTTTCGGATATCCAATAATTACGATTACGGAGTTCCATAAAACTTATGATAAATAATTGTTCCAAAATTTTATAATTTAAATTAATTTTTTAATTTTTTTTTTACAAAAAATGTGTCTTCTTATATCGCTGTGAGTAGTAACAGACTGGCAGTTAAGTTAAGAATAAGTAAAAAACATCTATATTTTTAATTAGTGGTCTTATTGCGTCGATATTGACAGCGTTGCCATATATCACACCTACACGGGTTTGCCACGATGTGGATAGACCATGGAGGATGCAAGTTGCACCAAGTGTCTAGATGAAGCTAGTTTGGATATCTGTTGTATTATTTGAAGTCCCTTATGGTGGATTTCGATGTTTTGCTTTATAATACCAGGCCAAAATTACCTATAATTTTTTTGCCTAATTATTATGAAAACAAAACTATCTCCAGAGCTCGAGTTTTCATCCATTTTGCAACACATCCGTTCTGTATTTAATGTGACACCACACTAACACCGCTGGTAACTAAATTTTGGTCAAGCTAAGTCATTTTTGTCATTTAAACTATTCCTCTCTTCCAAAAACTAGGCCAGTTCATGTTTGTCCGCTTATTTCGCGGTCGAGCCTCGGCTTGAGGCTGAGATGTGTGAGTAGGTGGTGTGGTGCGACGATGTGCAGCGAAGCTGTGAAACGGTGTGATGATTTCCACCAAAGCTGTGCGAGATACTTGCTTTTACTTGTAGTCTAGTAGCTCTAGTTTCCCCACACCGTTTTACACACATTCCTCCACTCGCGTGTCTCGCTCACATCTCACGCTTATTTATTTGTAAAAATACCTAGCTCCTCCAGTCCTTTTCCATCAGAGCTGCGATAAACGAGGCTAGGAAAACGAACTAATCCTATTTGGTGTATTTTTTTCTTGGTTCTCTGGTTGAAACGAAGCATAACATAAGTAAGTGGAGTTATATTATTAACCTTTTCATTTTGAACAAAATGTAAAAAACATTTTTTATTTCGTTTGCATAATGTAATTTGTTTGCCGTAGTCGGATACGGAGCGTTCGAGTAAAGAGATTTAAGGAAAAAACATCACGATTAAACCCAAATACAGCGGTAACTCGAACATGTATAGATGTATCTCATAACATTGAAGCTCTGTATTCCGTAAATGGATCGCAAAGGGGCTCGTTAACATCACACTTTAATATACAAACCGGAACGCCAATTGTATATATTTTGAAGAGAAATTCCGATGCTGTCTATATTTGGATCTTTATTTAAACAGGGCTGCTAATGTTTCACATACAAATTAATTTTTAATTTATAAACTCAAAGCTATATTTAAATAAAACAAAAGCTTGAATTAATTTAAATGTGTCAGAATCGTGTCTATGTCACTATTTAAAAAGAAATCAATTGATATAGCAAAGATATAAAAGATCCTGACAGGTATTAAAAATTACGGCGTATATAAAATAAAATGGAAAGAAAGTATAGATGCCGCGCGCTAGAAACAGGTGTGCTCTGTGATCCACGTATATAAGCAGTCAACGACGGGCTTGAAGGATGGTTCTAGCTCGTGCCCTCGTATTGTGAAGATCTCCTTTAATATGTAGCTTAAGATTGTGCAAGGCCACCTACTAAGTTGGAACCCGAAGAGAAGATCATTCTGGCTGGAGCTAGTCGGATCGTGAGGACGATCAAGATCAATTACTAGGTCGCCTACAGACAGCGATAACATCAGACATGCGGGGCATGCGGTGGCTTTATAGGCGAGGTTAGGGGCCACTGGAGGCAACCCCAAATAAACAGACATCATGCTCACTTGGATTGTCGGACCGTGTACATCTCTACAATGCTTGCTCTTAACTCAGATTAAGCCCATAAGACTTATGATTCAGTAATGAAGAAAGATATCAGGGAAAATTCTGATGTTTTTGATAATATATTCTGATATCTCTCTCTCTCTCTTTACAAATGCATGTATTTATTACTAATCGTACCCTACGCTTTCGCTCGTGTTAAATTTTTCAAGCAACTCGACCGCGCCGCACCTTCCCGCGCGCCGACAAACGGGTGCCTTCAGCTTTGTAGCCTATTCTTGTTATCACATCTCGAACTTGCCTACAGCTTTCCAGATTGCTGAACTTGACAATGACTTGATTTGTCTTGCCTATAACCGTCCTCAATAAATAAGCTATAAAACGAAAAAGATTTTTTCTAGTATGACTGGTAATACAACAGACTAGCGCATTCAACAAACAAAAAAAAGTTGACCTTCATAATATTAGTGTAAATAGTAGGTACTTATGAACCAACATATCTAAATTTAATTTGTACATATTATGTTTAGTCTGTAGATATTTCATCTAGGAACTACTGGTATGTTTAATAAAATATATTATTCAAATGCTGCTTACAAATACTTATATTCCAAGCGATTAATTGGCTTTTGAATTATATTATGATGTTAGAAAATTAACTCTAAAAAAGTAACTATTATTTTCTTTATCTTCTATACATATTATAAAACTCAACATCTCTCTGTCTGTCTGTCTCTTTCTGTTCTTTACACGCGAAAACCACTTATCCGATTTACAAGGTTCTTTTTTAAGTCATAGGCTATATCATCTGGCTAGGTTATAGGATATATTTTATAAGATAAAGTAACATATGAAATAAGCTTTCACGATAATGATGAATTAATTCGGGAAAAAGGCGCTTAAACGGCTTACACTGAGTAAACCATAAGAGATATATGAAATTAATGAACCACATAATTGAAGACCCTCAAAAGACCTACAGAAAAGACCGTGATAGCATATGTGACATATGGTCTGTCTTCTAAGGATCACACAAAATATCATTTTTGTTTTTAAAATAATCGGGAGGCGAGCTGGCGACCGTTATGGGTGGGAGCGGGTGCAGTACGATTCGCGCGTGCGCTCGACCGACGGCATTCTGTAGTTCACGCGAGCGGAGCCGCGGGCACAGCTAGTCATTTACTAAACTTCTAAAGTGTACTTAGCGATTTTTAGCAACTTCAATCATATATCTAAGAGAATAGAATACAAATATTAGGCTGTGCTATAATAACTTCTTTGGGCTAAGCCTAGTACAAATAAAATAATTAGAAATAAGTCGTATACAGTAATTAATACCTTACCTAGACCTACGCGAATTCGGAGTTACCTACGCGATTTTTGAAACTTGCCGAGTAAGATAAAATGACTGTTGCAATCTTGATAGAAGATCAATTGAATAAGGGTTAAAATTTTAGTAAACATAGGGCCAACGTAGGGTACATTTAGTTCCAAAACAAGGAAAAAAAATATCATAATAAGAGGATACATTGCGAAATAGGAAAAAAAATTTAGTCGTCTCTTTTTTTCGATCTAACTATTCTCAATACTGTTAGCCATAAAGGCCCTGAAGCTTCAGACAGCTTTTACACCTTCACCGGGCTTGGGTTTTGTCGTTTCAGACGGCTTTATTAAAAGTTAAGACGCCGTCTGAGAATGGTAAAAAACTTAAAAAAAAACATTTACCTGGAAAACGTAGAAGCCGTATTTCTATGTCAAAATAATTTAGGCTTACGTTTTTACATTTTTGAAATACATACATAAAATATAAGTTGTTCTATTATTTAGGATCTCATAATAATTATATATATTTTTTTTAGTTTCCCTTCCCTGTTGAACATTTTTTGTATGAATTTTTATGCAAACCGCTGAGTCTCACCTATCGCGTAAGTTTCGAGTATTACTTTTTTTTCGATATGACTACACTGTTAGCCATAAGGGCCCTGAAGCCCCAGACGGCTTTTATAGTTTCACCCGGGCTTGGAGGGGTATTACTGTATTGTATAAATTGTACGGCCGTAGCCTGCCGACACGGGAGAGAGATGAGTGCAGATAGGAAATAAAAACAACGTACGCGTGCCCCGCTCCCCAATACCGCGTATCAGACGATGTACCCTTAAAATAAACAAAAAAATCTGTCGCGTTCCGCTGCATATTTAAAGGCGCGTCACACAGAACTCAATCAACTTTGAACTAGACAAGAAATATTTTATGCGTCACTGCTAATTTTAAAAAATGATTACAAAACGAATTGAATATGATATTATAAAATAATTTGTTACATGATAAGGGAGCGTTCAAGTATTACGTAACGCAGTTTTAGGAGATTTTTGAACCCCCCCCCCCATGTAACGTGCCGTAACGTTTTTCTTTACCCCCCACCCCCCAGTAAAACGTTACGTAACCACGTACCACCAAGTGACCATTTTTACCTGAAAAACTCACAAAAAAACTCTACGCGACCGTCTGAACGGTTAAAACAATGTTACGTAACGCGTAGTTCCAAATAACTCCCTCCCGCCTCCTGTAACGCATCGTAACGTTTCAGAAGACCCCCCCACCACTCCAATTCGTTACGTAATACTTGAACTCTCCCTAAGGGTTATAGGGACACACATAACAACTAGGAAAGGGATCGACACCGTATCGCCTTTCTCCTCGCCGTCAACCAGGCGTCAACCTAATGTAAGGACGTAACTAAAGCGGATCAGCAGCTGCGGGAGTTGAGCCGCGCTTACGGCTCGCCGACCGCTGGTTGACGGCTAGGCGGCACCAGTTCAATCAAGTTTATCCCTTGTCATCTTTATTTTTTGTTTGAAATGTAACCTACAAATCAATAAAGCATGCGCGCGATACGACTGGAAGCTGCCTTGTTAATGACACTAATGACAGCACCAACAGTAATGTGCTGCAGATATGCCGCGGGAGGGATGAGAGGGGCAAGCGTGGACGAAGAAACGTAAGCTCGGGTACGGAGAGACGTATAAAAATAAAAAATGCTTTTTTAGTAATCCATACGAGCGGAGCCACGGTCACAGCTAGTATACAAATAATACTGGACGGCTCGAGTTGATACGGTGACGATCCCTTTCCAAGTTGATATGTGTGCTATGACCTTTATTATATTTTTTAAATTTACCATATAATGTTATTCAGCTATTTCTCATAATGGTATGAATGGTATATGATAACTGTTAATGAGTTTGTATCACAACTAATTACATCTAATAACACAAATAAATGTAACCCTTGCGTATACCTTCGTCTTAACATATACTAGGTTTTCACTTATTGCCTGTGAAATAGCAATGTTAAAAAATATAATTTCAACTATAATTAATAGCTGCTATATTTAGCTATAATTTCTATGCCTACTGCGAACTGGTAAATTTTGTATATTGGCTGTATAGATAATAAATTGAGCAAAACATAGCAGTCTTATAATTATTGCCAAACAGGTTGAACCACGATAAAACATATGCGAATATACATGTTATAGGCAATGTATGAAATGCCGGCATTCTATAGATAGCCTAAGAGTACCCGACAATGTACCTATAAAATAAAGAAAATTATTAAGTACATACTTTGCCTAGGCATTCTATAGAATGCCAAATGTTATTTAGGCAAAGCATGAAATACATCTCCGGTTTGTTGCGAATGTCACGTGAGAGTTTATGGATGGCCTTAAAGTGTGATATGATTGAGACAAACACACACATTTATAGGATTTAGCCTGCGAAAGAATGAGATAGAATATAGATGGTTAAAGCATGTCCTGATTTTACGCGATAGCGGTCGGCGAGCGCCACGGTCTAACAGAATGCGTACCTATGAAATGTTATAAATGTCATGTATACCTCAATACAACAGTTTGTACAAGTCTGGTCTTCACAACGCTAGGCCAATTCGACGACGAATATAGTCGTGAAAATCAGGGCTTGCATTAACCATGCATATTCTATCTCATTCTCTCGTAGGCTAAATCCTATAGATGTGTGTAGTTGTCTCAATCATATGACAATTTGAGGTCCCGCCAAAAACTCTCACGTGATATTCGAAACAAATCGGAGATGTATTTTATGCATTACCAGTTTCTATAGAAATATGAATCACTTCATACATTGTATGCTAGCTTCAGGTATTCTATAGAATACCGGAATACTATACATTGTCTATAACATATATATTCAATGAACATAAAAATAAACATTATTAGGGTATTAAAATATAAACCTGTTTATTTGATTAGATTAATAATCACTTGTTAAATGTAAATGGTTCACATTTTGATCAGCTTGAAATGCACATGCTACCTAGTTCGGAGGCTATAACATTCAAAACCAATTTTTTTAATCTGACATTTTAGAGCGTTCAAACAAATAAAAATCTATCTCTTGAGCTTTATTATATTAACATAATTATTATATTAATATATTATATATTAACGGAAAAATTAATGAACATAAAAATAAACATTAATGTTTTATTTAAAAACATAAATCTGTTTGTTAATACATTTTGTATTTTCTATATAAAATAAAATGATTGAGGTTTGCCATTGTGGGCGCTTCACGCAAAATTACTGGATAGATTTTCTTTAATTGTTTTACTCCTTAGATACTTGATTCTTATAAAAAAAAGTCGATATCATCATTCAATAAAAAGTTATAAAAGTTTTAAGAAACTACGATTTTAATAAGCACTACGCTTTCATCTGTCGTCCACGCGAGCGGAGCCGCGGGCTCAGCTAGTTGTTAAAATAAATGGTTCACATTTTGATTAGCTTGAAAAGCTCAGCTAACGTAGTTCGAATGTCTGGTTTATAATTAATTTCTCGTGGTAGCCCTGCCAACAACCATTATATTTCCGCATGAATTCATTTGAATGTTTTCATTATACATTCAAAGCACGGTGCAACATATCTTCTTGTTGCATCTCCCTTCTCACTGACAGCAAACGAGGCGACGTTAAAGCCACGTATACACTATTTATAGGGAATGAAACATTGTTTATAAACAATTTCACTATTCACTAAGACCATTTCGTGGTAAAAGTTTCTCGACGTTAATGTTTTCAAAACAAATACATTCAAATACCTATATAGAGTAGCCAATAATAAAAAATATACATACATTTTTATGAAACTCAAATATAGAATGTTCCACTCGAATCTATTTATTTAAAAAATGAATGAATTTCGAAATTTGAAATCGAAATCATCCAGTTTTGCTAATATAGCCTTAAATGGTGTATTCCTACCAGCCTGTTCCAATTTTCGGTACCTTGGTTGATTAATTCAAAACAACGGAGAGATTGACTGGGACGTGAAAAGTAGGATAAATGCAGGGTGGATGAAATTGCGACAAATCTCAGGGATCACATGTGATCCACGAATGCCCTTGAAACTTAAGGGATAAGTGTATAAAACCATTATAAGACCTATTTTGATGTATGCATCTGAGTGCTGGGAAACTAAAGAGATGGATGAAAGAAAATTACACGTGGAAGAGATACGAATGCTAAGATGGATGGGTGGTGTAAATAGAATGGATAAAATCAGGAATGAGTATATCAGAAGAAGTCTTAAAATAGCACCAGTCACAGAGAAATTGAGGGGTTATAGATCAGCGTGGTCTGGGCATGTCATGAGGAGAGATGAATGTCATATAACTAGAATGTTAAGTATGAAGGATATATGAGTAGAGGAAGACCGAAGAAGGTATGGATGGACTGTGTGAAGAATGTTATGCGTATAAAAGGGGTGAATACTGAGATGATAGTTAATAGAGTAGATTGGAAGAGAAAAACATATTGTGCCGATCCTACTTAAGTGGGATAAGGGTAAGAAGAAGACTTGTCGAAGTAAATAAAAAGGAATATTCCATACAAATTCCATTGGAAATTACTTAAAAACCCCCATCTGCATATTGTGACGAGCAACAACGGAACCCTAAACTGCGTGTGGCCTGACGCCCGGTTTTTGATTTTAGATTAATAGAATAAATACAAGAACAGCGAAAATCACTTTACGCAATCAATACTTAATAAGACCAGTTGATAATTAAACCAGGATTACGACATAGTATTATATTACCTATCTATAACTATAATTATCTAGTACCTATTTTATGTCTTTATTTCGAGCATATCGCTTTGGGGCATTTCGCTGTCGATAACAATTAGTCGTCGCTAATATTAAACTTGTTTAGTGTTTAAGTTCGGTGAAGCAAGCGGCTGAAATAAATATACATACATAAAATTATGATACATCTGTACATTTATAAAACTATAAAAAAAATGAATTAGTGCTGTTAGGAAACTACTCGGAATAAAAAACAGAGGGTATGCAGTTATTTTTTATAATGTTACTAGCAGAATTTAAGCCGAGTCAGCATTTGACAAGCGACAAATGTTTTTACTCGCGAAATAAGGGACACGGTAACATACTTAGATTCATGGTAGAACGCGTAGATGTTATAATACGATTATTACTAGTTTTTGAAACAATGTTTATAAATAAAATTTTACCAGTGACTACACAGCCTTACTTTAAATCAGGGGTGTTATGGAACCCTGTAACCGTAACCGAAACTATCGGATATCCGAAATAAAAACAATATCCGAAGCAGTAACCGTATCCCATATAAAGTCGAATGAGACACTGTCTATTACAAAAATGTCTTAAAATATAACTAATAGATGTCCAAAATAAACTTAATATTGTGCACCTACAAATATTCAAATATTACCTATTTTAAAACATGTAGTATCCATAACTGAAATTATCTGTTTTTTTTTGTATACCAAAGGGCGCAAACTGGCAGATGGCCCCTCTGATGGTAAATGGTTACCATCGCTTTGGACAACTGCAACACCAGGGGCATTACAGCCATGTTGCTGACCTTGGACACTTTATTTCATTCCCTTTTTGAAGAGCTCCATGTCATAGCCCTGTATTATGGGATATCTGGAATAATTTCAAATCTGTATACAAAACCGATTAAATATTCTTAAGATAGCCATATCCAGATACGAAATCTCATATCCGTGGCATACCAAATAATATATAAGTCGATGCATTAAATTAACTATTCCCTAAGCTGCTTATTGTAAATATTATTCTTTTCATCTATTTTTGACCCTGTTACGCCATCGCAACGAATCACAATTGCTGACCGAGAGTAAACATGGAACCGAGTTCCGTTCACAGTCCCACGGTGCACCTGACATCGAGTCAGCAATTTCGGTAGAAGAAACGTTGGGCAACCCGACTCCTTCCTTACTATATTTAAGTTTGTATTAATTATTAAACGTTACTGTGAGCCTAACATCGGCAGCAGTCACATCTTATTAGTTTTAGTCTAGTTTGTAATTTAAAATAAATTAAGCTTAAAGTAATTTTGGTTTAACTTGGATCCTCCGGCTCTGACCTTCGTAATTGGCGCAGTCGGTAGGATATTCGGATAGGATAGCTAGGGTATTCTCACATCGAATCACCTTATTGCTGCGCTTCAAGCCCTTCCGAATACCTAAAAAAGAACCTGGAGGCCAACGGCTGGAGGAGAAATCAAGACATCGATTCCAAAGGAACCATTATGAAGTATCTCATGTAAGTACTTGAATTGCTCTTGTACTTGCTAATCCTTTAGTTTTATCCTTTTGTAATAGTTCAAAATTTTCCACCGCGGAAAAGTTTCCTCAAAGCCCTACATCGAGTAGGCAAACCTATAGAAACCTAGTATATAGTAATAGACATTTAGAGACTTTATGGGAATTAAGTGATATTATAGAGATGAACTCTGACACTATTTTCAAGGTCTTACGCCCTGTGCCAGAGTTTGATAGGAACCCTAACGTATTAACATGATTTATACGATTGTGCGATCAATTATGTGCAGTGTATTTAAGTGCCAAGCCGGGTAGAGAGCTATGCTTATTAAACGGAATTCTTAATAAAATTACCGGGCCTGCCGCCCGCACAATAAATTCGAACGGTTTCCCAGAAAGCTGAGATGGTATCAGAAATGCTCTTATAAATAATTTTTCAGACCAAAGGGACGAAACGGCCCTCTATAATGACCTTTCTCTTAATACCCAGGGTAATAACTCAACCCAAGAATTTTATGATCGTTGCCAAAATGTATTTAGCACTATCATGACATATGTAAGCCTACACAAATCCATTGCTACAACTATAGAAGCGAAACGTACCTTATACAAAAAACTTACGTTACAAGCATTTGTTCGCGGATTAAAAGAGCCTCTAGGCTCGCGTATAAGATGCATGCGTCCTGATAGTATCGAGAAAGCCTTACAATTTTTGCAGGAAGAACTCAGTGTTATGTACTTGCAAGAACGAAATCATTCAGTGAATGATCGTAAATCTAATGTTAATACTGCAATGAAACCTATGCAGTTACCACCATTTGCAATGCCAGTACCAAAAATCATTCGCTCCTCCTGCACCTATGTATAACAAGCCATGTGCCCTTCCAGCGATATGTCCATGTGTTCCAGAGACAGATGCCCCATTCCCAACCTATGCCATTATGGAGGCCTAACTCTCCGATTAACCGACCCCCTCAAGGTCCTTTTCGCACCCAACAAATGTTCCGTGCGTTGCCTCCCAACTATAATACACAAAATAATTCATTTAAAGTGCAACCGCGAACTTAATCTTTCGATACAGGCCCTAAGCCAATGAGCGGCGTAAGCCATTATGTGACTAGACCCTTACCACCTATTGGTTTGGGCGGACACGACTGGACGAGGTCGGGTAACCCGCCGCCCAGTAACTACTTTAGATCGAGAGAAATGAATTTCAATGAATGCACCGATAACGAAATGTACCTTTACCCTGAATGTGAACCTTATTCGTATTACTCAGAATTTGAATATAATTATGACTGTCCGATGGCATATGACCATGATGAGATGAGGTGTTATTCTGATTATAATACCTGTGAACAAGCAGACACGGACGATACGAACGTCCCTCAACCCTCTATTAGTAATTCTTACAAAGATCAGGATTTTCATAAAAGTCAGATATCAGGAAAGTTAAAATAGAAGTTGACCTCCAAACGCAACGGCAATTTTCTTATATCTAAATTTCTGATCCTCCCCTGAAATTCATTAGAGATACCGGGGCAAATTAGTCCTTCATCAACCCCGAGGCAGTTAAACGTTATTTTCCACATGTACCTCTTAATTTTGACCCTTTCGAGGTAAGTAATGTGCATACCACTACCCGCAATGATTATTCTGTGACTTGACAGTATTTCCCAGAATTAAACAACCTTGATCGTATTAAATTATTTGTGTTCCGTTTCCATAATTACTTTGACGGACTTATCGGACTTGACTTACTTGATAAGTGGGAAGCCAAGATTGACCTTAAGAATAAAGTATTAATAACTCGCGACGCGACGAATCCCATTCAGATGTATAACTCGCGAAATGTTCATCTATATGAAGACGTTATTCCAGCAAATTCTTCTAAGTTAGCTAGACTTCCGATTAATGTTCACGATGGCGACGCGTTTATACCGGAACAAGTAGTATGTAATTGCGTCATAAGGGACTGTCTTACGGTAGTTAGTAAGGACCGATCACGACCGCCGGCGGGAACGGACGTGTTTACGACTGTTCTCTGCCGCCTTTGTGAAGTTTTACGACCGACCGGCCTTGCTGCACACCTGCATCGCACCTGCGCCGCACCTGCGTATCGCCGTCTCGCTCGCACCCATTGTGTCGCGCTACACAACCATAAAACTGCTCTTTTAAGAGCAAATTGTTTCTATTCGACGAAATCCACACTTTAGTGGTCACTTGCCTGATACCTGACGGTGCCAACGAAAGCAAGTGGGTGCGTGACCCAAGCGCCCCTCGGTTGCCTCCTTCAGAGGCAAACGATAGTACTTGGTCGGGCTCAGGAATCTTGGCCCTTGATAGAGTCATAGTCAAGCCCTGAGTGTCTCCTTCCCACCCTTCCGATCCTGCTACACATCCATCCCTGAGTGTCTGTTTGGGCGTAACTAGGTATTTATACCGGCTGCGTTCTCTGCCTCGGGCTTGATAGGGACCTCCACGTAGGGCCCGGTAGGTTCTTTTCCTGCGAGTCATTACACCGTGACCCGCAGGTCCCTTTACACGGCTCGGGATAGCCGTTTAAATTCACTCGGCGCACCCCCCTGCCTCTCCGGCAGGGAGGTTTAACTTCACCCCCGCCCGCCCAACCGCCACCGCCGGAATGGCACACCAAACTGAGTTCGAACGCTTCAAAGCGTTCGCAACGAGCTTACATCCGTCGCTCTGGACGGACTACAATAGGGCCATCGCGGCCGTGCAACCCGCCGTCGTCATCGCTCAGGGCACCGAGCCCACCAGCGACCCCGCCGCGCCACAAGCGATAAAAAAGAAGCCCGTCCCGCGCTCCCGCTCGACGGCACCCCGCGCTCACCGTCAGACGCCGTACAAACGGCCATCGTCGCGTTCGCGTTCCCCGGGCGTTCAAGCCACGACCCCTGCGCCCTCTGCGCTACCGATTAAGAATCAATTTTCTTCACTTGTCCCAGAAGCGGAGACACCGTCGCTTGTAGCAACAAACGACAGCTACTCTCCCGCTAGCCCAGACCCCGAACCGGAGTCCAACGATATGGACACGGCAACACACACAGACAACGAGGGCTTCACCCTCGTCCAAAAAAACAAGCCCGCCAAACGGGCCTCGCGTTCGCGCCCAGAGTCTCCGGAGACTCAGTCGAGACCCCAAAAAGCGCAGCGAACCGGGCTGGATAGCCACGCCCCCCGCTCCGCAGCGCCCTCAGCGCCTGCCGGTACCTTCGCCGGCAGAAAGGCGCGTCGCCCGCCCCCCGTCACGGTCCAGAACAAATCGGTCTGGACAAAACTCTCAGAGAAACTGAGAGAACTTCGCATCCACTACACCCAGGCCAGTAACACGGCCAACGGTATCCGCGTCCAGGTTTCCACCTCGGACGAACACCGTCAATTTACCAGGTTGCTCCGGGACAGCAACCTCGAATATTTCACGTACTCCCTGGAGGACGAACGTCAACTCCGGGTTGTAATCCGCCGCATCCCGGTGGAAATCACACCCGAGGAGGTCAAAACTGACCTCCTATCCAAGGCCTTCCCTGTCCGCGAAGTGCACAGAATGCACGGCGGACAATCCAAAAACAGACCTCTCGACATGGTCTTAGTCATTTTGGAACTGACCCCCGAGGGCAGAGCCATTTTTAACGTTAGGAAAGTGTGTGAGCTCTCCGGAATAGCCGTAGAGCCCCCACACAAGAACCGCAGTCCTCCGCAGTGTCACAACTGCCAGCTGTACGGTCATTCGGCACGCAACTGCCATCTCCGTCCCAGGTGCGTTAAGTGCCTAGGGGACCACGCGACGAGCGAGTGCTCGCGCACTCGTGAGTCGGCTACCCCTCCGAGCTGCGTGCTATGCGGCAACGAAGGTCACCCCGCGAACTATCGCGGCTGTCCCCGTGCCCCGCGCCCCACGCGCCCTATGCGACCCATGCGCCCTACGCGACACACCCCTCCTCAGAGGACACGTCCCGCCGTAGGACAACCAAAGCCCCTGCTCACGCCAGAGGCTTTCCCCAGCCTCCCGGGCGCCTCCAGCGCCCCGGTGGCAGCCGCCCCCGCGCCCCGCGCACCCCCTCCGGCCATGCGAGCTCCTCAAGCAGCATGGGTCTCCACTCCCCGCCCTCAGCCTCCTAAGGCTCAGGCCCCCCCGCCCGTCAACACGCGCCGCGGCGTTGACTACATGGTCATGCTCTTCCGCGAGCATGACCCTCAGGAAGTACTGGCGTACGAACAGTGCGTCGCTGAGTACGGTCCCGGCGAATCCATCAGGCGTTTCCCCCTGATGACAGCGACGCTAATGCGCCTGGCCCGTGCCGGGAAATAGATAACGGTTATCAATGGCACGCATTAAGCCTAGAAGCCTCAATATATCTTTTTTTAACGCGCGAAACCTCCTTCCACAACGGGACTTAGTATCCACCTTTCTTAGGGAACGGGAGATAGACGTGTTTCTAGTACAAGAAACACTTCTAAAACCCAGTAGGCGCGACCCTAAGATAGCAAATTACAATATAGTCAGAAATGACCGTGCCACCCGAGGAGGCGGCACGCTCATCTACTACAAGCGTTCCCTCTATTGCATGCCAATAGACCCTCCCGCACTTACCAATATGGAAGTGTCCGTCTGTAGAATAGGCATGACTGGCCATCCGTCAATCACGCTTGTCTCTGCATATCTCTCCCCGAGTAAAAGACTCCTTCAGTCCGATCTGGAGGCGCTACTTTCACTCGGTCAATCCGTCATAATAGCAGGCGACCTCAATAGCGGTCACACCCATTTCAACAACTCGCGTAACACCCCTAACGGGGTTATACTCGACCTACTATGCGATGTGCTCGGCTTTGACGTCATAGCACCGCTAGAGCCCACGCACTTTCAAGATAATTGTCAACCGACAGTACTTGACATAGCCCTCCTCAAAGGTGTCTCACTTCGGTTACGACTTATAGGAGTCGTACACGAACTAGACTCCGATCACCGCCCGGTTATCTTACAACTCGGGCAACCGTTCGACCCCAGTCCGCCAAAAGTCAAAGTAGTTGACTACGCGATCTTAAATCGCTACCTATCCGATAACGCGACCCCGTCCAGCCTAGCTAGGATCCCCGACGTATTAGAGTCAACAGCAGACGCCGACTTAGCAATCGATTCCCTGGTCGACTACCTCCAAACCGGCGTAAGGGAGGCCTCGAGAGAGGTGCAAGCGGCGAACGAACGCCGTTTTATACTCCCCCCCGGCTTACGAGCGTTAATCACGGAAAAGAACGCCGCGACACGTGCACACGATTCTTATCCGACGAGGGATAACACCCGTAGGTTACGGCGACTTCAGAGAGAGGTTAGAACTCGCATCAGCGAGTACAGAGGTCACCGGTGGGATAACCTCTTAGAGGGTCTCAAGCCGTCCCATCTGGCTTACTGGAACCTCGCCCGCTCTCTGAAGTTAGAAGCTACCGCCCTGATGCCGCCCCTCGAAAGAGGCCCCGATCTCCCACCCGCGTTCGATAGCGACGATAAGGCAGAATGCCTTGCCGCAAGCTTGGAGAGCCAGTGCTCCCCAAACTGCGACAACGTAGACACTGCCCACATCGAAACTATCGAGACCGCCGTGCAGGAACTCACGTTGATTCCCCCCGCGGAAACGTTACCCCCGGTCACGCCAGATGAGGTCTGTTCTATCATTAAAGGCCTTAAGCCTAGGAAATCTCCCGGTCCTGATGGTATCAGGAATGAAGTACTTAAACTTCTTCCCGATCACCTCATAGCTCTTTTGGTCTGCATCTTCAATGTAGCCATAGCCCACTGCTATTTTCCAGCCGTCTGGAAAAAAGCTATAGTTATAGGTATTCACAAGCCCGGCAAAAAAGCTTCGCTTCCCGATAGCTATCGCCCGATCAGCCTTTTAAACACACTAGGAAAACTTTACGAGCGGCTCCTTCTGAACCGTCTCAAAACCGTTATAGATATTAAAAACCTATACCCTCCCGAACAGTTCGGTTTTCGCGCCCGACACTCGTGTACACATCAAGTGCACCGCCTCACGGAGCACATCACGAGCAACTTTGCCAAAAGTAGTATCGCCCCCGCCCGTACGCTTGCGGTCTTTTTCGACGTAGCTAAGGCCTTCGATAAGGTCTGGCATGCCGGACTAGTCCACAAGCTACATAAACTAGAAATCCCGGATAGGTTAGTTCACCTAGTTCATGATTTTCTACGCGACCGCTCCTTTCACTACCGAGTGGAAGGAGTACTATCTACCGCCCACCCTATACGCTCAGGCGTCCCGCAAGGTTCCATTCTGGCGCCTTGCCTTTTCAATCTGTACGTCAGCGACCTCCCGAAGCCCCCCGGGGTCGAGGTAGGGCTCTACGCTGACGACACAGTCATATACGCGTCAAACAGACACAGAAAAAATCTCGCCTGCGCAGTCCAACGTGCCGTAACCACTCTCGGGGAGTGGTTTCGAACGTGGCGAATAGCTATTAATCCGGTAAAGAGCGCCGCGATTATGTTCGAACCGCATACATGTAAACTACCACGCACGGTAGGACCCCTCTCATTATTCGGTAGGAATATCCCTTGGGCCACCAAGACTAAATATCTAGGTGTCACCCTCGACTCGAAGCTTAACTTCAACGCGCACGTTACTATAGTCCGGAATAGGGCCGTCTGGATCCTTTCCCGCTTGCGACCCTTGCTCAGTTCGGTAAGCAAAATGTCCTTAAGACATAAGCTTACACTATACAAGATGTGCGTCCGTCCGATCTTGACATATAGCTGCGCAGCGTTCGCACATATGTCCAAACATAACTTTGTCCGCATGCAAAGAGTCCAAAATCGGTTTCTCCGTCGCCTGCTTGACCCTCCAGCCTTCGTTAGGAACATGGACCTCCACAGGGACATGAGGCTTCCCTCGATAGAAGCCTATGTGAAATATCTCACCAGGAGATACTTCGATAGCGCTTCGAATCACCCCAACCCACTCGTAAAATCCACCGTGAACTACGTCCCAGACAACTCGATCCCCGTTGCGAAACGTTATAAACGCCGTCCGCGAAATCTCTTTGTCGATCCCGACGACGACATCGAGAAAGCTAATAATTACTACGCGTCCGCTCCCGCAACATATGCGTGCTCGCGCCCACGCCCGCGAAACCACCGTTCCCTCCGCAGGGGACGTACGGTTAACTTCGGTCCCGCACACCCGCCACGACCGCCCTCCTCTGCGGCAACTCAAGCCTAGGTCCGATCCATCGGCATGGATCCCTTGAGACAAGCAGCCGCTCGCGCGATACAAGTGACTCTACAATCACTAGCTTTCACAGCCATACATGACACTGCATTATACATACATGCACAACACACATAGGTACATAGGTTCTGTAAGGAACCTTTTTTTTTCTTTTTTTGCCTAGTTAGAGTAGACAAAAATTTCAGACCACTAAATACACATACACATGTTCCTTCCCTCCTCCCAGGGGGCAGAAACATGTATATATGTATAGTTAGTTTAGATCGAATTACGGATAGGGAATTAGTCAGATCGCGACTTAATTGCATACGCGCAACAGTCCGAGCCGAGGTCCGGCCACTTTGGCACCCTCGGATGTTGTTGCTTAGCTTTCGTGGCTGAGTGCCCTAAGCGCTCGCCCCCAAGCCCGGTAAAGCTGTAAAAGCCGTAAAGGCTCCAGGGCCCCTCAGGCTAACAGTGTAGTCAGTTCGAAAAAAAAAAAAAAAAAAAAAAAAAAAAAAAAAAAAAAAAAAAAAAAAAGTAGTTAGTAACAACCGCGAAATTTTAGACCCGTCTCTATATGATATAATTTTGTCAATGGATCATCCGATTTTAACTGGAAGCTGAAGAGAAAAAAATTTGAAGCTCTAGTCGATAAACCCGAACTTTAATCTTTCAAATTAGGACCCGCCACATAAATATCATACTTTCTTACAATACGTAGAATCAGATAGCACTGAAAATCAAATTGACATCTTGCAAACTCAGCTGTCCGAATTTAAGAGTAAACTTGAGAATGACTCCTTTACTTTATATGAATTTCAATTGAATATATAGATTATAAATTACAGAATATTTTAAAACACTTGAGTAGCTTAAAGCCCCATCGCAATAAAAATGGTCTTATAGATGGTTTATGTGCCGTTATTAAGAGCATAACTGGTAACCTCGATTAAATTCGACGATGCTATAAAAAATTTGGAAAATAATCTCTCGTAGTTTAATAATTACATCAGTTTAAGTAAGGATTGGATGGCACACCACAGTAAAGTTATAACACAGATAGTTCAAAATCAAGAAATGATTAATTCAACTTTAGCGTTTCTTTTAAATAGCAAGGCACATAGAGACACAAGTCTTATCAAATATGCTAAATTTGCCCAGTTATTAATAATCATCTCAAAAAAAAATGCAGATGATATTATGACAGAACTTTCTAGGTTAGAGAATATTTTAAGTTTTGTGCGTGCATCAAGCACACACCATTCTATAGTTAGTGTAGATATATTAGCCAAAATGAGGGATAAATTAGAATTAATTTACCCCCAAGGTCATATTTTAGGAATAGACTTAAGAAACTATTATAGTATTATCAAACCTGGCTACAATTTTTCAGGCAAGCGTGTAGTTATAACTTTAAAGTTTCCCATAGTATCACCCAAAAGTTACGATTTATATAGATTAGCTATCATTCCTAATAGAAATAACCTGTCTATCATACCTCCCTATCCTTTAATAGCAAGTAACAAGCAGGCGTTCATGTACATAGAGGCAGAATGCCCGAAGTACAACAACCAATCCTTTGCGAAGAAGACATGAAGCATCAAGTCCAAGCGCAACCAGATTGTATCCAGCATCTCATTAACAACCAATCCTTGGATCCATCCTGCGAGATGACTTCCATCAGGCTATCAAAAGAAGCTGTGGACCGTCTTGACGAAAGACACTGCGCTATTTCATTTCCTCACCCGAAGTAAATTAATACTGTCTGCGGACACAAGAGCTACGACACAGTGCAAGGAAGCTTCCTTATCACTCTTCCAGTCAGCTGTTCCCTGAATACAGAAGAAATCACTATCAGTAATAGCCACGATAGAATCGAAGGACAACCTCTGAAAATCATGAAAATATCAATGAAATCCGAGACTCCAGATACTTCACCACTACCGCAGGTAAAACTTAATTCTACTAATCTCAGAGAACTTCATGAATATCAAGACAAGTTAATGCTGCAACCGTCAATACACCTGGACCATACTTCATCTAATATTGTTAATCACACCACAATACCAGTCTACGTCGTACTTACTGCTGCAGTTATATTGCAATATTCTTACGCCGTTTTTATAAAGATTATAAGAGAAATCAGACGACCAAGACTGAAGATCCGCTGAACAAAGATGCTGAGAAACCCGCAACTTCACCGAGAGCTTCGGCAACATTTTCTCTCGAAGTTCTAAAATAGTCGCCACTCTGAAGGGGGAGATGTTACGCCATCGCAACGAATCACAATTGCTGACCGAGAGTAAACATGGAACCGAGTTCCGTTCACAGTCCCACGGTGCACCTGACATCGAGTCAGCAATTTCGGTAGAAGAAACGTTGGGCAACCCGACTCCTTCCTTACTATATTTAAGTTTGTATTAATTATTAAACGTTACTGTGAGCCTAACATCGGCAGCAGTCACATCTTATTAGTTTTAGTCTAGTTTGTAATTTAAAATAAATTAAGCTTAAAGTAATTTTGGTTTAACTTGGATCCTCCGGCTCTGACCTTCGTAATTACCCTGTTGATGTTGTAACTCTACAAAAATATTGTGCAATACCTCCTCACAAATGCTTTTCCAAAAGAAATAATTATATTTGATATTAAATTACAATAAACTGAGCTATCAATTTCTAGCTGAAGTAGCCTTTTCCGTACATTTCTTGACGTCGCAGTACTCAATTGTTTATTATTGTCTCATGGCGTTGATATTATTTACATATTTTTTTAAAGTAGATTTTAACTAAATTGTACTTTTCTACTACGAGTTGTGTAGAATACCTTGATCGATCGATATAAGGGATTATTAAATTACAAATGTATACCTTCAATTATTATTGGTGATTACTGATTAGTAACTTTGTAGTGGATATAAAATTAAGAATAAATTTCTAAGTACACAACTTCTTATTTCGATTTAAAAAAAAAAACCAGTAGATCATGATGCCGCGAGGGTCTGATGTCATCCGCTCTTGCGCATATTACTTTGTGTTATCTAAGTACCAATACCAAATTATTGATTTGATTTATTATGATGGCGATAATAGGTCTTTGCCATATTTAGAATGCACAACAACATATCAATATTGGACTTTAGTAAGTTATTTATAATTCGTAGTTTACCTACAATCTATATATCTATACTTAATATGAATACTAAAAATCTCCAGAGATTGTTTATTTGTACGCGATAATCTCTGGAACCACCAGTCCAATCTGAAAATATCTTTTATTTTTTTATAGCTTATTTATTGAGGAAGTTCATAGGCTATATAACTTTACGCTACGACCCATAAACGCCAAGCAATCTGGAAAGCTGTACGCAAGTAATTGAAGTGACAACAACGATAGGCTATACGTGTGAGCTAGCGGTTCGCTGAAGAGTCGATTTAATAAATTTAACACGGGTGAAACCGTGGCGCACATCAAGATGTCAAGATCAAGAAAGTACAAGTACTTTAATAAAGTTAACGTATCAACACTGCATTAATTAATATTGCAGACGATGTGCAGTAGCTTGCTTAAGTACTACCACTGTTTATCGAACCATCATGTGAACACTTTTTAGTGCGAGTGCCAGCACAAGTTGCTTAGTAGTGTTCGCTTTGGTCTTCGTGTGAGTGCAACCCTTCGCTACACGCGAGCACTCACTGGCACATTGTTCGAAAATCGCACGCTCAGTAGTGGCGCCAAAAAACCAACCGCTAGTCCATGGGTATTTATTATGAACTTGAACTATACAAAGCGACTTCCAAGTGACACATAACATTAGAATGCTGGCGTAAGTACTAATGATAAATACTTACACAAGCTACATACTGCGTATCGTCTGCAATGGGCTTATCTGACGACAGTATCCGAGAAATCTCTATTATTATCGTCACCGCAAAGCTTAACGCCCCTGTTACAGTTTCCGAACGCGCTCTTGTAAGTGCGCCAAGCTAACAGTATTTAATAACAACGTCAACAGCTAGATCTATTATTTTATGAATATAAATAATTTTACATCGGAGAACTTATGACAAGAATGAGTTTGCTGGAAAAATGGGTAGCGTGATAGCATAAGCTCAGGCACATATTAAAAAGTGATTTGGTTTTTCAAAATATAGAACTATTGAGATTATAATTGTATACCAACCAGTACAAGAGACGACAGACGACGACATCGTGGTCATGATATTTGATTTGTTTAGTTAATCTGCTAAACAATTCTTGATAGCCTTGCGTCATTTGTATTATGATTTTGGTTTGAATTAGTTGAATATTAAGATTGAACTGATTTCATTACATACGTCTCAGCAGTGACAGCACGAGTCTTATATTCGTAAATAGATACCTTAGAAATGATTGAACAAAATAAAAATTAGTTCATAAGAAGCCGGACAACTGTACTATCAGAAGTTATAAAAAATCTTTACTAGCTATCAATGAAAGAGTGGCCACAGAATTATTCTTTGAATTTTATTTAGATAAAATGTAAACACAATATGTATTTATTATAAAATAACATACCTATATACAGCACCTACATAATTCAAACGTACAATGTACATGATAATTTCCGACATTTAACATATACACATAAGTAAGTAAACCATTAATGTTATATGAATAATAAATGATTAAAAGTATTTTAATATGTATGCCTTCACTTGTAGTTATGTTAATTGTCCAGCAAGTATTTTCTAAACGGCAGATTCATTGGCAAGCGATCTATCATAACTGCGTGGAAGCCTCATCGACGACCTTTCACTTCCTCATCATTACATGACGCATCACAAACCATTTGTTTCCTCTGATGATAGGCAAAACCGAGTGGTCGCGAGACAGACTATTGTAAGAACATGATTTTTAGTTCTATCTGGGTTTTTACCATCTATATATTCTAGCTGGCCCGGTAGACGTTCTTTTACCCTTTTCGGTAATTAATTATTCGATCATAGCGCCATCTATGAGGTCCTAACATAGCTATGAAGCATCGTCTCGATAAAACTAATATATTATGTGAATATAATCACAATCGGTCAAGTCGCTCAGAAGTTATAGAATTACTAAAAAATGCACACAAGATTTTTTATATCTAAGAAATTATAAATATATAGCACCTGTTTCTCTACCACAATTTATAGCAATTTTAATAAACCACTGCTATTTCACATGTGATAAATACAAACCGGCTAGATTTTAAGACTCTTCTGCACATCATAGAAGCATTATTTTCTTGCTGCTACAAGTATGAAATGAAATAGCAGTTTTGCATGAAATGTTCCATGTGATTGTTATCAAATGGATGTATGTGAGTTTATTAATTCAATATTATTTAAATGTACGAGATCGTTTATTTAGGTATAAGGAAAACCACTCAACTAAGAATTGATATAAAATGTTCCTACCATAAATCGAAATTTATTTGATCCAAAGAGTTGATAATACCTATTGTATTATTTTACTTAGAGAACCGAGTTAAAGAGTAACCGCATTGCATCGCGTCGTGGTTAAACCTTAAATACTAAAAGAAGCCTTTCTTTGAACACTTATTGTTGTATTCAATAGAACTTTTAGTCACGATTGACTTCTATTATTACTTGACCTCTGATGTTCGTTCGACTCTATGTTAATCAATCTAATTTTTGATAAAAAAAATATTTTAATTTAAATTTCAACGATATTTCTCGATAGCAAATAAAAGGGACTTACGCAATATAGCAGCACTGTTAGCGTTTCATGTTTCAGGATTAAGTATCTAACAGACTTGCTTATTCATGGTTATATTCTGCAGAATTAGCGGTTCCATATTAGATTTAACATTTAGAACAATTACCGTGATCCCTTTAGGAGTTGTTGAAGAACCAGATATAGCATTTACATTAGTAATATTAATGAAAACTATTGAATTACGAAGTAATGAGTGACTCTAAAGTTGACTAATACTTGGAAACTAAAAACACAATAATTAATTTAATTTAATATTAATTTATATTAATAAGGCTATTAATATTTTGGTTAACTATAACTGGTTGCCTTTTATTGTATTCAATTATTCGTGTTCAATTTCGTGGAACGCAGATTGACTGTAGCTTGGGTAACCCAAAATTTGTAGTGTTTCTGTCTATAGCCTGTTAAATAAGGTATCAAAGTTTCAATTTAAAGAAAAAAAAATGAATAAACGAAAAAAACATTTAGCATATCCTGATCAGTAAATAGCATTGTCCACTGCTTAGGGTCACAATGGCAGATATGATGAAACAGAAAAGCAAATAAGCCTCAAGGGACTGAATCTCTCGTGTAGCTGCTAGAACATACTGATAGATATTTATCGATAGATTTTCTAGTTGAGGGTGGAAGCTGGCCAGATAAGCAGTAAATCAATCAACACCCAGCCCTGGGCATTACGATGGTACATTTTAACTAAAAATCAGATACTTTGTAAAATTCCCTCTATAATCATTTTTGGGAAAAACCAACATTTTCGTAGGACAAACTTTGATTTAATGGTACTGTATATTTATTGTTCATTTCTTTTGTATTTAGTGAGATATCAGTATATAATTAGGTGGAGATAATTCCACAGAGTGTGTCCTTCACAAATAATTGGATATACTGCTTAAGATAAGATATTGACTGTTTAAGTGCCGCGGAACCTTTTGTTACATTTTCTGAAAAGTCAAGGTGACGTGTTGGCCTTTTTACAAACACTGCGTCAGTGAGTATTTCCTGAATCATAGCTGTTGACAGAAAGACAAATTATTAGAAGTTTTGTTTTCAAACTCTTTACAACGAGAACTAAGTTTCGACGGAGCCCGTGAATTGGAAAAATATGTATTGAAAGTATACTACTTAGTATACTATTTAGAAACACCGAATGAATTATTTCATAAATGCCAATGTGAGTTATATCAAGACAATCTATTTTTGAAACCGAATCCTTTAAAATCATCGCTCAATTTAAGGTAAATTTGAGGTATTCTGATCTACCTGGTATTTTCGGACAGTGATTTTCTTACAATATATAATGAAGGTCAATTTGAAACTACATCTGACCGTGATATACGTAGTGACCCTCGGATCATTGACTCACGCCTACACACAACTATAATCAAAACAATGTAATAAAATTAATTTGCAAGTTTTCTGACTTCAACTACAACAAACGACAAGACGTCCCACGGTAATCTACTTTGACGGTGCGACGTTGTACGATCATTAATAATACAATGGGATTCCGGACATGGTTTCGTTCTTGTTTATTTTGATAGTCATATATTTAAAAAAAAGTATTAAATTATTATGATTACGACGTCATATCATTATTTTATTACTATCATTATGATATTGATAAATTTCTACATCATTTGCGTATATTATGAGTTTTGCTTTATTTCGCTTTCCATCATCAATTTTCCAATTGTGTCGGTGTGTGTAATAATTCTAGACTAATGTAGCTGTTCTGAAGAACAGAACCATACGCGCTGGTCTCCGGAGCCACAGCTTTACGGTAACCTCCATCTCGGCTTGAACAAAGAAATTTGCTACATCGTATCTTTGCCGTACTGTGAGGCTGTGGAACTGTCCCCCGGCCAGTGTTTTCCATCCTTCCTACAATATGGAGTACTTCAAACATAACGTAAAGAGATATTTAAGCAGGCCGGCATGACAGCGACGACTATCGATGGATTGTAAATACCACGGTAGTCGCAGATGTTATTGGATTGCACTGTGCTTACTATCAGGTACAGTGTAGTCACAATGCCATGCTACGAGTAAAAAAATGTCCATCTTATTTTAGTTTTAATAACAAATTCCTAATTACTTTCTATGTTAACCGGAATATCGTATCGAAAAGTAATGGATTGAAGTTATTTACGTTACGTATAAGCCCATTAAGCCTACAGCAAATGGCCAGTTCACATAACGATAAATGCTCACTGCGGCCTATAGCTGTTCATAACTAAACTCAGAAAGATAGGAGTCTAAACTGAGGCCAGTCATTAATAAGTTGCTATTCTTGAGATCTGTGTTGGATTGCTTCCATACCTAGTCGAAAATTGCAAAGGTTCTACCACTCTTAAAACTTACGCAACATATACTTACATTTACTTACCTTAAAAATGTATATATGTATTACTTATTTATAAATAAATAAATGTATATATTATATAACAAACGTAAGTATAACTACCTTATAAAGGATAATCTTACGAACCAATAACAAGTTTTATAAATGAAAAAATTTATCATTATACAGTGAAGTGTAGTGAAGTGAGTAAGTACCAATATCCTGAGGGCCTCAAATGAAAAAAAAAACTTTTATTTGGAATTTGTGACAGTTGTATATAATCGAATATAGTCGTAATAAAATGAAGTTTCTAAAATTTTTACTCCAAACGATTTTTGGGAAAAGCTAAATAATTTAAGAGAAGCTTAAATACAAATCTGGTAAAACTTAGTACATACATATTTATTAAAAAAAAAAACAATTGCTATATTGACAGAACTGTATAAATGAATATTTCCTTTATTGTAAAAATACATATAAAAAACGCACACATAAAGAAATGTACTCTTAATAAATATATTGACACAAAATCAATTTCTATTAAGCCTCCGTAAAGAAGTGATCTGATATTATTTATATTCTTATTTCTTGTTGTATGTCAGGTAAGTTTAGACGGATCATGACCTTAACAAACCAGTTGCGGACTCGCGAACGATGGCTTTTGCGAGACAAACCAGATAGAGCCGATTCTGTTTCATAGATAATTAAATCCATAAAATTAATTTGTTTTATTTCCATGCGACATTTCTGCGTCACGTAGTAATAACACATCTCATGGAGCAAATCGATGCTTATAAAAGATAAATTATTATATTTGATTATGGTATGAGCTGAATTTCATGAATACTAAAGTATTGTGTAGAATGTTTTTTTGTGCAAATTCATCAAATTACAACAGGACCACACTAAATGAATAAATTTTATTATCGATTAGGAATGGACAGGCAAACAGCAAAGATCTAATTTACTGGAACGTGTCATATTGTTTGTCAATGTTATACCACAGTGCTTGGTACCAAGTACTTGGTAATCAAACAATTCAGGATTCAGTGTAGGTAATATGTCTATAAATTCAAAATCCATTTGGTCAGAAACCGGCACACAGCGCGACGATATATTTTTTTTGTATAGGGATGTATACGTGAGTAATTTTATACATTGTTTATTTCCTTTATCAAGGTTATTCCTAATTACTGTTGTTTACGAGAACATGTTCGTAATTAAATGTTAGTAATTAGTTACAAGAATATTATTAAAAAAGAACTTATTCGTGACTACAGGATAATAATAGAAACGAATCGCTTTCCTTTAGTCTATCATATCACGCGAGAAATACCATATGGACAGACAGAGACAAATAAAAAAACACACCATTTTTGGTTAAATCCTTTAATTTTAAACAGCCAACTATTTTCCCATCTAAACAGTCTAGCGTCTAAGCGTTCCAACATGTAACAATGTTTTTGAATCTATTAAATATTGATATATTATACATTGTTAATAATCGATTTGTCTACGAAGTAAGATTCTGTCACGACACGGGTAACCTAGATTTGATTTTGTGCAAGGTAATCTACGCTTTCTGTTTATTTTAAAAGTTAAACGACTGCACCTATACGACGTGTGATAATATTTTCACGTCACTTTTGGTCTTTTTATCACTGAACCAGTTATCTATTGCATATAATACAATTGAAGTGTCGGTTTGTAATGTTAAAGTAACAGCTTTTTACTAAATGCATTGAAAGTATATGATATTATAACAAAAAAAATAGTTGATCGATCGATAGCATTCTATAGTCCTCGCGAGCACAGCCACGGGCACAACTAGTCTATACTACTATTATAAATAAAGCTCAATAGATTGTATATTTTTGTTTGTTTGTTTGAACTGGATCTAGCAGTCAGATTTGAAAAAATATTTTTGTATTGTATAGCCTATTTATTGAGGAAGGTTATAGGGTACATAAATTTACGCTACGACCCTAAGTAGAGGAGCAGTAATTATAAAAGTCAAGGAATCTGGAAAGCCGTAACCAAGTATGGGAAGTGAGAAAAACGATAGGCTAAGGGTTATCGGCGGCGCGGTAGCGAATTGGGCGAATAATTCGGATGAAACCGTATGGCATAGCTTGTATACAATATGGGTTTTATAATGTTTTAGAAATAATATAAAAACTTAATAATGGTTAAAGACATTATTTTCAAAGCGAAGTCCTCATATGAACAATTTTCAAAGTTTAACTCTTCCGATACCTATCTTGTCAAACTTTAGATTCATATATAATATCCCGAACAGGCAAGAACTTTTCAATTAACTTATTGCGTCAATACATTAGTACAAGTCATACCCGAACCAATAGGTGTATTAAATATACATGAAAAATAAGGTAAAATGTTTTAAAATAGCCACGTGTCCGTTTTTTTAAAACACTTTTTATGTGTTTGTAATTTTTGCAGTATTGTGGTATCTTACACTTACCGCAACTTTTTATACCTCAGTCAACGTTTATAATACTGATTATTTTTATTTGAATAAACATTAACTCCTTGAAGGATATGTTTTTGTACACTCTTCTTTTTATATAATGGCAACTGTTGCGGGTTTTCCTCAACTCTGTCAACGTCACGTGAATATAATATTTTTTTAATTATACTTGTAATCAAGTCTTGTAATCATAGATTAATGATTGGTCTCCGCTGCGCTTCAACTAGATACCGCGGTACCTACAAACAATAGCTCCTAGCATACGGCAACTTAATATCGTAGTATGACTATCTATACATACAAATAAATAAAAATGAAGTGTCTGTTTATAATGTCAGAATAACACCTATTTACTATATGCATATAAAAGTCTTTATATGATGTCTAGTTTGAAATAAAGCTTGTCAACGTGAAAGCTTTGTCGGTGTGACACTGACTCGAGTACGCCGGATCGGTGTAGTTTGTATTGCCGCTTTTTTATAGTATGCCGACGGTATCAGTTGAAGCGGCGCGGAAACCAATCATTAATTTATGCTTATATGTATGCAAACAAAGTTCTAACAAGATGGCGGCCCTCTTGTTAGAACTGTACAGGTAGTTTTTGTGACAACCTAAAATGCATGTTCCTAATTATTACAATAAATCCACTTCACTTGTGCACAATAATTAAACTCGCGTAAATAATAAATACCTCCAAAATTACATAGGTATTCCAAATAGGTAACATAAGTTTACGAATTAAAATAAAAACTGCGATTTGACAGAACAAAATCTCGCTGTAAACTCTTCTTAATCATTTTACGATTTAAAAGGATGTTCGGTTGTATTGGGAGAACATATTGCCGCCTACATACATACATTACACGACGAGAAAAGGCGAGCAAGGTGATTTTGGTGCAAACTTGACGGCATAGTGGTGCGGCAAAATCCCGCCGGCCATGCCGTGTGTGTGCGTGTGTGGTCTTTAGAAGAAAGCACACCCACCACGACCACCCTCTCTTGCGGAAACTCAAGCCTAGGTCCGTTCCTCTGGCATGGAGCCTATGAGCCAGCAGCCGCTCGCACGATATAGTGACACTGCATTCACTAGCTATCAACATACAAACATAACACTGCACTTCACACATGCACACAACTCTGATACAGAAGTTCTGTAAGGGACCTTTTTTCTTTTTTGGTTAGTTAGTTTTAGACCAACTTACCAGATTACTAAATAAATTCATATACGCATATTTCTCCCTTCCTCCAGAAGGCAGAAACATGTATATAAGAATAGTTAGATCGATTTTTTTACGGATCAGGAATTAGTCAGTTGGCGACTTAATTGCAACTAAGGCAATCCAAGCAGAGTTTCGGGCACTTTGGCACTCTTGAGCTTGTTGCCCAGATTTCGCGGCTGAGTACCTACAGCGCTCGCCCCCAAGCCCGGTGAAGCTGTAAAAGCCTTCTGGGACTTCAGGGTCCTTAAGGCTAAAAGTATAATCATCTAGTTTTATCTAAAAAGAAAATTTTATTTTAGAAAAATTAGTAAGTGTATATTGTTTTTGATTGGTCATTTTTTGCTCATGACAACTTAAACGGATCCATAATGATAGGTTTACTCTATGGTAGCTCTAATGGTATCCTGTGGATATTATCAGATAGACCAGACAGTTTGTTTCTTCACCATTGGGTGGAATTAATAACCTTTGCATGCTACTGATTTTGCTTGTGTATATATTTGCAAGATGTGCTTTGTTTATTAACAATATTAGTTGTGATTCTGAATTAAGCATTATTATATCATTATTAAATATAGTCCCGTCTATAGATTTGAAAATATTCGAGACTAATAACGATACCAATTTTTCTATACTAGGTACCAAAATTTTACATACCTATTTTGACTAGCTTACTTCTACATGACAACGTTGAGTTGAGACGTCGCGGATGAGACCATAGCTAAGGATGGGCTTTGGTTCGATGCATATAACATGACAGATTTCTAGAGATAATTTTGACTTTTTATTATTCTTTAAAGGTTTTAGCGTTTGCTCCCAATCACACAAGATGTAAAGTGATATGGACCAAGACGCTAAAAATAATGGAAGGATTGTCTTTCAAGTGTATTTGCCAGAACACGCCTATAGGTGTGCATAGTGACAGATTTTCAACTTGATAGCTAGCCAGGCGGACATTAGATAATTCCCTACCACCATGCTATGGTTTGATCAAGATGTGTTCCTAAGTCTCATTGTAGGGATTCGAACACACGTCGATCGACGCAGTGACCGTACACGCTATCACTGAGCTATATAGTTGTAGTTTTCGTTTTTATCTAGTATCTAAATTTATTTCTGTGTATTTTTTGTTTGAATTGCCCGGCCTCCAACGATTATGCAAGGTAAAGTCATTGCTATATTACCTTCCATCGGCTCAATGTATTGATGGATGCATTGTTGATGTTACATGAGTATACAATGATAACATTTGATTGGCCAATTTCAGACCATTATTATAAATGGTTGAGTACTTGTATTTAATGATTAGATACAATTGGCCTAGACCTTCTGTACAGGCTTAAAAATATATAATACGAATAATTGTTATGTTAAATATTATACCACCGTATCATAATTGGTTAAAAGCTTAGGGAAGTCAAGGTTATTGTTTTTTTACTTAAAAATAACAATAGTAAATAATCTATAATATAATAAAACTAGATGTGCCCGCGGCTCCGCTCGCATGGACTAAAGAATGGTTGAGCGCATGTGCGAATCGTACTGCCCGCGCTCAAAAGACGAAAAACAAATGTATATTGGGGGTGATCGTTAGAAGATTAGATCGTTAGAAGATGTCATTTTTGTAGATAGGTTTAAAATCTATTCTACCTTCTATTATCTATTCAGTGGTCGGCATCGCTCGTACCTTCACTGTCCGTGTACCTTATTCGCAATTAGATGAATTACAGCTATTGTGACGACGATTCAATAAAAAAAAACTGATCGATCATCTTTTTGATCACACTAAAAATAATATTCGGTTGTATGTTAACAGTTTCTTAACACTAACGGGAATACAAGTTCCAATTTCCGGACTCGAGTGTCTTTCACATTAACCGTTGAAACCTATAAAATAATTCATAATGAATACCTATTAATTAAATTAAATGATTTAAAAATCATATCCCAATATTTTTTTATAACTGACATCGCAGAAGTATTTGCCAGTGTCAACGGCTTACTTCCATGTTTGGCTGAATTCGAAATTATTCTTACCTTTTCATTGACAGTTTTTTTTAATCAAAACTTTTCTTTATGATATATTGTTATCGTTTGACAAAACTAACTGACTGTTTGACTAAACCATTGTGCATATTCAACATATTAATTCACGTTATATTAAATTAGTAATACCTTTCTTAAGACTCGTATAAGTTTTTGAAAACTCTAGATACGATTTTCTGTATTTTTTATTTGTTTCACAAACATGAAATCACACACCGATTGATTGACATACAAAATATATTTTTAAGGCAATATAAAAAAAAAAAAAACAAAATTGTGGTGTGTGCCTTTAAAAAGTGAACACAGCTTGCACAAATACGGTGAACTCACTTGTCCATAATAGTTGCCTAAATTGCTCTAAAGTCACAATATAACCAGATGGTTAAATAAATGTAAATGTACCTAAATAAATAAAACATAACGTAGTGTAAACTTCTGCCTAACACTCATATCATTTATTGTCTAGTTCTTACTGTATTTCTCTTCTTGCGTATGTAGGTAGAATTTGTAAACCCTAAAAACCAGTACAATTATTATTTTTATTTAGTATAAAGCCAAATAGTAAATTGATTAATAATAATCCTAATAAGACTTATTAAAGCAACAAAGCAGCAAACGTAGTGTTTGTCTGTTTGGCCGTATATTACCCAAAAACGATCAAAAACATTTTCATCGAACTTTCCATTTCCCAGAATTACCATATTATAACGTATATAATTAAAATCTTCCATTTATACAAATCAAGTAATTGCTATAAACAGGAAATCAATTACATATATAGCTAAAAATATTAAGAAAGTTACATAAAAAGTTTAAACTTAGATACTGAATTGTAAAATATTAAAATTGCTGCATTAATCGTTGGCAATGCCCTTTAGAAATCAGGTACCAAATTTTGCATGATTTTTTCATTTGTTTGTAATGATATACTTTATTTCTTTACTTATGTGATCTAATTTAAATTCACGGTAATAAAATACTTGATCGAAACCACGACTGATATCAACCGTATGAAACCAAAAATATTGTCCTTCCGTATTAACATTTTAATTTAACCTGGCCACTTCTAAGAAGGATGACTCAATCGATTTCCAACAATTTCTTTGTTTAAACCATGTCATTTTAAACAACTTGGCAATGTACATTTCTTTGAAACATCGCTGATTAGTTCAATTAACGAGATAATAACAGATTGTTTCAGTTATTAAAACTTTAAAAGGTAAGATGTTTTTAACAAGATTGTAGGCGGAATAGCCGATGCACTACATTATTTATATTTTTCATGTTTAATATCTTTGGGTGCTATTGTGCAAGCTATATGCCTAATTCAGATTGAAATACTTAGCCTTTTCATTTTAATCTTTCCATATCTTACTTGGCATTCATAAGACAAAGATGGAAATACTATCTTATTAATAAGGTTGGCTAAAATTATGCTAAGACAAGACATTAAGTCTAGGCCCTAAAAGATGTTTAGTCAATCAGAAAGCCACAATACATCATGCAAAACTAAAACTAGAGCTGATTTTGGGCATCAATAATAGGTTGCATTAAAAACTGATGGTTTTTGTAACAACAGAATTATAAATTATCAAGTGTCGGCAAACAAATATGACGTAACAATAAATAACAAAATGTACAATTTGTTTCGAGTTCTCGTAAGCGGCATAATGTATACAAAAATTGAATTAAAATAAAAAGAAACGCGTGAAGTCTCATAAACTTTAAGTCTGCTCGAAAAGAATCGTGACTTATAAATTCTATGATTAACATCTTATCTCAATCTATTTGATACGTACTTTTCGCAATAACTGCGTACAATAGACATGAATTATACTTTTTGCTAAATACCTTTAAAGCTAAATTTAATTCTGACATAGTTATATCAACCTTTCTCACTAATCATTTCTTGATGCAAACCTTTCAAACGGATTTAAAATTATCAAACAAAATCAAATTGCAAAACTCACCGCTAATTGAAACGGTGTCAAAAACGGGTACAAAAGGAGTCCTACGTTTTTTTTATTAAAAGCAGCTTTAAAAACGAGTTTCGCAGCGGCGCGACGCGGCGCCGCTGGAAAGGCGGTTGTGATGACGTGGCTGCTGACATAATCTGGCCTTCGAGCCCAATTGCAGCACGATAACAAAACAAGATGGTAAGCAAATATCGCAACTATAATTTTCATATACAAAAAATATTAGCTGTTGCTTGCTCGTTTCGTTGAGCGATAAAAACAACGATTATATGTCCTATCTTCACGACAACTATGCCAACTTTCATTAGCTAAGTCATATCTTCACGACAAGAATCCTTCCAAATATTTGAGCGTAATCGATGAACAAACTGATTTATATATTTATTATTATTATCAGGAATCTAATCTATTTGATGTGTCAAGTTCTCTAGAGCATCCTCAAGTCCAGTGCGCCGAACTATGTTGAGTTTGTTTTTAGTACATGACGGACTTTTAGTTCGATTTTTGAGTATTACTATTATTTTTAAAGCGTGGCATTAAATTTAGTTTATTTATAATCTAAGAATTTATTTAATGAAATTATAACTACAGTTTTCCTATTATTTATTATACAATTACAGTCTATATTACAATTATGTTTTTTTTTCTTTGCAGTTTGAAGATAGTTATAATCGTAATTATAATAATACCAGCTGTGCCCCACGTTTCACCCATGCTGAATTTACACTTCCAATATTTGACTACAGTTTTCCAAATTGTTTCATGATTACTGTTCCGGTCCATTAAATCGTAGCGTGAAGTTTTATAGTCTATAATTTGACTGGTAGTTCCAAAGATTAGCGCGTTCAAACCAATACAATCTCTTGAGCTTCATATTATATATGTGTGTGTGTGTGTTATTACAAAGGCTTATAAGAGATATAAATATAGAGCGATGCCATACATACAGTGTGATAGCGTTGCCCGAAAAAAGAAAACTAAAGTCGATTATTTGTAGCTATTTGATTGGAGCAAATAATTTATTCGTACAGTCATCTATTTATGAATTTATTATTAAGTAAATAAATACAACCCGTAAATAAAATAAAACTGCAAAATCCATATAAAAATAAAGTAATGGAGACTCTTTGACAAGGTTGTATATATTGTTACAGTTATTAAATGTCATATTTTATTTCATTAAAACGTTTTCACGTATCGCATCGGTATTAAATTTTATTTCGTTGCCGTTATATGATCTTTTTATAATATACTGTGGTCGCTTCCGTATTTCATAAACGCTACTTCTTTTAACATTGTAACGCTCCGATTGTTTTGTATTTACTAGATTTGAAGTTCAAAGTATTAGAGCTGTTCGCCAATAAGTGTGTTGTTATTGTTATTTTTAATTTGCTTGTATCAAAATTTCTATTCAATATATAAGAACAAAAATTACGTATACAAGTTTTTAAACGTATAACGCTTTAAATGCTGAATTAACAGTATGTTTAAAAATTCTAGTTAATTATCTCGTAATATTTGTCTATTGATAAAAAGTCTAAAACAATACAAATCTGGATAAAAAATAATTGTTTATTTATTTATTTTTTACTTCCGAAAATTACAATTTGTTGTCTGTGAGTCACGTGATTGGAAACGTTAAATAGAAAATGTGAAGTTCTCATTCAATGAACATACACAGTTGAGTTTTAGCAATAAGTGTCTCTAAAATTATTACTACGCGTTGAAATACGAGTATAGTGACTTTAAAATTGTATGCTAAAGTAATTTCATAACTGAAATTCTAGTAAGGTCAACTTAATAAGTACTTTTAACCTTAGTTTTATTTATAGAATAAGTCTAGTCAACAAGTTCAAAATGGTGTTAATTCGAGATGAAGCTCCTAAAAATATTGCACATTCGATTCGGAATTACTTTTCAAAAATGTATCTCGAGAATCTATTAGCACATAAAAAATAGGAAAAAAAAAACTGAATTTAGTTTTTCTTTAATAAATGAAAAACTATGAATATTTAAGAAATTTTGAACAGATATCCTTAAAGAGGAGGAAATTTCCCATAAAAATCCTGTCCCATATAAAAACTCTGTCTCCATTAGTTATAATTTTTATTTACCTACCGCCACAAATGGGTCTACTCGCTGCCTTTACGGCATTGTGCGCAATGCCGCTGATAACAGTATAACACTTTTTTTATAGTATTAAGTACACATCTATTGAAATATTTGAAAAAAATAAGCTAATCTGAACACATGAAAGAATAAAACAACGTTGGAATTTTTTTAAATAAATTTTTCAAAAAGAGTTACAGTAGTTAACTAACTTTATTTTTTGTCCAATTTCTGTTTTTACAAATGATGACATAAGAGTTTAAATAATTGACCTAAATTTCTTTTTCTTATTGCAGCTCTTTTTTGGACCTCCATTTTGAACTTGTTGACTAGACTAAATGATGTTATCACGTCCCGATTTTGCGGCATGTCTTTTTTGGGTCATAAGATATTTTTATTAAACTTAAAGGTGTAATCTATACATATTATACAATAAGCCCCCGCCGCGTCTGTCTGTCTGTCTGATTGAGATAAACTCAAAAACTACCGAACAGATTTTCATACGGTTTTCTCAATGGACGGAGTGATTCAAGAGGAAGATTTAGGTGTATAATTCATTACGGTTTTGTGTAAATTTGCTGAAATATTAATATGATTGTTGAAAATGGCGGAATAATCATGCCGACTCGGAGCTTTACAGGCGTGCTCTGCGAAAACCAAAAGAGTTATATGTATTACTCTGCTACCCGTGCGAAGCCGGGGCGGATTGCTAGTAATGAATAATATTAATTAACGGGTATTATTTTTAACATAAATAAAGTGTTTAAAACAATTTACCAAAATTATAAAACTGAATGACCTATATTTTATAATATAAGGATTAAGGAAAAAACTATAATTACTTTTTTTTTATGTATATAGCAGTTCACACGTATCAGAAGTGAAAACTCCAGATCATGAAAATCAGGACTAGCATTAACAGTGCATATTATAAATGTATTCTATCTCATTCTCTCGTAAGCTAAATCCTATAGATGTAAATGATTTTCTTTTTATTGTCGCTTTTTCGTTTCATCGAGTTTCAAATCATAAGGGTGAAAAGAAGTTTTCACTTCAAAAAATTCTACATACAATTATTTTTTTACCTTTTGTATAGTAGCACTGCAAATGACGGTAGTAAGCCTCATGCTTAAGGGTGAAACTATAGCGAAGTGTCACATCCTACCGCCTTTTTTTTTTGTAAGCGGAAATTATTTATTAATTATGTAGATGTTCTACCATTTAGACATTGGTACCAGATGTCGATATAAATAAAATGATTGAGGCTTGCAGTTGTGCGCGCATCACGCATAAACAAGTAAATAGATTTTGATTTAAAAAAAATACTACTTTAACACTTCGTCCTTATAAAAAAAAAACAACATCTTCATAAACAATAAATCTGAAAACCTCGTGAGCGGAGCCTAGAGCACAGGTACTTTAAAATAAAATAAATAAAGAAATACATACCAAAGAGGAAGTAGAGACTGATAATATCACGACTCGTATGATTTTTTGTAGTCTCACAGGAACATGGATCTGTAAAAGATTAAATAGCTTCTTTAAAAACATCGTTTATGATTACCATAATTACGTCAAGATGAACTTATCGCCTGTTCTTGTAGACAACAAAGACACTTTCAATTGTAGTTTCACAGGGTATGCGTTGAATAAATTTTATTTGACTTTATGATATTTCGACTTCTGTTGTTTTAAATAAGAGTTTTTTGTTTCATTGTTTGTTTGTTTAAACGCGCTAATCTCTGGAACTACTAGTCGGATTCGAAAAAATATTTTAGTATAGTATAGCCAGATTCACGAGGAATAATATAGACAGTTTAATTTCACGCTACGACCCTTAGGCACGGAGCAGTAACGGCAAACTGTAGGCAAGTACGGGTAGTGGAAAACCGATAGGGCTACAAGGGCGCGTTGGAGGCAGCGCCTTGAAGAGTTTGTCGAATAAATTTAACACAGTGAAACCGTGTGGCTTGTATTCACATAATATGTTTTAATCGAGACGATGGTATATAGCTTTGTTATGATCCGATAGATGGCGCTGTGGTCGAGTGATTAACTAAAGGAAACGGCAGAAAAACGCCTTCGGGCCCTGCTAGTATAATACTTGTGTATTTCTTTAGTACTCGTAAACTAATGATCTGAGGGCTTGCAGGACGCTCGTAATCGATAGCTTGATGTTTCTGAAACGTATGTCACAGAGACTTCCTCACGCCGCTATTTAAAGATCGGTCCGTGGATACTCAGTTACGTAGGGCCTTTTACCCTGATGTTCACAGGCTAGTATGATTATGGCGGACAATCTTACCTCAGCCTGTGCCATTGTTCTTGAATTGTAAAGCATTTATTTTGCAGATACAGTATTATAAAAAAATAAAGATTAAGTCTTTAATTGGCTACTACAATGTATTTTATCAATAATCTATACTTTTTTTTTTAAGCAAGCTTTTATAGACCTTGACTTAGAACTATAGCACTTATCGAGACGATTCCTATATACCTAAATACGACGAGGATATTTTGTATTGTTAAGACGTTGATATAGCCAATGTCAATTGCATTGTCATCAAAGCTGCATAAATATTCCAAACAGCAAATTAAGTGTAAATAGTAAATAAATAATTGCAACGTTTGACACATACCTAAATACTAACATAGCGATTGAAATAAAACCTTGTGAATAGACCTTTATTTATATCAAAATTGTATTTTGATACTCAATTCTACAAACCCTATGAGAATCAATTAATAAATGAATTAATACCTACTTTATTGCACTTTTTGATTCGTACACTAACACTAAGAATTTCTAATAAACAGTCACCAACTACTCAAAGGTTTACGATTAAGTATGGTAAGTAAGGTCAGGTTAAGTAAGATTATTGAATAAACAGTTAACTATAAATTACTCGATATGTTTAAACTATATATTCGCTTAGAGTTAACAAGGTTAGTGAAGATTTTATATTATGAGCTCGTTGTAGAAACTCTGAAACTTGAGTCGTAATTTTTCAAGCGAAGCGGTGAAAGGCAATGCAAGGCCGAACAGACAACAATGGACCTAAATTATAGCCGATACAAATAATCACGATGTACTTATAAAACGGCCGGAAAGAGGCTTCCATTCATATAAACGGATCCTTTGTTATTTAGATCCTCAAATTAAAATAGAATCTAGATTTCTATTTTGTTGTCGGAAAGAAATTAATCCATCATCGAAATTACATCTAAATTTTTATATATTATGAAATAAACCTTTAATTTCATTAATAAGTAAAAAAAAATCTAAAAAATGATTTTATATTATTTTTATTTATCACTCCAACTAGCTGTACCGGCCATGCGTTTCTGTGATTTAGTCTGTTTTTTTTTTTCAAAAAGTGAATTAAAACACGCTCGTATACGGACGCAACTCTGTGTCAAAATTTCAAAGCAAACAGTGAAGAACTTTCGGTGATTTAACATTTTTAACAAACGAACGTTGTCATTTTTATTTATATATATATGTATTATAATAGAAATTATTAAACATTACATTTGATATTAATGGCATTTTCAGGAAAATTGTAAGCCGAGCATTTTTTCAAACTAACCATTAATAATAAAAAAAATTAAGGCTAAAGAGTATATACAGGTGTCCGGTAATGAATGGATAATCTTGAAATGTCTTATAGCAGGACCTATGGCGGTTCAGAAAAATATAAAAAACAAATTAAATCCTAAGGTTTCCCTAAGAAGTTTTTTTTACTAATTAAATGTTTTACCTTATTTTACATTCTTGAACGCTACGACCAAAAATGACTGAATGATATATATGATAACTATGCCGATACATAGGCATTAAATAGTTTGACAAGCATTTGCCCTTTAAACTTGAATTGTTTTTTCAGTGAAAAATTTGCTAACATTTTTTTATTTTGGAAAAGTTTAAGCATTTGTGTAAAAAAATTATGAAAACATGAGTGACCAATAATTTGTCAAAATAATGTCCGTTTTTAAGTAGATTTTATATGGCATAATTCATTATTGTATCTAATTTAAATAGTAAATTATTGCTATTAAATTAACAGAATGAGTAAATTTGATTAAGAGCGATTAATTTGCGTGAACCTACCAAACAAGGACATTAACTTATTTTATAGGACAAAATTATTTTTGAGAAGCTGTACTTAAAAGTATAATTTTTTAAAAGTAAATGATAAATAAACGAGAATTATTACGAGGCCTTTAAAATCTTTAACACGCAAATACCCTCAAAGTCGTTAAGTGTGGGATATTTTTAACTCAATTAAGGCGTTTGTTGGACATAAAATCAGTCTGTGTAATGCCACGGAGCCGTGCTATTATATGCAATTATATCCGTAAAGCATTTTTTAAATTTTTTAACCGGTACATTTTAACCGGTACTAAAAATGATTATTTTATTCGTATGTAAGAATTGTCGACTGCGAGGCGTCTGACTTAACATTTATTATAACTGATAATTTGTTTCTGAAGCGTTATGCCAGTATGTAGCTAAATATGATCATTTTACTGCTTTCTTGTAAGGTAAGGTCAGGATTACTAAATATAAGCACAGACCTCGTTATAATTTAGCATTTGTTTAGTTTGTTCACGGATTGAATAGTTCTTGCCAGTACGAAAAATGGGCCACGCCGTAATTTATTTTACGAAAAAGATCGTTAATCGTTTTTATATATTCCAGCACGTGGTTTGATTGGTACATTAATGTTAACGACTTTCTCTACATGAGTTGCAACTCATTTGTTGTTTTTCTTCTTCCCAACTTGGCAACTAGTCACCTTTATTGAAGACTTTTACTGCCATTATCAAGTGTATATATTACTGTCCTGTCTTATGATAATTTCAGTATCCTAACAAGACGATGGCTCACTTGTTAGAACTTTCTAGGGAGTTTTTTTGGCATCTCAGAATTCATGATCCATGTTATTATTTCCAATCCACTACAATATTCAAGTTTTATTATGCAAAATTTCTCCTGTATTACACAAGTTAGGGTGAAACAACACAATTTTATGAATAAAAAACAAAAACCACTACATGACAGTTTGAGATCCCACCAAAACTAATCCCAACTAATTTGTTAATAACCTCATATAAGATACCAAGATCTTTTGAGGTTGATTATACATGGCTATAGGCTGCAAATTTACCGGCAGCCAAGGCGAAATATTCTGAAATAGAATATCCAAAATGTATCCATATTATCAACTAAATATTGACGACCAAAACAGTGAGTACCGTATAAGCACCACGAGCAGACAAACACAAAAATTATCCAAGCCATCGACCAGTAGTAAAATATATTTTATTTAATAATAATCCAAAGAAACAGACAAACAATCCGCACACGACATAGGGTAAAACCGATAAAGCCCAAAGAGATCCGAAATTAAACCAATAAATTCGCACCTATACTCGTTAAGCTAATAACTCGTTAACCACTAAACATTGTAATTATTTCTGTATTGTTAATAATTTACATTTCCATGTAGTCTGTAAGGATTTATATATTAAAAAATATCAGTCAGTTTAAACACATATTTTACCTATAACCTTTGCTCAAAGCAGCCACGTCTCAATTCATGTTCGTGACCTACACGCCCCACTTTTCCTTTGTCCTGCTCAATTTACCTTCATATAAGTTGGTTTTAAAATGTATTTATACTTTTTATTATTTAACTCTATTAACCAGTCAACATAATCATAATTATATTATTATAACCAATTCTGATATAAACTCACTCATGAAGAATTTTTGATAGCTTGACCGTTGACTCGTATCATTTCAAATTTAACCAATAAAAACATAAACTGTAATTTTGTACTACCACTTGAGGTGTATAAATTTGCAATGTAAACCTGAGATGCAGAATAAATAAATTTAGGATTTTGATGTTACTTATTTTTATATATACTATAACAAAGGTGCAGTAGCAAAATTTAAAACCAGACTTGAAACTAAAAATTGCTTTTATTAGATTGATCTGACCTATCGAATCCCTATTTAAGATCAGCTACTTCAGCTACTTACGAGCTTGTGTAAGTACTTTTATAGTAGTTCCGGCAGCTGCATGTAAAGTCAGGTAGGTATCCATGTTATCATTCTTGATCACTATAATATTCAACATCTTTTACTTTGAAGTATAAGTATTACAGTCAATTGTGCAGAACCATTAACTAAATTAAAGTTATCATAAGTTTATCCGGCATCAATTCAACAACACCTTGATCACCAGGTGATGAAGGCAACAAAAAAATTCCAACCAAAACCACATTAACGTTCATTTACCTCCTACAAATCGTACAAAAGTATTCTTTGGAACGATATCCGGTTTGTTTACTTTTAACATAGAATACCAGAAATGCCTGATCTTAAAATAACGGAGAACTTACATAATTAACATACAATGTTTGTTGTACTTCGCAGTTTGAGTTCGCTGGGACATTTAGAGAGTGGAAGAGAATGGATAAATAATTACCCTTTATTAGTTCAGAGGTATTACGTGGATGCATCTTAGTAAACAGACACGATACCTTCGAGGTTAATTTCTGGCTTTCCCTTATTTAGTAACTTGAGATTTATTTTCACTTTTTATCTATCTACTGGTTTATCGGCATTTACAAATTCATCAAATACTTTGTTTTAAGTGAAGAGGCAAGCAATTTTTCTAAAATCTCTGGAAAATAAGAATTTTGTTTTTATATATTGTCAAAAACGGGAATATACGTAACAATAATCTGATTGCACTAGAATTACAGTTTTTTTTGCCAATCGTTGAATAATTCCTGCCTGTTTCTAATAAGAATAAGTAAAGGTCCTAATAATGGATACTGTTAAAAAAAGATATTTGTAAAATATTAATCATGTTAAGAAGCTATTTCAAAACTTAAATCTAGTCATGCATTTCACCAAAGATTTCATATTCTTTGACCTGATTTAGGCAAACAAATGTAATTTAATTTAAAGGACAAACAACTATAAAAATTGAACTGGTGTCAGAGAATTATAGTCACGTTTATTTCCCGTAGTTTACGGCCAATATTATTACAAATCACGTTTTTACTTTGTTCAACTTGTTGAAATATTGATAAGCAGTTATTAGTTTTAAAGTTATGAAACCATTAATAAAATTTATCTTCTCAGTTGTTCTGTTTCATAGTTGTAACCTTTCTGCTACTGTAAGTAAGTAGTGTATTGTAGTGTAAGTATTGTAGTATTATTTCCTTGACTCCATTTACATCATAATTCTTGCATGAACTTAACACCACACTTTAAGTAATAGTGTTCAATTTTAATCAATTGTCTATTGATAAATTGTGTCCTATTAAATTTAAACTGATTTGGGCTATAAAAATATTATAAAGTTTAGTATAATACGAATGTGTGTGAAAATGGAAGCCGAAGCCAACCAAGACTTACTCATGACATTTGTTCTGATAGATATATAATTTTAATTAGTATTGTAAAATTGAAGGATTCTAAATATACTTTAATATCCAATGCATTATCTTTATTACCGAAAAACACAACAAGTACCTACAAAGTAAGAGAATATTTGTAGTATAATATAGTAATAGTTTATGTACCATACTTTACGTAATCCTAAGGTATTTTAAATACTTCAGAAATTTTTTATATTTTATAATGACTTCAAATTATTTTAAAAAGACATTTTATTTAAGGTAAATATAAAATTAAGAAGTGCTTAATATGATGTCATATAGTTTAATGGATTATAATAACCTACGTCGACAAATTTAACATTCAACCATAATTTCGCGGTAAGTTGTTTTGAATATTAATAATCTCTTTATTGTGAACTCAATTCGAGTTACTTTGCAAGTTCTTTTGACCTCTAAACAACGTCACAGCCTAGCACAGTTCATTGTATTTGAGTCAAAACTTAAATAGACGTCGAGAACTAGTTCGAGTGAACTTTGCCACTAAGTTATCAAGGAAAACTGGTCGCGTTTTATATTATGTTATTAAAGCCTTCAACTGTGCAACTTTATTATATATGTAAACTAATTTTGCTTTTAATATACTAGCGACTATTTATACGAACTCATATTTTTTTTAACAATTTTATAACGCAATCTGACAATATTTACCTACGTGTTATTTTATAAAGAAGATTGTATCAAATGATATAATTTATCTTAAAGAAAACAATAATTGAAATGATGGTTTTCTTTTCTCATTAGAAGTAATCTCACGATTCATCTGTATCTCACGTTATGGAAAGTGAAATTGAGTTTGTATCTCAAGAGTTTGTTCAATAAATTTAGATTTACTCTTTGCATTATAATACGATCACGTACTGAGACCGGGATTTTTTTATTATACTCCAATCATTTTGTTTGATGGTACTAGCTCCGGATAAAATCGTCAAATAAAACGCAAATGTTTGAGCAGAAATGCAAAAAGGGGACGGGTATTACTGGGCCTAACTTTAATGGATTAAGTTGCAGTATGGCTAATAAAAATAGTTACATTTTTGTACTAAAAATGTAAGATATTAACACAACTCACAATGTAGAAAAAGATAAAAACTAAAAAGTAAGTTTAGGAAGGTAATCGATTAGTTCAACATAAAAAATAGAGCAATGCTAGTACCAGCTGATTAATTTTACCCAAAAAATTAAATTAATAATGCATAATAATGTTCTAAAAAAAACGCGCCTTACAGTACTCACATATGGTGTTTAACATCTGACATGTTATCCTACTATGAAATTGAGATGAAATATAAGTCAAGTCAATTTATTACTCATATTAATTGTCGAATATATTCTAAGCATGGAAATATATCAATATTAAAGCGCGCGCTTGCTCGCGCAAGTTTAATTCTAGTCGGGGAAAAAACGCAATAGTAACTTAAATTCTGAATAAAGATCCGCACTAAAATAAATATTCGAATAATTCCATATTACTTTCTCGCATTTTTTTTAAGAATGATTAACTTTGTAATAATAAACATTATTAACAATATTTGTAATAATACTCTTAATAATAAAGATAATTATTATACATATAAATATAACCTCAGATTTTATACACAACACTGTATAACTGTAGATGAGTGCTGCGTTCTCCTCTATTTCCCTTTCTTGTCACACACACGCATACACTATGTTGGCCGACAGTACGTCGTGGTACCAACCTCACGCAAAATGGTTTGGCACCATCTCAGAGCCATCTCTACGCCACCGCGCGTGCTAATTGGTCAAGTCAAATAGCGCGCGCTTCCCCGATTTCCTGTAACACATTTCCATCGCTTTTCCAAAAATCACTCCCACAAAAAATATCCATCAACCGAGAGGAAAGATGTTACACATGAAATATCAAACATCTTTATTTATACAATAAAACGTATAATACATGTTTACATTTCGATTTATTAGTTACAATTTAATCTAACCTGTATTTTTAGTGTGTGCTGATATTGACAACTCCCTCAGTAATTCAGCTGTGTTGTGCACCAGAACCTGTGAGTACCTACTCATTTCCAGTTTGTTTTCAAAACAGTATCTAGTACAGATTGGCAAATTTTACATGCCATTGACAAAATCTTTTAGAAATTCTGATAGCTTCTCTGTTAACTTACAAATTATACATAATGTTTAAAAGCCTATCAAGATTTTTATTAATGTAATATACATAATAACTAAATACCTAAACCAAAGAGTATAGCATAGTCATTGTCTATTGACTATATAAACTTTTCCTATGTTCAAGGTACACAGCAGTGACTATATTTGTCAAGCTTGCTGGAATATGGTACAAAGACCATCAACAGAATATTAAAAAAAATTGACCACTGCAGCACCGTAGTATTTGTATCTGCTGTGGACGCTGTTTTGCATCACAAGTCAGTCATCTAATGCAAAGGGTCACGATGTTTTCTTTCACTATCAGCCAATGGTGTCACAAAATTTATTCCAATCAGTAAATGTAGGTAAGCGACTTCCGAAACGTACGTAGTACATAATAACTCAATGTCCGAAACATGCCGAGGTTCAATCAAACCTGCGAATATCGGATCAATAGTACACTGATTTGATTATTCGGTTACCATGACGGGCATATAATTATAATAAACCTAATTATTTATATAAAAAATATTAATCACACTTGTTACATAACCTCACTTTCACGAAATATCTTAAAACTCTGCTCTCAGATTGCCAAAATGTGCAAAATTTTCAGTGAAGGTTTAATAATTTATTAGCTATTAATTGACATCATTTTCATCCTGTTCCATTGAGATTTATTTTCAAGCCCACGATTGTATGAAAGAGTAATATTTCAATTGTAGAGTGAGTAAGAGTATTGTTTCAATTTTAGGAAATATATGTATTTTTATGTCCAGATTTTTGTTTAATTAACAACAAAACATGGCAGACAAAAACAAGGAATTTAAATAGCAATTTAATATAAACACTATGCAAAAACGAATTCGAGGCGCTTAAGCAGAGTCAAACATAAAACAGAACAAAGTTATAAAACGAAAGCAAGTAAACACTAAGTCGTAATACTGAACGATAAGATGTGACATATTTACCGAACGAGTTTAAGATATACCTAGTACCTAGAAGGTAGAATGAATACAATAAAAACAAAATTAGTAATTCGGATGAATTTTCATCACATTATAATGTATTTTTGCTATATTACGTTTGTATGATTACAGCCTTGCGAGGTCTATTGTTTTCGAAACCGGTTACGTTGCTTGCCGAGTGAATATCTCGTGGAGACCGGCAGAAAACATACTTATTACGTTGCTCTTAAAATATTATTTTACGAAGCCATTAACCTGACTTTGTATTATGAAATTTTACTTCGAATAAGCTCAATAGTCGAATCAAATACTAAAAAAGATAGTGGAGGTAAATCATTACGCTATAACACGCATCGTTAAAAAAATCTTAACAGTTTCGAGAAGTACTTAATTACCTATATATAACTTGACCAAGCAAGTGGACGACTGTCAAATGTGACGTCACTCGTTTCAGTTACGGATTAGAAAAGGAAAATTTATATATTAGTATGTATAATCTATGTAGTATGTATAAGTATCTAATTTCATTTTGGATAACTATATCTCATTGAAGATTCGGTATTCGCTTTTTGTGATTATTCTACCTTTATATTGAAAATAATTCCACTTGTTTGTCTATTTCTAGAACATGTCAATTCAAATTGCTTTCACTAATGAGACCAACATAATAATTATTCAATGTAATCTATTATAACTATGGTATAAAGTATATTTTTGTACTCAATTAACTACGAATAATAATAAACAAAGAAAACAATACACACTGGCTGTAATTTTTTGATAGTAATGCGGCGTTTAAAAGAAAAGCTGTTGATATAATTCAGACTTCGTTGAATATATTATGTAATTAGTACACACATGCGCGCGCACGCACATAAACCCACATACTCACACAAAATACTATTGTTAAGTTTTTTTTGATGCTAATAATAGCTTAGTTAGGGTTTAAGAAATATTTTATTGTAATACCACTGAGATCATTATTGAATAAAACAATAATTAACTTAGTATGTATGGTATCTGAATTAAGGTAATGAATAAGAGCTGTAGATTTCTTTCAATAAAAAAGGTGTGTGTGCGATTCACACACGATAGAAGTGAAACTTCATTTTAAAAAACATTTTCTATTTTATTTAAACAGTGTGCAATATACATACACACCGACATTTACTCTCTCGCTCTGGCTCACACAAAGAGGAGAGACCGATAATGTGCGTTAAACGTTTAACGTCTAACGTTTAACGCTTGGAAGTCGCATAAGAAGTTTCACTTCAATAAACTTAATATATTATAAATTATTTCCATGTATGTAATACAAAAGTGTCTCTATAAATCTAAAGGTGTGTTTAAGCGGTACCAAAATTTGTATGAGACGTAATATTTTTTAAACTTTGTTAATACCAAGTTAATCGGTTAATAAATTAATGTAATTAATATAAAAATTGATTTAAATCGGTTAATAAAAAATCAAAATAAGTTAATCTTTGAAACAATTAAAGAGACTTATATTTCGGCGTTTTTCAAAATAATTCAACACTCAAGGGGAGAAAGGTGGATAATTTTTTTTTACGAGAAATCATATTTTATATTTGGATAGTCACCACAAGGAAACTTTTACATATACTTAGCATACTGTTTGCGTAATTTGTTGTTTTATATATAAACAAAATAGACATAACGATATGAATTTAATAAAAAAATGGTACAAATGTTATGGTCAAAAGCTAAGGTTAGTGTAGGTATACGTACGTACATATCATATTTTTATTATGTGTGTAAGTATGTAAGCGAATGACGATACTGTCACGAATAGAAACTTAAAAAAAAATACAAACAAATAGTGTGATATTCATTTATATTGAACTCGAATCATTTGCGGCCCTGAAAAGGGCCTTTTTGTATGCCGTAGGTATAGATATAGGTGGTGTAATACAATAGGGTGAAGCAAAAAAGGCGATTATTTTTTATTATCTAATCGCGTATGAAAATATCTTACTTTATCATGTTTTAAGAACTCTCATCCAAAAACAGCTCGATTTATTTTATTATACGAGCATGTTAGTAGTGTAGTTCTCCTTTTGGTACATTTAGTAGAGCGTAACGGAAGTGGGACATAATGAAGTTTGCCATCAATGTAAATGAATTTTACTGACTTATAACTTTATTCGTGTAAAAAATTGTTTTAAATTTTATTTTTAATTATTAATAAAAATATCTTAAATTAATATAATTTTGATTAATTCCAATGATTATTGAACTATTATAATTTAATTTAATTCTTAATAGTAATATTTAACATTATATTTACACAATAAGTAACATTACAAGACATTAAAATGATTTCACATTATTATTATCATTGATGGCTAATTTCATCATGTTGTTGGCACGCGGAATAAGCGGAATAGTTATTTTTGTTTATTTTTTTACGCCAAAAAGTAGGTACATGACATGAGTAAACACATTTTTTTGTTTATTGTATCGTTTTTCTTTGTACACCAAAAATTATCCATCAAATAAACTTTTAAAGGTCGCTATAGTTTTTTATTTATTTTTATGTTCATTGGTTCTGATGGCTTGGAACGACCTTTAAATATTAATATTTAAATATTACATTTTACCTTTTTATATTATATTTTATATATACCTTTAAATATTAATATTAAATGTGGAATTCGTATTTAGTTGTAATATAGTGACATTAATTATTCAGCTAAGTACAATTATGTATGACAAACATCAATAATATTTCTTTTTGTCTTCAGTAACCGACTTACGTTATGATTCACCATATTTATTCTAAATGTAAAAATGTAATAAAATTAGAAACCGAATCGGCAAGTCTGCGAGCGCAGTGTAACTAAATACCGGCGGGTTATCGAATACAAATTACTGAAATCAGAGCGCTACGTCGCGCAGCACCTAGCACCAACGAAAGATTTACGTAGTAAGGCGCGGGCGCGGGGCGTACTGACTACGGCTTCTTTTACACCGATACAGCGAAACATCATCTTACTTTTATATTTTTCTAAAACATTGCGTTTTATTGAGTTCTTGTACTTAATCGGGTCATAGGAATTACTATGATGCCGAGAATTTTTTATATCTGTTTAGAATTATCATTACAATTGAATGGTAACAATGGTTTCATTTGCGAAATGAACAGTGAGGTTGTAATGTACCGTTTTATATTTCTTATCATAATTTCCCTTTATCATGTTTAATGCCGAATTGATAATATCGTATTAATTATAAGGTCCCCCACTACTGGGTAAAGAGGCTTCTTTCCGAGGGAAGACACGGGTTTAATAACCACGCAAGCCCATAACGCATTGGCGACTTTAAATGCCGAGTAATCCACAGTCCTATAGTTTTCTCACATGCAGTGGTACTACAAAAACATGTCTCAAGCGTTCAAGTTTCTTCACGATGTTTTCTTTTATCATCAACCGATAGTGTTAGTACTGTGTAATCAATAGCAAGTAGCAAGTATCAATTAAGTAAAATTGATGATCACAATATTGTCAATTAGGTATGCTTATTTAAAAAATATATAATTGAAATGCTATTTCTAAAAAGTAGTTAGTGTTAAAATTGCCATCGACCGTACGAGGGTTGTGTCCCGAATATGCGACCTCTCTTACTATCCACATGACTATTGAATTTAACTGGAAGTGTCAACTAATTTTAATTTATATCTTAATTTCGGATTAGTGTTCTTATTCCTTTTTTTAATGAAGAGCGTCATATTTGTAATTATAACTAGCACAGCTCGCAATAATAAAATTCTCTTAAGCGATTATGACTCAGTGGTAGAGTGACACCGCTTCAATCGTCGTGAGTTCGAAACCGGCAATGAGCCTGAAATGTGAAGGAAAACATTATAATGAAACATAGCATATTAGTCATGAAATAACGTCCGCACCATTAAGTTGAAAACGTTTCGCCGAGCTCCTATTGGCAGCTGCATTTGAGAATCTCTTTCTCTATCTAGGACACTCTAAAATTTAATGAATTACTTTTTTGGCTTGCCACATCTATTAATTTTGTTTCTGATACCGACAATTCTGCCATGTCATTTATCTATGTGTAAGGCTTATTTATACGCAACCAGTCGCTGGCACCAATCACTGGCGCCAGTAACCGCCATGCCATCGCTGGCATGGCAGAGCGCGTTTACACGAGTACAATTCAGTCGTAAGCATTTCTTGTAATGAAGAGACGTCTTTGGGCGAGGAAATTAATGAGTGAAAGGGCGGTTCGTCTTTGCTATAAAAACAACTTAGATGAGAGAATCCCTCTGAGTAGGTACAAATTGGCGTACTCATCTTCACTAAGTTTGCGACTCATTTCATAGGAAGCAAATACAAACGTACACATCCTAGAAAGTGCACCAGCGACTGTCGGAAACTTGTTTACACCTTTCCGCAACCCTGGCACTGAGGAAGCGGGCGACGCGGGCGGAGATGGCATGAAAATTAGCCAGCGCGGAACTAGCACGAAATAGTATTTATACAGGCGGTACCTTCCCAGCGATTGCATGCCAGTGAGACTGGCGATTGCGACTGTATACGTATAAATCAGCTTTAATATATAAAACAGGTCAAGTGCAGAGGGGTTGGTCGCTCGTGACCTGTCAACCGCTTGTGATATACTCATACATTGCCGAGTCCCCATGACTTCCGAAGTAAATATTTAAACACTGACGGTTATGTATACGAAAATCGCGTGATACATTAAATTAATAGTGTAAAAATTATAGGCGTAGTAGTAATATGGGTTTGATAAACATATGGACAGGGTGTGGCGAGTGATTAATTAAATTTCTACGATAATTAAAATTTGTATAAAACAGCCTTTGTTCGGTATACATATTTTTGTCTTTCCGAATAAGTTTTTTTATTACTATCAAACAGTCTAAACATTCAATCCAGGTATTTATGTATATAATATACACTCATATTTCGTTAATGGCACTTCGTTGTTGTGTTCGTGACGATATAGGAAAATAATTTATTAGTTGTAGTTATATTTCTAGATTTTAAAAATAAATTGGATATATGTTACATAAATATTACTCGTATATTACAATGAATGAAGAGCTTTAAAAACTGTTGCCCGTCTTCATACTAATTATTTTTCCGCTGCGCCTAAGCCTAAGTTACTCCATATAACACCATTTATCTGCCAGTGAAAGTCCCGTTAAAATCGGTCTAACCGTTTCAGAGATTAGCCGGAACAAACAGGTAACCAGATAATTTTTGAAAATGGGTTGTTATACGTACCGTATATACTTTAATATTATGCATTTAGTGAAAAGCTCCAATTTTTACATTACAGACAAACAATTTTATTATTTGTACAACATAAAAGATAAAAGATCATTATAGAAAAACATGAAAATTGACAGCAAAAATTTCAAATGGCGTTGTGGTCATGAGTGTTGAAGTTGAAAATAAAAAGAAGTCACGAAATGGAACATGTCTTCTTCTTCCATACTTCTCTAATAGTCGTCATCTCGGTAGTCACTCCCTTTCTAATCATATCATCATTCACACAGTCCATCCATCGTTTCTTTTGGTCTTCCCCTACTCTTATAGCCATCGACATTCATACCTAAAACCCTCCTCACGACAATTTCCTCATTCCTTCGCATCACGTGCCTATGTATATATATATGGATTTAGGTTATAGAAAAAAATTACTTTGTTTAATTTAAGAATTTTTGAAATTTGTAATTATGTGTACATAGTTACACATAACTATGATAACTACACTAACGGATAACTTAAAAAAAATCTGCTATGGCATTATTTTTCTTCTTTTTTATTTAATGGCAACTGTGTTTAATTATAATTCTGCCAACATCTCATCTCATCTCATCTCATCATCATTCTGGAATTAAGTATTTAAAATCCTGTTCACGTGTGCACAATAATCAAACAACGTCACATAAAATATACCACCAAAATTACAGAATATAGGGCCAAATAACATAAGTGAATGAATTCAAATAAAAACAACCACATGACATATCGATACCGCCAAAAACTCAGCTGCGGCATTTTAACGAAAGATATGAGTAGTAGAAGTCAATAACGATGCATTAAATGATCACCAAGTTTTAACAGGTAATGTATAAATCTAGTATTAATAAACTATACTGTAAGAACGTCGTAAGAGAGAGTAGGCAGTAATAAATAGTGAATTTCTAAAGTATTGTATTCGCTTTCTGCACATTCGTCAGCATCATTCAGTACAGCCGGGATGTGTTCCGAATGTTATATTGAAACACTGCTCGATTAAAGAACATTTTAAAAAACATAGTACACCTAATGTTTCGAAATATGATTAATGAATCCACTGTAAGGAATTATGAAAGTAGTACCACTGCCAGAAGATGAGGGATAATTTGATAGCGTGTTATATAGGGATGAGCAATATTAGAAACACATCGATGTCAATATCGGTAAATAAACATCGATATGCGATAAATGTCAAAACAAAAACATAGATATTAGAGAAAATGACACTACCATCGGTTTGGAAAACATCCCTGTCAAAATGAGGTCTAACAATGATTTTTTTGTACTAAGAAAAATGATTACAGCTATAGAGTTTTAATTGTATTATTTTAGTGGATGTCCCATCGTTCATCGTTCCGATTCATTCGCATCTTTCGCTTGGAATCATTCAAATTCGTTCATTCGTTTCCTGTTTCACAATGCGGGCTGAGTCATCGACGCGACGCATTCACTATGCATCTGTACTAGTGACCGATGAGTCATTGTCACGCGAGTCGCTAAACCAACCAACTTGCCGTCATCGTACCCTTCGTTCGTAACAATTGCTAACTTAACGTCGACCAGCGGGTTAGCAACGTAGCCTGGCAAATCAATACCGGTCTGCCTGGTTTTTAGGGTTGACACGTAAGTTTTACTATACACGGTGGTAGTTATTAGAGATTTATTACATCAGGTTTATAATATTTCAATATTTATAAATATGGTTGTTTATTTAATAAATGTATCGCCAACAGTGTGTATAATACACACTTGCTATGCCCCTCGGTTTTATCCGTGTTAAATTCGCTGCGCCGCGCCGCTAACTCCGGGTGAGTTTTACTAAAAACTTTTCCAGAATCATAACGAACAGAACAAAATAAAAATTATGCATATCCATCGTTCAATCATCGTACATTTAATAGAAAAAAAAAAACAATGTCAGGTCTTCCTAAATTTTCTATCATCAATTATTCATCATTTTTTATTTATATAGATAATATAATAAATCGGAAGAGCTTTTTTGTTTGTTTGTTTACACACGCTAATCTCTGAAATTACCAGTCGGATACGAAAAATTCTTTATGTATATAATAGCCAAATTCACGAGGAATAGCACAGACTATCTGGCATTGGGCTACATCTCTCAGCTAGCCTTAAATATTGATTTTTGTTAAGTAACTCGGAAGAAATAGCGCACCCTAACTGCTTTATCCGCCTGCGTTGGCGTAATGGTTAGTAATACGTAAATATAATGTTGTACAAAAATGTTGTTATTTAGTATATCTAAAAAAAATCCGCGATACCATATGCCTATGTCTATACATAAGCCACAATAAGGTATATTGTGACAAAGTTTCATTGAAAATTGAAAAGGGATTTATGAGCATTATTATTAGGCATGGCATATTAATTCTTATGAACGAAAGTTACTTCATCATCAAGAAAATTTTATGAAGATAAACTTTGTCCTTCATAGCATGTTATTTGGACTAATAGTTAGGAAGATAGTGTAAAATTAAAATAAATCAACACTCGGCTCGGGTCTATGACTATAGCAGCAGTGGCGCGAACAAGCCGCGTGAAGTGTGACGTATAACCCTGGCCGCCCGATAAAAATAATGTATGTACTGAAGTATTATCAATCATCAATCAGCGATTTATTTTAAATTATACGCGAGTGATACTGCGTTGCACAGCTAGTAATAAAATAAAGTCAGAATGTTTTATATAAAATGTCATATTGTATAAGTATGTAATATAAATAATAGAAATTAAACGAAATTAATAAACACTTTAAGATTAAAATAATGTCATAAAAGGGTTGGAGTTTAACCAGGCTGGATTGTGTTCAAAATCGGTCGCAGTGACACACATATTTCGAAATCAGTCTGAATATATCTATCTAGTGGGTTTCATCATGGTATTTGTAAAGTTCAGCTTGAAGACTGTCGATCGCTGATTTACTAAGCTTTTGTCTATACTGCTGTGCTTAGAAATTTTTTTATTTAAAAATGTCAATGTTAATAATTGTCAAGTTACTAGTCCAGTTGTTTTAACCAAAAGATTGCCGTATAGCGTTTCCGGTTCTTCGATATTAATTTATTTCGATTAAAATCGGCGATTTCTAAATGTGTGTTTTAACCGTAACGTAATAAAGTTTATCCTTCCTTCTCCTCCGTCCGTCCGTCCTTACCACTTCTCCCCCATGACATGACGTCACACACTGTGCACCCTCCGACTGGACTGCAGTTGTTGTTATTGGAAAATCATTACTTTTATAGGAATAAGATACCTATAAGTAGTTATACGCTCACAGAAAACTCGCTTTTAACTTCAATCATTGCGGATTTTGAAGTTTCGAGAAACATTTTGGCGGAAATTTGCAAAATAATATTCTACAATGTATCTTAGACCGTATTTCTACTGTTGTTTTATTTTTAAGGAATAATGATTTTTTCGAGTCACCTTACTAAACCATAGCTTTATATATATTATCACGTGAAAAAATTATCCACATGATAACACCGTTCCCGTTAAGAACATTATAATAATAAATGTGTGAGAGAAAACGAAAACGCTGGTTGAATTTGAAAACTAAAACAACCCAGGAAGACCAACTGATTCTAATTTTAAGAGTGATAGAACCAGTACAAACTTCGACTGTGGAAACACTTCTATCTAATAATAATAATAATAATTGACCTAGGTCCGTGGATTTCATAATTACCGAAAATCTAATAGTTTCGAGAAAAAGATTAAAAAAGGATAATAATAGTTATTTATTGCCAAATAAAATAATAATACATTTTAAAAATTAAGCCCACATACACAATTTGGCAATGGGACAGACTCGGCTGATGCTATGTGGTGTGGTACCACACCACCCCACAGCGCTAGTTTTCAGTCTACCCCACACTATTATAAAACAATAACATTACGCGCAATCAGCAGCTCGGCTCATTACATGATTTTAGAAATAAAATTAATAATAAAATTTCACATTAATATGTTAAAAAGAAGAGAAAAAATATAAAAATTAACATTTTAGTCAAGTATGTCCATTTCTGAATATTAAATTTATTATTGGTGGAACAAAAATGTTACAAAAAAGGAAGTGGGTAGATAATTATCAAATTATCTAGACCAATTTCTGCCTATTTCTATATTTTCCTGCCACAAAACGGGAGTTTTTGCATTGCTGTTTCGATCGGAAAGATGGGTGGCAACACACATTAACATTCAACTCGGTCCTTGGCAGTAGCTACTTATTGTGATTGATTTCAGAACTGCGGTCCTTTTAGGGTTGGTTATACGACAATTTGGTGAAGATTGCGGGATGTCATTGAATACGAGTAACGCAGGACCGGTCGTTGTGGCGGTCTTTTGGGGAGGCCAATGTCCAGCAGTAGACGTCTTTCCGTTTGAAATGATGATAGCAATGAATGTCTGTTTGTTACTTCATACCATAACTAAAAAAGATCTACCTTATTCTAATGAGGGCTTCAGTTTTTATTCATATAAAAATTCTCGTAATATAAACACAAAAGCTAATTTACGTGCTCTATTGATAAAACAAGTGAGACAATATGGACAACCCTAACGAAAGTTCCAAGTTAACCAATACAAATGTATATATTATGATATTGTGTTGCAAACTTTCAAGCCACGAACAGTTCTTTTGTGCAACAATGTTACCTTATAGATTTTGCGATACGAGCTATATTTGTATACATTTTAAAACCAGCTTAAAGTATAAACCGTCATTTCTACTTGTTTTTTGATTGTTTCCAATTATATACCTATTAAAAATGTTGAGTTCGCTGTTGATTCGTCTTATTGTTTTATTTATTTATGAAAAAATGACTATTAAATGGATGGTGATATCGGTGAGCAAACAAAAGCGGCTCTAAATTGTATGTGCCGAAATTCCATAAGTGTTGGGATATAAATATTCTGTTTGAAGGTGGTATAGTTAGTTCTTTTTTTAAATAGGTGCACGGCAAAGTGACTCCACTGTGCCTTACACTAAGCATAGTACAATTAAAAAACAACGGCGAACTCTGAGAGATCGGCTATCTATCACTGGTCGCTGCAATCATACCAGCCAGTAAGCGTCTCTGCAGTTAGATAGCTATCTGTCTAGCTAGCTGATCCCGAAATGCGATAAACTATAGAGTCACTGTGACGGGTTTATCACCGATCCCGAAATGCGATAAACTATAGAGTCACTGTGACGGGTTTATCACCAAGTTTAAGGTTGTCGCTATCCAGTTAGTTACAGATACCAAACCACCCCGTTTAGCTACTGCATATACAAATTACTACTCTACTCACAGTAACTATCAAGGTCAAGCAATCTGGAAGACTATAGGTAAGTACGGGCAGTGAGAACGATAGGTTATTCGGGGGCAATGGCGGCCGGCGGCCTTATGACATAAAAATTTGCGATCAGCAAAAATTGCGCGTCGGTCGCGCATGAGGTGCGCAATCTACGGCTTTAACTGGAATCACCGATCTCGTCGCTGGCTAATTAATGGTCCGCTATGCATTTTCGCGACAATACTAAGAAAATACTCTCGGGTGGGTGGGAACTATTGCTTCAAAAAGTCATACGTGATACGAAAACCTTCCTAAGTCTGTAGAAAATAGTGTACATTTAGTTAACCAATTGTTCTACAGAGGCAGCACTGTCATCAATTTGCTAGGACTCTGTTATGGCTGTTACATAATTTGAATTCGTCATTTTGAAGCAAATATTTAGCAATTTTTGCTATAGCTCTGCTTTTGTGAGATACGTAATAAGGGGGCCGGGCACGGCACGACGCGATAGAGAATTGATCGATTTTTTTCAACACGGATGAAATCGTGGGGCTCGGCTAGTAATATAATTTAATCTCACTTTTTCACTTTCGGAATAATATATACTTTAACTCAATATAACATAACTTAAATATCATAAATCAAATAATTATATTGAGACTGATTTTACCAGTGGGATATAAATATTTTAAGGAATATTTACGATCACTCAGTGGACAGCGTCTGAAGAGTCTATTAAGGAAAGTGCAGGATTGTGGGCGAACGTGTGGGACGGACGTAAAGTTTATAATGGTTTCTGCTTCATAATAATATTATGTATTACCATTTACGTAAAGCAATCTAGTTTAGATAGTTTGCATTGATTTAATATCAAATAGTTAATTATTGCTGATAAAAATATTAACAAGATATAGATAACGAAATAAATGAGACTATTATTGAATTAATTATCGTAATCGTTGAAAAAAGCTTTTATTTAACTTGTAATGTTCGTATGATGTATGTGACTTACATACAATACTTACAATACAATTACTATCATACAATTTTTCAACCACTTGCTCGTATCCGATTGAGATAAAATTTAGCATAGGTATTTATGTAAATTCGGTAACAATACAATACTATGGTACCATGAAGCTGATCTGATTATGAAACCGGGATGTACGGACTGAAACTCCCTGATGGCCCAAGGTAGGACAATAGAATTTGGGCTAGTTTATTTTGTTGCTAACAGTACTATTATATATAGTATTCATGATGACGAGGGTCTGAAGATGCAGCCGGACGACCGCGACTCTCTAGTTTCTAGTTTTTTTTCAAAAAAAACCGGTTTCTAACAAGGTACGTGTCGTTCGCGACTAAACGAACGAAATAATACATGAACCACCAAAATCACTTATGTAATAAGCTCTGTGTTAAAAAATAATATATTATTATAAAGTATAATTGGTGAACTAGGTAGGTACTATGACTGTTTATCATTCTTTGTGTTAATGTTATGCAATTTTTATGTTATCCTTTATCCTAATAAAATATGCTCACAATTGTCACAAACAACCTCGTCCGATGGAACCGCTTCTAGCTTACGATCTGTATCACTGAGCATTTTACTTAAACACTTTACTTTAAGCACTTTACTTCCCTTGATTTGTTAAATTTATAACTTTTTAAATAAAAAGAAATAAAACCGGGTAAAAAACCTAAAGATTATGTTTTTTTCAATAATCTGTAAAAACCGGTTCTGATTATTGTTATCAGTTCACATCACTAGGAACAACGTTAGGGATAACCGGGAGAGTTTGTTGAATAAATTTAACACGGTTGAAACCATGGGGCACAACTAGTATAAAATAAAATCGCAATGTTTATGTGTTAGAACGAGTATTTCTTGAAATCACTGAACAAATTTTAATGTAGCTTTAAGATTAATACAGGTCTGAACTCGAGGAAGGATCTAAACTACGTATCACAACGCCTTTCTGTAATTATTAAATAATAAATAATTTTAGACAGTCAAACTTTATTCCACGTGCATAGTTCCTGTAGAGCAGGGGTGCTCTAAAAGTATTCCTGGAATTCCCGAAAAGTATAAAATACCTTAAAAGTTTTTCGACCGCTTAGGATGTCTATGCCACATATCCAATATGACGTACTGCAAATATTTTCCAATGTACATTTCAAAACCAATGGCATGTGATCCCAAGATTCAATTCCGATATTGGCCGAATTGTGTAGCTACACGTATTAGCATTATACAAAAATGAAGTAGTACATAGGTTGGCAGTCGATCATTTGCTAGCTAAATATTTTGTGGTAGATTACCGATGCTATAAGTTAGAGCACCCGTACTTAACTGTACACTATAGAAGATCAAAACCATTCTCACGTTACCAAAAATTATCTACTTGTTTCGTTTCGATACGCACAGACATATTTTTCACGTGATTTATTGGAGTATTAGTTCGCGATTTCCTTTGCTATATGCTTAGTTTGACGAAACCAAAAGTATCCTCTGTCCTATTCCACCCAATAATCGACTTTTACGCAAATTTTAATTAAAATCCGTAAAGTCACTTGAGCGTAATTAAGAAATGAAATTCAAACAAATATAATTATAATGTATATTAAATTATATCCATAAATTTTGTGGACTGCTTGATGGACTTTTTAAAAACCTATCCGACGTCATTCATAGATAGATTACTAGCCAAGTACGTATGTTGCCAACCGAGCATCAAGAGTTCTACAGCGTTAAAGCAGAATAAAATGTCTCAATACTACTTCCAAAGATGAACACCGCAAGAGATAACCAACTATGTATTTTACATGTAAACCGAAATTTTAACTCGTAATTTTGGACCCCTACGTCATAATACTCTATAAGGTTCACAATCACCCACCGGTTACTCCATGATTATATCTGGTAAAGAAAAACAGTTTCCAGACACGTTAAACAACATAGCTTTCTGTGTCCGCCGAAAGACAATTACCTGCAGTACCTTCGAAAAACATCGTGTGCAATTCGGAGAAACCTCCTTGTTCGATTTATACAACCGGTTCTTGTTTTGAAGTTTTAAATTCGAGCGTAGGTTGATACCAAGTTGTTGCCAGGCGAACCGGGTAAGTTTTTCTTGTTGCTCGTCTTTTTCCTTAGTCTAAATCAGCGGTTTTAAAATTGTATGCTAATACGCCTCACCAAAAAAGTTTGTTTTCGCGACTGATTCTTTTTACATAATAATATATACAATATACAATTGTATCATACTATTACCTTACAACATAGAATTTACTTATTTGTAGAACCATACAATGAAACAACAATTTATTAATAAAAAAAACCGGTCGCTTCCAAGTTCTAAATCGCGGGTCCTAAGTACAGTATGATACTGTTGACTATGATTGGTTATAATCGGTCAAGTCGACGTCCTTATGATTTATTGATTTCTTTTCTATTTACTCTGTAAATTCTAAATATATTTAATACTATGTATATTCATGTATAACTGTTTAAAGTAGAAAATATAGACAGTCCATACCTAAAAGTCTGTGATTGCAAAACACAGCTGTGTGTCGAAACATTGAAAGCGATCTACTTTCGTAGTTACTTCAAAGTTAGAACAAACTAACTGTATCTTTTGAATGAAACAATATACATAAATAATTCAATTAGATCTCTTATCTAATAACCAGATATATGTTCGAATGTACACAAAACTGACGGACTGAAGTAGCGAGGCATCGTGTCTTATGTTGAACACAATACAACCCAAAGACAACGGCCATCACTGAGAGATCGGTAGTCCATCAAGTCCATCCATTTCGGCAGCTGGATATACACTGGATAATCCCGAAACGCGACAAACCAAAAGCGAGTTACTGTGACTTGTTTATCATCATGTGCATAGTGGTCACGATCCAGTCGGATATAGATCCCTACCTCCCGCTTGATTGCTGTATAATATATGTAAATAAATAAGTAAATATAAGGTAAAACCACCAGTAATTGACACTGCACCAATAGTTGACACTCTGACGAAGAAAATTAAATATTAAGAAAAAAAAGGAAGCCAAAGATTGAAATGGCCAAAATCACTGATTACTGATATATTTTTAATGTTATAAATACATATAGGTACAGTCAGTTATAGAAGTCGGTTAACAAACTGAAGACTTTAAATCAATTTAGTATCAAATATTTAATTTTCTTCGTCAGAGTGTCAACTATTGGTGCAGTGTCAATTACTGGTGGTTTTACCTTATATGTAAAAATAAAAAGTAGCGGTACAATCAAAATAGTAATATTTTTAGTGAGAAGACGGTACCTGTTTATTTTTAACAAATTTTCGAATCATGGTTGCAATTGAGATGTAAATCATTTCTTTGTTTTTATGTTTACCATTGAAGGGAACGGTAATCCAGATAGGCAGTATGTGGATAATGGCTATAACAACTTAAGAGATTCCATTGCCAACTCTGGGATTTTTATTTTCTCTTCATGTAGAAGATGTCAATCGTTGGCGAATTAAATCCGGATTTAAGCAAGCCGTCAGCTGCTAAAACAGACAGAAATGTCGTTTTTAAAATCAGTAAACTGTTTTTATTATGGATTTGAGGGATGTCTTTTTTTTCCAACTGACTATACTGTTATGCTTAGGGGCCCTGGAGCCTTTAGGTCTTTTACAGCTTTACCGGGCTTGGGGGGCGAGCGCTTAAGGCACTCGACCACGAAAGCTTTGCTTGCAACAACATCCGAGGTAGCCAAAGTGGCCGAACCTCGGCTCGGACTCTTGCGCGTATGCAATTAAGTCGCGATCTGGCTAATTCCCTATCATTCGATCTAAACTAACTATACATATATACATGTTTCTTCCCCTTGGGAGGAGGGAAGGAACACGTGTATGTGAGGGATGGCTGAGTTTTGTTACTTGTAAAGCGACCCGCAAATTTAAGAACGTTGAAAAACACTGCTGTGTATTATGAACCGGCTGAACCCGAATCGCGACACTCCTAAGTGTTCCTCTATGCCGGATGTCATATCTGGTGTATCGAGCTCGCCATCCAGTCGGACATCACCCAAGTCCGGTGAAGCTGTAAAAGCCGCAAAGGCTCCTGGGCCCCATAAGGCTAACAGTATAGTCAGTTCGAAAAAAAACGGACTTCATAATGTCTATGGTGTAATGTGGTGCTCTACTGCTCAGCATAAACTCAACATTACTTTTAATCTTTGCTATCTTGGTTAACAACAGAAACCATTCATTAAAATTATTATGTTCTATACAAAACTCTATATCTCTGTCTGTCTGTCCGTTTATATGCTTTTTAAGCGAAAAACACTTATCCGGTTTACATAGTTTTCCTTTAATTCATAGTTATATTATCTGGCCAGGTTATATATTTTGTTAGATAAAGTAATATACCAAATAAGCAGTGATGATAATGGTGAATCAATTCGGATAAAAAGACGCTTTTGGGACTTACGTTAAGTACAGCATAAGAGATATATCAAAATAATTCAGTACATAATTGTAGATCTTAAAAGACCTACAAAAAAGTCAGCCTCAGCATGTCTATCTTCTAAAGATCAACCACAATAAGAATTTTGGTCTAAAATAACTATATATCGGGCTATCGCCGTGTATGGTAGCGGAGCAGCACGATTCGCGCGTGTGTTCAACCTACGGAATTCTGTAGTCCACGCGAGCGGAGCCGCGGGCACAGCTAGTTCAATACAAATGTCAAAGCTTTTCATGATAAAATATCTGATTATGTTGAAGAAAGAAGAAGTATCTGCATCAAACGACTTCCAAGAACGACGATAATTTAATATCGTTAATTTAAGTAATTTTATTCATATAGGTAAGCATCTTCGTGGCTACTCGCGAAATCATTTTTAATATTTTAATAATAGGTACCTAACTATACGTTTAAATTAAGATTTAATTAATGCGTACATTGAATTTTAAATATACTGTAATTGTCTTAAAATGTTAAGAGCAGACTATATAGATCAAAGGTTACGTTATAAACCTTATAGGTTTGGGTTAGTGGCCACAATCTCACCTGATGTTAAGTGACGATGTGGCCCAATATGATAACACGCTAAACCTAGTGTGGAAGACTGGCTCTCAACTGCAGCTGCCGGAACACACCTATAGGTGCTTGGCGACAGATTTTCAACTTGAGGGTGGTAGCTAGCGAGGCGGGCATTAGAAAAAGCCCTGCAACCAAGCTATGGTTTCCTAACGATGTTTATCTTCACCGAAAGCTCAGGCTCATTGCAGGAATTCGAACTCACGTCAATCGACGAGAAGTCGTACACGCTACCACTGAGCCATCATTGCTTCAATTTCATCTTTCCAGATTGCTCGACTTTCATGGTTACTCCATTAGAGAGTCGTAGCGTGAAGTTTTATAGCCTTTATAACCTTTCTCAAATCTTACTGGTAGTTTTAGATATTAGCGCGTGCTAAAAAACAAACAAAAAAAACTCTTGAGCTTTTTAATATTAAGTTAGATTGATATATATAGGCATATAATCAATGTTTTAAATCGTAAGAACGATAGATTTATCATTTAGGTAAATATACTTTCAATTATTGGAATTTAAAAACTTAAGTACTTTGCTGTCAAAATCTACATCACACCGTAACGCATGTAGCCTGCGCGGGCTCGACACGGTCGCGGCTGTGCGTCTCATGTCTCATTGTCAAAGCCATGACGCAGTCTTGTTTCCGACTGCTTAACATTCAGTGCCCATCGTTCGATTACCATTAAACTAGTGTCACCGCATGTTTGTGTCAACGAACTAATTGGCAAACAAAGGAAAAATATCGTGTGTCACGGATTAGTATCAAATGCAGTTTTATGATGCAATTACCTATAAAAGTATAAAGTTTTAAACTCTCGTTGTAAAATACCGAAATCCTAATTTGCTTAGTTGGTTTCAGATGTCGATATTGCAATTGAAAGATGTATTTATATGACAGTAGCGTTTGCGATGGAGCTAATGATACGACTTGTACGCCATCTGTTGACTAACACAGAAACCGTCGCGGACCACAATTTACCAAACTGGACCTAATCGGATGAATGGTTTAGGGGTGGGGAATGCATAAGTTAAAAACAAACAAAGAAACTTTCCTTTTTATTTAAACATATTTTTGTCTATTTGCAATCGCAATCAATATTTTTACTTATGTAATTCAATACAAAAAGATAAAGAAAGATACATTTCTGTACAAAAAATATTACTCCTGTTTCACTTGAACGTTTTTTTTTTGAGCATCCAAATTATCTTTTTTATACATGTTAAATATTTTACATTACTAAATAAATAGTTGGTACGTGCCTGGTGCAAATCAAGAAACATGGGATATATTTCAATGGTATATATACAATCCATTAAGACTTTCTACTTTTTTTCGACTTTTCTAATCAATCGACCACCACGAATTTCGATTTTGCACTTCTGAATACATGGATATGATTTTAATTGAAGTTTGGTATTTTTGTCATGTCAACTCACACATATTTTTGGTAAAAATATGAAATTAAATCACTAACAGAGAATTATGTTTTCTGGGTGCATCAGGGTTCATGTTACTACACGGTTATAGTGTATGTATTTATAAATAAATTCGTCGCAGCCACAAGGATTCTAACAGTTAATCTGCGCCTTACTGTAGACGCGTTCGAGTTGTGAATCGAATCAAGTTCGATTTGGCGCAATTTGGCACTCTTGAAATCAAACCTAGCGCACGATCGTGCTGTGTTTCGAATCAGAACCGAATTCGATCGTTTTTTTTTCGTTAGGATCGTAAAACGCGTACTCTTGACGCAATGTGACAGCTATGAATCGATTTGCTAAATCGAAAATAAACGTAAAAATACACTATAACAAAACTTTATCTTAATTTTCGATTCGGTTTCGTTCAAAAGTACGATTGTAGGATCGAGTTCAAATCAAATTCGAATGAGTTTCAAGAGTAACCCCCTGTACCGGGGAATGGAAACTGGCTATATTGTGCACTCAGACCAAATATATTTTGGTCATAGATTGTGCAGCTTTCCCGTGCGCCACTGAAGTTTACTTGTCTATAGAACAGGTCACATCGAAAGGTTCTGGCTATCTCTAACCAAGCGAGGTCAGCTTTAAAATATACTTTACTACAATCATATACAATCATATATATAGCTTTTATCCAATCGCAGAACAATTATATTGACAAATAAGAAAATCAAGATTTAAACTCAGAATCATATGAAATGTAGAAGATGGACAAAATGTTGATAATAATAAAATTATGAAATAAAAAACCAGTTTTCAAACAGGAAATTAGTATGTATTCAATATTTTTTTGTGTAAATCAGATGATGGAACATTTAAATTTAAGAACCGTTTTATTTTTCAATAACATTTTATTTTGCTTTAGTGCTGCAACTAAGAAAAAAATTCTGAAAATCAGAGTTTTGGCTACATCCAAAGATTGATCCCGGGATTTTTATCTCAAAAGACGAAGACTATTAATAATAAATTGAGGATGATTTGTCATTACATTATTTAATTGAAATAGTTAATTGCAATGTAGGTAGATGATTTTGTTACTTTTTGTACTGGACTACCTACTGTATAATTTCCAGTTACCAAGCGATAATCGTAGTAGTGTCTATTTTGATTCAAAATAATAGCAAATGTAAAATGTGTTTCATCAAATATAAACTGTTCGCCTGTGAATAAAATAAAACATAAGAAATTGAATAATAATGTTCTAATTAGGAATGCATTGCCTAAAGTAAATAAAATAAATATGGGTAATAATATATCACATAATTCTAAGTTTCATAATTCTATTTTGGAATTAAATGGCCTTTTTTATGAAATTGTATAAATCAAACGAACACTTGTAATTTTAAATTGTCTTAACTCTAATTACTATAGTTTTATTTCAGAAAAAACATTCATATGATAGGAATTCAACTGTAATACTAAGTAAAGCGCTCGATTTCGTTCACCTTTCAAACGCGAACACAACCTTCCAGCTGCGATAAGTTGAGCTTTCACCGCAACGTTAAATTAAAAAAGTATAAAAAAATATACTTACGTTAATAAAAATCCACAGATTTATTGTAAAAAGTAAAACACAGCACGTTTTTCATACAAAAAATGCAACTGTTTTTATCAGCACTTTGTTTGCGAGTGAGATTACGTTCGCTCTTCACAGAGTGTAAAGAAGGACTGAAGTGAGGTTCGCCCTCTCTATTGAGGGAAGAGGGGCTGACTGCCTCCGTACTACGGTACGGTGACGGTAACATGCTCACCACAATTATATACACATTTTCATTCCATTGATTGCTTTCTTTTGAAATATAAAAAATAATTTTCTTAAAATATTTTAAAATTTGTAAAATCTTACATATCGGACTTATACATGAAGATTAATAATATGTAAATATTTTATTTATAACTAGGTGGTGCACGGATACCTGCAAACTACGTCTCTTCCTAGATATAAAAATTGGTTGTCTTTTGTTTTCTTCAGTTGTTTTTTATATTACTCCTACCTACAAAAAAGCGTAATGATATGAGGCATAGGCCTCCTTCTTCAGGTTCAATCTTGAAAACTAAATTCAAAACACCCAAAACTATATGAAATACACACATTTCTTGAAACGATTTGCGCGCCATCTATGGGCTTTCCGTATAAGCTAGACATCAATAACTACAATATAAATACTGGTTTTTAAACATGTTAGGTCTGGATCTGATGTTGGCTTGTCATCATTTTTTGTTATATTTTTATAAGTTTACCGTTATGGCCCCAATCTCATCTGATGTTAAGCGACGATGTGGCTTAAAATGATAACATGCTAATCCTAGTGGCTTTCAAATGCAGCTGCCGGAATACACATATTACACATAGTACTATAAGTACTTGGCGATAGATTTTCATCTTGAGACTGGTAGTTAGCCAGGCGGGGAATAGAAAATACTCTACCACCGTGCAATATTTTCATCACGATGTTTTCTCTTCACCGAAAACTCAGGCACATTGTAGACATAAACAGGCACAACTGACATCGGTAGACGCGGTGTCCGTACTCGCTAGTGTTGAGCCACATAATGATAATAGTCCTTGAAAAGGGTTAGGTTGCGAAGATTTGAATAAGACAGTATAGAAATTTTAAAATGTAATCAATGTATAACGCACTAAGAGACGGTGTAGCGGCAGGTGTTATAAATCCTACAGAGCGGGCTGCGGAGTCTGCAGTCAGGTCGAAGACACGAACGTTTCGGCGCGAATCGAGTATTCAGTTGCAACCAAATCCGCATCTTGCAACCTTTTTCTTCTATTCTCCTTTTCCTAATGTTTATGAATATACCATTTTATCTACAAATTCTAGTGACCACACGTAACACGATTTATGGTCTATCGACCGTAACAGTAATAAGAACATTTCGCATAAATTCGCATCAACATTTCAGTTAATCTTTGAATTAATTAATGTTTTATTGTACATTTTGGTTCGTATAATGGTAAATATAACAGTAGGTAGGGCAAATAAAAATAAATATTCTAGTTGGTATAAAGTATGAATAGTGTAACTAATATGTAGGTCCTAATGTGTACCTATGAGGGTCTAAACACTACGTTCTACTTCCGAGCACCGTGTATACGTCTACTTTTGTTTTTTATACCTTTTCTAAGTAGCAAAACGACTGGAGTGCATCCTTAAAGCACAGGGATGCGGCATTGAAAGATGTAAGTTTTTGTTATTAAATAATCTCAAATAGTGTATCGCAGTTTCTGTTGAAGTATATTTAAATCTAAGATCTGTTAACAGAGATGCAATAACATTTATCACAATAACAAGAAACATTTTCGATTTTCAGATAACACATATTTGCCCCACTATTAATAATTATAGACCGCGAGTACCGCGATAACATTAGTCTAGTCAATAAGTTCAAATTGGTGTTATTTCATGATAAATCCTAAAACTATGAGCGATAGCTTATTGGATTCGGAATTACTTCTAGAAAAGTATATTTAAATGATTTTACAGCACATAAAAAAATGCAATTGCTATTAATAAATTAAGATGAAATAAATTTAATTCGAAAAAAAATTAATGATTAAGAAATAAAAAAAAATTAAAGAGGAGGGTATTTCCAATAAAAAATCCCAACTCCCGGAACTCTATCTTCATTATTAACAGTTTTAATTTAACGCTGAATATAGGGCAACAATTACAGCATGGGCGCATAAGCACATAAAATATTATTTCTAAACTATTAAATATAAATTTTAAAAAATAGACTGTCTTCTGAATACTTGAAAGAATAACGTATTGTTGAAACAAATATATTGATTTTTAAAAAAGTTATGTAATTGTAACTAACAAAAAAAAAACCTACCACTACTTTCACAAATGCCGACATAAAAGTTTAAATGGTTGACCTATACATTTTTTGCATCTTCGAGACCTTATATATATATCATACTTGTTGAAAAAATAATATTTTAACAGCATTTTTTGGTTATTCCATTTTTTGTTCACTTTAAAAAGTTATAATTAACAAAACAAAAAACTTTTATCGCGTGATCTTTCCCCTCCCTAATTTACCCTCTGCTAAACGCGCCAACAGAAAAGTACCTATAATGTAAATAATTGAAAAACAAAGTCGCCTACACTATCCGAACTTAAAAATGATTTTAGGATTTGATAGTATTGTAGACATCGTTAAAATAATGTTTTGCTGTTAGTTTTTTTTATGTCTGACAGCCACGGTCACAAGCGTCGCAAGAGCTGAGACTAAAGCATTCGTCTCACATTCGCCACGGGCCAAGGCACGGCGCTGAGCTGCGCGATGTCGGCGGGTTTGCCGTCAAGGTCGCGTTTAAACCAATGATTACGGATACTAAAGATACCGCCTCGATTTATCATGACCGAGACATTCGAATACACTTAAGAATATCGAAAAGTCTTACGAAGAGGTTTTAGCTATCCTCAAAATTCTACTTCTTCCTCTTTTTATTAAAGGTAGATGTTTATCCACAAAGAATTCTACCAACGTCACATGAATAGAACATTTTTCTAATAATTCTATTGATCCTTAAACATAACTCTAACAAGATGGCGGTTCCCATGTTTTTCCAGGGAGATTTTCTGGCTGTTCCTAGTTATTATTTATAATCCACTTCACTTCTACACAATAATCAAACTACGTCACGTAAAATGCTGATGATATTAAGTAATATAGGGCCAAAAAACACCACATGAGAGACCAGATCTCCGGGAGATATACTTGGTCCAATTCTAAAAATCCTCTCACTATAAATAAATAGGAATCTCGGAATACATTTTTTCGGGAGTGCTATATATCGGCAATATTTTATTGTTGTTAAGTTTTATATTGTAACTAGCTGTACCCGCCTAAACCTTACTCAAGTTACCTAAGTTACTAACGCTTACCTGACTAAAGAAATTATTGTTTATGAATATATCGTAATATTTTTATAAGGACCATATAATATCTAAGGAGTAACAAAAAAAGATCAAAATCTACCCTGTAGTTTTGCATGACGCGCGGACATCCATTTTTTTATATGAAGACAGAAAGATTAATGCGTAAGAAATCGCGGACGGTTGTCGGTATATAATATAATTTAATTATATAGAAAAATCTGTTTTTTTTTTCAGATAATTACTTTTGACTTAATCTCCAGATAATAAATAAAAAATTCAAATACAATCGCGAAAAAGTTTCCCGTACCGGGAATCGAACCCGAGCCTCCTGGGTGAAAGCCAGGTATCCTAGCCACTAGACCATACGGGATATTGTTGACAAATGTGAACTTTTTATAAATATTCGTTACTTCTCGTATCTTTATAAATAGATTTAAATTATCTTTTTTTTACTATACATATACTATTACTATAATAACATTAACGTGTATGTTTAGTTTCTAATATTTGTCCGTATTAACCCTTAAATGCATCTTGTTGCCAAATATATACATACCACGTTTCACGTTATTTTATTGAAGTCGTGTGGTATGTGTTTCCGAAAGCACTTTGACTACCATAGATAATAAATATATAGAGTGTCAAAAAAGAAATTATGCAAGTTTCGGCGGCAAATATTTTTTTTTGCCATTTCTATTTGGCGGCCTACTAAGTTTATAGAGTAATAAGAAGCGTCTCCGTAATTTTGTATTCATTGATATACGAGTGCTATTTCTTATAAAAAAAAATATATATTCTCAACTCTTATTAGGTAAGTTATTGGTTTTTCATATTTTAGTTATAAATTTTATTAGATCTGTATAAAAATAATTATAAAACTGTATGTTGCCAAATGTCTACATTATGCGTTTGTTGCATATTATGTGCATACTTATTATTTTCTTGGATTTGGGTTTTCAGCTAATTTTTTTCACTTTTTAGGATGTCTAAGCGGTTGGCAGAGCTAGATATTGAAAATATTTTATCAGTTCTCGAAAATGGAGACATTTTTGAAGATGAAGAGTCTATAGGAGACGAAAATGACATAGATTACTACTCGAATGTACAAGATCTGATACAGGATTTAGAAGATGCAGAAGAAGATCAGTACAATGCAAATCCTGATTTACCTATTGAAGATGACCATCTACCGGATGCGTTTTCAGTTCCAGGGCCTTCACTTAGTCACCCACTATCAGGTATCATTGGTGCAGCAGCCTGGAGGCAACGAAGTAGGCAACTTAGGCAATTTGTATTCTATTATTAGTAGATTTTTTTACTATTAGTATTAGTATTATATTACTATTAGTAGATATCATATTTGTACTACAAAATAGGGCAGTTTGAGCAATTTATGACATGGGACCTCGCGAATCACTGAGAAACAAGTTTAAAGATTTTAGTATTTAATTATATATTATATTATATATACTATTACTATATATTACCCTCCCAATACATCTTCAAAAATGTATTGTATAAAACTGTAAATACAGTAACAAGAATTAAAAAAAAAACGATCGAGTTTCTTGCCTTGACTGGGATGCTCTCCAAACCGGTGGTAGTGTTTTGACATTCATAAGCACCTCCTTAGAGGGCCTAAATTGCATAAAGTATTTTTGAGTTTTAGATTTAGATAATCAAAAAGATATTTTTTAATATAGGTATCCTTATCGTTTTAATAGTACTGTAATCTAATCTCAACTTTTAATAAACGATAGTCAGACATTTTATATAGATTATTATTATAATATCGATGGAGACTAATTAACTAACGTGCATGTGCGTTTGTATATTAATTAGCCTTTCCACCGTCGATATTTATATAATACAAGCGGGGTAATAGTACGTTATTCTACCCATAGCAAAACAAATATATTATGTAAATATGAACTCAATCGGTCAATTCGTTCTGAGGTTATAGAGTCATTAACAGACGCACATAGATATAGATCTACTATATCTATCCGATATCCGATTTACCTACAAGTTTTTTATTTTTATTTTTGATCATAGCTTTGTTATCTGGCCAGGTTATTGGATATATTTTGTTACATAAAGTAACATACTAAATAAGTAGTGACGATAACGGTGAATTAACCCGGAAAAATACGCATTTGGGGCGCTTACGCTGATTAAACCATAACGAGATATATCAAATTAATGTTCCACATAATTGTAATCTTAAAAAGTCCTACAAAAAAGTTTAGGATAGCATATTATCTTCTAAGGATCACTCACAATAAGCGTTTTTGTCTTTTTTGCGAGAGCAGCGGGATTCGCACGTACGCTCGACCGACGGCATTCTGTAGTCCACGCAAGCGGAACCGCGGGCACAGCTAGTAGTTATACCGAAAACAGGTAAGCGTGGATAATAAAAACAATCTTCAATGAAATAACAATATTAAAGCTATCTTGTTTAATTAAATATATATAAATAAAAATTAAATGCTGTCCGACTAAGGTTTTTAGGGGAAAAATTACCCGGAATATTGGAAAATTTTGGAACAACTGAAGCTGCTTTTTTCTATTAGGTTTTTTATGAACTCAAGGCCATAATTTATGATTCGAACGATGATATGCGTAATTCTTCTTTTGTTTTGTTCGTTGATACTGGAAAAGTTTTCAGTTAAAAGTGGGGATAGGTAGCGTTTTAGTCGAGTTATTAACTATCGCAAAGAACTGACCAACGTCTGCCGGGTCAGCTAGTTATAAATAAAGATATTCATATTATTTTTTTCGTAGGGGAACCCGTCATGGTTACACATGGGTATGTGAGACTCCTACTCACGAAACCTCCACGGTGCACCGTCTGCCGCGTTAATGGGGTGCCACGGGATCGCGCGAACAAGCAACGTGACACCCCGGCGGCAAGTCCCGGAAGGGCCGCTTTCTGACGGAGTCGCCCGGTGTAACGGAATCATCTCGGACCCATCTCCTCTTGGTTCGGCTTGTCAGGGAAAGGAGGTGAATTAACGCACACCATCCCCCACAAGTCCGGCGTTGGTTTTGTATAGAGGTTTCCTCCTCTGCCGTCGTTAGTTAACCCCTCTGTTCCTCGAATTCGGCCTTGATTTTTTAACGAGGTGCTCATCCTCGACACTCTAGTAATTTTTTAATGTGGTTCTCTTCCTCGGTGATTTTTTAAGGTGCTTATCTTCCACAATTCCTCCATGATTTTTTAAAAGGAGGTTTTCTCCATCGCCTATGTCCGTCTGTAATTATTAAGGTGGATTTCTCCACCGCCGACAGCGATTTTTTATATAGGTTATATTCTCTCAATTTTTTAAGGAGTTTTTCTTTCTCCGCCGTCATAGGCGAGTCCCGTCAGAAGTGGGCGAACCGAATCGAGTCCCTGATAAGCAGATAAGCAGAAGAGTACGGGGGGGGTCGCCGTCGGTCTGATATTAGCCGCCACTCATAAGGACTGACGTTGCCCGGGACACACCACGAGGAGGCTCCAGACATAGTGCCCCTAGTATTTAATACCTGACCTAAGTCTAATCTAGTTTACATCGATTCGGTGCCTCTTCGTCGAGTCAGTCCCTTTCCTGTAGATATAAAAATGTCGTAACAGTTTACCAGGCGTATCCCAGTGCGGAGCGCCGCGCCGCGGCTTAAACTTGGTACTTTTTATGGCTCTAGTAAGAATGTCACATTAAACGGAAAATAAACTATTGTCTCTTGCCATCCACTGTCAAAATACGGGCAAAGAATTAGTTAACTCAGAGTTATTTGAGACGCAACCTTAAATCGTTCTTTGAAATATGATATGTCACTTTGAATAATAAACTAATTTATATCTACAATTTTATGGAACTTTTTGTGTTATTTTTTGCATGGCTTGTGTTATAATACTATTTCGCATCGGTGACTTCGCCCTTGTAAAGTTAATATTAAACGCTAAAATCTACAGCGATATCGTAAGTTCAATTTGCGAAATATTGTTTGTAGGCGTGAGTATTTTTTAATTACTTTATAAACTTTTAGATTATCATAAGTGCTATCCCAGTGAACACGTTACCTTAGTTTGACATCTCATTCACATCATATGCGTTATATGTTAATAAATTTTACACACATGATGCGAGAGTTATGTCAAATATAGGTCACGTGTACACTGCGATATTATGAAAGCTTACTACACAAATTTGCATTAGTTATATCTAAATGACGTAAATATGATATTAAACAAACTTAGTGGACTTAAATAATAAAGTAACAATACTGACAAATTCATTTAAGTATTTACAAGAAAAAAAGTCAAATTTTAGTAACAATTTAGTGGCTAGTTATTGTATAAATATAGAACCAAAAATAGAGAACTGCTGTAGTTCATAACTTTTCCAGAAATAATATGCTTTATATGAGTAAAATCATAATCTATACAATTATATAAAAATAGAGGTTAGTAGGTATATTGATAAATTCCATCAGCGTTTGTCATGGAGGTTTCTATACCATTCATTTTTAATATCAACGCGAACGATGTCGCGGGCATAGCTAGTTCCTAATAAGCATTAATTAATTACAAAGTTTAATTGAAAATGAATGCGCTGTGAATGACGTACTAATCTCAGAACAATAGAAACTTGATGTACGTACAATTAATTCCTAAGTTATTAATATACATGAAGATTTAATATCATCAAGGAGACAATACAATATGTATATTATACATGACATAAATTAATTAGCAAAAGTACCTAACACATTTAATGATAGATATATTTTTACTTTTTTCTACTTTTCTTGTTGTCCTTCTATCACTAAATAATAATAATAATATCAACCTGTAAATGCCACACTGCTATGCAAATGCCTTACCCAAGGGAAGGTTCGGCGTTCGGGCTTAATCACCACGCCAGCCAGCTCACGACGTATTGGCAATTGCAAACATAAAAAAATCAACAGTTCTATATTTTATCCATTACCCACTACAAGAACATTTCTCACGCGCTCAGGTTTCCTCACGATGGTTTCCTTCACCGTCAGCCGACAGTGTTACACAATAACAGGTTCGAAAACATAAAGGATAAGTTTTTAAATGTATTTAATTTTAAAACAAAGAACCATCCGGCGAGCACTGTAACATGTTATCATTAAAATATCGAATAATTATAAGCGATATGTGATTTCTATATGATCTAGTTAACTCAATAACAAATTGCCCAGAACTCTTAAGTAAATTAATTTTCCGAGTACCTACTAAGCGTACTAGGAACTCCAGTTTGTACGCAATTTTTTCTGTAAAGCATGCATATGCTCAAAACTCAGTTATTTATATATGTACTACGCATTTTCTATGATATTGACTTATTCTAACTTAGTCGAAATCAATTTTTGAAGTTGGTCTATGCAAGGTTAGTACAAAAGTAATACAGGAAACCTAAAACACTCAAATAATAATCACAACACTCACATTCACTCTCAACACACACACGCATGCACACACAACGACATTATTTATGCAAACATCATTCTAAATACATTCATACACACGGTATACGAAATGTAACTTTACAACTTCTTAATTGGCACTTTAAAATTATATTCTAATATTTTAAAAAGGTCAAAAAATGTGCTGTGAAGTTTGTATATAATAAATAAATTAAATTAAATTAATAAATGTACGCGGATTCCCAAAAATTCGTTGATACGTGCCGAGGTTCGAATTTAAGGACATCGACATCAATATTCCGCCGCTGTAAACCATTCGACCACCAAGATTTGCATGCCACTAAATAAATGATAGCTTATCACAATTAATAAAAAAAAATTATACAATTGGTAAGTGTGAAAATTAAATTAATAACTATAAATTACTGTATTTAAGATTTTATAAAATAGAGGAATACTTTTGTATGGACTATGACGTGCGCATTTTCTTTTAATTCCATCTGCATCCGTACAAAGTCGTTTAAGGTGCAGAAAACACTTTTTCCCTTTCTAAAATTAATCTCCTTATTATTTCACGATGGATCAGTTTTTCTAAAAGTAGGTGAGATTCGGGTGTTTTTAACACCGGATATCCAAAGCAGCACTGCGATGGCAAGTCGTCTAATGTTGACACTTAACGTTATCACCCTTCCTTTTAAATATACAAAATTAAATTTGCCGTTCTAAAAATTTATATCCAAATATACATGTTAATATTTTTAGTTTATCCACGGCAAATAAGGTGGTGACGTTTAATTTTAAGGGTGGTTGTGAAAACAAAGCTGTGTTTTATAAAGGGCGCTGGTATTGTCAAAGTAAATAAAGTTTTAAGTGAGTTTTCTTGATAAAATGCCGGCGGCTACGTTTATAAAATCGTTCGTACATATTGATGTTAGTGTTTCTTAGAACGACAGATAGTACGTAGGTACAATATAAATTTAAAAAAGTTAGAATTCGTTAAAAATCATTAAACACATTTATTGTGTTTAAGGATGTACGTGAGAATGATATTTTAATCTACGTATACTAATAATTTATTAAGACATTGTATATTTGTTTGAATGCGTTATCCTCTAGAACTATCAGTCAGATTAGAAAAAATCCTTTTACTTTATATAGCTTATTTATTGAAAAAGGTTTAAAATATAACTTCACGATACTACACTAATGAGCGTAGCAATAACCATGAATGTCAAGCAAGCTGTAGGCAAGTACTTGAAGCGAGAACAACCATACGTTATACGGGTGTGCTGGCGACGCGGTGGACAGTTGTATTTAATCAATTTAACACAGTTGAAAACTTGGAGAACAGATAGTATTTTATATATTAAAATCTTTTAACTCTATCTTCATGGTCTGGGGCTTAGGAACAGCACAGATGAATGAGACCTCATGACAGGTGAGAGAGACTAAGAAATGACCCGGCGTTGCTAGCAGTAGTTTACTCTCTGCTCCTCAATTCCATTGGTATCACCGTTATAGTGGTCGCATTTTTCAATTCAGCATTCGTTCATCCAATTGTAATAGTTTATGCAACTATAATAAAACATACTCTTTAAAATGCTACTTTAAAACGAACTATTTACTGAATGTCTGAATGTTTTTTTAATGAATGCCACCCAGGTAAGCTCGAGTCGCGTCGCGTCCTATGCACATCTGTGGCTGTTCTCTCTCATTGTTATCTATATCTATACTAATATAATAAAGCGATAGTTTTTTTTGTTTGTTTGTTTAAACACTGTAATCTCTGGAACTAACTGTCGGATTCGAAACATTATTTTTGTATATGATAGCCAGATTCACGTGAAATAATATATGCATAATAGGCATATTAGGCATGGCATATTAATTCTTACGAACGAAAGTAACTTCATCATCAAGGCAATTTTATGTAGATAAAATCTTTGCCCTTTATAACATGGTATTGAGACGAATAGTTTGAGATATAATTTAAAATTAAAATAATTCAACACTCGGCTCGATTCGGTCTATAATAGGTGTAGTGTTGCGAACGTGCCGTATGAGTTGTGACGCAGAACCCCGACTGCCCGATAAAAATATTGTCTATGCTGAAGTATTATAAATCATCAATCACCGATTTCTTTTAAATTATACGCGGGTGAAACCGCGGGGCACACCTAGTATTTTTATATAGCGTCTATTTCAGTCCAGAAATGAATTTAGAAAGAAGTTTCTAAAAAAAGGATGTTTTTGAAGTTATTCTTTTTTAGTTCACATTTTTACTTTCTTTGGACGAAATAACGAGGATTGTGCTAAATAACAGAACAAGAAATGATAAAAATTTAGAATTATATAGATGATCCTTGGTTTTATAACAGTGGTACCCAATGAAAAATTTAGGTAATTTGTGATCCGAACACAAACATAAACGTGAAAAAGGGGCTAAGTTCGGTAGAGCTTAAAATTTAAATGACATTCGGGGGGGTAGTCGTTGTCACTGATAAAAGAGCCGAGATCTAACGGGTGCCAAGTTCCATAGCAGTTCCTTTATAATTAACGAAATGTACGTTAAAGCTGTAGTTTACGTTCTTCAATTCGTTTAGAAAACAATTTGTTACTTTCTTTGATATGGGATTTCTAACTTGGCAAGTCTTAATTCTCAAGTCTGTCAACAGCCTTCCACTAATGCCTTATAAATATCATTATTAATTATATTGTATTGAGAATACATATTAAAAGGAGCATTATCAATTTATTCTATTTTTTTATTATGAACTTTTTTGATGAAAAAAGGAGTGATTATGTATTACTTACACATTGTATTAATCGTAAAACTTTGTCAGAATATATAATTAGTGTGTATTCATTCGATTAAACAACTTTTGAAGTGAAAACTTCTTTAGCACCGTTGTGATTTGAAACTCGATAAAACCAAAAGCGACAATAAAAAGAGACAACCATATACATCTATAGGATTTAGCCTACGACAGAATGAAATAGAATACATTTACATTATGCTCGGTTAATAAGAGTCTTGGTTTTCATGACTGTGATCTTCGTCGGATTGGCCTAATGGTTTGAGACGACCAGACTTCATACGCAGTACCCCCGAGTGGTCGATAGTTCGAATATCGCTGATATAGGAAATTTAAAAAGATTTTTTAAAGAACATATTTTTTGTTTTTTCTTTAGGTTTCACTTCTGAAAGGTGTGAACTGCTACACATGTTTTTAAATTTTTTTTGTGGAGTTCTCACATGAATTTTGGATGTATGTCTCCTAATACATTTATAAATTTATTTCATGGTAACATACGTTCTTACACAATACAAAATTCAGCGTTCAATAAACTGTGTCCAATGTTTTGTTAAAAAGTTTTCTATATATAGATGGCAAAATGAAACATTATCCATTTGTCCTTCGAGTCGGCATCAAAATGAAACATTGCTACTGGCTTATGGAGTGTGTGTTTGTTTTGGTAAGTTTTACTTTGAGTAGTTATTTTATTTGTTAAATTTGTTAACCATTTTAAAAAGTTGTAAGTACAGTATTGCTGAACGTTAAAGAAAGTAACAAGCTAATCCTCTTCTGTCACGTTTGTCAATAGAGGTCGAGTTTCTCTATGGTTAAGAATCTTAGCATCATTATAGATCTATGGTACAGTTACAGTTATTTGTGTTTTAATTTTAAATTCTATATAAGTATTGTTTATTTATCACAGCAACTGGCTCGGATAAATTAATCTTTATCATTACATATTATAAAACGTATGTCTGTCTGTCTGTTTATCAGTTAGTATTCTTATAACTCGAGAACAAATTATCCAAAGTACCTACATAATATTAACAAGAGTCTAATGTAGACAGTATTTGTAAATAATTGTATAAAATAAAATAATGTAAAAATAATTCTGCGAAAAAAAACATTTATAACGTAATAATCATAATGACTACTGTTATGTAACATAATAGGCAGCATTGACATAGGCCCTTAAGAATATAAATAATTCAATTTTTATAAGTAATAAAAGTAAGTTAATTTTGCCCTTAACAATATTCCATTTTATCGTACCTACACATTTAAATCTATTTATTTAATTTTGCTATTGCGAGCGTTTAGAGAAGCGACGGGGTGGGACGGGTGTCACCAAATTAGATATAATAACAAATATTAATAAGAGTATACAGTATCTAACTAATTTTCTTATTTTAATATATACATATTATAAAACTCAACGTCTCTCTTTCTGTCTGTTCGTTTATGTTGTTTTCACGCGAAAGGGAGCGTTCAAGTATTAGGTAACGTAGTTTTTGGAGATTTTTGAGTCGCCCTCCCCCCATGTAACGCGCCGTAACGTTTTTCTTACCCCCCTCCCCCAAGTAAAACGTTACGTAATTACCACCAAGTAACCATTTTTACCTGAAAATCACAATTATGTAACAAAATGTTCCAAAAAAAAACTCTACGCGACCGTCTGAAGGGTTAAAACAATGTTACGTAACGCGTAGTTTAAAACATCCCCTCCCGCCCCTGTAACGCATCGTAACGTTTCAGGAGACCCCCACCTCCCAAATTCGTTACGTAATACTTGAACGCTCCCAAAACCACTTATCCGATTTACATAGTTATTTTCTTAATTCATAACTATGTTATCTGCACGATACGCGCGTGCGCTCGACCGACGGCATTCTATAGTCCACGCGAGCGGAGCTGCGGACACAGCTAGTCTTTAAATAATTACATAAGCCCATGTAAGAGTGTGGAGAGGCGTTATAGGTACTTCATGATATAAAAAATCTATGTTATGAAACACAGCTTGTTATAAAATATGTTTGCTTTATTTTCAGATAACATTGTTCATCTCAGTAACTAAAGGTAGGTAAGTTTTGTAACAAAACTAACAGAACCTTCTAACTTCACCAATTTCATGGCGCACTATTAAGCTGCTGGGTCGTGTGTTCAATTCCCACTAGAATATAATTGTATGGAGTTTTTTATATAGGTAAAACGAATGTGGCAATCAAGTGTACAGCCCGCCTGATGGTAAGCGGCTACCGTAGCAGCCTATCGAGTACGGACCCTTGTAACACCATTGGTTTCACTAGCGCGTTGCCGACATTAAACCACTTCCCCAATGTTTGTTAATCTATATCTTGGTGCTATCTATGTATGTACGTACTATAATATAAAATAAATAAGTATATCAGTTTTTTAGATTGTTGTGAAAGCAATGCTTAATTTGAAATCAAGCAGATCTACTACTATATCTTTCCACCTTCATACTTAACACTCTCTTATTAGTTATAAGACTTTCATCCGTCTTTATGACATACCTATGCTACACTAACCTACTACCTACTTCTCAACTTTTTCGTAACTGGCGCTATCCACACATCCATCTTAACACTCACATTTTCATCCGTGTCTTTCGTCGCCCAGCACTCATTACATCAAAAAATGTCTTAATATGCGTATCCCTTAAGTTTTAGTGTAATTCGTAGATCATATTACTGCTTATTTATTGGCGGACCTATTTCGATTGACCTGGAACTGTTTTGGCTCAGAAGTTCGCAGCTAGCAGAAAAGACATAGAATATAAAATTATCATCTTTACATATAGATCACACATTGCTATTATTAATTTCCAGTGAGCGCTGTGCCGCAGCCGTGTGATTTGTGGAATATGCTGCATTATTCACAACCTAAAACCACTACCCCACCTCCAGTACAGTATGTTCCTGTGGTGAATGAACAAAAATTAGATGTGAAAAGAAAACACATTTTCGAGAGATGTAAGTAAAGTTTATATAATTTACTCTCTCAGTAGATTTAGCGTTTGGCCATAATCTCAAGTGATGATGTTGCCGACGATTGTAACTCGCTAAAAGCCTATAAATGGATATAGGACCTAGAGCCCGACCGCTATAAGCAGGACTTCAATAATGTTGGCGGGACGCGGGGCGGCGGGCGTGCATGGATATACACGGCATTATATTAAGCCCTATATCTCGTAACTCGCTAAAGCCTACAAATGGCTTTCAAGCTCAACTAGAAAGCTTTACGACAGATTTTCAACTCGAAGATAGTAGCTAATGCCATGTAATTGTTAATCACAGTTTTGTTTTTCTGCAAAAACGATCAGGTTCACTGTAGGACTAAGTAATCATGTCTCTCGATGTGGCGATCATCTGCACTACAATTGAATCATCACTGATTCAAAATACTACATTTTTAAAGACGAAAAAAGAGGGGTGTAATAAATTTAACGTATATCTGTATAGGTATCTGTATTTCTGTATGAGGCATAGTAGTCCCCAAACGGCTGAATTGATTTCAATCTAGTTTTTTATTTATTTGAAAGGTGACTTGATTGAGAGCGACATGATTCAAGAAAATCTGTTCATCTCTTTTCTAGTTTATAAATGGATGTGAGCATCTTTCACGTGTCTGATCGAGTCGAAATTTGGTATTCTGTTATTTCAGTGATATTAGAAGAACATGGAAACATTAAGCTAGTTTTGCAGCATCGTCTGGAATCTGCAGGATACCTAATTCTTCACCAACTTTATGTATCGTGATTAGACTCATTGGAATGGCCTCAATGATTAGGTTATTTGTATCGAGGGTTTCTTAAATTTTCAATTTACCTCGTTTATGTCGGATACAGTCTGAGGCGTTCAAATATTACGTAACGCAATTTTTTACCCTCCCTCCCATGTAACGCGTTGTAACATTTTTCTGTACCCCCCCCCCTCTTTGAACATTACGTAATACCCAAGTGACCTTTGTTACCTAAAAGTCATAATTATGTTGCGTAAAGTACCGACGCAAACATAAACGAAAAGGGTTGCGAACTTGGGAAATTTATAATGCCTAAAATATAATTAAAATTAAAAAAAAAATAACAATGTTACGTATTGCTTTGTTCGAACCCCCCTCCCGCCCTTGTAACGCATCGTAACGTTTTACAAGATCCCTCCCCCCCAACTTGCGTTACGTAATACTTGAACGCCACCTGAACTACTTGTAATAAATTCCAACTGATGATGGTAATGAAAGTTGATACTGAAGGACCGTGTTTGCAAAATGGATACTTATATCTAATATGTACACTGACGAATTAAAGTTAGTCTAGAGGTAGGGAGTTTACCTGCCTGGGCGGCAAGGGCAAGGGCAAGGGGATGCCACATTTATTACAAAAATTGTATAAAATCTCAAATGCTGGAGTGAAGCGTCGTCACTGTCAAGCTTTTCTCAAGTGCGGAAAAAACGTAGATCTAAAGCTAAGAAAAAAAACTACACACACTACACTACAGCCTTTCGCAAGTTGTCGCACCACTGGTTTGAGGACGTCCTACGGTGCATTTGCCAAGACATGCTCAGTTGCAAATCTAAGGGGAAGTCATAGAAGTTATAATCCATAATTTTTAATTATCGTAAATGGTTAATATTCTTTTTGATATTTTTATATTGTGTTCGATGTTGAATCTTCGAGAAACACTCATCCATGACATCTATGAATGGTTTAAAAGTGTTTAAAACCTCGAGCTTTCAATTTTGTATTAATCGGTAATTTTTTTCAACAAAAAAAAAAAACTTTTAATATCGACATCCTGACTTCTGTTTATATGATAGAATAAAATACATAAACTATTATTTATTTGTATAAAATTGAAATCGAATAATCTGCTTTTCTTTTACAGTTTTCAAAGATATCGGTAAGTTTTTATTTTTATTAATCTGTAGAAAATATTATATTTTTTAACCTTTATAGCACTTGGTCACAATCTCACCCTTGGTAACTGCTGTTGTGGCCGAAAATGGTAACACGCTAAGCTAAGAACTGGCTCTTAAATGTAACCGACCACACTTATAGGGGTCTGCAACAATGCTATGGTTTCATCATGACGTTTTCTTTCACTGAAAGCTCAGGCATATTGATTTGAACCCACATCGATCGACGCGATGTCCAAACACGCTACTACGAGTCATTATAAAAGTTATTCATTTAAAAAATAAATTGTCTTGCATGACATATCCACAGAACGTAAATTGTAACAATTTGTCTTGCGCGTATTGTGAATAAATGGTTCAATCGGCACAGTGATATAGCGGTGATTCCCTGACCAGTAAGATCTGCAGATTTAAACCCGATAGAGAACTTATGGGGTTTAATGGTGCAGCGACTGGAAAATAGAAAAGAAAGGACCAAGAAGGTTATAGAAGAGCACTGCTAAATAGTTTGGGATGACACAAGAGGGACGGACCTATGCTCTCACCTTGTGGTATCCATAAGAAATATATTACAAATGTGTGATTGATGCTATTAGTGGTTATGTTTGTTATTAAATAAAATAATGTTATTGTATTACTTATTCGTACTATTCTTTCATTTTCGGTCAATAATGAGGTTTTTTTTTTATCGTTATAGGCTTTGGCGTAGTGGCCACAACTCACCTGATGTTAAGTGACGATGTCGCCCAAGATGATAACACGCTAAACCTAGTGGAAGACTGGCTCTCAAGCGCATTTGGCGACAGATTTTCAACTTGAGGGTGGTAGCTAGCCAGGCGGGCATTAGAAAAAGCCCTACCACCATGCTATGGTTTCCTCACGATGTTTTCCTTCACCGAGAAAGTTCAGGCTCATTGCAGGGATTCGAACTCACGTCACTCGACGCGAAGTCGTTCACGCTACCACTGAGCCATCATCGCTTCCTATCAGTACCTTTTCATTCCGCGAGTGTATATATTCCTTTGAGCGTAGTTAACTATTTATATTCAGTGTTATGCTTATAGCATTATTTCTTCTTTTTTTCTAGTAACACCTTGGAAACTGCCGTGGGAAAGCCATGAGATGAAGCAAGGAGATTATCTAAATTTTTTGAAGTATTTATTTAATATTTAATAAAATGTTAAAACTAGTATAATTGTTTAACTTTGTATAATTTACGATGTTCTTCAAATATTATCATATATTAATATTTTTGCCAAATCGACATGTATTGTGAGCACATCAAAATGGTCTCGTATCCCTTTCTCGTTCTAACATTAGCGTATACTATGCTCTTTCTCTTCAGAGTTGCCGATCTATATATATAGTAAATCTATGAAATAACCAACCAAAACGTTAAGGACGTTCCCGAGAAACCGATTAATATATATACTAGAATCGGTTACTTTACTATTAGATAAACTATTGATTGATTGAAATTATTAGAAAAGGAAATACTCGTTCGAGCACGACATGATGCGAATGAACTGTAGGTACCATAAAATGAAAGAAAACATTTATATATATGTTAATTTTTTAATCAAACTCATTTTAAAACATAAAAATGAGGAAACCAAACATCACATTTATCGTACAACATTAGACGCAATCTTAAAAAAAAAATACCAGTTGAACCGACTAAAATTGTACCATAAACCGCATCTCACTACCCAACACACGGTGCTGGGACATAACAAAATATGTATAATTTACATACATTAACACCAGAGCGTGATTTCGGAATCAGTACATAGATGTCGCTGAATAAATAAAATATATACCGACAGCACGCGTAACCAACAACAAATCAGTATATTTCGAGCGTTTAGAACACACACAGTGTTAAAAATTACAAGTACAATATGGTATTGAAACGGAACACACATTGCGCGCACATAGACAAACTTATATTTTAAATGTGGAACGGTGTCGATGCGCACGCGCACACACGCGCCAGTACCCGCCGGTACGTATTGTCTTGACACACACACACTAAAACACTGACACACATTACAGCTCATCGTGCTCCTCCTGGAAACAAAGAAAATCACTATAAATAAAAAGCAATTAATTCCAGTATATTTCACGGATCATTGTCAATAGCATCAGTGATTTCGTATTGTGGTTTTTGTAAAACTGAAATAATGAGATAAATAAGCAATATACAGCAATAAATACAATTTGTTTTTGATCAGACCTCAGTTAAACTATACAGTTCAACTTTTCAACACAATTATTTATCTGTATAGTCAGACTGACAGTTAATTTGTAGTTAAAAATAAAGGTGTTTGTTGTCTTTTCAATATAATTTTGATACACAATTTAATAAAACAAAAACTAACCACAGGCGCTGCATCACCCGCCTCGTCATCGAGATCCTCATCGTCTTCATCATCATCAGGTTTCTCAGCCTTTTCCTTCTCCCTCTCCACATCGTCCTGTTCGGTCTTCATTTTCTTCTCGCCCTCTTGCATCTTCTTGATAATTTCGCCCTTCTCCTTGGCGAGTGCAGGGTCATCGGTGATGAGGAAGTTGTTGAAGATCGTGCCGGACTTAACCTGCCACAAATCGAGACCGACGGCGCAGATCTCATCGCGCTTGTACAAGTTCGGGTCGGGGGTGTACTCGGGGTTGTCAATCTCCGGGTGGATCCATGGTCCCTTGTAGGCGGGGTTGTCGATCTGCAATGAAATATATCATATAATTAGACTAAGCAAATCAAACAAACATATTTTAAAATTCTAAACCTGAAAACAAATTTTCCGATGGCGTCGATGAGTTAATAATATTATTAAAAAAAATTCGTGGAAAACAAAAATTGGAAATTTTATGTATCATAAAAACTTAAAGAGTATTTTTTTTTCTGTAATTTAATCGTCTAGCACAAAAATTTGAATTAATTGAGGCCCTAATAAGATGCTTATGAACAACAACACACCACCACCGGTTCGTAAAACATCCCAGTTATTGAGAAGAGACGGTAAGAAACTCGATCAGGTTCATCAACAATTTTTTTTGTTTTTTTTTTTGTTTGCAGTATTTTTATAGCTAAAGCAATGCAATTGTATTGTAATTGTAAGCAATTATCATTTTTAGTAGATATACAGAGAGTGAATCACTTCCAGGCATTAATATCATTCACGTAATAATCCATTCTTTTTACAATAAAACTTGCTTAGCATGATTCGTGAACTTATTATTTGGCAAATCGATAATGTGCTTAGTAAGTTTATTGTAGAACCCAACACAATTACCTAAAAACCTTTTATTTGCCTTACTAAGTCTACAAGATGAGATTACGGTACTACGAGTATTTCTTTATATCTAGTATTGAAGTTCTGACCGTGTTTACACATAACAATAATCTATTCACCAAGAGTAATTATAATTTGATAACGATGATAATACTAATTGACTAAAGTGCATTTGACACAGTTTACGCGTTAGTCATTTAGCCTTTTCACCATCGATATCTTTATTATAACGATAACATAATTATTCTCTGTAGATAGGAAATCTAAATAGATTAATGTTTATTATTTGTTAAAAGTAATTATCGCAAGCCATTTAACCCTTAAATACATGATTTTTTTATTTTCATAACAATTAGTGACACAGGCTTGAAAAAAAAACATGTAGAAATACATCACTATGCATTTATGTGTTAAAACACTACCTATATACTATTTTCATACACAATAAGGCGATATCAAGACAATAACGGGCAATAGTGTCTAAAACATTAAGTTCTTTATAATCCTAATTTCATACCATCCTTACATTTATGATGTAAACAAATTATAGATATTGGAAAAACTTTAAAAATCGTGGTAGTCTTGTGTACGTCGTGTGTAATGTGGGTACAAATATAGAACAGTTGATTTCTCGGCGTTTGTAATCGCCAATACATCGTGGGCTGACGTGGTGAGCCCGTGCGTTTCCTCGGGAAGAGGCCTCATTACCCAGCCGTGGGACACTTACCGTCTGGTATTATTATTATTATAGAAAAACTAACAAGACAATTTTGTTAAATGTAGCATTATTTTTTCTGTAATAAATTTACTTTAAGAGGCTAACCTGGACGAAACGATTTATAGCCATTCAAGTGACACGTGTCTACGTAACAAATTCACATATAACTGTTTCACAGCTGTTATGGCGCGGCGCGGTCATTGAACCTTGTCGAATGAATACGCAATATCCGTGTTGAGCCAGATATTTACGTCATGCTTTTAGAAGGTAACGAAATATTCGAATTTCGCCTATTTATGACTATTTTCAATGCAAAGAAAAGCGTGTCATTAAATATTTGGTTCACCTTTAACCATAAGCTAAAAATTACTTTAAAAAATACAAAATAAATAACATTATTAAATGCTTGATACCGGATATATTAAAATACTAAAAAGTACTGAATACAGACAAAAATAGTAAATAAATCTTTGTTAAACGTATGATGTTATTCATATTGGGTGTCAAACTAAATATTAAAACAGGTGTTTTGAAGTTACCTGTTTTGGCGCCCAGACACCCTTGTAGTCAGGGTTGTCGATCATGGGCGGTTCCCACTCTCCGTCCATCTCGTCATCCCAATCTTCAGGCTTGGTGGCGTCCGGGTCGGGGATGTGTTCGGGCTTGTCCCAGTCCTCGGGCTTCTTGTCTTCAGGGTCGGGAATGGTGGGTTTGTCGTCCCAATCTTCGGGCTTCTTGGCTTCTGGGTCCTGTATGACATATTTTTTTATGAAAGTGTTTCATTCATAATACATCCATTCATGTATACAAAAATAATTTCTCAAATAGCAACTTTTAGTTCCGGAGATTAACTCCACATATACACAAACTCACAAAATTCAATCTCGTTTCTTTATCAAAGAAGCTGAAGAGTTTTTGTTTTAACGCGCTTATCTCTGGAACTACAATTCAGATACGAAAAATTCTTTTTGTATATAATAAGCCTCAGATCCATGAGGAATAAATAGTATAGGCTATATAACTTCACGCTATCAACTTAAAGAGCGGAGCAGTATCTGTGAACGTCAAGCAATCTGGCAAACTGTAGACAAGTACGGGAAGTGGTACAACGATAGGGCTACACTGGGGCAGCCTGCAGCGGCGTCGTGGAGAGTCGTCAAATAAATTTAACACGAGTGAAACCGTGGATCGGGTGGTTCCGTAAAGTATAAATAGTATAATAGACAGATAATGAAATAGAAAGGATAGCGTAAAACGAATGGTACAACTACTTATTGGAGTTATTGGCATTGGTCTGGAGATGATTTAAATCGGCAATCGCTCACACACAAATCATTGTGAGACGTATAAAACAAGGCAGACATTTCTTTAAAAAATTTCAGAGGAAGTCGATTATTTCATATCAGATACCGTACAGTTACGATCTGAATAAAATAATTTAATTTTCCTATTAGGTATATGTAAATTAAAAGTATATGTTACTAGAATCACTCTGGTCAACGTCCTATAATACTGCGAAACGTTTTATTTGACTACCAATTAGCAATGAACGACGACTGAAAATAAAGTTCAGTGAACTGATACAGCCACGCGGGTTTAAATTGTACATTCACTGCAAAAATTGGGTAAAATAACTAACAATTCAATTATTTTGAGTTCTTTAAACCAATAAATGTGAAGTAATGTTTGAACTATATAATATTTTTATAAAGCATGTTATGTCTGTTTCCAAATCGCCGGTATACCGCAATATCCAGGGGAGGATTCAGAGGATGGCAACAGGGTTTTAATTTCTATCCCCACAAGAGATAGGTGTCCGCAATATTAATTTCTGCTGGCCCTGTCAATTTTAACATCAAAACCAAAGCAAACATAATATGATAAACAAATGCACAGAAATAAGGTCAATACCAACCTTGATCTTCTTAGGCGGGAGGAAGTCCCAATCGGCTTCCAATTCACCAGATTCGACCTTCTCATTATCGATGAGGACCTCGTAAGTGTTGTCCGGCTTTACGATGAGAGTGTACAAGTGGGTGTAGACATCATCCTTGCAGCGAATGTCTTTCTTGATCAAATGGTTCTTCCCTTTGTAGCTGAAGATAACGTGAACCTGGGAGAAGAATATAGAAATATAATTATATTTCAGAACAATCAGTCAAAAAGTATGTGACTATAGACTGCTAAGCAGTAATAGTAGCTTATGAAGGAGATAATTACATTCTTAATATGCAGAATGGCTGGACTTTTCCGACGAGTAACAGCGCACCGATGACGTATGTCACGCGTATGAGGAACAGTAAATCTAATCATGAACCTGAGTTGTCGTAATATTTGCTATTTTCCCCCCTTTTTAGGTGTATTCTGAAATACACCGAATAGTTCATTTTGCTTCGCTAAATCGTCCCTTTTGTCCATTCCTTTGTATCCAGGCTATGTTCGTTTCTCTAATGATAGTAGAGGAACTTCTCTGGTTAATACCAACCACAAGGATCCCAAAGTCATCCGGGACTATGTGACATATGTACAATACTTAACTCGACAGGAGTAATTTGTGAAGTCACTAGTTATGATGTACTATTTAAATTCTGTATTGCATAAATGTACGAATAGAGGATGTGCATGTTTACTAAAATAAAGTCTACAAAATATTTAACTGCTCCAAATATAATTTAAGTAACATATTATGCTCCAGGGAGTCTCTAGATTTGGCAAATTAGATGTTCACTGGAAGCGAATTCCAGTCACGCTATATAATATATATTATAAACTCGTAGATTATGTTATTAGTGAAGTTACAAATACATTCTAATTTGTTTTGTATAAACAATTAATCACGATATAATAAAAACACGATAATATTATTTATTACACTACAATCTAAATATACCTAACTGATGAATCGATTGAAATAATGACGGCTGAAGTTAGTCATACTGATAACGCGAAGGCCTGTGAAATCGACGAATTGCAAACCGACATTGCGCAATGTAGATGACTGACGTGTCTATTCGTGGATGATTGCTGATCCGGTTTCGTGTTTTAATATAATATTTTTATTTTAGCGTTTTTACCACAATCACGCAAAATGATAAGTAATATTGTGGAGGGAAGGGGTAATACGGTAAACCTCAAAAAGTTCTCAAATACAGCTGTAGGAACACAACTACGGTGCTTGGAGCCAGATTTCCAATTTGAGGGTGATGAGGCCTTCTCAGGCGAGTATCAAAAAAAGGGATTCTTAGTAGGATTATCTAATCTAGGTCAGCCAACGCAACGTGTGAAGGCATTAACTACTGCACCATCGCGCACCTAATATTTTATCAATGATCTGAGATTAGAGCGCGCAAAATTCGTTAAGCGGAAGACTTTGAACACATAGATAAAAGTAAAAATATAAAGAATCATAGAAATAATATGTTATAAAATAACATATGCTGCTTGTAAGCAGAAATTTTATGAATTTGATATATCGCGTTTAACGCGAAAACGTAGGTAATGTTTCATAGTTGGGCAAAAGCATTTTCCTGTTTTATACGCTCTTCACGGAACTTTGCCTTCGTTGGCCAATGAATTGGTCAAATTGATCTTTCTAAATCCATCTAAGATTGCTACGATTGTGTCCCTCCACACAATAATCACTATGACTTATTTGCTGCATTTGGCATTCATGGGCCAATTATCAATAAATAGATCGACTCCATCTCGCTATATCTCGGTTATCTGTGATTCTTTTTTCCTCTAATGCAGTAACTACTGTTTGTTTAACTTCAAATATATTGGTTAGATTAGGCAGGATCTTATTGGTTTTGTTTTTGCCCTGCAGGTCAAAGACCTTTTGATACAGCATGAAAATATAATTGTTCTTGTTTTTAAATTTATCTAATATTCAATAAATACATAATTTTTATAAAGGTTAATATCAACAGTTTAAGTATGAATGATTAATATTTCATTATTTTTTTAATTAATAATCATATGAACTGTTGATACAATAGAAAAAAGTTATTATCTACGCCACAGCTATGGCCTTCAAATTTATGGAGCACCAGTTACATTAATTAACTTTTATTTACTTACAATATGCTAATAATGATAATTACAAAATGTGTTTTCGACTACAGATATTTGCTTTCAATTCATTTTATTCCGATTCCAATACATTGAATTGTGATAAAAATGGTTCCTACATTATTAAGATTAATAATTCTAATTTTAACCTTTGTATATATTCATATAATGTAGTTTCATCTTTTATTTTGATAAATTACTAGTTTTTTTAACACACAAGGGCATAGACTGTAAAAATTTAGTGCAAAATTTTCTCTTTATCTTTACAAATCTGTTCCTTGTTTTTTAATCACATGAATTTTTTTTAATATTAGTAAAATATAATTACTTTATATTTAATATTATTGTTTTATCTATATTTTAAAAGTTTGTTTTAATTTAGTTTAAGAGTTTTATGCTTTTTCTAGATTTTTCATTGTTAACCTATGCTCCATATATGTATATTATTTATGTCTATCAGAAATGTGATCAAATACACACAATGTTACATTAATCATAGCATCCATAATATGAAGTAATAAATAATTTTATCACTAGTATGTACATTTTTATTTATTTTTATTAAAGAATTATTTTAATAATTGAAAAATTGTAATTAATTAATTTTATTTACAATGTTTATACAGTGAAAATGAAGCTAGATATTATTTTTATGTGGATATCCAATAAAGTTTAAATAAAAAGACAAAATCTAAAGTGTTTGTCTGGCTTTGGGATCGCCCATGTTAATGATATAAAAATGATAATAATTTAAGTTATATGGCAAAAGCTAAAATTATATTAATGTTATGTAGTTTGTTAAACATATATAAAACTGGTTTACATTGATGACATTCAGAATATAATTAACGCTAAAGTTGCATAGTTTGGCATCCTTGTGAATTATTATTTAGTTGAGGCTATTTAAACAAATTATGACTTTCAAAATGGATATTAGTTTTGTTTCCATTTAAATATGAAAAAATTGAGCAATATTAGTCTTCGTTGATAATCTAGCTAAGATAAGGTAAACAGTAAGTTTATTTGTGGAAATAAAAGGTTCCAACGCCAGCTATTTAAAAAAAAGTATTATGTTTAGGAGATAAATTTCTAATCAAAAATACATACCTTAAAATTTATAAACTTACGATCATACGATAATAGTAAAATCTATAATAATACATTATATAGAAAAAATAAATAATTGTCAGCAAATAAGCATTGCCAAAAAATGAGACAATGCTACCAGCCTTCTGGGTTGTTTCCATCTGGCGGCAAATTGGATGACATCCGCTACTTATAGTTTAATTTTCATTTCATTAAAAATTAAAATATATATTAACTAACTAACAGGTTAATTATAACCAGTTTAAAAATCTTTAAAATCATAGAAAATGTAAATTATCATATGTAAATTTTACTAGAATAAGTAATTTAGCATTCTAATATACTTTATAAATTGTGAAAGTAATTTTTTCTTAACGCTTGCCTATCACTTTCAAGTGGCTGGATGGATTGTAATTAATTTTGGACTGATGTCACAGAATAGGAGATAGAATACTTTTATACTGTTTGCCCTGTGAAGTGGGCAGGTAGCAGCGACTTTAGAGTACTTAATTCTAAATGTTATTTATTTATTGGATCATCAGTTCATTTGTTAGTTATTTTGGTAAATAAAAATATTCAATACCTAATCATTAATATGAAGTATTGAACAAAATCCAATCTGTATAATAAGCAAAATATGGAATTGTATTCTTACCTTCTTGGTACCAGGTCCACAGATGTCGGGCCCAAACATAATCTCGTAAGGTGTCTCTCCATGCATGTCCTTCTGGTCCAGTTTGCAATCGAATACCTTCAGGTAACCACCTCCGCAGTCAATGTCCTGCTCGTGCTTCACACTGAACTGCACCACCAAAGGTTTGCCTTCATTGCTGAAAGGCTTGAATTTCTTCGATAAAGCATAGAACCTCGCATCTTCAGAAGTCTGTAAGCCTGCGTAGTACCAAAAGAACATAAGCTTCTAGGAGTAACAAAGTATAGGCAACCCAAGTAAGATAAAACAGATCTTTATATAATTAGTATTCGAAAAATTATTGGTGAAGTAACCAAGTACAAGATATTGTTAGTAAAATAAAATTGTTTGAACATGAGGGATAAAATTAGAAAGCCGAAATAATAAGCAATTTACCTTTATCCGCCTCCGCGTCATTATAGAACTTTCCAGCAGTCAATACGAACTTGCCGAATTCCTTTCCGGGATGTTCGCTGTATACCCAATTGGATTCCCATGAATCTGTAAAGAAAATCAAATTATCATTTTAAAATATAGCTACCGGCTCCGACAGGGAATCGATACACGTTATACACCGGAGCACGTTTTACTCAATAAATAAGTAAAAACTATATCATACCATCTGAGAACTTTTCCTCAAAAAACACTTCACAATTTATTGATGAAATTGCCAATAAACTAGCAACCGCCAGAACTGCAGATTTCATTTTTGATTCACAAAAGCACCGCCTTTATGAGAGAACTGGCCACGAATAACTTCAAAATTTTGGAATGTACTATATTATTACCGCGACCGGTTTGTAGCTTGTAAATATTTCGTTCTTCTTCACGCCCATACATAGTCTTGTTGTACGAAAGAGAAGGAGCTAAACACGTAATCTTATTACGTGTCCTTCGAATGAGAAGGCAATACAATTAACATAGTTACAACGCGACGAGTGTGAAAAGAATAGCAGATACAAAGCTCTGAGGTTTGACGTAAAATTACGACAGACAGATGGAAAGCCGTTATTGGTTCAGAATTAACAAATAGGATTTGAACACACTGTAGAAGAATAAAATACACGGCGGGAAATTATAAATAAACCGGTTGTTCACGACTATATGTAATTTTATTTGTTTTTGTAACAAACGTTGATATGTAACCGTAGTATTCTGAGTTCTAATTATTGCTAATCTTAATTTCTGCCTCTACTTTCTGCTATACTCTGTACTAAGGTTAATAAGTAAGCAATTATTATTTTAAACAGCAACGATCACGAAAGTTCATTCAATAATACCTACTGTAAGTTTAATGGCCAATAGTATTTGCACATGACATTAGAGCGTAATGCGAATATATATATCTATTAGAATGAAAGAGAAGCATGAATATGGATTACGTGTCTTCAATATATTGTAGGACTACCGTGACCATACATAATTAATGTTAGCACAAACTGTGAACACAAATAAAACTATTATTCATACATATTATAATACATAAATAAAAATATAATACACGCTGACATATTACATATTATAAATATGTACCTAGTAGTTGATAATAGTCATACACAAAAGTATCTAAGACTATTAGGCAGTGGGTAGGCACTACGGGAAACTTGATTACGTTCTCAAAAATTTTCTTTTCTATGAATTTTCATGGTACCCTTAGGATACGAAATACCGTTTCATACAAAACATTCCTGTCCGAAAACCAGGTTAATTTGTGAAATTTCATTATAAAATATAAACTTTTACTTGGCATCTGGGGTTAAGTTTTATTTTATAGAACACGGCATGATAGGCATGGTTTATCGTGTGTAATACAAAATAGTAATAAGGCAACACTGTTATTTAAATGACGATGTGGCCGAATACGGTAACATGCAAGCCTAAAAATGGTTCCCTATTCCAATCAAATACACGGGATTTTTTATGCATTTCGCTTATTTCAGCTCTATCATAGTAAAATCCTAGTATCTTCGAATCGTATTATAAATTTAATAAAAACATGCGTTTGAAGCAACGATGGCACAGTGGTAGTATGGTAGCGTTTACGAACATCGCGTCGATCGACGTGTGTTCTGATCCCTGCAATGAGCCCATAATAAAGTAATCTGTTAATGGGCCTGAACTTTCACTCAAACATCGTTATGAAATCATATCATGGTTGTAGGGTATGTTCTAATACTAATGCATTTAAGAGCCAGTCTTCTCACTATAGCGTGTTACCATCTTGATGCTCAGGCCACATCGTCACTAAACATCAGGAGATGTTAAGTAACGATTATTATTGGCTATACACTAAAACCTAAAAAAAAAAATGAACAGACTAGCCGCCTCTTTTGTACACGCGCGGACGTATCCCCCAATATCTTATTACATTCCAACTAATTATAATAAAAACTGTATCACGCAACGCAATACTTTTTGGTTATTCATATATTACTTCTTCTATTTTTATTTATAATTAAGATTATCATTTTGTACCTATCTTTTTCAATCAGGTGCCGAAATAAAATTCGTAAAAAAGAAACAACACGAGTCGTTTGTGGCGTATGTTTTTTAATTATAATTTGCAATTTTACTTTGTAATTTTATTGATTATTCAACTGTTTTATAACTGACATTAGTAAAATTACCTCGTAAAAGAATAATATTATGTTAAATGTTATCTCGTGCGATTCACACATTCGCATGCACTATCAGTAATTTTCCGGTAACACCGGTTTGAAAAGTATATAAGTAACAGCTTTTACCTGTTGTAGATAACTCAAATTTTAAGTACAATTTTACTTTAAGTACTATCTACCTACCTATCAATTGTTAATATAATGTTCAAGCGATAAAATGTAGGGAACATTTTATTTTATAAGCTAAACATTCAAAATAAGTAATAATATATTCGTGCTCAATAGATTTGTATCATTTAAATCCTGTACAATACCTACACTATATAGCACTGCAACAGTCCGAGCCGAGGTCGGCCACTTTGGCACCCTCGGAACTAGTTGCATTGCTTTCGTGGCTGAATGCCTTAAGAGCTCGCCCCCAAGCCTGGGTGAAGCTGTAATAGCCGTTCGAGGCTTCAGGGCCCTTATATGGCTAACAGTATAGTCAGTTCGAAAAAAAAAGTACTCTATAGTACCTACAACGTTTAATGTATGTTGGCAAAAGCATAGATGAGCTACACTTTTTAAAGAACCAGCATAGTTAATACAATTTAAAAAAGTTGATAAACCCATAACAGTTTCTTGTCTGATTTCCTCGATGACTAGGATAGGATAGATAGGTTCAAAATGGTGTTAATTCAAGTTAAATCACCTAAAAATATGAGCGAGAGCTCAATCGATTCGGAATGGCATTTAGAAAAATATATCTCGAGGATGTATTAGCACATAAAAAATTGCAATTATTATTAACAAATTAAGATGAAACAAAAAAAGGTATTTAGTATTTTTCGTTAATAACTCAAAAAATTTGCAATATTTTGATAATTTCGAAAAAAGATCATTAAAGAGGAGGAAAGTTCTAATAAAAGAGTCTTAAGTCTCGGAACTCTATCTCTATTACTTATAATTTTTAACATATTTATTAGTTTTGTTCATGTTAAATTGTTAATACATATAAGATGAATAAATAATTATTTATGTTACATACTTCAATGATGGTTTTTTATTTCATTTACACCAGTTATGTATATCTGTATTTATGAAAAAATAGTAAAAATAAACTTATTTTCAGTAGGTATACAAAATAAAGTTTAACATGTCAAAATAAGTTTCGGTTTTAGCCGAAACTGAGACTAAGATAGAATATCCGGTTTCGGATGAAAATCCTGTTTCGGACAGACACTAATTAAAATCAATTACACAATTTAAATTATCTTTTTATAAGTATAATACATACTGATATGAAATAAAAATAGAGTATACAAAAAGTGTTTTTTTATTCATATTCAAATATTTTTTTATCGTTGTAGGTTTAGCGTAGTGATCATAATCTCACCTGATGTTAAGTGACGAGGTGGCCCATGATGATAACACGCTAAACCTAGTAGAAGACTGGCTCTCAAGTGCAGCTGCCGGAACACACCTATTGGTGCTTGGCGACAGATTTGCAACTTGAGAATGGAAATTTTTTCTCAGTAGGTGTTTTCCCATAAACAGTAGTTGAAAATGATTTATTTTTATTTATTGTATTAGAAAAAAAAAACAAATAAAGAAATGTAATATGTCCAAAACTCTTCTTTCTATTCTTTACCAATAATATCTTGAAGTTACTCTGTGTGATTGAATCAGAAATGAGTAGAACCAAAGTCACCGACATAGCCCGAAGAACAGCTAGACTTAAGTGGCAGTGGGCGGGTCACGTAGCTCGTAGAACGGATGGCCGATGGGGCCAGAGTTCTCGAGGACCCGCCACAAGGTGGTCCGACGACCTGGTAAAGGTTGCGAGAAACCGCTGGATGCCGGACCTGTCGTTGTGGCGATCTTTGGGGGAGGCCTATGTCCAGCAGTGGACGTCTTTCGGCTGAAATGATGATGATAATTCTTTACCGTAATACTGATCCGATTTAGAAAAATCTTTCACTAATGAGAAGCTACATTATTCCTGAATGATTGTACATATTTTTACAAATTTTTATATTGAAATTTACGTAAACAAGATCGCGGGCGGCCGCTAGTAGAGAATAAAGTCGATATAGTATAGTTAACCACTACATGTATGAAACTACTGTTTTTATGTTAAACAATAATCAAACTCACAAAACAATGTATACAGATATTTTATTTACATAAACAACCTGATAACATTTTTAGGCTCAATGCCTGAGTATAGACAACTTCTCATTTGTCTATAATGAGAAGTCTTCTTTGAAGTCGTAATCATCCTTTTTATTGTAAGTCGTTAGAGTGACGTTTTCCAAAACCCCGGCCAAATTGATCGCTTGCTTTTCATTCCTAGATTTCTTCTTTTTATCTTTTTTGAACTGAATCTTCTTTAATTTGTTCTGTTTGCTGTTACCCTCTAGAAGCATTTCAGGGTCTACTTTGTCTTTTTCGTTGACTCTACTGTTTTTGTCTAATTTCGACCTTATATTGAGACTTTTAGGGAGTAGGCTTGATTCGTCTTCGTCTACTTGCATTTCGTTTTCCGCCGCAATCTTCACCGGCCCGGTGCTCGTGATCTGTGAAAAAGTGTACCCTTGAGTGAAAACGGTATGTTACGTTATTTCTTTAAAAGACTGTGTATAAAGATTTTTAAAGCTTCATCACGAAGTTAAATCATTACGAGGATCGAATTATATGCCTTAGTTTGCGATAAAGCAAAACATCGTAAAGGAGAAGGGTACTCTTTCATACAGTCTTGGGCCGAAATAAAAAGAGATATGTAATAATATGAAAATAGTGTCAATTAATAGATAATACATTAACAAACATTCACCGCAAATTCTGCGGATTTTAGCAATCCGAGAGCCGAGTTTTAAGATATTTAGTAAAAGCGAGTTCATGTAATAAACTACAATTAACCAAACTATTTTTGAAGTACGGTTGATATTTTTTCATATATAGAGTTATGTTTATTATATTTTTAAAGTGGGAAAGTTTTAAGAAACTCAAAAAGCCTATGAATACTTTAAGATATTATAAATTACTTCTTAGTTTTCTCATTTTCTAGATTGTAAATTGTGATTATATTGTACAATTATAAGTACAAAAATATTATTGATTTTATAAACCGTACTTCAAGTAATTACATTCCGGGCCCAGAAGTACCCTTCTTCTTTATAATTCAACCGTAAAATGGTGGTAGAGTCATTTCTATTGCTCATAAAACTAGATATAAACCTCAAGTTAAAAGCCTTTCGCAAATATATATCATATGAGATTGTGCGTAGTCTCGGTCAGTTTGTTATCCGGGTGTCAGGGAAATGAGTAAACATGGTAGTAGTCAATATAGATTGTATATATGAAAATATATGCTCTAGTGCCATTATTATGCAAAGGAATTCATTTCCATGGACTAAACGCCGCACGCATTTCCTCTTAAGTAAGCTTCTCAAGAAACCTTATGTCGTGCATTGATTTTTGTATTATATACATATAATATTATTTTAACGTTATAGTTATTATTTATATGAAATAAAGAATTTTACATTATCCCCCTTCGTCTCATCTAAATATCCACTCGCACGCACGAAGTGAGATTTAATAAAGAAATATCAGTATATGGGAATGAGTACATAGTAGTAGACATATTTATTAATTAATTTCAGGCAAAGGAATTAATCCATACTGACAATTCTGAAGTCAGTAAAGCTGTTAAGTTTTGTTCTATTTAATTAATTTAAAAACATGAATGCCAAATCTTTTATAGTCAGTTTCATATATTCTTTATTGTTTATTTTGAATTTGTATTGTCAATTTTTTGTCTTGTCAAATTCTTGTTTACTCCTGTGGGAATAATTTGATGACGCATAGTTGTATCTTTTAGGTTTTTATTTCACGATGATAACTAAATATATAGAACTAAATTATATATGACCATGTATGATCTTGTAAAACAGAAGAACAATTTTATTTATGAATATTAACGTAACCTTCGCGACTGTGCAGTATTTGCCCAAGTGTGCAATAAATTAATTCTCGCCAAAGTAGAGCGTAGAAAATTGTATTCATTATCACACGTGAGAAAATAAGTAGGTGTTTTGTGAAAAAACACGTAAACAACTCGCATGGGAGATTTTCAAAAACATTTGTAACACCGTCTTAAATGTACAGGACACGTAAAGAAATATTGCGTTTTTCATCTCGCATCATTTAAACTTTGGCCAGTGTTAATATTTGATTACCAGAGAAGTAACGGTTCACGTTCAAAGGAACTTCAGACACATTATCTAACTAGTCAAATTATATTACGGTAGAAAATGGAATTCGAAATGAAAAATATAAACAAGGGTGTTGCCAATACAAATAATAGACTCATTTACAAATAAAGACAATCATACAAATAAAGAAGCCACCATAATTATAGAATTTATTTAATTTTTATATTTTATTCATAAAACATTATTTCATCTTACGTTATTTATATTGGTAGAATTTTGCATAATACAGATTAATAATAACACAAACCACGAAGTCTGGGTTGCCACAAAACTCCCAAGAAAGTTTTAACAAGGTATGCAACCTAAACTATTAATGAAAATTACATCATATAAATAAAAATAAAATACCTTAATTCCCTCAGAATCGTTTGGCTGTGTATCGAACGCGTTCATCGCTTCAGTTTCCATCGCTTCGAAGGAGTTGATGTCGAATTCCTCGGCCATGGCTGTCACGATCTTTGCGTCGACGTGTATTTCAGAGTCGAGTGTTTCCGGTGGCTCCGTGAAATAACGAACCTGTTAAAAAAAGTATCAATTTTACCCCATTAATGGGGAAAAATGTTGTTTAAGGCGAGTATATCACGAACACTATAAATCTCATAACGGAGTTTTCCACGGAGTCTTAATGTGCGATATTGTGGTGTCATATGTTTAGTACGGTTTTAGCGGTTGGTCACAATTTCAACTGATATTAAGTGACGATGTGGCCCAAGATGGTAACACGCTAAGTCTAGTGGGAAGACTGGCTCTTAAACACATCATTAAAAATGCCCAACCATCATGCTTGGTTTATTCATCACAATGTTTTCACCGAAAGCTCAGGCTCATTGCAGGAATTCGAACTCACGTGAATCGACACGGTTTCCGTACACGCTAGCGACGAAAAACTCTTAAAATATGAAAAATATGTGTCCTCAACAGTTTTTTTTTTTTTTTATATATTTCTTTGTTATTGCTGTATTTTGTTCTGTATGTGTTTCCTTTCATTTCTACTTTGATGTTGATATCAACCTTCTATCAAATTTTAAAGAACTTTAAACTTTTAAATTGTTATACTATATTCATATGCATATAAGTTAAAATTTAATTACATTCTAATAATTCGTGTAGTTTTTTTTTTATCGTTGCACAACAAAGTGTTTACTCTTTGGTGGTAAGCATAGTGCAATAGAAAAATACCAGCGACTACCGAGAGCTCGACAATAGGGAATATGCATGTATTTTAAATATAGGTAAAAAAATAATAATTTTTATCTTTATTATTGTAGAATTACACCTATAATGTTTTATTTATTTATTCGCTTTTTGTTTGTAGATTTTCATTAATAAAAAGTATTAAAAATACAAGGGAAATTTAAAATCGCAAAACACAACGCTATTGGTCAAACCGAATCGTGACGTCCAAGTACGCGTTCAGTTTGACACAAAAGCCAAGTTACTGAGTTTTTTTATAGTTTTATGATTATATTTAAGTTTTATCGTTATTTATTAGTCAAGTTAGTAAAATGTTGTATTCTTAGAATACAGATTGGGATAATGATAATTGGTCGAGTATGTTCGGGCAGATTACCCTATGATAAGTGACCACCAAATAATTCGGCTAAATACAACTGTAATATAAGACAATATTTTCTTTTTTATGGTAGCACGACAAAGTGACGGCCCTGTTCCTGATGGTATGTACAGTACAGTTCAAAAACAAAGGTGACCAATGAGATCTAAGGTAATCTATTGATAGTGGTCGTTATCATGCCGGTCAGTAAAACCTCTTAGCAGCTGGATATAAATTGGCTGACCCCAAAATGTGACAAGCCAATGAGGTTCACTGTGGCGGGCTTATCATCATGTGCATGGTAGTTGCGACCCAGTCGAGCACAAATCCCTATCACCCCGATTGACTACCAGATATATACCGGATGATTCCGGAACGTTTCCCATTTGTCGTGTCCTAAGACACAGCAATTACTATTATTTTTATTTATGAACATTTTCTTCAATTATTGGCTATACATCACACATCTAATTAGTACTTTTGTTTTAAAAATAAAGTACTAAACTCAAATCTATGAACAAATATTACTCTTAATATAACAGCTATATTACCTTGCCGATATTCCAATCATTAAGAAGTATCCTAGCAGCTGCTTCTTGGTCGGGGATACCGCCTTTCTTATACCTGCCCATCCTTTGTGCCAGGTGAGCGAAGAATTCCTGAAGTTATAAACAATCCCAGATATATATTAATGCTCTACTTTTCAAAGCAAAAACACATGTTATACAAAGACTTCAATTATAAGCTATTTTAATGTATTTAAAAAGTTTGTTTAAACATTTAATATGACACAAAATGTAATAAGCCCATGGAGTTCACAAGTGCCTAAACTAAATTTAAAATTAAATTGATATTGTGAAATAACACCAAATAATAGAAATGATTAAAAAAATAATAATAATAATCTTAATACAAAATGTGAAACTCATGTAGAAAATGTCTATAAAAAAATGATATAAAAGTAGCTGAATGCATCACTTAGGTAGATTACATAAAATAAATAAGGAAAAATATGAAGACTAAATGCATTTTTTTTAACTCTCCTGACTACATCTACAAAATGATTTACTCAAAACAAGCAAACATAGCAGCTGACATATTTTCATCTTAACATACGCAATTAAACCAAAATGCTAACTGAATTACAAAACACTGGATATTAAATAAATTAATCATACATTCTATATTGCTATTATTATAATTAATTTATAATGTCGTTAATTATAATAATAGCAATACAGCATGTATAAATAATTTCAAATAGCATGGATGAATAATTTCAAATAGCATGGATGAATAATTTCAAATAGCATGGATGAATAATTTCAAATAGCGTGGATGAATAATTTCAAAGAGCGTGGATGAATAATTTCAAATAACATGGATTAATAATTTCAAATAGCATGGACAAATATTTTAAATACCATGGATAAATATTTTCAAATAGCATGGATGAATAATTTCAAATAGCATGGATGAATATTTTTAAATAGCATGTACAAATAATTTCAAATTACTTGCGGAGTACTGAACACTGGTAAAGAATATAAATCAACAAGTGTTTGTTTGTTTGCTCTCTGTAATATCGCTGTGGCCGGAGTCACGGGGTCTTTCAAGCTGCCTACTCGAATTGCATTCTTTAGAGCAACGGATGAGTCACTTTCTGGACCAGATTGAAACACAATTCCAGGACTATCTAAGATTTTGATCTTTGAATCTAGCTGAACGGTTTGCATTTGTCTGAAAAATAAAAATTACCTTTAAGCATACATATAATTTATTTTATGTTCATTGTTAATCAGCATATTTTGTATAAGATAGATTTCTATATTAATATGGGCTAAAATGTGCTTTGCTTTGTGTGTGTCATAACTACATTTAAGAAGATCTAAATTAAAAGCACAGAAATTTAATCATTCAGTCTGGGAGAAGACAACTATGAAACATTTTTTTTCCACATTTGTATTTTTAGGGGTTTTATCAGTAAAACAATATGATTAAATAATTACTTTATTTTTTATTGTCAAGTCACGAATTGTATTTGATAACGACCCAAAATAAATACTATTGAGCCTCTGATGTAACAATATGTAGAAATATCAAAGTCATACGAAATGTAATGAATGAAAAAAAAAAGATACATCATTAGCATTTATGTGGTACCATTTAAAACCAAGAGGGTTAACATTCTAAACCAACAACTACCCAAAATTAGGATTTTCAATGAATTTAGATTCTTATAAAAAACACTAGATTATTCAAAATATTAATCTAAGATTATGCCCCTCTAATATGGATCCTAAAGCAGTTTACATGTTAAGCTGTTCATATAGTCACATCCTTTTATTATACTAATTTCTCCATATACAATACATTTGTTTATCTTCTTGAAAAATATTAGAATATAGCTTAATATTAAATAAAAATACATACTTAGTTACCCCAGGAGTACTGCCAACGTTACAAGCTTTTGATCTGTTAAGACTATTGATGATGGAACTTTTCCCAACATTGGGTAAGCCGACGACGCCCACCGTGATCGACGTTTTAATGCCTTTATTACGACAGTAGTTTCCAAGAAGGCTCATTAATAACTCTGCACCCACACATGCTGACCCTGGAATGATTTGATTTAATTAAAAAAAATTATCCATGTGAATAAAAATACTGTTTCTTATGTTTATTTTTGTTATTTATTCTTTAACTGGCTGTGTTTCACCAGTTCAACAGAGTTAAATTTATTCAAGCTACTCTCCGCCGTGCCGCCTCCTATGCTCTGGAGTATTCTGTCGTTGTTCTCACATTGCTTGACATTCATATTTACAGTTCTGCACCTTAGGTTCGTACCGTGAAGTTATATAACCAATAACTTAACAAAGGCAGTAAATTTAAAAAATAATATTTTAAATATGATAGTAGTTCTAGAGAATAGCGCATTTAAAGAAACAAAAAAGCAATCCTTTGTTCTGTATAATGTTAGTAAAGATAATTAATTATTAAAAAACCAGTACAAGTTTTATTTTTTGTTATATTAACCTTTCATTTCTTTCTCTTTAACAATATGTTTCATCTTTTTTCTTCCAAGGTTATGCTGTTGGTCTTGCGTGGAGGCTTTGAAAGGTACAGCCGGTGCAAAGCGACGTAGATACTGTAACCATTTTGTTAGATTAGTTCTTGGGACGAGATCAGCCTTATTTAGCACTAGAACAAGGCGTTTTCCAGATTCACGAACTGCCTCTTCAACTTGGACACACCTTGTACCTGAAAAAATAATAATTATGTGTTAAAAATATGGAAGTTAAACTATTGTATTTCTTGTAGTACTTTTTTTTTTAATTACATGCTGTCAATTGTCATTTCATACTAATAATTTATTGAAATCACATATGTATATGTCTCATGTAAAATAAAAATGCATATGAAATTATAACAAATACCTATAACAAAAACCCATTTTAAAATTTTTTTAGTGTTTGTTTGTTCCGGGTAATCTCCCAAACGGATGGACCGATGTTGACGTGACTTTCACTGGCAGATAGCTGATGTTCTAGGGCATAACTTAGGCTACTTTGATTTTAGAAAAATAATTAGGAAACCGCACAAAAAACTTTTCAGTCCATGCAAGCGGAGCAGCGGGCACAGCTAGTATTGTAATAAAATGAAATATTGTATGTTTAGATAAAATAATTTTACATATTTGAGATATAATTCTTTACATATAACTCAAAACAATAAATAATGTAGCAATTAAGATATTTTAGTGGTTTAGAGACAAAATGACCACTCACACAGTAGTGTGAACTTTTTGTACACTTTTAATTCAAATAGATAGATAAAGACAGTATTTATACTTACTACGATTTTATTTCCCACAATATATCTTTATAAACTTTCATTAATTACAAATCATTCTCATAACTTTATTTATACATGACTTACCTAAGGGATCTCTAGCATCCACCACCTCTAATATGACTTCTGCCTCTGATATAACTTTCTTGAATTCTCTATAGTAGGTTTTAAGGGAGTTCTCTTGTTTTCTATCCTTGCCAAACTCATCATCATTGCCTTGATCTCCATCACCTTTGAATGCTTCATGTACTTTGCCTCTCACATTAGCATTTGCTACCTAGACACATAACACATCACGATTACTTAATTGATATCATATTTTTTCTTACCCTAGAGTTCGAAGACTTTAGACTATAAGTCTTTGTTCAGTGGGTCTTACCAGTTATGACATATTGTCGATGATATTGCAATACATTCTATGCCAAATGAGTCTGCCTCAATATTATTAACTGCAAAATGTTATATTTCTAGTTATTTTCAAATTAGATCCACATTGAGGATTGTATTGTATAAAACTATATTGATTTTACTAATGATATAACCCATGATATGCAAGTCACAAACCTAGCAAATCGTTAAAAAAAACTCACCCTACTGTAAAATCAGTTCACAATGACATAGCCCATTTTGAAATATCCCCAAAGATATAATGCCGAAACAGAACACTAACAGCACAAATAGTTATTTTTGAAGTTTCTATACTTGATAAATTTAAAACACAAGAATTCTTCAATTAATCAGAAATATTTTATTCAGTTTATTCAACTTATTATACAACAAACTAGCTATGCATGCTGCTCCCCATGCGTGGATTACTAAAAAAGGTTTTTCATTTTTTGTGTGGAATATCAGCTATCTGCCAGTGAAAGTTCCGTTAAAATTGGTCGAACCGTTTCGAAGATTAACTGGAACACACAAACTGACAAACAGACAGAAAAAAAAATGGTTTTTTGTAATATGTATCTGTATACTTTCATATGGATTTAGTAAAAGTATGTTATTTTGACATTACAAACAGACACTTCAATTTTATTATATGTATAGACTAGCTGTGCCCGCGGCTTCACTCGCATAGAATACTAAAAAACTATACATACGTATACATAACTATACATTTATACTTATTTTTTATGCAGAGCCTTTAAAGTATAAGTAGCCTAAGCTATGCTTTATAACATCAGCAGATTAGTAATGTGCTTCGGAAGTTTATTGAAAATTACCTAAATAAACTTTTATTTGTTTTACAAAGATTTAAAGATGGAATGACAATTTTATATTTATTTCTAGTATTGAATTTGTGCATCATTTACAAGTTCAAAATTACCTAAAATTTTTCACACATTAAATAAGTTATACAAGATGTATTGGGGAGGTAAAGTTAATAAACTAAATGAAATCGAACAGCCTGTTTTTGAAGCACAAATATGATACATGAGCTGCTAAAGAAAATCAAAGTTGTGGAAGTAGTACTTAAGGATAGCAAACTGAAACTAATGGGACTGTAATATTTATTGAGCTAGACGAGTTCTACATGTCTAGGCAAACATAGTGTGGGCAACCCTGTGATCTATGCAGAACAGTCAAAATAATTGGATGTCAAAGGCTGAGGACAGAGTACTGTGTCACAACCCGGGAGACATCCTATATGTAGTTGTAGACTAACGTGGGCTAATTTCAAAACGTTATCTCTCAATACTGAACAGTTAACTTTTCAGGTTATTAATAATTAAAAAAAAAACAATCAATATTAGTAATTAAACATGAGAAGTAAAACAGCAAAACAGTAAATACCATTGTATCCAAAGAGACATTGCTATTTTTTTTCTCATCTAACTTTTTTTGCTTTTCTAATTTTGCAAGTTCTTTTCTCTTCTGTTTTTCTTCTTCTTTATGCTTTTTTACTGCTTCAACCTCTTTCAAAATATCTTCCTTGAATGGACATACATTTGGAATCTGAATTGGTTTTGCTTTTTTTGATTTAGGATTTTTCTTCGCTTCTTTTTTTTGTTTACGGTTATGATCTCTGACTTTCTTTTCTATTTTGTAGCGGAGACGTGCAGGTTGTCTTTTAGATGGTTTCTCTACAATAATATTAAATCATTTATATTATTATAAGACGGTTGAATCCAATTTAAATATGCACTTAACCAGAATTTAAAAATTGTATTTTTAGATAATTTGAATTATTTAAGTTACAAAAGTATCAAAATAATACCTATGTAGAACTAACTATAGTAGGTTTGTTTTAATAGAATATTGTACTTAACCTAAAAACACCAGTAGTCTTATATGAAACACTTCAGTAAAAAAAAAATATTATTTGTTTATATACACATAAACTTTACATTTTAATGCATAATACGTACATACAAATTAATTTCAATAATTACTTTTTTCCTGTGTACTTACTCAACTTAAATTTCGCCATTAGGAAAATTAAATATATTCTCCTTATATATGGTTAAATAAATAATCTTACTTTAGAGTAAATAATTTCAAACACGTGATTTCGTTTTGAAAACACTATATAGACCACATGGGAATTGGGTCTATGAGACTGTATGAAACTATGACATTTCTGTTTTTTTTTTTGTTTAGTTCTTCTTTTTCTTTGTGAAAGGAAAAGGCAAAGATATGTTAAATCATGCAGCCAAGTCTGATGTTTTATAATCCATGTTTATGTGTCATTTATAAAATAAAGACCGAAGGCACGTCCTCAGTTTTTCTTTTTCTTCTTGTTTTTCTTTCGAGTGTTAATGATTTTAAGACTTCATAGTTTTTTGTTATCTTTAAAGTGATGGTGGCTCACTTGTTAGAACTATCTGGGACTTTTTGTGGCAACTCAAAATGCACATTTCCAGTTTATATTTATAATCCACTTCACGTATGCACAATAACCAAACAATATCAACCAAAATGTTACCAAGCACTGAAAAGATACAGTGGGAGTTAGCTATAGAAAAAGAATTATCAGCATTAGAACGAAATAAAACTTGGGAAGTGTTTCTTGGGCCATCTGGAAAGAGGTCTATTACTTCCAAATGGGTATTTAAAATTAAGACCAGCTCAGATAACAATTATCAGTGGTTCAAAGCTAGATTATGTGCAAAGGTTGTGCACAAAAATATGGAATCGATTATACAGAAACATTTGTATCTACAGTTAAATTTGAATCTGTGCGAGCACTACTAGCAAATGCAGTTCAAAAGGGCTATAAGTAGAGACAATTTGATGTTACAACAGCATTTTTGTACGGCGATTTAAAAGAGGATATGTATATGAAACCGCCTTTAGGTCTTCAATTACAAGATGGACTAAGGTAAAACCACCAGTAATTGACACTGCACCAATAGTTGACACTTTGACGAAGAAAATTAAATATTAATAAAAAAAAAGGAAGCCAAAGATCGAGATGGCCAAAATCACTGATTACTGATATATTTGTAAGGTTATAAATACATATAGGTTAAGTCAGTTACAAAAGTCGGTTAACAAACTGAAGACTTCAAATCAATTTAGTTTTAAAAGAAGTCTTGATACAAAACGCTGGATTAGGTACAGGGAAGAGTGGTGAAGTACTCTTCCCTGTACTTATTCCAGTGATTTGTGTATCTACTTTCATTACATTCCTTTTTTGTGTAATTCTTAATATAAGCATACCTATGTAAAACCTACTGAAAATAAAAAGTGTCAACTACTGAATATATTTGTTTTCACTAGGTGTCAACTACTAGCATAGTACCTTTATTTTATTAAAAAATAACATAAAATACACAATAGTTTTATGGCTACAATTCTTGTCACATTCTGGAAGGGGAATAATTTGTGCAACTATTACCATTTAGAAGTTCCCTCTAAGATGATGTCATACCAAACTATGTCAATAAACATACTTATAAATCATTAAGGTGTCTTGTACTGGGTATTTTACCTTATACTGCAAACTAAAGAGATCTCTGTGTGGGCTAAAACAAGCACCTAAATATTGGTACCATATGTAGATTTCTGTTAGAATTGAGATTTTGTTTACTGATGCACATAAATTGTATATAAAGGAATAATATAAAATAAAATCATTCTACTAGCTTTGTTTGTAGATTATGGATTAATGATGCGTAGAAGTTACAAAATTATTGAAAAAGTACTAAGTACCTAAGCTAAAGGAATTAGAATAACGATTAACTTATCCTCAACATTTTTTGGAATCCAGATGAGCAGTAATGAAAAAGAAGGTTCAATATTCATAGATCAGAAGGCGTATATAGAAAAGAAATTACGTAACTTTAATATGTCAGAAGCCAAACCTATATCAGTTCCTTTCGACTCTAATAATAAAGGGGAATCAGATTTAAGTATTCCATATAGATCTGCAGTTGGCAGTTTTACGTTTGCTACAAGGCCTGACATACCTGACATAAGTAGATACCTGAATAATTATGATCAAAGCCATTGGAAGGTAGTTAAATGAGTATTACATTATTTACAGAACACTAAGATATGTGGTATAAAATGTCCACAAGGTACTAGGAGTAGTTTTGTTGGCTACACAGATGCGGATTTTGCTGGCAATATTGATACAAGCAAATCTACCACAGGTTACATCTTTGTTATGGCTGGAGGACCTGTGACATGGATAAGTCAACGTAAATCTACAGGTTCACTATCAACAACTAAGGCTAAATATGTGGCCGCATCACTGCCTGTAGAGAAGCAGTTTAGTCCAAAAATGTAACAATGACCATTGAATAATGTAGTAAAGATTTTATGAGTGATCCAACAACTATATACATCTACAGTCTTTCATAAGTGGTCCATAGGTCCTACACATTGATTTGAAGTATCATTAAATAAGAGAAAAATATAACGATTGATTATATGAGCTTCACCTCACTTAGCTAATGTCTTGACGAAACGTTTACCTAAAGATAGCTTTAAAAATTTGATTAACATTCTTATGTTCTGTAAACCATAATTATTTTTCATGATAACATTGTAGTTTATCTAAGTTTGCATTTCAGATAAGTAGGAGTTTTGTATCTGGAATGCAACCTTATTGGTATTGATACTTTTTTATTAAAATATAAAAATAAATGATTGTCATTACTATTCTGCTTAACTCAATAAAATGTGAATAATATGTTATTCTTATTTAAATCTATGTTCTTTGTGTTCCTATAACCTCTAGAGTTCTAACAAGTGATGAAGTGAGCCACCATCTTATTGAACTCACTTTGAAGATTAAGAAGACTATGAAGGCTTAAAAACATTGACACTAGAAAGAAAACCAAGAAGAAGAAGAAACAGAGGACATGGCTTCGGTCTTTATATAAATGACACATAAACATGGATTATAAAAACATCTGACTTGGCTGCATGGTCTTAGATACCTTTGCTTTTGCCTTTCACGAAGAAAGGAATCTATTGAATGCATAGTATGTATACATTTAATATACATCTATGGCATCTATTTAAATAAAATTATTGCGGTTTACGCACAGAGTATGTAGAGCCCAGGTTTTGCGCGCATGACACGTATTTTTGTCGTTTTAGTCCTTAGATAAATAAAGTCCTATTAAAAAAAATAACGATATCTTCATCTATATGCATATAATAAAATTGAAGTATCTGTTTGTAATTTCAATTTTATTAAAGTTTAATAAATACATATGAAAGTACACAAGGTACACAGTAGTAGGTATCTATATCCATGTACTTGTGATACTTATAAGGAAAATAATAATATATAACTAACATCTTCTAGCAATTGATTATGCAAGTTGTCGTTTGACATTGTAACAGAGAGATGCGGATCTAGAGTTTAATTTTGAGGGTGTTAGGTATACATTGGAATTTCCCGAAGATTCCATATCGAACACGTTATAAATGTAAAAAAATAAATGCATTTTTTACGATAATTAAAAATTATATTTAGTAAGGAGTGTTGTCACTTTTCAACAAAGAAATGCAAACAAGGAAATGGTGACAACGAAATTGTAAGGTGTTTGTACTCCACTCGATCGTGACCACTATACACATGGTAAAACAAATCCGTCATAGTAACGTCACTTGGATGCGTCGCGCTTCGTGATAAACCAGTGTAAATCCAGATATTTACCCCAATAACTATTTAGTAGCAAATTTACAACAAACTGGACTGCTAATTGACGTAATCGACGTTAAGTAGTTCTGTCGCTAATTTATAAAAACGAGGCTAAAACGAAATACACTAGTTTGCGTATTATTTTGTTAATTTGCTTTGTTATAAGAGTTACATCCAAATACAGTACACGTAACCGTAACTAAACACGTCTAGTAAACTTTAAATTACTTATTACATTTTAAAATCAACAATTTACAAAGATAAGCGGGATTTGTTTTGGTCACGATTTACGTAGACCGATAGCGCATACAAAAATGGTCTATTATCTCGTTCGATGCCATGTATGTTGTTTCTCTTTCGATTTGCCGATCTACTTATTTAATCTAAGGTACCATGTACTTTCCGTATTAATATTGTAGTCTTTGGTATATACTATGAGGTTTGATGTTATTAATTAAATATTAAAATTTATAAAGTTGCACCTAAGTGTGTAAAAATACATTTTCAATCTTTAGGTTATTTTTTGCTAGTCTTACTAGGATAGGTAGTAAAGTTGTTGATGCAAACTAAATTTGTTATTAAATTAATATTCTGTATATATATACCTGATAATAATTTCACCTTACATCTATATATTAACACAGTGCACCTATATTATGGATTAATAATTATGATATAGGTACTCATATAATATGATCCCTATTCTTCTCAATGTACCTCCTATCTACCTATATATGATTTCAGAAGAATAATTTAAGAAGTGAAATGTATATTATATGAAGAATAATGATGATATACCTACCTAAACGTATGATTTTAATATTTATTTATTAGCTTATTCTTATAAAAATTAACTAACTTGTGATGTTATTCGATTTCATTTCAATATTAGAATTAAGGCTTAATAAGAATGCCAAAAAATTATATTTTGATAGGTATTTTTATCAGAATGTAATCGATTTATATCATATGTATGAGTATGGCAACTGTTTATTTAGTAAACAGAACACGTCGTCCATTCATCGTATGTTTCGTTGAATGAGTTTCCCCTCGTTGCGCGTAGAGCCGAAACGGTTAGAGACATGTGACGTGCTTTGTTCGAGGACGGCAGCTGCATGCTGGCTGTGCGTTTGCAAAACCGTCCCGTCGCGTTTGTATAGCTTACCGAGTACCTGAACAGGTAACAGAAGCAACAGGTCACTTCTCCGGCTGCGGGGAGCGCTCGTCGACTACACGATTCCCGAACTTTGGTCCGATTCTCAGCTGCGGACCTCCGCCCGCTGCCGGCTCAGTGAGCTCGCTCAACTCAACGCTCAGTCGCGTTCCGTCTATTGCAGTGACGGTACGTATCGTTAGAGCGTCACTGTTTCACAGCTCGACGTTTAAACACTTTCGAGCGATAATATCGCGCGAGTTATGACCGCGAACGCACTCTTTATTGAATCCATCGTCGGCGGTCAATCGTGACTGTACAAATGTCTCCCAGTTTAGAAGGGATCATGTTCAACAGGAACGCGAACCTGTCAGCGCGCCGACCGCTGTTGGCGGAGCCGCAAAAGCCTCCGATGGTGGCACCGCGTGTGCCTCCCCGCGATACTGGTCCGTACCGGCCAACGGTAGCACCAAGGAACCAGGCCGCCGACTGCTCCTACGAATACCGACCAGATTACTGGAAGCCGTCGAACGTCGAACTCGAGAAGCGTTTGCAGGAGACTCGGGCGCGCGAGAAAGTCGGTTACTTTCAAGACAAAGTTACAACTCCGGATATAAGTTTGGATAGGAGAGAAGCGGAACTTGTTTTCAGGTTTGATCCTCACGACTCTACGGATTACTTAACGAATCATTATCGCGCTCCTGCCGTACATTATGCGAAGTGTCCGCCGGCTCCCGCAAACGGGTTCACGGTGCGTCCACCCGAGCGAGATGGTCCTTTCGTGTTCGGAGTGCACAGCCCTAGCCAGTTCCCCATTCAGCGATGTGACGAAGACGATTACGATTATTCCGAAGTAACCGAAGAAAACGGTCGCACAGTGATACGAGACGACGTCTCCGAGGATTTGAACTGCTGTGATAAAGTGAATGAGTGGACGGTACGTGATAAAAAGAGCAGACGGACTTTGAATCGGATGTTCCAGATAAAGGATAGGAGAAATGTGAAAGGCGGGAAGAAAGAAAAGATAAAGTGTGTGTTGGTGGGTGATGGGGCCGTTGGAAAAAGTTCCTTGATAGCTGCGTATGCGCAGGACACATTTAGAGAAGATTACCAACCGACTGCATACGACACATTTAACGGTGAGTTACTGCAGGGTTTATCCACTTTATTAATGTGCAGAGTACCTATGGAACCACTTGATATGCGTATATTGTGTATACTTTCTGGAAATACTGAGAATCGAAATCGGTAGGTACCTACTATATTGAAACTATTACAGACAATTTAATTAAAAACAATACATGTCCGTAATGACTGTAATATATAATGAATGAGACAAGGCTAGTCAAAAACTAAATTATCACTAACGACCCTGATTTCATTAGATAATTTGATTGATCCCCAACTAAATTATCGTTTGTCGAACGATTTTTATCGTTGTAAACTAGGCGATATAATATTTTCCATTATTTTTTGCTGGCGCCAAAAATATTTTTGGATAAATACCTACTCAGTCATTGAATGTGTAAACATAACAAAAAATACGTTTTTAATTAAACATTTTTTATCAAGGTGAAAAGTAAACGAAACAATTTATCTGCGAATACTTATATTAATTAATATATTTACTTTACAATTCAAATTAAACCATGTACTTAATTTACCTAGGTAATTAGGCTTAAATAAAATGATGGCATCTTGGTTAAAGAAATTAAGTAATTTAAAGTATTTAACTTTAGAATAATGAGTTTCCTACTACTAATAATGTGGCCTTAAAAATATTAAACAAAAAGATAAGCATAGACAAACGGTACCATTAATTTTTATTTGTTACTCGCTCGTAGATATGTTGTGATTTATGGCTTATCTACTTAATATATTCATAAACTAATACAAAATAAAAATGCACCGTAGAAGTCAACGACACTGGCCAGACATTCTTATCAACAAAAGAAACTTGTTTCAAACACACGCATCAGTAACATCATGGTCGGTTTCTTATTTAAAATTCTTGTTACGCTTTCTCATTTCGATTTATAACAAGGCTCTTAAACATTTTTCATTGTGTGAAATGATTTGAATTATATCACCGTGCATTGTTACGAAGTTAAAATGTAATACAACCATGGGAAATGTTATTAGGGCACAAGAATATTATCATTTTTCTACGCTATTCTGAATTCAAGAAATAAGCGTTTAGGTGAACGTCACTGTTATTTTTAATGGTAAGAAGACAGTGGACCAAAAAGGGTTATTCAAGTCATCCATAGATCGGTAAAACTTATCAGGATATTGATTAGTTCAAGTTAGTATTGAGCCCTCGTAAAACCTATTTTTTTCTCTGCAAAACTAAATGGACCATTAAGAATCTCTTTGAGTCATTTGATGAAAAGTCTGCGTATTAAAAAAAAAAACGATATAAATGAGACAAAATTACTTTTATTTATTTTATTTTGTTCATTGTGCATTTAATACTCTCTCTATTTAGGAAACATCTGCGTTTATTCACACATTTTGAGAAGTTTTGTTGTTACACATTAAATTTTATGTATGTTTTAATTTTTATAACAGACTAGAATCCTTCGATAAAAAAATATATCTACTGTAATTAGAGTTGTTACTTTCATTTGAGCAAATAAACTAGGTATGTTGTAAGTGGCCACAGGTAGGAAAGATATTCTTTGTATCAAAATAAAGTGTCTCATAAGATATCAGTGGAAAGGGAAGTAAGTATACTATAGGTCTTGTTTTAAATTACGTTTAACCTTTTTGGTATTTTAAGGAAATCAAATTATGTAAAATAAGGTATTTCCGCTTCTTTTATTGTTCACATAAAGTATTCAGTTTAATTGCCCGAAATAACGTACAATACTGTATCGTAAAGTACAGGTAAGCAACCCTAAGACCTCAACTATAATTGCAACCATAACTTTTTTGTCCATCAGCTTGTTTTTGCGGTAGGTAGAAAACGTACTTTCTAACCTAGTGCCCCTGGTTGATCTTCAGATGGTGCAAAGGTTTATATACAAATATTTTTATGAAATGGCTCAGTAGAATAACTGTAGTGGACCTCTTAGTAATTGTATTACTGTACGAAAATACAAAGGTCGCTGTAAATACCGATAAGGTCATCCGCCGTAGCAGGTCACTCACCTTGCTATAAACTTTAATGTTCAAGATCCAGTATGGTCTCGTATGAGTGTAGGACTATTTTACTAAACCCTCTATCATCATTTTTCGAAGTAAGCACTTTTCGGTCCGAAAATATCCTTTTTTGGATTTGGACTTAAATTGTTAAATGTGTACCTATCACTCTGGCAGATAGGTATATAACGCAAATTAAAATCTGCGTGTACGGACTCGTTTTCTTTATATAATAATATAATTATAATATATTTCTTTATATAGTCATATAATTGTTTTGAAACAGACTAATATGTGTACATAGCTTGTTAAATGGAATTTTAAAATATGCAAGCCTAAACTATAATTGCAATTCCCGGTGTATGTACATAATTATAATTAATTAGGTATTATATTCTTCTTATTTTGATGTCGCAGAAGCATTTGCCAATCTCAGTGTTTTGCAGCTTAACTTCGTAATATTTTCTAATCGTCAAAGTTTGGTCTAACAAAATGGGGGGTATAATTGTCAAGGGAGTTTTTGTGCAACTCAAATTGCACGCTTCCATAATTATTTATATCACGTATGCACAAGAACCTACTACATAACGCGAAATACCACCAATATTACATAACATAGAGTCGAATAACTTCCTGAACTTCCTGAAGATACCACGAGTGGGACAATTTGCTTATTTCGCCGAAATAATCTAGACAATAACATTGATTTACTGAGAAAATAATATAAATATAGTTTGAGTCATGTGGTCGATATCACAGGGCCTAGGGATGACAAACATCGACGAAAAACAATGCTCGAGATATTGTGGTGGACACTCACTGTTGCTATTGTTACTAGCGTAATGTATTTATTACTTATGTAAGTATTGTATATATGTACCCTTCATACGATTTAATCACACAACTTTATAGTCTTATTTTTTGTTTTGACGTTTGTGCTCAGTGGCGCTGCCGAAGCCTTTCTCAATGTCACGTGAATAGATTTTTTTCCAATTATTCTTGTAATCTTCAAACATAGCTCTAAAAGCATGGCGGCACTCTTGGTAAACCTGTTCAATGTACTTTTGAATAGGGCCAAATAACATACGGATATGTTAAATAACATAAGATCCCGCCAAAAACTCCGTGAATACATATTTTTTTAATTGTTTTTTGTTTGCTGGTTTAGGCAAATTATGGAGATATATTCGTAATGGTTTAATTAATGATCGCTAATGTGAAGTTTATTGGGAAGTTAACGTTCATATTTGAATTATTTATAGGAAAAATTTATATAAAAAATAAAAAGTATACTAACAATGGACATAATTATATGCCTAACAGAGTTGGTTTCTACTGTCTCACTCGCAAAGTACGTATTCGATGCACGCACGTAGAGTGTAGGTATACTCGTAGAGAGTAGAATAATATTAGATACTCGAAAACAATAAAAAGAAAATATAAAAGATTCTTACAATTCTCGCACGTAGTTAAGGTCAGAGAACCTGTTAAATATGTAGCCACTATCACCGAAACCAATTAATGTTGCACCGCTTTTAGGTGAATACAAATTAGTACTGAAGTAGTCTGAAGTTTTATTAATATTTAATGATATCAACTCATTAAAATACTTAACCTTTTAAATAGATCGTTTAACATAAATCAAAATATGCTGTAGTTTCCACAGTAATGTAATATTATTTTGCATACAAATTTTACAAAAGTGCGCTTTGGATAATTAGAGTAATAAATGTCATACTGTCTAAACTTCTAAAGGCACCTCATTTTCATTAGACATAAGTCAAACAATGGATATATATATATATGCATATGCGCATAATTTTAACAACTTCAAGATACAATACCTCGTTCAAAGTAAATATTTGTGAAATTTTACAAAATAACTGCAGAGTTGTTTGTATATACAATGCATTAATAATATACTGGGTGTTTGATAACTATCAGTAAGTAACCTAAGTATGGTCACTCCCAAGCAATCCTACTAGTGTGACAAAGTCTATACATACACTGAAAATCATTATCCTCTTATAAATATATTTATGTCAATGATCTTGGTATGAAATATATTCGAATATAGTGCATTGTTAGCTGAAACAGATAAAATCATATCAACACGATTACCTATTATAGCTCAATTTCTAGTTAAATAGTGGTAACAATCATGTTTATACTTATAAGAGACAAATTGATGTTTAGATTCCGTTTTATTTTAAAAACAAGAAAAAACTGTTTAGATCGAATTTCAAATTAAAAATGAATTTTATTAGTTACTATACTTGACATCAATCACTATGCCAAAATAATTACAGTAGATAATTAATTAAAGTTTGTGTTAAATTCAGCGGCTACCGAAAAACAAGCAATTTTCCCATGTACATAGTCCACAGCGTGAAAAATGTTAGTCGTTTTCTCAACATACATTTATGGATTAACAACCGCTTAAACTGTGTTTACAGTAGCAAAAGGTTTACTTGTAAGAAACCTGTAAAAGGCAATCCGTTTAATAACGTTCATTGTAAAACCCATCTAGTTGTAAGTGTACGTCGTTATGGTAATTGGGTAAACGATATAATATTACACCACTGTCTGAACGAAGATAAATAACAGTTTAGATAAAACAGCTATTAACTCGTTTTCACTTAAACGATGACTTAATTAAGTAAAGGAACTGACGTTATTTAAGTGGAACATGTTTCCGATGTTACTCACCAATATTGCATAATCACCTTATTTTTTAAAGTTTCATTCACGTAATGTCTATTAAAATATATTGGTAAATTCTTTAACAGAATTTTTATCGCATGTTACAAAACATGTTTTGCTGATCCTAGTTAAATGTGATATGAGTAAGAAGAAGAGCTTCAATTGTAATTTATTATAGCTGGTTTAAAGAGAAGGTGATGACGATAATTTAGCGCTTTAGCTTGGTAAATATCTGTTCATAACCCTAAATATATTGGAAAAGGTAATTTCACTTCTTATTAAATATTTTTAATAAACAAGGCGAATCGGTTATCTATCAGAGTTTTTGGCAACGGACACAAAACTCGAAATACAAAGTTTTGCTTAATATTTTATACTAGCGACCCGCCCCGGCTTCGCACGGGTGCAATGCTGATACTAAATGTACCTACCTACCACAGAATTTCCTTATAAACAACATTTACAGCTTTTTTGTCATTAGATAATACAAACATGTTTTGTTTAGAGGTTACTCTTCAAAGAGCGACATATAATTGACCATGGTATATAGGGCCGGTACCGCCGCACTTCCCTACATTTTAAATCTGTAATATCTTCGGGAATATTCATTTAAATTACGTGCTGTAAAGGGCTATATCCATATTAAATGGACAATGTATTTAAGGTACTTAATTGGATAAGAATTAATGCTGTATTGCTTAAAATCACTTCGTAAATAAGCCATTTTTTCCCGTAAAATGTAAAGGATAAAAAATGATTATTGTGGGTTATCCTTAAGAGATAGACATATACCAATGCGGACTTTTTTGTTGACCTTTTTAAGGTGTACAATACTGTAGTACATTATTTTGATTTATCTCGTGGGGCTCAGCCAGCGTTTGCAATGTAAGCGCAAAAAATGTGTTTATTTACGACATCACTTAGAAACCTCTAAATTTACCAGTGTTTCTCTACAATATTATGTATGTATTATACATATAAACCTTCCTCTTGAATCACTCTATCTACTACAAAAAACCGCTTCAAAATCCGTTACGTAGTTTTAAAGATTTAAGCATACATAGGGACGGACAGATTATAGCGACTTTGTTTTATACTATGTATAATGATTTAGAAATATACGCTCAGGTTATCAAGCCATAGATTTTCAATACTAAACTTAATTGGCAGTAAACCAGCATCAATAAACTGACAATAAACGTAATTAAAATTACTTTAAATTAAATAAATTAAGTATAATTCATTTATGATGCAAAGAATAAAATTTATAATAGGAAATCTTTATAAGAGTTAAAAAAATATATTCTGATGTTTACGATTGAGGTCATTCGACAAGTGTCGAACAGTGATTGCAAAAAAAGTACTTCAAATTTGTTCAGCGTGATGCAAAATTTTAAACGCCTTACTAATCAATTCTAGGAACAGTTACACTTCTGCTGAAACGCAAATAATGAAAAAATGCAATGCTTCACGGTACTGTTGCAAGACCATCTTAAAACTATAAATCATCTATGTGGTAAGAAAATAAAAATAGGTACATAATTTTTAATGTAGGTAATCTACATATATAAATCATAAAATTACAGTGTCTGAAATGTCAAAACAATCTTTTTTTTTCCAAATGCATATGAAAGTATATACGGGACTTATAACAAAAAAATAACATTTTTTTAAATTATTTTTTTAAATTTGGATCAATTTTGACGGGACTTTCACTGACAGATAGATGATGTTAGAAGGAGTAACATAAGCTACTTTTATTTTCGATTCTGTAAACCACTTGAGCGGAGCCGCGGGCACAGCTATTCAAAAATACAATTATTTGAGCAGCAGGATGAAAAGGATGAAATGTCAGCGCTGTGTGGAATATATAAGAAAGGAAGGAAAACACGTATATACTAATAATAGGCAGCGCCATTACCCGATTTATCGGGACGTGTAGCAACTAGCAACCTTATACTAACTTTAAGAGGTGAAACTATTTGTGCAGCGTGCACCTTCCGCGTTCCACACAAAGGTTTCATAAAATTATCATTACAATGTGCTGTCAACATTGACTATAGCCTATAACTCATCTCTGTGATTTCCCCTTAACTATTGAAAGGTAACGTCATTGCATGTTAATGTGAAAGTCAGACAATGGTTTCATTTGCACCGAGCCTTGCATGCGAATAATATTGGGTATAAACACTTCCTTCTTATCGTGTATTTACTTTGCCTCCGAGGGTTTATTTGTACTTTGTTTTTCAATTTTTAATGTATTAACGTAATAGATGCAAATAATTATTGGATTAAATGTATGTAATAATGTTCGTATTGTATTATAATTAAAAAATCATGCATATAACTGCTTTAGATAGTATTATATAACTACAATTTAATCAAAATTGACTTTATTGCTCTGGCTTTATGCCTCTAGACTTTATGTCTACAGTACGATGCGTCTTTTCGTCCTACTTACGCTCTGTAACTGCACAAGATAAAAATGTCACAAAGGAAAAAATAAATCACTTTTTTATAGCTATTATGTCACATAAGGTAAGAGTAACAGACTCAAAAGATAAACACTGTATCAGTGTATAACATACAATGTGTAACAACATATTGTATGTAAAGACTAATTGAAATTTGTCAAAAAAAAAATATAAGCGATATATACTCTTAGTAATGCCTATTTAGCTACTTGCACTTAATAGTCACCTGTTTATTTATTGCTTTTCATTTTATCGTTGATTTTCACTTTTATATATATTTTAAATATTTTCCATCGAGGCCACTAAAGTAACACATAACATATAACATAACATAAAAAAGAGGAAGTACAAACATTTACTTAACTTATTTCAAAACGTTGTAATTATTTTAATCTAATTACTTAACGTTTCTAGAACACAGCTACAAATATTTATTTTTTAGCGTTTAACCTTAATCTCACCTGATGTCAACTGATGGGAACTAGCTCTAGGGAAGACTATAGGTGCTTGGTAACAGATTTTCAAATTGAGGGTGGTAGTTAGCCAGATGGGCATTAAAAAATTATCTACCAACATGCTATAGTTTCATCACGATGTTTTCCTTCACCGAAAACTCAGGTTCATTGTAGGTATTAGAACTGACGTCGATCGACGCCGTGTCCGTACACGATACCATTGAGCAGTCATTGAAAGACTCACGATGATTCTGAAAGAAGGAAAATGTGCTCAGTTATTTCTCTTTATGATTATATACTGTAAAAGTTTGTTTTTGCTGTCACTCCATCACCGTTAGCTTTAATTCGCGCTATTTTATTGGCGAAGCTGTAAACATTTTTATTGGTCATACGTGCTCGTGCAGTTGGTTTTTGTTACGACATCCTCGCAGGCAGACAGGTGTGCGTTTAGAAACATCTGCTTTTATACTGAACTAACAGGCATGTTATATTAATATTTTTTGAGGAAAATACGCCTATCATATGATATAAATCGTCCATAGATTGTTTTTATAATTTATAGTACCTATCTCTATATTTCATTATTTCTCAAAGGTGTTTTCTGTAGCAATGCCATATCTCCCTAAATTCTTCATCAAAATTAATGATTTAAACATCATTTTAATTAAAGTTTATGTTTCCTACGCGATCTTCTGTCGTCTAAAGCGAGCGAAGCCGCAGACACAGCGAGTATTTTAAAAAAAGCGACATCGCATCGCCGCGTCTCGCGTGCCGGCTAAGTTACGAGAAATTGTTTACAGTATCACAGTTGAAGCTTGTTTACAACGTACAGTAAATTAATAAACCTAATTTCAGTGAACGGTTACAGTAATTCGTTTATGTTAACAACTCCAAAAGTTTTATACTCATGTTTTATTCTTTCAAACCCAAACGTACGTACGTTACGCCATAAATCCATTTCTATAACAAGGTAGCAATAAAACAAGAAAAAATGTTTATGCCTAAGCATATTGCATCAGAATGGACTGCCCTATATTTTGGCAGATTCGTATGAGTGGCTCGAACGGAAGGATTGTGTTGCAATTGAAAAGTCAAACAAATTATCACTTTGGGAGCAATCAAAGAAATGTTGATTACACATGACGACACACAATACGACGGCGGCGGTTCTATAAACGTTTTTTAAACGGACATAACCTGCCCGTAGTGTCGGCCTATATCGGTTTGTATTCACCGTTTACTAGACTCGATGGAATGACACGATCTAATCTGTTTTTTTTTATGCACTAACACCGGCACTTAATTTGTACAGGATTACTTCTCCACCAAGGGATATTTATTTGGTGATAAATGATAAGTATATCCAGAAAAATAATAAAAAAATGGACCCTGTACTTTAAATATATTTTTTACTTCGTAAAAATTAATGTTGCATTTAAAAGCCAACTTAGAATATTTTCTTATTTCTTCAATAACAAAAACACTACTACTATTATTCTGTTTTAATGTTTCAAACTATGAATATTTAGTTTTAAAAGACTATAAATTATTCGCCACTTTGTCCGCGTTAATTACCTACAGTTACAAATTTAAGAAAAATAACAAATACACTATAGCACTCGGGGATAATGTAACTTCCTATTTAATTATTGTAAGAATGAACTCAGTACTTTCAGCCAAATTTACAAAAAAATACTTCTTTATTATATTAGGATAGAAATATAAATTGTATGACTGCTCATTCCACGTGTTACTTGAAATATCTTCGTGTACGACAGTAAATAGATATGAGTCATACCTATTTATTTTGTTCACTTGCAGTGGCGTTAGGGATAATTAAAGGGACAGCAGTATGCATAACCGATTCATGTCACAAAACAACAAAGAAACCGATGCCGTTTTAAGAACAACACGCGTTCCAATGATCCAGTTACGCATCGATAAATAATTGGGGCACATTTTTGTGAGTTCTAAGACGTGTGAGCTGTTTGTTGCTTTGTCGAAATATTTATTTTAGTAACTTGAAAAGTTAACGAAGTTAGTGTTTCTCATATATTTTGATAATAATAGACAGGCTATATAAAATAGTAATCTCATATTTTAGACTTAGTAAGACAAATAAAATAATTTTTTGGCTGCAGTATAATCTTTTTTTTTTCGTACTGACTATACTGTTTAGCATTAGGAGCCCTCGAGCCTTTGCGGCTTTGTTGCGGGCTTGAAGTTTAATCTGTCGTGTCGTATTAAATGGTATTTTTTGTTATTTAGCCCTACAGTATGTAATTTTGGTCGGATTTTACGTGATTTAGTTTGGTACTTTGGTTATTGTGCACAATTGAAATGGAATATAAATCATAACCAGGAACTTGCACTTTAAGTTGCCAGAAAATCTCGCTGAATACGAGTAGTTTTAAAAAGGAAGCCGTTATCTTATTATACCTATGTTTGAAGAAAACAAGAACAATTTCAAAAATATTATATTCACGTGACGTTGGCAGAATTGTGGATTAACACAGTTGCAATTAAAAAAAAAAGAAAGAAGAAGAAGAAATAAACAGTTTTTAGGTAATTGCGTAAGGTCCTAGAATAAACTTCCTAAGCACAGTTCCGATTTGCCGGACAATAAGTTCAAAAATCATGTGAAGCAAGTTACCTAATCTGCCTAAGTCTAGATACCCTATACCACGTGAATCTGGCAATCAAAAATAATTTTTCGAATCCGACTGGTATTTCCAGAGATTAGCTGTTTAAATAAACAAACAAACAAAAAACTCTTCCGCTTTGTTATATTAGTATATATGTACAGATTTCCACTCTTGATTGTCTTATTATAAGTATAGATTTTGGTAATTATGTTACAGTTGAATGGAACAAAATGATGGACATTAACAATCTGAGGTTTTTTATATGCTCGGAATAAAAAATGCATTGTTAGAGTTTTCCAAATCTGATTTATAGTTCCAGAGATTTGTACTTTAAAACGAATAATCTCTTAGCTTTCGTAATATTAAGTATATGTATAGATTAAACTACTTTGTAGTGTACAAAGATTATATTTACTGCTATATCGAAATTAAATTATATTAATAGCATTTTAATAAATAATTTAAAAACTGACTAAGATCGTAAAAAGAGATAATTAACTAACACAATCGTTGTCCAAGTTTGTTGACGTAACGTAAAAGGGTGCGTCTAGCCTGTTTTTTTTTTTTTTTTTTTTTTTTTTTTTTTTTTTTTTTTTTTTCGAACTGACTATGCTGTTGGCCCGGGGGCCTTAACAGTTTCACCGGACTTGTTGGCGAGCGCTTAAGGCACTCAGCCGAGAAATTTTGGGCAACATGCGCAAGGGTGCCAAAGTGGCCGAACCTCGGCTTGAGCTGTTGCCGTATTTGCAACATACGCGACCTAGCTAAATTCCTACGCGAATTCGAGCTAACTAACTATACATGTATGCATGTCTCTTGCCTCCTGGGAGGGAGGAAGAGACACGCGTACATGTATTTAGTGATCTGAAAAATTTTCTAAGGCTAACTAACCACAAAAAAGAAAAAAAAAAGGTCCCTTACAAGACCTATGTACCTGAGTGTAGTGCATGTGTGTTCATACAGTGTAATGAATGTATGTCGGTAGCTAGTGATTGCAGTGTCACTGTATCGCGCGAGCAGCTGGCTTGAGGGCTCCCTAGCGGGGGAACGGACCTAGGCTCAAGTCGCTGCAGGAGAAGGCGGTCGAGATATGTGTGTGGGAGCGAAGTTTGCCGCCCGCCCCCTGCGGAGCGAGCGGTGATTACGCGGGCGTGGGCGCAAACACGCTTGGTTATTAGATACGGGCGGGAAAATCGCGTTCGCTTCCGTGATTTTATCATCGGGGTCAGATAAAATGTCGCGCGGGCGTCTATATTTGTTAGACATTCGGATGTCTGGATTCGGGTTCTGAGATGCGGCTGCCACTACTAGCTGGTTAGAATGGTTCGACGCTTTTTCAAAATAATTATTTGATAGGGACTTTATAAATGATTCGATCGAAGGTATTTCCATATCTTTATGGAGATCTACGTTCCGAGCGAACCAAGGGGCACCGACCGCCCTTCTCAAAAAGCGGTTCTGAACTATTTGTAACTTATTGAGGGTGAATTTACTTATGTGAGCAAAGACTGGGGAACTATAAGTTAGGATCGGTCTGATACAAGTCTTGTAGAGCGTGAGCTTATGTCTGAGGGACATTTTGCTCTTCGAGCACACGAGAGGGTGCAGGCGGCTTGAGACCATACCGGCTTTCCTTCGCACTCTATCGATATGTGCCTTGAAATTTAGGCGTTTATCCAGTGTGACACCCAGATATTTGATCTGGTTGGCCCACGGGATAGCCACATTAAATAGTTTGATAGCGGGAATTTTAACTAATCTTTGAGTGGGATGAAAGAGGATAGCGCTACTCTTATCGGGGTTAATTCCTATGCGCCATCTACGGAACCATTCGCCTAGCTTATCTACGGCTTTTTGGACTCGTAGCCTGAGGGTTTGTCTGTTCCACGAGGAACTAAACAGGACTGTGTCATCAGCGTAGGAACCTACCTCTACCTCGGGGAGGCGAGGGAGGTCACTGATATATAAGTTGAATAGAGAGGGCGCCAGAATGGAACCCTGGGGAACACCTGAGCGTATGGGATGAGGCTCAGAGAGAGCACCCTCTACTCGGTAGCAGAAGGTCCGGTCAGAGAGGTACGCGTGTATGATTTTAACTAATCTATCCGGGATTTGAAGTTCCAAAAGCTTGTGGACTAAACCGGCGTGCCAGACCTTATCGAAGGCCTTGGCGACGTCGAAGAAGACCGCAAGTGTAGGGCGAGGTTTTGGGTCGCGGTTGAAGTTTTGAAGAATGTGCTCCGTGAGGCGGTGCACTTGGTGGGTACAAGAGTGTTTGGCACGAAAACCAAACTGCTCAGGTGGTAAAAGATTTTTATCTGTGACTATTGACTGGAGCCGGTTCAGAAGGAGCCGCTCATAGACTTTTCCTAACGTGTTAAGGAGACTGATAGGGCGATAGCTGTCGGGAAGCGACGCTTTTTTGCCAGGCTTGTGAATACCTATTACTATGGCTTTTTTCCAGACGGCTGGAAAATGGCAGTGGGCTATGGCTACATTGAAGATGCAGACCAAAAGAGCTATGAGGTGATCAGGAAGAAGTTTGAGTACTTCGTTCCTGATACCGTCGGGACCAGGTGATTTTCTAGGCTTAAGGCCTTTAATGGTTGACATAACTTCCTCAGGCGTGACCGAGTCCAAATCATCTGTCGGGGGGACCGCGAGGGAATTTGTTACCGCCGATTCTATCGAGCTTACGAACTCGGAATCGATGTTAACGCAGTTCAGAGAGCATTGATTTTCAAGGCTCTCGGCAAGGCATTCTGCTTTTTCAGCGCTATCGAAAGCGGGAGGTTTGCCGGGGCCTTGATCTAAGGGGGGCATGGGGACTGTATCGTCACATTTAAATGTGCGTGCTAATTTCCAGAAAGCCAGATGGGATGGTTGGATACCCTCGAGTAGGGCCCCCCATCTGGCATTACGGATTTCGGAAATGCGGCTTTTTACCGTTTTCCGAAGTGAGTTTAACCGCCTACGATTGTCCGCAGTCGGGTATGAATCGTGTGCTCGAGTCGCGGCGTTCTTTTCCGTGATCAGCGCTCTCACGTCGGCAGGAAGTATAAAGCGGCGTTCGTTCGCCGCTTGCACCTCTTTCGAGGCCTTACTGACGGCGTTTTGGAGATGGCTGACCAGGGAATCGATCGCCACATCGGCATCGGCTGTCGATTTCAACTCGTCTGGGACCCTATCCAAACTGGAGGATGAGGGATTGTGCAAGAGGTATCTGTTTAGCTCCGCATATTCCACCACCTTGACGGAGGAGGGATGCTGGTCAGAAGGCTGACCTAGGTGGAGAACTACGGGTCGGTGGTCGGAGTCTAACTCATGTACGACTTGTACGAGTCTTATATTGAGAGAGACATTTTTTAAAAGTGCTATATCTAAAACAGATGGACGACAATCGTCCTGAAAGTGAGTGGGCTCTGAAGGAGCGATGACATCAAAGTCGAGAATGGCAGATAGATCCTCCAGAATCCTCCCGTTCGGGGAGGTAGTCGGGTTGTTCCAGATGACATTCCCGCAATTGAGGTCACCCGCTATAATAACTGAATTACCTAGTGCAAAAAGAGCCTCCAGATCTGACCTGAGAAGCCTTTTGTTCGGGGTGTGATAGGCAGAGACGATTATGATTGACGAGTGGCCAGTCATACCGAGTCTGCATACAGATACCTCTATACTGGAGAGTTCAGGAGGCTCTATTGATATGCAGTATAGAGAGCGTTTATAGTATATGAGGGTGCCTCCGCCGTTAGCGTGGACCCGGTCGTTCCTAATAATGTTGTAGTTCGCGATTCGGGGATTGCGAGCGCTGGGTTTTAGGAATGTTTCTTGGACTAGAAACACGTCTATTTGGTGCTCTCGGAGGAAGGCGGCAACTAGATCACGCTGAGGTCTAATTGATCGCGCATTAAAAAAGGAAAGGCACAAACTCTTAGGTTTGATCCGATCCATTTTAATTTTGACTATGTGAGGCGCGGACAAGCCGTTGAATAGTGGCGGCTATGCCCGGGAATTGGGTTATTGCGTTGAGCAATCCTAAGTCCTTATTGGAGTTAATCACCGCGTTAAATGCGATGATTTCTTGCACTTCATGCACAAGAAGAAGCTGGGTGAACCACTCCTTGCCAGCCAACGAGAAACCGAGGGCTGAGGTGGCGGGGGCTGCCGGGGCCGGGACGGCCTTGACAGGCTTGGGTTTGATTAATGAGGCCGGAGGGGCCAGTACGGGTGGGAGGGGTGCGAAAGGCGCGGAAGCTGGTGCCACTGGGGCTCGTGAGGTGCCTGGAAGGCTGGGGAAAGCCTCTAGAGACATTAGAGGCTGGATATGAGGCCGAGCGACAGGTACCTTGGGAAAGGTGGCCTGTCTGACTGGCTGGGGGCGTTTCGTGCGTGGGGCGCGGGGACAACCGCGATAATTTGCGGTATGTCCCGTTTGCTGGCAGAGAACGCAGCTGGGCGGGGTGGGAGTGCCAGGAGTGCGAGGGCACTCCTTCGTGGCGTGGTCGTCTAGGCACTTGACGCACCTAGCGCGGAAACAGCAGTTACGGGAAGAGTGTCCGTAGAGCTGGCAGTTGTGACACTGCGACGGGATTCTATTTTTGTGTGGCGGCTCAACGGTTATTCCGGTGAGACCGCACACCTCGGAGAGGTTAAAAATCGACTTGCCCTCCTGGGACTTGTCTAGAAAGACAAGCACCATATTGTATGGTGCCCTGGTGGTGTGTTTGTACATCCTGTGTACCTCACGAATTGGGAAGTTCTGCTCCTTAAGGGAGACTGAGATTTGGTCGGGAGTGATCTCGACCGGGATCTGACGGATAACCACTCGCAGGAGGCGCTCCTCCTCGAGGGCATAGGTGAAGTAACCTAGTCTGTTCGACCGCAGGAGGGAAGTGAGCCTCCTGTGGTCATCGGAGGTGGACACCTGGACCTGGATCCCTGAAGGGGTGTTCCGGGCCCCGGTGTAGTGGAGCTTGAGCTCCTTGCACTTGTCCGAGATTGCGTCTAGCCTGTGTTAACGTCTCGCTTTTATTTACAGATGGAGTAATCGCAGGTAACTAACTAATATGCATAGCTCTGGCATATTAGTATCTATAACTTTCAGCAATTACTCCATCAGCTGGTATTGTAAAACATAATTTTGTGGTCGTTCTAAACAATATTATATAACTGTCGATTATATTACTGAACGGTATATCTATAGAACATACAAAACTCTTATCCTTAAATTTAAGAAAATCAATTAACATGTTGGTAGGGTATTTTAAAATGCTCGACCGGGCATCCACCACTCACAAGTTGAGAATCTGTCGCTCAGCACCGATTGTGTTTTTCGGTGACTGCACTTGAAAACCAGTTCCCCTACTATACTTTCCGTGTCACCTCTTTACATCACATCTTTAGCCATATCGTCACTTAACAAGAGGTAAGTTTGTGATCAATAGCTCTATAGCTAAGACTATAGTTAATTAAGTTAATTAAATATATCTTATATGCTGTTAGTTAAAAATGTGGATTTGTTATTGGACAGATATTTATGTTGTCCTGAAGTTGTATTTTATCAGTTAATGATGTTTACGTTATACATGCAGCTTTTATTGGTTTGAAAAAGTTAATAATGTTTTATAGAACACACACCTCACACACTTACCTAACATTATATAGATATTCCGTCCTAACGGCTAGGCGCGGGTCTAGACCCCGGATCTAAAAAAAGTTAGGAGACCCGATTCTACGTAACTATAAAAAAAAATTCAAGCACTTTTCCAGAAAAAATTGGTTTATACCAGAATGTATTTGAAATATTTTTAATTTTTTTCTAAAAATGCCATCCACTATTATATTTATGATTTAAAAAAAAAATACGCTGGAGTAGGGCGGCGCCCCTATCAAGTTTCTGCCCCGGTTCGAAAATATCGTAGATCCAGGGCGGGAAAGAACCTACGACTTCTCGATTCATTAGTAGATTAGTAAAACTCGTTTTCAACAGATAAGCTATTATAGATAATATAAATTGAATTTGTTCTCAACTTTGAACTTTTATCTACAGTTTCTACTGACAAAAGATATAACTAAATTCTCATAGCATCAAATCATTGTATATATTTTCCAATATGTTTTAAATTATTTAAAAAAATCTAAGAATACCATAATCTTTTTATTTAATGACAACTGTATTCATCGACAATTATGCCAACGTCACGTGAATATAATATTTTTCTAATTATTCTCGTAATCTAGAAAGATAACTCTAACAAGATGGCGGCTTTAAACAAGATTTGCTGAAACTATCCAGAGAGTTTTTCTTGCAACGTAAATGCATTGTTCCTGGTTATTATTTATAAGCCATTTTTTTGTGCACAATAACCAAACTATATTACGTAGAATGCTACAGAAATTACATCATATAGGTTAGCCTTAGGTTTATAAAGCTAATGAAAATAAGTTTATATTAATTAAAATAACAACAATCACATAACAGATCAAAATCCTACCAGACACTCAATATCATATTTTAGTACAAAAACAGAATCATAGAGAGGCTACTGATATAGTATACGCAATTTTAAATCACATCCCGTGCACATAACCGTGTGTTTATTTTCTACTGACGCACAACACGTTTTGTATTAACGTTAAATTGGCTTCAGTTCAAGGATCTCATTAATTCTTAGTAAAAGTAGAAGGTATATCGATTTATTAAAAACAGCATGAAGATAAAGATTGATTCGGTGAGTCAGAAACATCACATTTCAAGTGTATGATATCAACAATTTTTGTCGACTACATCTATACCATAGATTTATTATATATAGAACGGCAACATGAAAGAGAAAGAGCATAGAATACGCTTGTGTTAGAACATGATAGGAATACTAGACCATTTTCGTATGTGTTATCGACCTGTATCGACCTACGTAAATCGTTATCATAACAAATCCGCTTATTTTTGATAAATCCTAAGGTGTTAAAGTGTAATTTAATGTTTAGAAGATGTGTTTAATTGTGATTACCCAATGCAATTGGACCCGGTAGATGGCACTGCGATTGAGTTCTAGGATTATTTTTTTATTTGCAGGCAAGCTGACATACAGACAGGACGAAGTTTGTCAGGTCCGTTAGTAATATTATAAAGTTAAAGAGATTGATTTTTTATTTATTTGTTTGTTTGTTTAAACGCACTAATCTCTGGAACTACCAGTCATATTTGAAATGTTCTTTTTTACATTTTATAACGTGTTTATTGAGGAAAATTATAGGCTATAAACCTTCACGCTACGACTCTAAGGAACTAAGCAGGGACCATGAACGTCAAGCACAATCTAGCAAGCTTTAGGTACTTAACGGAAGTGAGTCAAAAATGGGCTACAGTACATTGGCGGAGAGGCGCAGTAGCGTGGTGGTTAGTCGAATAAATTCAACACGAATGAAACCATAGGGCATGGCTAGTGTCTTTATTAGTGACTCAAACAATTAAGTCATTTACAACTTCGCAACAGTGGGTTAAAACATCTATAAACTTTTAAATGTTATACTCTTTTCCTTTCTCCTGTAAAATTAATAAAATGCGTTTACACCTCTTTGTACAGATGGCCTCGGTATGTATGATTCATTTTCTTATTAACTACAATATTATTCGTTACTCACCTTTTTGATTGACCTTGCCATATATTTTGTTTGTATAGGTAAGTTTCTGTTCAACTGTGAGATGTTAATTTTCAATAAAATATATTTATTCACCAAATCTATACATATTATAAAACTCAACGTTTCTCTGTCTGTCTGTCCGTTTATGTTCTTTTTACGCAAAAACCACATATCTAATTTACATGGTTTACCTCTGATTTGTAGATATGTTATCTGGCCAGGTCATAGGAAATATTTTTTTTACATAAAGTAACATAGGAAATAAGCAGTGACGATAATGGTGAAACAATTAGGAAAAAGACGCTTTTGGGGCGATTAAATGGCTTACGCTAGTAATCCATGACATTTGTAATCCATCAAATATATATTAAATTAATGTACTGCATATGATCTTAAAAAGACCTTAAAATGTCAGCAATAGTATATATCTATTTTCTTTTACGGCCTTCTGTAACACAATAAGCATTTTTGAGGCTGCACAAATCGCGCGTGCGCTCGACTGACAGCATTCTGTAGTTCACGCGGGCGGAGCCGCGTGCACAGCTAGTTTATAATAAAAGTCGGCGATATACATTTTATATATTTTTAATTAAATTTAAATATTTTTTAAATATTAGAGGCATTTAAATATTTATTTAGGTTCGTTAGAAATAAGCATTTGTAAATACACAAAAATAAAGTTATTACAATGGGCGAATATTTCAATTGCTTCAAATTATGTACGTATTTTTCATGAATATTTTTTGAGAAAAATAATTAGTAGTTACTGGCGGAGCGGCCATCTTCTATCATTTATTTATATATATATATAAATAAAATGAATGAGGTTTGCCGTTGTGCGCGCATCACAGAAAAACTACTGGCTAGACTTTAATAAAATAAAAAGTTTTACTCTTTAGATACTAGGTCCCTATAAAAAAATTATCACGATATCTTCATTTCATAAATAGGTATAAAGTTTTAAGAAACTTATGATTTTTATAAGCAGTACGCGTTCATCTGTCGGCCATGTAAGCGGGGCCGCGGACACAGCTAGTTATAAATAAAAAACAATTCTTTTCAACAAAGAACTTCGATGCTGAAACAGCCTTAATTTATGAAGGTTAATAGTATCGTTTAATTTAATGACAAAGTTCTTATGTTCTAGAAAAACGGTAACAGAGGAAATTATGAAAGTATTGTCATCGTCAATTTAATAATAACAAGTCGACTAAGTAACTGTTTTAATTGACATTATAAAGTTACCTATACCTTAATTTACATCTGCGAACGTGCCCAGCTGTGTCCCGGCAGCTGCCTTGCCCGCCGCTTTGTGCCTGTGCCTTCTACGTAAATAAAAAACCTCTGAGCGATTACCTTTTAGGAAAGGCGCCCTAAGGGGTCCATCTAAACTTTTTGTATCTTGCCAGACGCCATTATAACCGGCGCATTTGATGATTATTCAAAAAAATATTAAAATAAGTATTAAAAGCAGTATAGACTTGGATTATTAATAACAATTTTAGTCAGGAATTATAGTGTATAACTATTTTATTATGTACAAAATCGTTTAGTGTTGAGATCACCACGTTTAAACTACCATTTTACAAATAGGCATAGGAACTTTATAAACTAGGCTTTAGGTACCGTTGCGTGAGGCTCTGAAGGGGTTCTGGGCCAACAGCTAAAACCTGATAAAAAATATGTAGTTTCTACAAAGTTATGTTTTTTATTTGTTAAACCGTAATTAATTATATATTACTTAAAAACATTAATGTGAAAGCTTTGAATTCATCTCTCGCCGCTCGAATAATTCATAGATCTTTGACAGATTAATAGTTCTGATTTAGATAGTAAAACGTCTGCCTGTCACGTTGGAAAACATGTTGATTTCTGAATTTTATTGCCGTTATAATTCCTTTATGTAGATCAAGCCTAGTAGTATACGTTGTTTAAAAAGTTTGCTGGATATATGGGATTCAGTTGAATTCTATGGCTTTATTATTATTTACATTATTAGGTATAATAATTATGTTTAACGGATTCGATTTTGTGTGGCCCTAGTTTTTGAAGTTATACTTCTTAAGGCACGTTATAAAAAAAAGACGAGCTTGAATTTTTGCGCCATGAACTTGCTTGCTAAATCTCCTGTTTTATAGTGGTGAAGATATTCACACTCGATGTGACTCTTCAAAGAAGAATAAAATCATACGCCCGTACACAAGTACACCGCATACACTTTTGTGATTATTATTTTTTAATTTATTGTATTGTTCTAATTTTTGCTTAAAGAAACCGAAATGAGTTAACTAGAAAAAAAATAAACAGAGACTTGATGCTATTATTTAAGCTAATCGCAGTTAAAATTAGTTAATTTCGGAACTTTGAATAATAAAGCAGTCAAAGAGAAATAATAATCATGGTAAATAGACAAAATAGAACTATGTGCTTTTCGGCATTAAATTCAGATTTTTAAATGTAATTTAATAAATCTCATATTATGTAGTTTTGGTGATATTTTGCAAGATATAGTTTATTTTGCATATGTGACGTGGATTATAATTAATATGTAACTAGAAACATTTTGAGTTGACACAGAAATCCCTGGACAGTTCTAACAAGCTAGCCAACATTTTTTCTGAGCGATGATTGAAACTTAGATATTTTTTAGAAGTAAGGTTTAAAGGATGTGTATGCAGTGGCCTTTACAATTATCATAACAGACGCAAAGAATGGAACGGAATGCAGTAAATGTTGTAAGAAGTTATGTAGACAGTCCAACTAAGCTTAGCTTTTGTAAAAAATCAGCTAGCTACAAGGTTACTATCGAGGAAATGGGCATATATTTTCCATAAAAAAAAACTATGTATAACATACTTGTAAATTAATCAACAATGTTCATGACTAACTCCGTTAGTGCATTAATTTAGTTAATGGATCACTAGGTTTGTAATTAATGCTATTTTTATACATAAACTTCTGGGAAATTGAAGTTATACTACTAATGAAATATTTACTGTAATTAATTTATAGTATGATGGCGTTTATTATGATAAAGTCGATAAATGAAACATTTTAAGTTAAATGTTGTATTTAACTGATGTTTTACATAAATCCATACTCTTACATACATCTTTGAACATGATTACTTTATTACCCGACTGCGAAAAAGGAGGTTAATATGCTTTTCGAGTGTATGCATAATATGCGTGCTTGTATATAATATATGTATATTTCTTTGGCACGCTCTGTAGCCTAATAAATAGTCTGGTTAACAAGTTTATAACTTTTAGAAAAAATATATTTTTTTCAACGGGGCTTTATTCTTTCAAGTTTTTTTTATCGTAGGTTTGGCGTAATGGCCTTGTGGCCACCTCACCTGATGTTAAGTGGCGATATGGCCCAAGATGATAACACGCTAAACCTAGTGGAAGAGTGGCTCTCAAGTGCAGCTGCCGGAACACACCTATTTGTGCTTGGCGACAGATTTTCAACTTGAGGGTGGTAGCTAGCATTAGAAAAAGTCCTACCACCATGCTATAGTTTCCTCACGAAGTTTTGTTTCACCGAAAGGCTCATTGCAGGGATTCGAACTCACGTCAATTGACACGAAGTCGTACCCGCTACCACTGAGCCATCATTGCTTCAAACGTTTTCAGATACAATTGTAATTTTTTATGTGCTAATACCTCCTTGATATACATTTTTCTAAATGTCATTCCGAATCTATTGAGCTATCGCTCATATTTTAAAGACATTTATCTCGAATTAACACCATTTTGGACTTGTTCACCAGACTATAAACGGCTTGATGGATTTTAACATATGTTATATAACATATTATAACATCGTTAGATTCGTTTTAATTGTGGGAGTGCCATGGGCTATATATTATTTAAGTATGACGATTCTGAATCAAATAAAAATCAAGCAAAAATAGATATTTTTTTTGTCAGTGTATTTTCCGTAAATTTTTTTTGATTCCTTTTTAATAATTTAGCTTATTTTTATAAATGAAGTATTTGTGCCCGCGGCCCCGCTTGCGTGGATTAAAGAATGCCGTCGGTCGAGCATGAGCACAGGCGTGAATCGTGCTGCCCCGCTCCAACGTAAGGCGGACGCCCGTCGGTTATTTTAGAGACAAAAGTAATTATTGTACGTGACTCTTAGAAGATAGACATATACTATAGCTGACTTTTTTGTAGATGTCTTGAAAATCTACAATTATGTAGCACATTTATTTGATATATATCTTATGGTTTACTTAGCGTAAGCCATTTAAGCACGCCAAATGAGTCTTTTTTCCGAATTAATTCACCATTATCGTCACTGATTATTTAGTACTAGCTGTGCTCGCGGCTCCGTTCGCATGGACTACTCAAAAAGGATTTTTGTTTTTTGTGTCGAATACTAATTATTTTTCTAAAATCAAAGTAGCCTCTTTATGCCCTATAATATCAGCTATCTGCCAGTGTAAGTCCCGTCAAAATCGGACGAACCGTTTCGGGGATTACTCGGAACAAACAGACAAAACTTTTAAATATGGGTTTTTTGTTATAGGTATCGTGTATACTTTCATATGCATTTAGTAAAATCAGTTATTTTGACATTACAAACATACACTTTAATTTTATTATATGCATAGATGTTACTTAACAAAACAACTGGTACCCGAGAATAAACAGTAACAAAAATCACAAACTTTCATCTGCGCTTGTAATAATTACTATGCATTTATGTTCGATCGGTGAAAGTACGATTCGGTTATGAACACTTTAAATATATTTTGATTTTACTTTTCGTGTAAGTGATTATTACGGCGCGCTCGTGACAATATCATATGATCAATGTAATGCGTGTGTGTACATTGTATGTACTTTTCGTCGTTAACTGTTGTTTTTTTTAAATTATATACTAGCCTAAAGTCTTATACTATCACTTATACTGTAGGTTGGTAGGTTAATGTGCTCAATAACATCAATAGTAATAATATTGGTGGAAACGACATAGTCAATGGGTTACACGCGTTTCTGTATTAACCAGTATATACTTACGGCTACTTGGTAGCTGCCGATTTGGTATTTATATGCCAGTATGGGCAACGGCTATTGTCGATAATACGTATAAAATATTTTTCAGGTTAAACAGATTACATTTTTATGAGGTTAACCCGACTTTTATACATAGTATATTATTGTTATTAAGTCAAGGAGATTTTTATGTGCAGTATTTTTTTAATGAGGTTAAGCTGATGTTATCCGTATACTCTTAAATGTTGGGATTTATATTGCATATCGTAGCTGTTTTCGTGTCAGTTATTATACGAGGTATTGCTTATAGTATTCTCTTTAAGGTGCTAGCCTGTGGTAAGGCAAAAGTCATGTTAAAACTCATTTGTTATGGTGATATAGCCTGCGTCCACTAGCCTCGCCAGCTCGTATTTATTAACCTAGCCTAGTAATATTTATCACACTGTTTAAATAAAATAGAAAATGTCTTTTAAAATGAAGTTTCACTTCTATCATGTGTGAATCGCACACACACCTTTTTTATTTAGCTTCTTTTATTCCGCTTTCAAATTACAATGGATGAGATTCAGAAAGTATTACCAAGAAGTTTAAAAATTAAAGCGTATTTATTACACGAAATACTTGTCAAGAGTATTTACTGTAATTTAAATGAATGAATTAACAATTCTCACGACCTTCCTGGTCGATCGGCTAAGTCTTACATTCAAATTGATTCAAATGAACCTATCTACTTGTTGCATAACGCCGTGTCTAAATATGCGTATAGCCAGTCGGTGTGTGTATGATGTTATCTTTTAACGTAATTTGTTTCATTATAATAATATGTAATGTAAGTGTAACCCATTAGTTACTTTGATAAGAAAAATTATGTGTAGTTCTGTATACACGTACGAAGTAATAATTCTTTGGCGTAACAAAACAAAAATGACTCGAAATATTTGAATTCCATTAAATTAATATCTATTTTATACTAAATTACATTATTTTTACAGAGTTAAAAAAAATCAGTAAAGTGAATTCACATTATTATTATTTACGTATAGCTAACTTCATGGTGTCACACAACCAAACACATATTGCGCGCGCAGGCAGCTCTTAATTTTACCCTGTACTAAATACTATATACTAATTATAATACTAAATACTATATTTTAGAATATAAGATATAATTGAATTGCAAATGAGCCTTCAAACTAGAACTATGTTAAATGAATTATACATGTCCCTATAACTCTATTCTTAAATCTTAAAAAAATAATAGTACATAATAATATACTAGCTGGCTTCGCAGACGTTGTTCTGCCCTGTCCAATAATCAATAACTCGACCACAGCGGCACCTATCGCGTTCAGGAATAGCCCTTCACCATGAAAAAAAAACAACTAGACTACCAAACTTCATGGTGATCGGTCAGACGGTTTTGGAGTTTATCAATCTCATATTATATACCAACGTCAATTTTCTAGGGTTCTATAGTCAGCAAAGTACCCTTATAGTTTCGCAATGTCTGTCCGTCTTCTGCAGCTTGGATCAGTGATTCTTAGTTCTAGAAATCTGTAATTTGGCTTAGGTATACCTACATATTACTCACGCCTATAAAGTGGTAAAAAAAATGTAGTTGAAAAAAATTTTTTGGTACCTTCCCTACACATAGATGAGATGATTTTTAGCCTATCCAATGACGTGGCTAGGTTGTTCAAAAAGATTGCAGGTGTGTGAAAATCTTTTTTCGATTCAGGTATCCGTTTGCGAAATATTAAGCTTTAAAATTTTAATTTTTGTTAAAGTCAACTCTGTCCCCCCACTCCCCGCGTTAGAAAAACGGTTGTTTTTGGATATTTAAAAAAATATCGCAGTAGTGTATAACGAAGTTAAAGGAAAACTATCACAGCTAAGTAAGCTTTAGTGAAAAGTTAACAAGTAATAGTTGCCTAACTTATAAAATGTAGGTACTTGGGGAAGTCGTACAAATTCCATTGAAAATTACATAGATGAAGTAGTTAGTTGTGTGAAACAAGTAGTAAATATACGTTTATAAATCATGTAGAATTATTAAAAAATAAAATCATAAGATCCCTAATATTATCATAATTCCTTTTTTTTTCGATTGGAAAATACTATTAGCCATAAGGGCCCTAGAGCCTCAGACGGCTTTTACAGCGTCACTTGAACTTGAGGGGAGCGCTGAAGGCACTCAGCCGCGAAAGCATGGCAACAAGCTCCAAGGGTGCTAAAGTAGCCGAGCCTCGGCTTGGACTGCTGCCGTAGTTGCAAATAAGTAGCGAACTGGCTAATTCCCTATCTGTAATTCGATCTAAACTATACATATATATATGAAGAAACATGAGTATATTTATATAGTAATCTGTTAATAATTCTTAAATTAATAACAATGTTACGTTCGAATAACGCATTGGGGTGGACGGCGCTTCGCAGTCCGGCGCGGGACGTGCTTAATATGTTCAAACAATAGTTCTAGTATCAAACAATAAGCCCCTTACTAAGCTTGCATATTGTGACGGACAACTACGGAACCCTGCGCTTGGCCCTATGCGCACTTGACCGGTCTTATATATTATATAGAAAAATAATATTAGGGCCCGCGAGTACAGGTACTTCTTCAACGCATTTTAGTAAAGCGTAGATTTTGCTAAAACAAATTATAAGCCTTTATATCTGTTTTTTTGGAACGGAGGCGTTAAGTAAAAGTTGTATAATTATATTATTAGTTGACTAATTTAAGACCGGTTACCTAATATTTAAGTTGTAATTTTATGAGTATAATTTGACCCAATTATTAATTCGATTATTGCATGTCAGCGGATAATTGTAATCAATCTAGTGAGGTTGTAAACTATCAATAAATTTTGAACTGACACTAGAATTTGTAATCTAGGGCTTACATTTTCGTAAATTTATGAACTAACTAGTTAGGTTAGCTCGGAACTGGGATCATAACGCAGGAGCCGAGCGAGCGGACTGTGGCAGCGGTCACGGCAGGTGAGTGCCACAAACAAATTATCCGTTGAAAATTTAAATTTTTCAAGTTCTAGTGTTATTGATTTTGCTTATTTAATAGACATAACCTAAAAAATTAAAATTATTTATGTTTGTTTAGATTGTGATCTTTAGATTGATTATAAACTAACAGTTTGTTGACATAAATCAAATTATCGAGGTTTGCCGTTGTGGGCGCATCACGCAAAAAATACTGAATAGACTTTATACATATTTCTTTGGTTTACATCCTTAGACATATGGTTCTTATGAAAAAATAAGATTACTTCATAAACAATAATTCTGTAATCCACTAGGGCGGGGTCACGGGCCCACCTAGTATAAAATAAAGAAGTTATAGGTATTCTATTTAAATTAATTCAAATAAATATAACATATATAAATTATTCGATATTATTTACAAATTAAATCCAAGTTAAAATCTGTTATTAATAACTTAGCATGTTCGAAGTCCAAAACCATTGCTGCTTCGAGTGTTATGTGGCGTAAATGTCGAATGTTACTCGGCGATATCTGGCTAGACCGGTTTCGGTACACGTGCTGAGAGATGCAGCTAAGTCGTGACTGCCAAGTTATTGGTTTTGTGTGCAGTAATAGTTTAGTTTTACGAACGGGTCGGCAGCTTCAGATTTCGTCTTTGAATCATTTTTTAAATATAAAACGACATAATGTCGGCACTGTACCTGATGGTACTGTAGTACACTTGCATGTAGTTCAATCCAACAACATCGAACGAAAGATCGACATCGCACAAAGTAACGAAAGTTACTTCATAATCAAGTCAATTTTATGCAGCTAAAGTTTGCCCTTTATATCATGTTATTTGGACGAATAGTTCGGGGATAATGTAAAATTAAAATAATTTAACAATCGGCTCGAGTCTATGACTATATGTACAGTGGCGTGAACGAGTTGTGTGAGGTGTAACGCATAACCTTGGCCTCCCGATAAACATATTATCTATACTGAAGTAATATGAATTATCAATCAGCGATTTCTTTTAAATTATACGCAGGTGAAACTGCGAGGCACAGCTAGTCTGAGACATACAGACCTGAGTTTTTGATATTAATTTCAACTTGATACCTCCACGCACTCCTGAGTAAAAGAGTCTTGACAGACAGACAGACGGGCAACGAAGTGATCCTATAAGGTTCCTTTTTTCCTTTTGAGGTAAGAAACCCTAAAAACGACACGTACAACAAGGGATATTAGAAGAACTCTGAAGAAAACCAGTGAACGGTTTTTACAATAGGTCTCATCAATGTCGCTACATTTGATAACAATTTTAGCATTATTATTTACCTTATATTTGTGCACATACCATTTATATTAACCACATAAAGTTAAAAGGTTATCACACCTAAGAATTTCTGGTACATCACAACTATTTCCATCCCATATCAAAGTGTGTCGGTCACGAAGCCACACGGCCTTTGATTGCTGCAATCAAGAGAGTGCCCCTATTAAACGGGTTAAATTGCTTAATAATGGGGTCCTAGGGGTCAGCGAGCTATCTAATATGCACACAGTTTATAATTTGAACACAATGGCAATTAATTAAATAGTCTATACATATTATAAAATAAAGTCCCCCACCGCGTCTGTCTGTCTGTCTGAACGCGATAAACTCAAAACTACCCAATGGATTTTTATACGGTTTTCATAAATGAACGGAGTGTTTCATGAGGAAGGTTTAGGTATATAATTAATTACAGTTTTGAATGTAAATTTGCTGAAATATGATTATGATTGTTGAAAATTTCGGAGAAATTCATGCCAACTGGGAGCTTTACAGGCGTGCGCCATGTGAATCAGTAGACTTATATGTATTACTCTGTTACCCGTGTGAAGCCGGGGCGGGTTGCTAGTTGATATATAAATGGAATTTCTGTAAACAAATCGCGTATAAATTAAGAGTTAATTTTCTTTTTATAGGATCACGCCAAAGTGACGGAACTTTGCCTGATAGTAAATACAGTGCAATCTAAAGACAAACAAGATCAACGAGAAATCGTTAATCTAGCGACGGTCACTCTCGGCAGCTGGATATACACTAGCTTATTCAGAAACGCGACAAACCAAGAGTTTCTATCACTATGTGCGTGTTTGTCGCGACCCAAATGGATACAAATCTTTACCAGCCCGCTTGTTGGATAACCGGCTGATCTCAGAACTACACATGCCTAAGAAAATGGGTTTTACACGTTGTATGGTGGTCGCTATCCGATCAAACACAATTGTCGTGTGATCGTGTCCTAGGACATATATGAATATACGGAATTATAAAAAAATCATGTGATATGCTTACCCTTTTGTAACTCAAGTTATTGGTTAGGTTATAATTGCTAATTTATGTGCAAAAAAAAATATTACACGTATTTTTCAGTATTGTAATGTATCGAGGTATATTCAAAGATATAATCATGTATTATTTCACGCTCTTTATCATACAAAATTCATTGAGTAATTCCAGAACAAAATGTAACAAAAACGTGATTTAAAATTTAAACCAGTTACATTCAACATTTGCATATAATATAATGTGATTTCAATATTTGTTTACGTAACTGAAGATTCTATTACTTTTGTAAATCAAATATCACGTACAAAACGTTATTGAATAGTCGTACGTTTTCGATTGCTATAATTTAAGTTATTAAAACCATAATGTTGCGGCAGAACAATTTTTGTATGAAGGTATAACCTTCTTCTTCCTAACTTGGCAATTAGTCCTCTTTATTGAAGACCATTATTGTAATTATCGAGTGAATATAGAATGCCCTGTCTTATGATGATTAAAGTATCCTAATATGATGGTGGCTCGCTTGTTATAACTTTCTATGGAGTTTTTGTGGCATCTCAGAATTCATTGTCCATGTTATTATTTACAATCCACTTCACTTGTTTGTTGCAGCTTTATTATGCAAAATGCCACCTGTATTACACAATATAGCGTCAAACAACACGAATGTATACATAAAAAAACAGTGATAATTTGAGATCCTGCCAAAGACTTCGGTGTAACCTTCATTTACTTGTATTTGGAATAGGCTTTAGAATGACGTTATTTCGAGTCGTACTTCTTCTTATTTTTAATTACAACTGTATTCATCAACAATTCTGCCAACGTCACGTGAATTTTATATTTGTTTATGTAATTCAGCTGAACAATATTGTGGTTGCCTTGTTAAAACTGTCCTCCAGGTAGTTTTTGCGGCAATAAAATGCATGTTACTTGTTATTATTTATAATTCACTTCACTTATGCACAATAACCAAACTACAAACTATAAATCCCATAATAAACTCAGTTCCAATAACCACGGTGTTTGTAGGTTTATGTTTAAATAACATCGATCTATCAAAACTACTAGAAAAATAATTGCAAGGAATGATCTTTTAATGGAACTCGCAATTAAACAGATTACAAAAATAGTTTATATTTAAATTGAACATACTTTACGTGATTTGTTGAAGTTGTTTTGTATTCAAGTATCCTTCGTATATATCAAGTACGTAAATAAAAACTTTCTTGGTTTCTTCGACGCATATTTATCCGCAAAAACAGAAACTGCAACGAATCGAAACAAAACGCTCCATCTTTAAGATCTATATCGTTATCTAGTCGTCTAAAGTATTTTAGATGATTTAAATAAAAGTTTTTAAAGACTTTGTGTTTTTTATATATTACGTGAATATACTATGAGAACGTGACTTGTACGAAGTTTGACAATTTTAACAAAAATGTGGTTCTTGTATTGTTTTGTTAAACTATACCTTTTTGCTGTAAAAAAACTTAAAATTTTTAAATACAAAAAATAATAATTATACAATACGCACGTCAGGAGCTCATTTAAAGTAAAAAACGTTATTTACGGTCCCAAAAGTTTTATCTCGCGTGCCAACATCATGATGAAGTTAGCCACTTTTATTAACTTTTACTTGTGTAGCAGTAATGAAACGTTGTATAAATAAACATTATTTAAATCCAGTGTTTATTTATACAACGTTAAATTATTTTTACACAAAAAAGGTAACAAAATGAATTTACTTTATTATCATTGACTAGCTATGCCCGCGGCTTCGCACGCGTGGACTACTAAAAAACATTTTTTATTTGTTATGCGGAACCCTAATTATTTTTCTATGTAAAATTAGCCTAAGTTATTCCTTATCCTTCCTTAGCTATCTGCCAGTGAAAGTCCGTCAAAATCCATACAATCGTTTCGGTACAACCCGGAACAAACAGACAGAAAAACAAAAATTTTAAAAATTGTGGTTTTGTTACTTTCACATGTATTTAGTAAAAAGCTGGTATTTTGACATTACAAGCAGACACTTCAATATTATTATATGTATAGACGGCTGAATTTATCATGTCGCACTACCCTTACATGATGCGCGCGCAGCTCTCAATTTTACCTTCCACTAAATGCGCAAAAAAAGTATAACTTCAAGAAATCCACACCATCTTCAATAACTCTAAACGTCTGAGGTAACAAACATAGTTAGCCCTAAGTAAAAAATTCCCAACGGAATTCTATCGAAAGTGGCTACAATCCAGTGTCAAGGGAAAAGAGAACGGATACCAAGTTTCTTGCATACAAATAACAGTAACTTTAGGAATATTGTATGATTTTAGTATAGGAATTACTTTTGGGACATTTTTTAGTATTTCTCAACAGAGCAAAATATTATGATTCAGTAGTAAAATCAGAATCAGTTTTATTGCTTACTATAATCGTCTGCGTGGACTTCAGAATTTCCGTCCGATCTTGACATATAGCTGCGCAGCGTTCGCACATATGTCCAAACATAACTTTGTCCGCACGCAAAGAGTCCAAAATCGGTTTCTCCGTCGCCTGCTTGAGCCTCCAGCCTTCGTTAGGAACATGGACCTCCACAGGGACATGAGGCTTCCCTCGATAGAAGCCTATGTGAAATATCTCACCAGGAGATACTTCGATAGCGCTTCGAATCACCCCAACCCGCTCGTAAAATCCACCGTGAACTACGTCCCAGACAACTCGATCCCCGTTGCCAAACGTTATAAACGCCGTCCGCGAAATCTCTTTGTCGATCCCGACGACGACATCGAGAAATCTAATAATTACTACGCGTCCGCTCCCGCAACATATGCGTGCTCGCGCCCACGTCCGCGAAACCACCGCGCGAAACGTACGGTTAACTTCGCTCCCGCACACCCGCCACGACCGCCCTCCTCTGCGGCAACTCAAGCCTAGGTCCGATCCATCGGCATGGAGCCCTTGAGACAAGCAGCCGCTCGCGCGATACAAGTGACTCTACAATCACTAGCTTTCACAGCCACACATGACACTGCATTATACACACATGCACAACACACATAGGTACATAGGTTCTGTAAGGGACCTTTTTTTTTCTTTTTTTGCCTAGTTAGAGTAGACAAAAATTTCAGACCACTAAATACACATACACATGTTCCTTCCCTCCTCCCAGGGGGCAGAAACGTGTATATATGTATAGTTAGTTTAGATCGAATTACGGATAGGGAATTAGTCAGATCGCGACTTAATTGCATACGCGCAACAGTCCGAGCCGAGGTTCGGCCACTTTGGCACCCTCGGATGTTGTTGCTTAGCTTTCGTGGCTGAGTGCCCTAAGCGCTCGCCCCCAAGCCCGGTAAAGCTGTAAAAGCCGTAAAGGCTCCAGGGCTAACAGTGTAGTCAGTTCGAAAAAAAAAAAAAAAGACTTCAGAATTGGGTCCAAATACAAATGAAAAGTACGTCATTTACCGGGATAAAAGGTATCCTATGTGTTAATCCATGATTATAAACTAACTTTATATATGGGCATAGCCAGGTCCATACCTGTTGTTGTTCTGTTGTAAGGGGACAGGGACAGCTGCCCTCTATGAAGTTGTTGGTAAGCGCTTGGTCGGAGTGTGCTCCTGAAGGAAGAGTAAATGATTTTGTCAAGGTAATATTAAAAAAAAACATTAGTTATTTCTTGCCTGCCCCTCGGCCAAAATTCTGGCTACGCCCATATTTGTTTGCCAAATTACATTCAAATCCATTCAGCCATTAATTAAGTTAACAAACACTCAAACTTTTACATTTATAATATTAGTGAGATGCATAAAAAATATGGGTTGAAAAAAATTCAATTAAATCGTTCAGTCAACTGATAAATCCTTATATGGTGTGATTAACGTACCTCGTAAAACATTTGTGTTGCTTCTTCGCTCTCATTATGTCTTCTTACGTTGTATCAAAGTATATTTTAGATCGGATATAATGAATGGGCGGATTTGTGTATGGTTAACGGTTACCGGCCTGCCATGCCGTGACGGGTACCGCACTCATTTTCATTACGGACTCAGCGCATGCGCCGATGCATTCCTGCGTCCGCTCCGACATGTACTTCTATTGTATGGACGATGGATGCGGACGTATATTACCTGATTGCGCCACTTTCATATATTTATTATTTATATGGAATTTGATTTTACGATTAACTACTTTGAACTAGATGGGTTTAGAAAAAGCGACGATCTGATATATTTACAATAACATAATGTATACTAATGCTATAAGCCTAAAAAGATTGTTCGTTTCTTTGAACGCGCTAATCTTTGGAACTATCAGTTGAATTATTGAAGAAGTCGAAGAAGTCGAAAAATATTGTTTGCTTTTTATAGCCCATTTGTATTGGAAGGTTATAGGCTATGTAACTACAAGATACGACTCTAAGAAACGGAGGGCTAACCATGAAAGTTAAGCAATCTGACAAGGCAAATACGGGAAGTGAGAGGACTACGATTAAATCGAGTGTGTTAACTGCGGCACGATAGAGTTTGTCGAATAAATTTAACATGGGCGAAACTGTGAGGCAGAGCGCAGGTACCTAATATGAATCCTTGATGACTGCACCTTGACCTTGAGTTCGTGCTTGAATCGCATACTTATTATTATATGTTTGTCTTAACATTACCGTTAATATTTAAATACCGTTAATATAAATGATGCTCCCGAATTCTTTTACGTGAAAATGCTTTTTTGTATACAGGAACTACATACATGTCTCATATGATTAAAAGGCATATTTTTCTTACTAGATTTTCTTCTGTCTTTTCCAATAATGAATAACTCTACCACAGCATCAACTATACCGTTTTTTTTTCTAAAAACTTTCCAGGATCATACGTAACAAAGTAAAATAAGAGTAACGCATATCCATCGTTCGAAACGTGAGTTATGCTCTTGAGTTCATAAAAAAATCCAAAAAGAAAAAGCAGTTACAGCTTTACCAAAATTTTCAAATTTTCCCGGTAAATTTTCAAAATTTTCTTGCCCTAAAACCCTATTCCCTATAATAACATTAAAAAATCCAAACGGTCCTGCCGTTCTCAAGTGATGCGCTTACCAACGAACAGCATTTAATTTTTATTTATATAGATTGAATTTATATTATTATGTACTGCTTAAACTCTATAGAAGAGCGTAATGATATGTACGCTTAAATCCTTCTTCGGGTTCAGCCAATCAAGTTAATATAACTATCTGAAATTTACTTAACATTTGTTCGATAGTTTTCAAATGATGCTTATTCTAACAGACACACGGAAAATCACAAAAACAAAAAGATTTAATTATAATCTATCACGTTTCTTTAACTCATTATTTTTTATATACTCAATCTATAGATGCCCTAATAACAATCCATTTTTAATAAAACTGTGTTTGATATTAGTTGCGTAGGAGGATACGTTCTGTTGCCTGTTCATCGGATTTTGTCAGGTAGGTTAAGCAAACAAAGATAAACGATCGGGGATTTATAAAATGATAAAACAATAGAATGCGAGAAGGGTGATTCAAATAACAATAATACAGTACATTAAAACAAATAAAAGTATGTAAACAAAAAACGTTTCCACCTCGACATTTCGAAGCTCGAGAGCAGTCCCATGAATTTGAATTCCATTGACGCATTACTCATTACCCCAAAGTAGCTCTACTCCGAAATGGAAATAAAATGAAATAAACAAAAACTTTTGGCGCCAACTGCCGTTGCAATATGGCGGCAATAAAACATAATGCGGTTTTTTGGCGGGATTTTGGTCTATCATGTGGTTTTTACTCTAATTCATGAACTTATGTTATTTGGTCCTCTATTATGGAATTTTGGAGGAATTTGATGTGATATAGTTTGGTTATTGTGTACAAGCGAAGTGTATTATAAATATTAACGAGGAACATGCATTTTAAGTTGCCCCGAAAACTTCCTGGACAATTTTAGCAAGGGAGCTGCCATCTTGTTAATGCTAAATTTGAAGATTATAATAATAATTATTAGAGATATATATTATTGACGTGACGTTGGCAGAATTGTGGATGAACATAGTTGCCATAAAAAGAAAAACAAACATAATTATCCGCCATTAATAGGAGTTTATTATATTTGATGTATTTTCTCGATTGCAATGAAAACGGTAAGTTTAATGAGCGTTTAAAAATAATAATTAAGATACGGTTGCGGTTGCCGTCACATCCACTGCACAACTAGATGAGGCTATCACACAATTATTTGCGGCTTTTGTTATTTTTAATACCAAAACGGTGAGTAATAAGTCGGTCAACCCTTTGTTTGCTGTTCAACCGCTTGAAATATTTTTAATTGTTAAATATACTCTTTTTTGTTATGAGTGTTGTGTTACCATTATTGCAAGTAGGTATTTAATACGAAGCTGCGTTTTTGTTAATTGTTAAACCCTTTTATAGCCCTAAGACAATAAAATGCCGAAAATCTATTTCGACTTTGATTGGTTAATTTGTCGTAGTTGACATACTCCTTCGCGTGTTACTACGAGTTTTATAATGAAACTAGCGGTGCCCCGCGGCTTTGAAAGGATTTATTACGCAGTCATTATTTTGCTCTTGTAAATTGTCTCATATTGATAATTCTTATAGCCTATCAATTGAGTCATATACTTCCAGTGTACAAAATTTCATCAAAATCTGTCAAGCCGTTTTTAAGTTAAATCCGGACATACAAAGAGACAAAACAAATTTTGTTTTAAATACATACAAGTTTGGAAAAAATGTATGTACAGATAGAACTACAGGTATGTTACTATAAATAATTGAATAGGTAGGTATTAATAAAGATTACCTTATTACCCATTAGGGCAGGGCCAACTGTTTAAATTAATAGTTACAGAAATGTTAGCAACGTTTGCTTTGAAATATACATTATGTATGTATACATATGTATTTTTCGTTTTAACCCTTCAGCATCCATCGCAGTCAAGTTATTAATTTAAAAATATAATAATATACGAGTAGGTCCTAAAGCTTATTCCATATTCAAAAATTGCCATTTATTTAAAACTACCTGTGACCGCGGCTTCTCTCGCGTGGACTACAGAATGCTGTCAGTCGAACGCACGTGCGAATTGTGCTGCCCTAAAAATGCTTATTGTGCATGATCCTATGACCAAGCCCGGGTGAAGCTGTAAAAGCAGTTCGAGGCTCCAGAGCCCTTACGGCTAACAGGATAGTCAGATCGAAAAAAAAAATGATCCTATGAAGATAGACATATGCTGTCTCTGGCTTATTTGTAGGTCTTTGTAAGATCTACAATTAATGTACTACATACATAATTTTGATATATCTGTTATGGTTTACTCAGCGTAAGCCATTTTAGCGCTGCCAAAGCCTCTTTTTTCTAATTGATTCACCATTATCATCCCTGCTTATTTCATATGTTACTTTATCTAACCATATATTATATCCTATAACCTGTCCAGATAATATAGTTATGAATTAAAAAAGGACCATGTAAATCGGTAAATGGTTTTCGCGAGAAAAGAACATAAACGAACAAACCGACAGAGAGACAGAGTTTTATAGTATATATACTATAGGTATACAGAAGATGTAAGGTGCATGGGTATAGTGAATTTTAGCTCGCGGTATCCGTATTCCTCTCAATGTGACAATCGCTGTAAAATTACAAACAATAATATTCTAATTAAAAATGTAGACTCACGTGGTTTACCATTAAAGTCAACTAATTATAAAAGAACCATTTTTGTTTAACGCACGTAATCTTAGTATTGCATTGGTCATAAACAAAGATATAATTAATACAACTACTGAGGAAATAATTACCTATCTAATTCATCATTTCCTGAGTTGCCTAAAGCGAATGTGATGTCATGATTCCAGAAAAGTTATTTCGCGAAACTTTATCGATAACGTATATATCAAAACGCTTATCGACATGGTGTTATTATACTTCGATAAACACTTCAGCCGGTCGTGTGATCTGATAATCATCTTTACGACACGGTAACTGATAACCTGATAAGATATATGAATAGGTTCGTTAGTGTTTGTATGAATAAAAAGTACAATAAGTTTTCCATTACTGCAGAATTTTGCATGATAAGAATTTCCTACATATTTTATTGAAGTGAAACTTCTTATGCGACTTCCAAGCGTTAAACGTTAAATATTAAACGTTTAACGCACATTATCGGTCTCTCCTCTTTGTGTGAGCGAGAGAGTAAATGTCGGTGTGTATGTATATTGCACACTGTTTAAATAAAATTGAAAATGCCTTTTAAAATGAAGTTTCACTTCTATCGTGTGTGAATCGCACACACACCTTTTTTTATTACACACATAAGAGCTCCTTGGGATAGGAGCAGGGTTGCCAACATTATTTTGGGGAAATATAGTATTTTACAAAATAAGCTATGTAAATATAGTACAGTTCAAGTAATATAGTAATTCATGAAAAAAGCAAAAAATTAACAAAGACATTATTTGTTATTTACTTATTTTTATAAAAACTTATATTTTTGGCACTTTTTGCATTCTTTAGTTGGTTTAGTTAGTAGCGTTAGTAGAGGCGCACTTACCACTTTCCATAGCTAGTTCAACTTCTCAAAAGAAAGAACAACATCAAATAGAAAATAACTATCGTAATACCAAAAATAAAAATTAAACACACAAAAAATTCGTTTGAAGTTATTAATTTGACATTACGTTCTTCTAATTTGGCAACCGGTCCTCTTTATTCAATACCATTAGTGCCATTATCGAATAAATATAGTTTCCAGTCTTATGACGATTTCAGGATCCTAACAAGATGTTCCCTTGTTATGATGCTTCCTTGTCAGAAACATGCTATTATTGTATTAGCCACACCTAAGTTATATAAGGAACTCTTGTTCAAAGTTTGTGTCCCACTTGATCGCGATCGCCACACACCTGCCATAGTGACACGTTTAGGCGTGTCGTATCCGTGGTCAGCAGGCCTTATCCAGTATTCAAGCTGGTTGGTTGGTTTGACCTGACCTTTGACCTGACTCGACTGGTTCGCGGCCACCATGTTGATAAATCCATTAACAGTGAATCTCTTTTAGTTTGTTGCATTTCAAGATCAGCCACTCTATATTCATCTCCAAAGAGGCTTGCAGGCTGGCATGACAATAGCGACCGTCGATAGATTACCGATCTCTTAATGGTCGCCGTTATTCTTGGATTATACTGTGTTTACCACAACACGCACAGAGCCGTCAGTTTTACGTGCTACTTGCTATGTATATGAAAAAAAAATGCTTCTAGAGTCTCCAGACCAAGGCTGCCTAAACCCTGGGACGCTGGCTATAAAATGGCCAGTCAAGGCATTTAAATTTACCCGCCAACTATTATTAAAGTATCTTTAACTGAAAACATTATTCATTTTAAATATCTATTTATTTATATATGAATCTACAATTGCCATAAACTAGTATTTTTTCGCTAGTTGGCCCACCAATTAACGTTCATTCGAAATTATGGGCCCACCTTCAAAATTAATTGTCAGCTCTATACTCATCAGTTAAAGTTGAGCGTTGGCAGTCAGTCGGTCAGCATTAGAGTTATTATTAACTAGAAGATAATTTTAAAATGTCATTTGGTAATTGGATGATTCATACATACTTCTTCACTTAAACATTTTATCTTGTTAAGCAAATATTTGTATTTTTCGCCCCTGTATTATCTAATATTTCAAACTTTGGGTATTCACTTATATGGACTCTCAACGAAGAGACACTTATAACAAGTTAATTGTTAACGCTGCTTTTATTAGCGACATCAAAGCGTAATAAATCTTATTTAATTAGTTAAGTGTTCATTAATGTCACAACACACAAGACGATAACTTTAACTGTTCGTAAAAAAGCTAAATGTAATTATTAAAGACTTATTAAATTTATATGAGCGGGATCTTATTATTATTATTTTTTTATGGACTTATCTATTGAATATGTTGTTGCCTATCCTTTGTAGAGTTTAAATCAGATGAGTAGTTGGTGAGATAGTACTACTAGGTCATGCAATATCTTGGTATTACCCGAACAAGGTCCTGTTGAAATGAAGCAAAAAGACACCTATATTTTAAGTTTAAATTAATTCTGTTCATCATCGACTTCATTTCGGTCCTGTTTTTATCTCACTCCATCAGTAAGTGATGCATATCTTATACTATATCAGTATAAGTTTTAATTGTGAATAAAAAATCCATATCAAAGACAGTAACAAATTGTTTTGTAAATAAATTGTAGAACGTACGTTCCTACAGCTATGGTAAAGAAACAGCTATGGAAATTACCGAACTTGGCCTCTTTTTCACGTTCATGTTTTTGTTGCGATTTTTATATCCCAAATACTGGTTTACTTTTTAAACTTCACAAAACGGTAATTTGGTAATAGTCGCCAACGGGGAAATCGAAAGGACAGGAATAATTTCGAAGCTTTTATATTATGATTACGAGTATTACTTAACGGTACATATATTGTATCTGAACAAAGAAAAGAGTGTCTAAAATATTAAGTTAGAACAAATGAATAGAAGTTTTACACATACTGTAAGACATTTTTTGTATGTTGGATCGTAATCTACTTAAATTAATTTACCATACGGGACATAATATTTTTACCCATGTTATTCAATGAATTAATAGATATAGGAAACTAATGTTCCTTTATAATAACTAGGTAACCTTGCGAATATTTCGCAAATTATGCTGCAGCTGTTAAGTTAAACAGTTTGTTAATAGATGGCACCTCCTACGTGTTAGTTGAATAACACACGGTATTACTAATCGAAAAGATTTATAATATTTTTTTAAAAGAAACGATGATATTAAACTTTTCTTTTCCGAATTTTCAATTAGATTGCTTTACTAAGAGAATATTTTTCGAGTATTACAATGAAAAATTAACAAAAAAATATATTGGTAACTGATGACAAAACATTTAACCAAAATGTAAATCGGGTATTGTAATAATACAAACAGTTTTGTGTGATAAATAAAGATTGTAAAATTAAAACACTTTTTATAGTTTTCTTCACATGTTTCCGAAAATTACTCGTATAGTATTATAATTTTGGATTAGAATACATTGTTTTGTAATTTTAGTCATACTTAGGTTTGTAAAAGATTGTAATTTTACAAAAAAAAAAAATTAACAGTGTATAAAGTATCTCTTTCTCTATATGATTGTATTATTCCTCAAAGACGTTTTTTGTGGTAATGCTATATCTCCCTTCATTCTTCAACTAAATTAATTACTCAGACATCATTTTGAAGCTTATGGTCCTCGCTATTGACATAAAATAGACATATAGTTTAAAATTAATGTTTTCTTTAAAAAATTGTATGATAAACTATAATGTAGGATGGACCATCTATTAACATTCTGTTTAATTAACGTGACGGCAATTCGATTGTTTACATTCTCTACATTGTGCGAAATATACGTACGAGTCAACTAATCTTTTTTTTTAATTAGTACCTACCTTTACTTATTATCTTCGAGATTCGTTATATGACGAGAAATTAAAATAATAACCTACTTTAGCAGACTCCGAATTATTTAAGGTTTTAAAATAATTATGACGGTTTTAGTATTCAATCAATGCGCAGTTCATACCATCATACCCTTTTAGGGTCGCATTGCGTATATTGTTCGATCGATACGTGACGTGAATCAATAGTGTTCTGTACCTTAAAAGACCATAGAATGTGTAATTAATCATCGTTCCTTGCTAAGTATAGTTTTCTTGACAACAAAGGCACGTTAGGATAACCTAATGGTTCTTATAAAAGAACATTTTTATGTTCTCAGTCATGGAAGAGCTTAAGTTAGTTGGCTAGTAATTTTCCAAGAAAAAATACTACAGTGATAGAGTATCACATTATGACGTGCGTTAGATACATAAACTGATCTTGAGGTTTTTGTAAAGGAAAACATCATTATGAAGCCATAGTATGGTGTTAGGGCATATTTTATCTGGCCTGCGTGTCTCTTACTCTTGAGTTGAAAATGGTGTAACTACGTTAGACTACTTTCCACCATCGCACTTCTCGCCATCAGCACGGAGAGTTCATCCTCACATCTTGAAACCTTTTAAACTTAAATGGTCGCGGACAGTCCGGTTTCAGAGGAGTTTCCTTCCGCGAACGCTTTGGATGTGGATTTGGATGCTGAGGTTTGCCCAGAGGATTACAGTATGGGGTATTCAAAAAGAGGACAAAGTTTATTGACTATTAAATACATTAAGGACAATTTCGTTGATTTTTCCCATGAATCATGTAACGAACGGTATAATTCTCAAAGTTTTGTAAACTCATATAAAATTGTCAAAAACTCTGGGAATAAACATTGGAAAATTTGCTAGTGGTTACAAAGTCACTGAGATATTACTCGTAGATATCTAATTCTAACTCTTTTGCGTGTGAGAAAATCGATTTCCAGCAGTGAAATGAAATAAGGGCTCAGTAAAAACTTGAAATTATAATTATAATATTTGTAAGCATTCCAAGATATATTTGTATAGACAACCTTCCATCGTTTATTTTTAGAATTATTATCTTTCTCAAAAAATTCTCCTAGAGATAGTGAGTTTAACAAAAACCACTTCAATGGTAAAGGACGTAGATAACGGTTTTTGCCGCATAATACCTATCTACCTGTAATAGTTTATTTTTCGGGTTCCGAAGTCAAAAGGAACCCTTATAGTTTCGCTATGTATGTCTGTCTGTCCGCGGCTTAGTTCAGAGATTCTTATTACTAGAAAGCTGTAATTTGGTATGGGTCTATACTTATTATCACGCCGAAAGAATGGTAAAATAAACCCTTGAAAAAAAATCGTTTACGGTACCTCCCCTACACGTAAACTGGGAACGAATTTTTTTTCTTCTATCCAATCGTGTGGGGTGTCGATGGATAGGTCGTTCAAAGATATTGTGGGTCTATGAAAACCATTTTTCAATTTAGGGGTCCGCTTGCGAAATATTAAGCTTAAAAGTGCTAATTAAGTGGCCCCCTACCCTACCAGCTAAATGGTCGTTATTGGATATATGAAAAATATCATCGTGTTAGTATATATAATGGAGTTAAAAGAAAAACTATCAGAGGTCAGTAGGATTTACAAATTAAAGAGTCAATCAACTTATAAAATGTATTTGGCGAAGTAATTTGGTTCAAATTGCAATGAAAATTACTTAAAGACCACTCTGTAAAGGATGATTCATGTTAGAACTGAATTACTTTATACAAAAGTATACTATAAATGTACGACCGTATCCCGGCCAGACTCCAGCTCACTGTAACATATTAATTGAAATATTTTGTATTATTCAACCCCAGATCAACATACCCAATAATTTACTATTATCATTGCATAATTCAAGAAACAATAAAATATACATAGGGCAAACCACTTAGAAAATAAATTACAAAAAAGAACAGTTGGCTCACGACAGGCGCGATTTTGTCTAGCTTATTCGGCCTTCACCTTTGGAGGGTTCAACGTTTTTTTCAGAAAAACTTTACAATAGGAATAATGTCTGGTATAGTTTTAAAATTAGTTCGGATAGGTGGACATAAGTAGTAACAAATGAAATGCCATTACAGTCCGTGGGTTTCAATAAGTCACTTACTTAGTACGAATGAATAGTTACGAAGCGTTTTTAAAGAAAAATTTATACCAGCTAGCTAATGATTCTATATATAGATCCTTCATAAAACCTTGGTAGGCTCGAGTTAATGTTAGATAAAAAAGAAATGAAAACATATGAAATATTTATTAGTTCGTAATTGGAAACATGTTTTGAATAATAGAACAACCTTAGCAACTATTGAATAGGACTGGTCCAGTGTTGCCATACTACAAAATTTAAAATACAGTGTTGTGGGCTGTGTATTGTATAAAAAAATATCTTAATTTTTACAGTGCTTATTAAAAGGCATTTAAATTACTAAATTTGTATTTATTCTTATTTCCCCTTATTAAGCATTAAATTATCATTAGCACTTAATCCGATAATGCCCTCTTTTTATAAATTTCTGAATCAAAAATTTTTGTTGATAAAAAAGTCATGCATATAAATCAGAATTATACCATCGAGTGCATACAAGGTTTTTTCTGCATAATACTTATATAATATAACCCAAAAAACTATGATCGTGGAATCTTCTTTGAACGAAAGTTAGAAAGCGCATTCTAAGTAAAAGGTAGCGTCATTTTTTGTCTCAATAGATGAATTTTCGGCTAGATAAAAAATACAGTATTCTTTGAACACTATTTTTATTAATAGAGTGTACAGTTAATGACATAAAATTAATTACAGTAGATCTACCGTAATTACATTGCATCTGCGAACACTGGACTGGTCTATTCTCGTTGAATAACGAGTTAAGCTCATCTCTACACAATATAACTACATCCTGTCTGTTAGTTTACTTAATTTATGTATTTATTTTACGATATGGTAGCTAGCATGTGCTTGACTGGATTGCTACCATCACACACATGTACTAGATAATTTTTAAAATCTTCATTTTCGTTATACTTACGTATATATATAATTTGGCTGGGAGAAAATGACAATAGGCTACTTGCCTCATATCAAATTTGGCGCAATAAATAAATATTTGTATATTATGTACAGTATTTGACTTAAGAAACCAATATTTATCGATTTCAGGTATTAAAAGTGTAAGAAGCCTACATATCTTAAATTTAAAAATTGGTGTTTTCAATTTTAAATTTGGACTCTACAACAAACATTTGACATTAAGCAAACGTTGTCATTTTAATAAAAAGTATCGAGATTTTTACAATGAGTTTTAACGTTTGCTAAATGTCAAATGTTTGTTTACTAGCCGTATGACGTCACAGCAAAGATAATATATAGACTAATATGGCTGGCAGGTTTTGTAGGTCCTAAAAGATATGGTAATATTTTTTTCCTCTAATCGGACAATAATTTATGACCTACATTAAAAAAGACTCAACTAGCCTATTGTATTTGAATGGATCGTGAGCACCATAGACTACGTGTAACACCTGCAATAGTGGCACGCATAGGCGTGTCTCATTCTGGGATTAGCTGGTAATCAAGCGGGGTTTTAGGGGTTTGAGTCGGGACCATCATGCACGTGGTGTTAAGTCCGTCACGGTGTCTATCTTTTAATTTGTCGCGTTTCAGGATCAGTCAGTGTATGTCCGGTGATTATTACCGATGTCTCGATCTCCATTGTTTTCTTTTTATTGACCAGCAAAAAGACGGCTCTGTGCCTGATTACTATAAAAAAAGCGCCGTTGTCATCCGAAAATGGAATATTTTATTGTAGGCATATATATACATTTATTGTTAGGTATATTCTATATTTATGAATAGTATCAGAAAGGCAACAATTATATTATCTTATCAAAGTACCACAAGGCTGTCTTCAGATAAAAATGCATTCAGTAACCACTATATTTGTAAAGAAACAATGAATTCACTGATAAATATTATGTTATATTAGAATTATAACGACAATACCACAATAGAAATAAAATGCCATGACATCTTAGTTTATTTAGGTTTTGATCGCGAGAAAACTATACTATATTTAATAGTGTCCATTATAAGCGATCTATAGCTGCTTATTTTAATAGTTCATAAACTTATATTATTTGACCCTATATAATGTAATTTCGGCGGCATTTTGCGTCTAGTTTAGTTATTGTCCACATGTTAATTGATTTATAAATAATGACTAGAAACATGGACGTAGCCAGGTACGGAGTTCTCCCGAAAGAAATCGTAAATAATAGTGTCAATATACTATTTAAAAAAATGCCCTAACTTCCCTTCCGTGGGCAATATTCTGGCTACGCCCATGACCAGGATCATGCATTTTAAATTGCCACATAAACTCCCTGTACAGTTTCAACAAGAGATCCGCCATCTTTATTCAAGGTTACAAGAATAATTAGAAAAATATTCTATTCACGTGACGTTGGCAGAATAATGAATGAGTACAGTTTGCCATTAATGTAAAAAAAGAAAATGTATGTAATGTGTGTAAAAAGAAGAAATATAGAAAGCAGATGTGCGATAATATCGTAACTAAAAAACTGTTTTTTACATGATAGGAGTAGCTGGCTTTACAACTTTGTCATCATGGAGGCAAGTGCCGATATACCTACATATTAATTTGTAATTCGCACTTGTGGTATGTGACATTAAAATATGTAAAATCTTAGAGCAGAGCTTATATAGAATATTATATCAGCATATTATATTATACTAGCAACTGGTACCAAACAATGAAAAATCGCCTAACTATCAACCTGCACGTGGCTCACTATCAGTGAAAGATTTATTTGAATTGGATCAGTAGTACACAGATTACCTTATGCAAACATAAAAACATTACCTCTTTATAATAACATAATAGATAGTGACGATTGACAATTACTTGGTTTGAACATTCTAGGCGTTTTAAGTTTTTACTAACATCTTCGCAAAGTATTAGTCATTTTTTCGATTCTTATAGCCTACGAGTATATCAATTGACGAATGACATGTACTTCCCACGTACCTACAAAATTTCATCAAAATTGAATAGGAATTACTGAAAAAAAAACTTTTTTTAAATTTCTATAACTTTTATTGACAGTTATTATAGCCTATCAATTGATAAATGAAAAGTTACCCGTGCAAAAAAATTCATTAGAATCGGTCAAGCGCTTTTTTAGGTTAAATCCGGACATAGTGCAAACCAGACAATTTGTTTTATGTTATGTTTGTGATCAATGTCCTTTATACTGTAAAAAAAACATGTAAAGAACGAAACTACAGATTTATTATTGTATACGCCGTATACTATTTATATTTATATATATGACACACACACACACTCATTCCTACTCATTCTCGCATCCCTTCCTAGTTCCTAAAAAAGTCGCTTTGTCAACGCCTCGCCGACGGGTCGTGTTGCATTCGCGAAAAGACACGAACAGTACTCGCATCAAACTCATAGTGAAAAACGCTCCGCTATAAAGTGTTGTAGAAATTATATCGCACCCGCTTTTTATTACAAAGAGAAGTGCTTATTGTGTGTAAGACTCGAAGTTTATATTCAAACTCAAGTGTCAGTGGATACAGAGAAACCAAACGAACCTGCGACCTAACATAACGGGAGACGTGGATTGGCAAGGTACTTCTTTTCCTTTTCCACTTAGAACCGGCGCCTTCAGGGGTCTGGTCCTTCGAGCCGGATCCTCTCTATATACACTGTTCATCTCATACACGCATACAATAAGTATTAATCAATTATTTCGCTTAAATTAAATATTTTAATACGCTAACCGTCCACTTACAATCGCATTTCATCTCAATAATATCTCTTTATTTCATCACAAATATTCAATCATTAACGCATACAACACATTACACACGCTTACACGCATATATTAGTATAAAATATCAGTTAAATTACTCTTAAATCAATTTCATATTATATTAGAACTACCCCGCACAACCAATAGTGTTTTGTATCGTAATTATAACTGAGCATATTGGCCGCTCGTAACTCGTTGGTTTTATCAACCCACCTACATTTAACGTTATATTAATTGTTTAAAAATGGGTAAAGACGACGCTAAAAGTATACGCATACGCATAAATTTATTGGAATCTAAGAAAAACCAATTATTTGAAATTGTTCAGGAAATTTATAACCTTGGCCTAAAGGTTTCCGATCCAAGCTCTAAAACGCAGTTTATATCCCGCTTAAATACATTAGAACAATCTAGAACTGAGTTCTTAGATACTGTCGATAAATTAAACACCGCTTATCTCGAACAAGACGAGGACGCAATACCCAATTACTCAGTATTACGATCTTTTGACGAATTATATTCCATCATAAAACAAAGAGAGAGTGATCTGAAACTTAATGTCGAAAAAAAAGACAGCTACAGTTACAAGCTTAAGCTTCCACCGCTACAGTTAGCTAGTTTTGATGGCACACCAAGTTCGTGGCCTGTGTTCTTTGAAAATTTCCGCAGTCTTATACATATAAACCCTCAACTTTCAAATGCTGAGAAAGTACAGTATTTAGTAGGTTCTCTATCTGGTAAAGCTCTAAATGTCTGTGCTGGAGTGTCGGCAACTTCAGAAAATTATGAAATTATTTGGAACGCTCTTTTAGATAAGTATCAAGATACAAGAGTACAAGCTTCAATATATCTTGAACAAATGCTTCAACATAAGCCAAATCAATCAATTGAAACATTCATTAATAACTTTTGTTCTGCTGAGGCAGCACTCCGTCAGTTACAAATTATAGATTTGTCTGATTTTATATTAACTCATATAGCTTTGAGCAAATTAGATAAAAACACGCTCAGCTTGTTTGAACAAACACACAGGCAAACAGATATACCCACTTTTAAAGAACTTAAAAGTTTTTTAAAGGATCAAAATAAAATACAGACACTGCGAGCTCCTGTACACCAACATAATTTTCAAAATCAAACACATAAATTCACACCTAAAGGTAAATCAACGCAATCATTCGTCACTCAATTAAACAAAAATAACAGAACTCAATATAAAAGGCCTGACTCATATCCACAATCACACCATCAGATATGTAAAATATGTAATGCTAGTTACATTCATCCCTTATATAAGTGTGAATATTTTTTAAATGAAGACCCATATACACGCAATAATATAGTAAACGAAAATTCATTCTGTAAAAATTGTTTAGGATTTCATAATATGTACATGTGTAAATCACTAAATAGATGTAATATTTGCCGTGGAAATCATCACAGCTTACTCCATATCAATTCAAATCATAATAACATGAATGTAATTTCTACTTTACGCAACGCTTCTGTCCACCCCTCGAGCAATATATCACAGCGTGATAATATCGTGCCCGAGCGCGTCGACCGAAGTCGTGTGCCACTGCCGGCATACGTACCACGCCGCGCACCCGCACCGCGTCGCGCGGCCGAGCCCGCTCCGTCTCACTTGCATTCACCTCAACTTGTCAATCAGAGGCAGCGCTCGCCGCTTGCGTCACATATCGATCATAAGTTAACTACGCGCGAAGATTCACATGTTGAAAACAATTCTGCACTTTCCGCGATTTCTTTCACGCGTATTTCAGAGAACACTACAGTATTATTACCAACAGCTTCAGTGCACGTTTATAATAGCAATAATGAACCAACTAGCGTTCGTTTATTCTTAGATACGGGTTCTATGAGTAATTTTATTACAAAATCCTGTTGCGAATTATTGAATTTAAAAATTACGCCTGTAACTTCAACAGTTAAAGGTATCGGTCAAGTAGAAAGCAAATCTTTCGGACAAACACAATTTAAAATATATTCTCGCTTCGACTCACGCTGTTCTTATAATGTTATTGCTCGTGTTATTGATACAATAACCGACTTTTTACCCAACACTGAAATTAATCTCACGGAATTATCTCATTTATTAAATGTCCCAATGGCAGATGACCATTTTCACGCACCCGCTCAAATCGATTGTCTGATAGGCAACGAATTATTCCCGCTTCTACTCGGATCAGGCCGAGTAACCGCTCCCAATTCCTCGGTTGTTGGTATACAAACCACACTAGGATATGTCGCCATGGGTAAAGCCCAGTGTACTTCAAACTCCCCTCTCGTATTCGCACCAAACGAAAACTCACGCTCGGATTTTGAAGACTCATTTCATGATCTCAACTCAGACAAAGTATTTCTCTGTAATGATTCGCTCTCACTTGAAGAATTAACTAAAAGATTTTGGGAAATAGAAAAAGTCCCAAACAGAATTCACGTAAGTCCAGATGACGAAGCTTGTGAACATTTGTTTACATCAACATACGTACGTGATGACTGCGGTAGATATACAGTAGAGCTCCCATTTAGACTAGACTCATCCGAATTAGGTAACTCATATATTATCGCCAAACGTCGCTTTCTGAAATTAGAAAAGAAACTCGATTCTTCAAATTTACGCACTGATTATAACTCTACTATTCAATCTTATATAGACCAGGGTTATTTATCTAAAGTTGATAATGCTTCACTCGATGTTCACTCTTATTACATGCCGCATAGGGCTGTCTATCGCCCTGAGAAAGAAACTTCTAAAACTCGGGTTGTTCTCGATGCAGGATGCAAAACAACATCAAGTAAGTCACTCAACGACTTGCTTTATGTCGGTCCCAATTTACAAAGTAATATCTATGACCTACTTTTAAATTTACGCATGTTTTCAATAGCGTTATCTGCAGACATTGAAAAAATGTATTTTCAAGTCAAGCTTTCATCCAAACATCAACAATATCAGCGCATTCTTTTCAGATTTAATCTGAACTCTTCTATTGACGTGTATCAGTTCAATAGAGTGTGTTTTGGAGTATCTAGCTCACCGTATCTAGCTATGCGTGTTGTTCGCCAACTCGCCGCTGACAGTCGAGATGTTTATCCACTCGCTGCTTATGAGGCAGAGAGCCATATGTATATGGACGATTATGTAGGATCCATAGATGGTTTAGCTAACGCAGAAAACACCTATAAAGAAATGGTCGAGATGTTTAAATCAGGAGGCTTTAATTTAGTTAAATGGACCTCAAATAATAAAGAATTTATGTCACGCATTCCTTCTTCTCATAAAAATCCAAATTCTTTAAATTTCGATTCAGACTCTGACGCAGCTACAAAAATTGTAGCCATGCTCTGGCAACCTACCGATGATAATTTTCACTTCCAAGTTAATATTGACACGCCAGAAAAATGTACTAAACGCACAATTCTCTCTGCAACTGCACGCTTATTTGATCCGTTAGGCCTCATTAGTCCAGTCGTCGCTTTTATGAAGTTGTTAGTGCAAGAATGCTGGAAGCTACAACTTGACTGGGATGATAAGGTTCCTAATTTCATTCATATAAAATGGAGTCAATTTTACAATGAACTCGCGTATTTACAAAATATAAAAATCCCACGTCATTTAGGTATTACTAATACTCTACACATAACGCTAATAGGCTTTTCAGATGCAAGTGAGAAGTGCTATGGCGCGTGCATTTATGTACGTGTTGCAAGTGACGAAAACTCTCACGCTATGTCAGTAAAACTTCTCACTTCTAAGTCTAAAGTCTCATCTCCAAATAAAACTCTCGCTCGTTTAGAACTCTGTGCAGCTTTATTGCTCGCAAAATTACTCGCTTCAGTTCGTTCAATATTCAGTAAGCGCTGCAATATACGCAATATTCACGCCCTCTCTGACTCTACAGTAACGCTTACCTGGATTCACTCTCCATCTTATAAGTTTCACACATTCGTAGCTAATCGCATCGCTCAAATAAATGAATACTTACCCGCTACTTATTGGTTTCACGTCCGTGGCGTAGAAAATCCCGCTGACATAGTCTCGCGCCCTGTAACACCCAAAGGATTAGTTGATAATAGTTTTTGGTTTCGTGGTCCGAAGTGGTTATCCGCTCCAGTCGCCGACTGGCCTGTAAAAGAATTCATTATTAATCACAACGAAGAATATCAAGAATCTAAAACTACAACTCTTTCTGTACAAACTAAATCTACACAAGATAGTACTCACCTGATTGAAGAACTTGCAGGACGTATTTCGTCGTGGTCTAAAATTTTACGCACTCTAGTGTATATTTTACGCTTTTCTAAAATATTAAAATCACGCGGTCTCATTACAGTCGATGATTTAGAACGAGCTGAATATTATGTAATACGTTACGTACAGTCTAAATACTTTACGCAGGATATCAATGATATTCAAAATTCCAAAGTTTGTAGAAATAAAAATATATTAAAACTTAATCCATTTATAAGCCACGGCTTGTTACGTGTAGGAGGTAGACTCACTCACTCACAATTAAATTTTGATAAAAAACACCCAATTTTACTGCCTAATGATCGCATTACTCTGCTTCTCATTGAACATTATCACAAAGCAAATCTTCATACAGGACCAGCTTTACTCTTAGCTCTTCTCAGACAGAAATTTTGGATACTCTCCGCTCGCAATTTAGTTCGAAAAATAGTACACAACTGTAACATTTGTTTTAAACTCAAACCACGCTTTACAAACCCGCAAATGGGTGATCTGCCCGCTATCAGAGTCTCTCAAGTAAAATCTTTCGTTCACACCGCGGTAGATTACGCTGGACCTTTTTTCATAACTCACATTCGCCGCCGTGGTCTTAAAAGCCACAAAGCGTATATTTGCTTGTTTGTCTGTTGCACAACCAAAGCTCTGCATTTAGAGTTAGTTTCGGACCTAAGTTCTGAATTATTTCTCGCCGCTTTTAAACGCTTTATCTGCAGAAGAGGTCCCGTGGCTATTATGTATAGCGACGGAGGCACCAATTTTGTGGGCGCTAAACACAAACTCGAAGAAATTTACTCATTAATACAGTCCACTTCTCATTTAACTTATATAACTGATAAGCTATCTGAGCAACGCGTTCAATTCAAACACAGTCCACCTTATGGACCACATTTTAATGGCTTAGCTGAAATTAACATTCGTTGTGTCAAAACTCATATTTATAAAGTCATAGGCAAACAGATTCTCACATATGAAGAATTTTCTACAGTTTTAGTACAGATAGAAGGTTTACTTAATAGCCGCCCTCTTTGTGTACTCAGCTCCGATCCTTCGGACATATCCGCGTTAACTCCAAATCATTTTCTTAATGTCACACCGCTAAAATATCTTCCTTCAGAAGATTTTACAGATCAGCCTGATCACCGCTTATCCCGCTATCAGTTATTGAATAAAATAACTCACTGTTTCTGGCATCGCTGGAGTCAGGAATATCTCTCTAGTCTACAGCAGCGCCAGAAATGGAATTCCCCAACTAAACCCGTAGAACTAGGATCTATTGTTCTTATTAAAGACAATAACGCTCATCCAATGTCTTGGCCTTTGGGAATAATCGAGGAAATTTACCCAGGAAAGGACAAGATAATCAGGACGGTAAAGGTGAAAACCTCTTCTGGCTCTTATATACGACCAGTTGTTCGAATTTGTCCTCTCCCGCTTCAGTAAAACTACGCAATCTTCTAATTAAACTTAAGTTAAATTATCTCTCTCTCTCTCTCTCTACGCATATTACTCTTAATTATCGCTATTACTCTCATTCACTCAATTTCTCTTCTGGATAGAGGAAACCTCTAGGCCGGGAGAGTTGTATACGCCGTATACTATTTATATTTATATATATGACACACACACACACTCATTCCTACTCATTCTCGCATCCCTTCCTAGTTCCTAAAAAAGTCGCTTTGTCAACGCCTCGCCGACGGGTCGTGTTGCATTCGCGAAAAGACACGAACAGTACTCGCATCAAACTCATAGTGAAAAACGCTCCGCTATAAAGTGTTGTAGAAATTATATCGCACCCGCTTTTTATTACAAAGAGAAGTGCTTATTGTGTGTAAGACTCGAAGTTTATATTCAAACTCAAGTGTCAGTGGATACAGAGAAACCAAACGAACCTGCGACCTAACATAACGGGAGACGTGGATTGGCAAGGTACTTCTTTTCCTTTTCCACTTAGAACCGGCGCCTTCAATTATTCTTAATAATAGGGATTAACCTGGGTTAATCACTTATTTTACCTAGACTTTCATAAACCTCACATAAATATCACCATTAAATATGTGATAATTATTAATAGTCATACACAAAAGAAATATCACAATTGTATTTAATATTATTTTTTAAGCACAACAGAAACTTGATTACGTTCCCAAAAATATTTTTTCTATAAAATTTCGTGGTAACTCAGTATACAAAATATCCGAAGACCATATTCACTTGTGAATTTTAATTATAATGAACGTGTACTTGTCATTTGCAGTTAATTTTTATTATAGAACAAGAGATCATGATATAGTTTATCATGTATAAAACAAAATATCAATAAGGCTACAAAAACTTTTAATTTTACAAAATCTCTTATTTGTGTTCCATGAAAAAAAATATATAGATACTCAGAAAAAAGGAAAGTATTTATTTTTTTCTAATAAAAAAATATTTTCACTCTCCTAAGTGTGGGAGTATATTAGTTAATTGACCTGCGTATGTATTGAAATGTTTAAGCACAGTAAGCATATATGACCACATCAATGACCACTCTAACTTTAAACCAAAGCTTATGTCGCCCACATGAGAAAGGGACAAGCGATACCTGGAACCAATTTGCCCAAGACAATACAATTATATCCAGAACTTGATGGCCAACCACGAACTGATCTTCTTTACATATTATAAAACTCAACGTCTCTCTATCTGTCTGTCCGTTTATGTTCTTTTCATTCAAAAACCAGTAATTCGATTTACATGGTTTTTCTTTTAATTCATAGATATGTTATCTAGCCAGGTTATAGGATATTTTTTTTATTTAAAATAACATACGGAATAAGCAGTGACGATAATGATAAATCAATTCGAAAAAAAAAACGCTTTTCGAACGATTAAATGGCTTACGCTAAGTAAACCGTAAGAGATTTATCAAATTAATAGGCATCATAATTGTAGATCTTAAAAAGACCTATAAAAAAGTCAGCGATAGAGCATGTATATCTTCTATGGATCCACCCACAATAACCTTTATTGAGGCAGTACAATTCGCGCATGCGCTCGACCAACAGCATTCTTTAGTCCATGCAAGCGGAGCCGCGGGCACAGCTAGTATATCATATTACTAAACTATTTATATCAGCAATATGGCGCCAAGTCTTATCCGATGTTATCGAGACGTGATCTTGAAATGTCGGCACTGAATTCAAATAAGCTTTTTATAGGAACACGGAAAGATTTTTGCGACAGATCAAGGTTAGTTAATTTAAGAAGGAAAAATAATTATAAAATTAGTTTTAAAAGGAAAAGATCCGAGGAAAGTGTCAGATGAATTCAACAAAGTAATTTAACAAAGGATTCTTAAAGGTCATCGTGGCGTCGCGTCGCGTAGTGTGTATGGAATTAATTCACTTTTAATATATTCGGAAGTAAGCAAAGGTTCTGATAGACGATATTAAATCTTCTTATAAATTAATCAAGATGTATAATAAAATTGAAGTGTCTGTTTGTAATGTCAAAATAACAGCTCTTTACTAAATGCATATGAAAGTATACACGGTACCTAAAACAAAAACACATCAACGCGACGTGTGAATGAGCTCGACGAATAGAGGCACTTACCTACGAATGCGCATTCGGCGAATTCAGGCGAACGTATAGGCCGCTTTATGTATTTCACTCCTAAAGTCTACTTTCGCAATAACATTTGAGCATACTAGTTAGTATATATGACAATTTGCGTATATATAATACATATACAATTTGTTGTATAAATTTCTTGTTTAATAAATTTTATTTTACACTAGAAGCGTTATTATGTCTCTATTTATACACCATTATATGTATTTTAATCTACAATAGTTAATTGCATGAACACGGTAAAATATTTTCTTTTTACTTTGTCATTGTAAACGCCGCAATCAAGAAAAAAAACTAATTTCGTTTAGGTATCATCGTTATCATTTAAATTTAAGATTTGTTTATTTTATGCAAATAATTAATTTATTTAGATTTTCAAAAGTGCACAGACTTCTCAGTATATCTGTTTCGTTTACTCCTTATTGGAATTGTTTTGTTATGGGTAATACCGCCAGTAGTTCTACTTTACGCGTAGACAAAGAACGAACTAGACAGGCAGGTCGTGTAACCGGGTGTGAAATAGCAATGTTTTAGATTAATGTTATCATTTTCCCTAAAATTTCCCTTTCTACACACGCATAAAAATCTGTTCAATGTTAGATGAACAAAAAATGTTAAAATAGGTACTTTATTCTCAATAAAAAAAATCAGGACAAAACACTCTCAACCTATTTTAACAACTATGGTGCTTTTAGCACACAAAAAGCGGTTACAGCAATAGAGACAGAAAATCCATAGCCCTTTTTCTTTTTGAACTGCACATTTTTGTATGTCGCTCTTTCAGTTCGTAGTGAAAGAGTAAGAAATACCCCGAACTCTTTTAGTTGTTGTCTCTACGATATTACGATATCCTCAACTTAACCCCTTCGAAATTGTGACAGAGTTTTATTTACAATTTCTTATCTAGTAGATACAATTATAGTTTTAAAACAAACAAAAAAACGCTTTTGACTGTAAACCTTAAAATAAGAATAGTCATTGAGAGAAAAAAACCTGAGAAAAATTCCTTTGCATTTATATATCAATAATACCTGTCAACGTAACAAAAGGTCAACATAACAAAAGCGTATTAATTAATAAAAGTCAGTTCGTTACACGTGACATATACGCAATGTCATATTACGCAAATACTGTTGTGAGTTTTATTTTACGCAGGGCAGTACGGTTTTATGTGTTATGAGGATTCCCACGGGATGTGGTTTGCACGCAGTACCTACGTCAGCAATTTGTTTTTTTTTTTGTTTAATTTGCAGCCTTAGCTATGTATAAACCAACCTCTGAAAGTACTAGTCCTGAAGCCAGTCATAATAGGGTGCTACTCCAGAGGACTGAGTTAGAACGCTTCTTATGCATGGTGGTAATCAATCCCTTCGAGACGGAATACAGCAACGCGAACATGTGAATGCAGAGCTTCCGCAGACAAACCTTGCACAAGGCTTACCCCGGAGTTTTGACTGGATGGTGTAGTTCTCTAGATCTGTCATGGTGTAGTTCTTATTTTAATTCATAGGCTTACATTATTTGGCCCTATATAATTGTAATATTGGTGGAATTTTGCGTGATATAGTTTGGTTATTGAGTTATTGTGCACAAGTGAATTGAATTATAAATAATAACTAGAAGCATGAATTTTAAGTTGCCACGAAAATTCCCTGGACAGTTTTAATAAGAGAGCTGCCATGGCCATCTTATTAAAACTTTGTTTTAAATCTGAAGTTTGAAAATTATTATATACACGTGACATTGGCATAATTGTTTATAAACAATTAAACACGTTGTCATTAAATAAGAAGTAGAGGAAGAAGTTCTGCTACTCTTATATGACTATTTTTCCATTTTACAAAGTTTACCTGCCTCAGGAAATCTTAGTTCTTGTTATATTGGCTCTGTAAAATAAATGCACTAAAATTTAATAGTTTTTTTATACCACAATGGTGGTATCGAGCGTGCGTTCCCCTGTTACCTATGGATTCTTGCAACACTAGAGAATTACATGCGCATTTCCGACTTTTATAAAACCTGTTTACTCCCCTTTTGAATAACCCCATACTGTAGTCCCCTCAGCAAGGAGATGAGCTGACCGAGAGTGTTTGCGCCTCGCGGGAGGAAACTCATCTGAAACCGCACTGTCCGCGACGATTTAGGCTCACAGGTGTGAGGATGAACTCCCTGCTGATGGCGAGTAATGCGATAGTGGAAAGTAACCGCAGGGATCAAAACGAACAATTCGTCAGAATACAACCTATTATACAAAAAACAGAATATACACAAGGAAGCGAATTCTTTTCTTAGACTTAAAGGTTCGATACCACATGTAAGTATGGGATTTTCACAACAAGTATTTGAGCCGGGTCAATAATAATATCTGTACAGATAAGCAGTGAAGAACAACGAGCTCCGTTCTTTATGCCGGCTTGCAGCTAATACGTCCAAAATTATTATCTTATTAGACTTGCTCTAGCCGACACAGATTATTTTTATATCATTCTATTATCAAAATATCAGCTTAAGATTAATTATCGTTTAAAATGGAGTGGTTCTTAAGTGCAGTTGCTTAAACACGTTCTTAGGTGCTTGACAACAGATTTTTAACATTAGGAAGCATTATGATTCTCTGTTAATATTATATCTTAATTATATAGCACGATGAGCATTTTGATTAGGTATATATATTTATGATCTATGAGTTTCTGTTCCCGTTTGAGTACGTTATGTCGCGTGCCATCTATGTCTTGCTCCCATCTTGGGAGTCGCGTCGGCTGAATCAATGTTTGAGGCCAAACGTCGTACGTGATGCTCTTTTGTTTATTCATTATCTATTTTAAGTATACGAGGATTCCTAATTTCTTCTTCCGTTGTTTCGTCTCAATAAATTGTTTTTGTAGTATTGTTATTGATATCGGTTTTTGTATAATATTCTTATATATACAAATCTTGTATGTTCAGTTATTGATTTTATAACTTTTGAACGACTTGACCAATTGAGATCAGATTTACACAATATATGTTAAGATCCGATAGATGGCTCTTTGGTCGAGTCAGTAATTACCAGAAAGGGTAGAAAAACGTCTGCCGGGCCAGCTAAATTGCGTGCAATTTATTCAGTTGTAACAAACGTTTACAAATTCTAGTCATATTTTTCGTGATCATTTATTTATCGTATAGTTTATTTCATTCAGATTTTGTGGTGCAGATATGGGCTATGATTGCCAGAGAACGATTGTTATGTTCTGCGATTACTTTGCGTGGTCCAAGTGTATTATATATAATAGTATTATAAATAATATTGCACATAAATCATGGATGCAACTGTGCAACAGCCAAATAGCCCAAACGGTTCTGCACGCTTTGCTTGACTGTCCTATTCACTATAGACCAAGACTGGCCTTTGAAATAGAGACAGGGATTAAAAAGGACCAAGATAACCTGAAACTAATAATTACCGATGTACAGACGAAAGATATATTAGTAAAATTTTGTCATAAAATAGTAGGCAAATGCAAGCAGATAAGCAAATAGAGCATAACTAAGGCAGCAAAGCATACCCAAAAGGAGTCAAAAAATATAAAACATGACTCGTCATTCCCCTCGTGAGCCAGAAAAAATCTCCGATAAATGTCGACTTATAGCAGTGACGGAAAAAAATGTCGCTTTAAAAAAAATAGAGCAAAGACTTAGAATTAGTTTGTTTTGTTAATAGTTACCTTAATCCTTAAATTGAAAATCTGTTGCCATCAGCCATATCATTACTTAATATCAGCTGAGATTTTGGTCTATCGTAAATGTATAAATAATTAAATAAAACGAAACAGTTCGTAACTTAAACCAAATAATAACCATGGAAGAGAACTCTTCTTTAACACCTTAAATGGATCGCGCTTCGTAAGTGGCATTTATATGAATTATAGCTTAGGTGTATCATTCTTTGTCTGAAATAGGAGGGGTGTTCCACTCTCTTCTATTGTGGTAATCGCGACTAATTTTACTTTTCTGAATAATATCCTGTCATGATCCGTAAGTGTGATAACCTTATCAGGAATTTGATCTGCATGCCTATAATTCATTTGTAACATGTATTATTTAGCTAAAATTTATAATTTCAATTTTATGGACACTAAAGTAGTTTGTAAGATCCTCACTTTGAAATACATATAGATCGATTCTTACACTATTTCCAAATTCCACTTTTCTTATTTCTTCTTTCGATCCAAAGAGATCTATAGCATTTTCGAATTAGATTCAAAAGTAGTTGTAATTTTATCATAGGTCTGTCGTCACTAATTAGTTTAAAACAAGTCACTTCTTGTAGTGCTAAGTCAAGGCTGTCCAATAAATTTTAGGGGCAGACCTTAATTTCGAGTTCATGTTAACTGGCGGGTCCCACCAAGCGAAATAATACTTGTTTACAACCTTAGTAGATTCATGTATAAATAGATAGATAGGTATTTAAAATGAATAAAGTTTTCAGAAAAAGATAGTTTAATAATAGTTGGCGGGTAAATTTAAATGCCTTGACGGGCTAGGCTACGGTTTTGAATAGCCTTGTCCTAAATGTATTTTCCTTTACATAAGTTTTATTTGTCGCGCTGATTTATTTTAGATCCATTCAGGTTGTATTCTGAACGATAAATATTATAAGTTTAAACAAAATATTATTATTGAGTAGTCTGTGGGTTGAAATCTATGTTTCCTGAATCCATGACCATTGTGACAGCACCGATAGTCGTAGTTAATTTGGCGCAATTAACGTAATAATTGCCAAGGGTCATCGGCCACTAAGTTGTGCAAAGTGCTCCATTCATTAAGTCTTTGTTTTAATGCATACGTCCGTATCTGAAACGATTTTATTGCGGTTAATTATGCAATTTATAAAGTTATTGACTCTATGCTGGACAATGGAGAATATTGTTTTTACAATGTATTGACTGTAAACATAAATAAATGGCCTTTCTGTACAAGCTAAATATTCGTTTGGGATCTCTTTCAATATTTTTAAGGTTGTTTTAATACATGTACAACTACCTGTACCCGCGTGGATTACAGAATATCGCCGCGCAAGTCGAAAGCACGCGCGAATCGTGCTTCTCCGCTCAAAAGTCGGAAGACAAAAATGCTTGTTGTGGGTGATCGGATGATAGAAAATCGATATATGCTATCGCTGACTTAACTAATTACATGAAGCAAATCAACAAGCCTTTTCCATTCTTCCCTACACTTATGTACTTACATGATATGGGCTAATCCTCGTATACTTGAACAGTATCTTATCTTGACTTATAATCATCCTAATCATTTCAAGGCATTAACCGATAGATATTATTTCGAAGCATATGTATTACTCGATTTTGTTGTAAACGACATCGTCTGGCACCGGCTTTGTGCAACTTATTTCGACTTCGTACGCGCTACATCTAAACTAATATTATAAAGAGGAAAGATTTGATTGTTTGTTTACATTGAATAGGCTCTGAAACTACTGGACCGATTTGAAAAATTCTTTAACCATTAGAATCCTACATTACCCCTTGTGAATATAGGCGATAGTACATTATACTTTCTTTATTACTTACAGATTTAAGCGTTTAGGTCACAATCCCACTTGATGTTAAGTGATGATGTGGCCCAAGACTGTAATACGCTAAGTCTAGTCGGGGAACTGGTTCTCATTAGTGCTGATGCCGAAACACATCTGTAGGTGCTTGGCACCACATTTTTAACTTAAGGGTAATAGCTAGCCAGGCGGATATTAAAAAATGCCCTATCCTCCATTCTATGGTTTCCTCGCAATATTTTCCTTCACTGGAAGCTCAGGCTCATTGTAGGAATTCGAACCCACATCGATCGACACGTCATCCGTACTTGCTACTACTAAGCTATCCTCACAACAACATACTATTTAATAAGAATAAAAATAGCTTATATCACTCCGCTAGTAGTGTAGTTGATGTATTGAATGTAAATGTTTTTCTTTTTTATCATTATAAGTTTAGCGTTGTGGCCACAATCTCACCTGATCTTAAGTGACGATAAGGCCCAAGATGGCAACACGCTAAGTCTAGTGGGAGAACTGGCTTTCAAGTCCAGCTGCCAAAACACACCTATTTGTGCTTGGCGACAGATTTTTAACTTGAGGTTGATAGCTAGCCAGGTGGGCTTTAGAAAAAGCCCTACAACCGTGCTATAGTTTCATCACAATATTTTCCTTCACCGAAAGCTCAGGAACATTGCAGAGATTCGAACTCACGTCCATCGACGCGATGTCCGTACACGCTACCATTGAGCCATTATTGCTTAAATGTAGCTTCCTATAAGTAAAAGAATCTTTTAGAATTGAATCTGTAGTTCCATAGGTTACCACCTACATACAAACATACAAACTTTACCTCTATATAATAGTAGTATAGAAGATTGCAAACAGAGATAGTTATGACAAGGAATGACGTTTCACACAAACAATATCGTTTATTCAAATAACAAACGTCTTTGCGTACTGCGTAGAGACTCGAGATGTGTTTAGTAAATAGCCATCAAACATACTTCGGTATTTGCATAAACAATCGAGAGTCGAGAGGAATATTTTGAAAATGTGTGAAAGTGAATAATATTACTAGGGATATTTAAAGTTGTCTCGAAAATAAGCATTAGGACGCACGAAAGGAGTTCTAATATTAGGATGTTCTATAATGTATATTGCACAATATAAGTTTTTAATTATTCATAATTAATTCTACTGATATAAAAAATGTGAAAGTTTGTAGCTTACTCAATCACGCAAAAACGGCCGAAGGGATTCGCATGAAGTTTAGTATAAAAATAGTTTATAACTTGGATTAGCACGTAAAATAACTTAATCCTGGTAAGGGCCGATTTTTCAATCAACAGATAACTTTATTTGAGGAATAATTTTAAAGTTTTAACAGGTTTCAAAGTTCCATACATTCGCTGTCAGAACATCATAATTATTCCTCGTATAAAATCGTCTGACGATTGAAAAATCGTCCCTTAATCTCTCCGAACCCAATTCCTCATTTTAAGCTGACGTAGTCGCAAGAAGAAGCAAGTATCAAAAGAAAAGCATTGATAGAAAGAAGCATTTATTTCTAATTACTACTAAACGTTTATAGTATAATAATACTTTCACGGTTACCTAATGTGTTATTGCAATTTAATTATTTTTGTTAAAAATCAAAACAAACTATTATTTCTTTACGATTGTGGCAACACTGAAATTTAAATTAATACTTATAGTAATGAGATTATTATTTGTAATGTTTATGTAATATAATTATTGGAAACTACACCAGGTGTTTACAAAAAAATAATTTTATAGAAACAACACATTTTTTAAGGGTTCATCTGCATTTATAAAGCTGAAGTTACGCCACGGCTACCCATCTAATATAGATTTAGCAATATAAATTAATGAATCTAGTGTCCCGTCTGGATCCGTGCCCGTGGTGTCCGTGCCTTTGTACTTGTAAGCCTCCAACATAACCAACAAAACATAGTACCAGTTAAAAAATAATTCGTTCGAATGCAAAAGAATATACAATAGATGAAGACAAAGTTTAAATTATTTTATGCCATTTTTCACTGCTAATTTAATTTTTAAATATATCAGTAAATATATTCAGTATAACTCATAACTCCATAAGCCTTTATTTAGAAAAAAATATATGGGAATAAAATAAAAACATCAAAATTAATTATTTTTGTTTTAATATGAGGTTGTATTTTCATATCTTTCGCTTAAACTTTGGTGATATTTTTTAATTCCGTAGACTGGAACTTTAAGTGGAATTTTATAATGAAATTGTGGAATTTATTTTTCGCTCATCATTTAATTAAGTATATATATATATATATATGTATATATGCTATCGCTGAGATTTTATAGATCATTTATGCGCCCCAAAATAGTATATTTTCTGAATTAATTCATCATTATTGTCACTGCCTTTCGTATCTTACTTTATCTTACAAAATGTCGTACACTGGCCAGACAGCATAGCTATGAATTAAAATAAAAAACATGAAAATCGGATGTTTTTCGCGTGAAAACAACATAAACGGACAGACGGACAGAGAGAAGTTGAGTTTTATAATATGTATAGATATAGATTTTCATAATATCATTCGAGGTAGCTATTTTTGTATTTACATTTGTTACTTTAAATGTTCGTGTTGCATACATGCTTCATCTAGAATGACAAGTGTAATTTGTCTTTTACTTTCATCATCTAAGGGTGATCGTCTAACATCATATAAAATTCCATGTCACACAACACTTTCCTTTAAGCTCGAAGAACCAACAGTTAATACCTATTCTTTAAAAAAATGTTTTCATGGTTTGTAGTTTGTGCTATTTTCATTATAAAAATATATATTTTTAGTAATTAAAGACAACTTTCTTGAAGTTTATTACTGACCCCAGAAGTGTTTTCTATCAACATACAGTTTTCTATCAACAAACGCCTCTGGAATTCGTAAGTATGTAATAAAAACAAATGTGTACCTATCATAAATGTACATTTTACTTCTGTGTGGGCTAAGTGATTTGGCATCGATACATCTCTAAAATTGAGTACGAAAGTTAAAAATGAAACAATAAATTAATAAGTATACAGGGAAATTCTTAAAAGAGATATTGAAAAAAGATAAATAAGTGTTGTTACTTTTTTAATGCAGTCAGCAAAATTACTATACATTATTTGATGGAAAGTACAGTGTATAGATGTGTACAGGGTATAGATGAACAACCAAATTCCATCCACAGTAGCAATTCTCATGCTTTTTACGTGACGTATTTTTACAGAGGAATTGTTGATCATTATCCTATCAGACAGGTAGATTTGAAACATGATGGCCACAGTGGTAGCGTGTACGGACACCGCATTGATCGACATGAGTTCGAAACTCTACAATGAGCCTGAGCTTTCGATGAACGAAAAACATCGTCATGAAACTATATCATGATGGTAGAGTATTTTCTAATGCCCGCCTGGCCTCAAGCTGGCTTGCCTTAACCTCAAGTTGAAAATCTATCGCCAAACACCTATAGATATATTCTGGCAGCTGTACTTGAGAGCGTGTTCCTCTAGACGTCTTCGAGAATGTCTTCTCCATTTAAAATCAGTTGACAACGCTTAATCTATAAAGAATTAGAAAAGATACCACGTTTCATAAATAGCGATTAGATTAAGTCAAAGATCCGATCTATCTAAACAACCAGGATAAAACAGCAGCTGTTCATCTAAATACAAGCGTAAATAACGATGATCGATAAGTAACATTCATAACTGTTTCTGCATAATCAAAAATCTCGATTGTACACTTCGATCGAGTCATAATTTTAAATCACAGCGGCGTTAAATTATCTCGATGATAAAGTAACCGAACCGTTAGTTTATTCTTGAATATTTAAATGCGGCCTCCGGATAATGAGGCAATTTAATAATCCCTCATCGTATACTGTTACGGGATTCTTCGGATAGTTTTTGAGTCGAAGATAAAATTACATTTAGATGCAATATTTTTTTTGTATTGTTAGGTATGGAAGCCATCTTTTGGGAACAGAACATACTGACAGACCATTACACTAACCACTTACATTACGCCAAGTAAGATGTAAGTCAATTGATAAACCCCTAAGTTTTCCGAACCTTTTCTAATTAGTTATTAGGTGTTTTTCAACGGATCTTGATCTCATGTGGTGGGTTTTATTTTAATTTACAAATATGCGTTATTTAACCAAATATTTTGAAACATTGATAGTATTTTGCTTAATACAGTTTGGTATTGTGCACAAGTGAACAGGATTATAAAGAATAACTAGAAACATCCATTTTGAGTTACCACAAAAACCTCCTAAACAGTTCTAGCAAGGGAGACAATATCTTGTTAGCGCGATATTTTTTTTTTTTTAAATTGTATGCAGTTAGATATAAAAGACGTGTATCTAATAGCCCTAACAGTTTAAAAAGTAATAAGTGGAAGTAGTAGAACATTGTCGTGGTTCGCATTGTACAGAAAATACATAGTCGTTAAAACCACTAAAAAAAGCACCAGAGGTTTTAAAGTGCTTAATACTCCAAATTTAGTGCACTTCTAAATTGAAAGCGTAATATTTATAGACAAATCTTCTTTTCACAGTCACACTTAATTTTCTAGTACAGTCATTCGATATAATCGATTTAATTTTTAAAATTCGACTTCTCGTTTGGTTGACCTTAATACCTTCAAGTAATCCCAGAAGAGTATTCTCTGTGTATTTGGGTCAGGTTATATCGAGCCTTAGCTCGGGAAGGTCGCAGAAGCGCCAACAAGTCGAGGTTAATTGGACCGTCGACGTCCAAATGTCAGATGAGAAAAGTTTTATAGCCCATTTTTTTATTGCAACTGCTAAATTGTGTTTTGATCAGCAATTCCCATACAAATTCATGGTTAATAAAATTTGGGCAAAAGTTGACGGCCGGTGAGATGAATACAAATATCAAAAGAAAAGCCTCGAAGCAAGTAGGTGTCAAACTGGCTGATCCTGAAACGACACACGAATGTGAGTTACTGTAACTGGCTTATAGAGTGCCTTATTCTATGAGTATAAATGCCTTACTGTCTACAAATCTCAATAGACCAAGGTTATTTATTGAACTAAGATATTATAATACAATAGTTCCTAAGTTATTATTATTATATGCTACTCAGGTAATAAGTATCAAGTTCATTATTATAACAAATAAACAAGTAACAAAACATTTACCAGGTTTTCTATTGACTGAGAAATTATAAAGGATAAAATGTCTAATATCACCACTCCAGTACCAGTTATCAAAACAAGTCTTAAAAGTCATTTAGCACAAGAAATAAAGTCTGTTTTCGAAGAGCCCGAATGAAAATAGCAAATTTGCTGACTTACAATACGAGGTCATTCCCTCGTATCCCGCGTCAAGTTAGCAACATTATTTGCAATTCTTTAATACTTTGTTGTATATGTGTATGGCTACATGTTTTTACTTAAAGAACGGTTTGTTTTTGAAATGAAAGTTTTTTTTCGTAAACATGCAACATATTTGGTGACATAGTAGACCGTGGAATATTATTCCTTGAAGCTTGTTCGTTTAGTTGCGGCCCTATACTACTTTTAGTATAAACAGAAGGATTGTTTTTTTTTGTTGGAATATTAACAATTTTCTTTTATCAATCTTTGAGTCATCGAAAGATGTAAATATTATTATCGGTATAAAATAAGAACAAACGTTTAATATCTGTTGTATAAATAGATATAACATTATCTATGGAGTTAGGGAGCTGGCAACAGCTATGATCTATGTTTAGTCTATGGTTGGTGTTCATTGTAAGTGAATGTACATAACATGTCTTGATAATAGAATAAAATATAAAGGAATAACGAATATCATTTATAACAATATCTATAATCGATTTATGTATTATCTTCATATTATGTTGTTCCAGTTTGATTATTTACTAGCAACCCGCCCCGGCTTCGCACGGCTAGCAGAGTAATATATATGACTCTATTATTTTACGCGGCGCACGCCAGTAAAATTCTCAGTCGGCATGATTTTTTCCGACATCTTCAACAATCATCGTCATATTTCAGCCAAATTACACAAAACCCATGTGAATTATACAACTAAACCTTCTTCATGGAATCATACCGTCCATTGATGGAAACCGTATGAAAACAGGTTCTGTAGATTTTGTGTTTATAGCGTTAAGACAGACAGGGACTTTATGTATACAATATGGTAATGATTATTGTTTACATAAACTAATTATCATGTAATAAGAAGACGATAAAAACACACAAAAAACAACTTGATTGCATATTCGATCTGGGTATATAATTGTCACAGATTTTTTAGTTGGTTGCTATCCCAGTTGCTAACAGACGGAGCGGCTTATACTCAAAACGCCGGTATTACTAATTGGATTTATATTCTAAAATATAAAAAACTGTCGCGGTCCTGTTTAAAATATATAAAAGATTGTCGTGGTCCGGTTTTAAGCTTCCATCCATCAATTGAACTTCTCATTTCGACAGACTTTCCTTTTTTTTTCAAGCTTAAAGTTGAGATACTGTGACATGTATAAAATAGTCTGATAAGAGAGTAATAGTAGCCATAACGCCATAATATATTGTTTTTGATTAGAAAACTGAATTAGGCATTAATGAAGCCTGACCACTATTAGAAAGAATTGTCTTCAAAACATCAACAATTAAAAATAAAATCTATAAAGGCTAACGCAGCCTTTGCTTGACCTTACATTTTTCTGCAGCAGTAAATTGTTATATTGAGCGTTAATTTCGCCAAGACGCAACTTAAAATTACGATGTTTTAGGGATAATTTAACATTTTAAAATTGCTATTTTGAACTTTCTTTGCATAGTAATTTTCTAGTTCTTGCATAGCAAAGCAAAGAAGACAAAGAGCGCGCTTAATAAAAAAAAAGTGCACTTTTTTCTATCTTGTTCGATTTTCTGACGTAGGTAAATAAAAAAAAAACTTTACTGTTTGCTCTGTTAAGGCCGGCACAATAGGTCGACGCGGCGGTCTGGATTCAGACGCGGTCCGCCATTTGGTGACCCCTGCTCTAAACCTTACACCTACGGTAAAACAACAATGGTCAATGAAACGAAAAGTAAATGCTGCATTAAAAACACAAGAGAAAAAAATACCCGTAAAGATAACAGCGATTTGTATTTCTTACTAAAAGTAATAAAATAAACAAAATGACATAACAACGGCACGAGGAACGTGACGCACAATCATGGATTCATTGGCCACCGTGAGTCCGTGACTCACCCGGGCTCTGGCTTCCGACCATAAACACTGAAACACTCCTATTGTGTTTCCTACTCTCAATTTCTCTCAATGATATTTTTTTTCTAACTCATCAAATTTACAATATTTTTGTAAAAATAATATAGATGTATTTTTCACTCGGTATTTCTTCTTTCTGTTTTTTACAAAATGTAAGTATGTCTCAAGTCCCTAAATTAAATAAAGATATTAAAAAACTGCTAATTTTTTTTCAATCGTAATTAGGCAAATTGACGCTACTATCCCTGATGGTAAGCGCAGTATAATTCAAACACAACGGCGACCACCGAGAGATCAGTAATCCATCGGCGATCGCCGCTTTCATGCCTGCTTGCATAAATATCTCTTTACATTATACTTGAAGGACCCAATGTCGTAAGAAGGAGAGAACACATTGGCCGGGTGATGGTGCCACAGTTTCACGGCACGGCAAAGATAAGAAATAGAGAACTGTTTTGTTCGTGCCGAGATGAAGGGTATCGTGAAACTGTGACTCCGAAGGCAAGCGCGTGTGATTCTGTTATGGAAAGGTGAAGAAAGAATTAGATTGAACAGCTCTTCAGAACACTCACCATAGTACAGATAGTAGAACACGCTCAGCGAGGCTATGATCATGCACAGCTGATGCGGTTCGATGTATTTGGCTTATTAACAATGCGGACAGCCCGTTTCTGCAACCTGTCCAGAGCGTCGAGAAGGTATTTTCCAGATCCATCCTAGAGATGCGAACACCATACACGACCAAACTTGTGCCTTGTGAAGAAGGTACAGTTGACCGGGTGTGAAATACAGTCGCACACTATTCATGATTCCGAGTCTCCGAGATGTAGTGGAGATAACACTCCCAATCCCTGGAGTTGAGGTTGCGAATATCCCCACCTAGGATATTGACGCATTACGAGCAAGACATTTTGAGAAATGGGGATAAGGCAAAACGGAGATTTTCTTCCTATCCTATCAAAAGTCTTTGCTATGCCATGACTGATCGCCAGAGCTTCGCCATGCTTATAATTGCCTCTCCCAGCGGTGCAGTTCATACACCAGAAGATCACCCGTTATATACTTTTCTTATTAGTTACTGTATTTTTCGTCTACTATTCTTTACCAAATGAGAAGAAAAAACAACAAAATTAGGACAGGTTCGCAAGTAAAAAAACATCTATAAACTACTTTGTAAAATACTCAAGCCTCGATAATTTCGTGCGAAAACCCTGAAGCGTTTCCCAAACAATTGCAAATATTTGCACAAATGCTTTAAGAGCTCTAAGTACACAGGTAATACAGGTTTTAGAACAAAAGCCAGGATGTTGGTCGCGCAGTGCGCCGCTCGTCGTGTTTACCGCGCGTATCCGGAACAAGGGAAAAGGATCGTATATCGCATTATGTAGCAAACAATATTTAAAAACTCGTATATCGTATAGGTTGATACAGATTACCAAACTTTATTGTAGAGGTTTTTTTTTTAATTTATCAAAAAATGATATGCACATTGAAACGTAGGTCTTGATAGTTTGATTTCTATCGTTCTTTAGTCTCATCAAAATCATATTTTAAATGCACTAATATTTAGATTCGCAACTAATGTACAAGTAGACATTGTTAATATTATTATTGTACATTTTGAAGTGTTAGTTACTTTTTAAACTCTCGTATTTTGCGCATGCTTTACACATCGACTAGATTACAATTTCAAAGGCGTGTTTAATGTTTATTGTTATATTAAAAAAAAAAGTTTATTTTAATCTTTAAATAGCACTTATTTCTACATGATATTTTTGAATATTTTTTCAAGCTATATTTACACTATTTTACTATGCATATCATTCTTTTAATGAAAGTTATAAATCATGCACTGGAAAATATATCTACAATATTATTATATATAGTATATCGCGTCATCGAAACGAGCCGGATAGAAAACTCGATTGATTTTACCAAAACTTTTTTACTATTTAAATAAATATCGTTTACAGTTCATGATAAATTTTAGTGGACGTTTAACCCTTTGATGCACTCAGTTATTTTTTCCGTTTTTATATTTAAAACATTATACATCATAACTATAAATATATCAACTCTTTAAGTATATAAATAAATAAATATAGAAAGTAACAGCAAACTTTAGGAAACGCTTGCTTTACGCAATATAACTGTACGTGATGAGTAATCGACAGTAAAGCTGATATATTAATCAGAGATCTTAATATATTGTGGGTGGTTATATTTTTATCACCTTTGGATACCTTTTCTGAACAGCCTGTCGGATTGTTGCACGTCAATTTGCAGTTAAAAGCGACATACTGTCTAGTTGGCAGATTTATCGGTCTAAGACTAAGACTTTAAGTACATACTTAATCGGTTTTAGGGCACTATGTAAGGGCTTTAAATTTAAGTAATCCTTCTGACATCGGGCTTCACGAATACCTTGAAAATGTTGAAATTATACAACGATTCAAGATATTATTTAAATCATAGGGAACTTATTGTTAAATTATTAATGTAACATAGATACTATAAATAATAAGAGGAAATTTTACTAACAAAATTGTTAAGGAATTTGCAATGATGTAAGAAAACATAAACTCAAACCGCAAAATTCTGTTGAAATACTGACTAGACAATACCGAGTAATATCTATATTTATAAAATTCAATGTGTGTTTATTTCTTTATTATGATACTAGCGACCCGCCCCGGCTTTTCACGGGTGCAATGCTGATACTAAATATACCTACCTACTACAGAATGTCCTTAAACAACGTATACAGCATTAGACAATACAAACATGTTTTGTTTAGAGGTTACTTTTGAAAGAGCGACATATAATTGACCATGGTATATAGGGCCGGTACCGCCGCACTTCCCTGCATTTTAAATCTGTAATATCTTCGGGAATATTCATTTAAATTACATACTGTAAAGGGCTATATGGATCTATATTAAATGGACAATGTATTTAAGGTACCTTAATTGGATAAGGATTAATGCTGTATTGCTTAAAATCACTTTGTAAATAAGCCATTCCCGTAAAATGTAAAGGATAAAAAATGGTTATTGTGGGTTATCCTTAAGAGATAGACATATACCATCGCGGACTTTTTTGTTGATCTTTTTAAGGTGTACAATACTGTAGTACATTATTTTGATTTATCTCGTGGGGTTCAGCCAGCGTTTGCAATGTAAGCGCAAAAAATGTGTTTATTTACGACATCACATTAGAAACCTCTAAATTTATCAGTGATTCTATACATTATTATGCATGTATTATACATATAACTTTCCTCTTGAATCACTCTATCTATTAAACCGCTTCAAAATCCGTTGCGTAGTTTTTAAAGATTTAAGCATACATAGGGACGGACAGAACGACGCGACTTTGTTTTATACTGTGTCTTAATTTAAGATTTTGTAAGGTTATCGAAGATGTATGGCTTATTGACAGAATTATTTTTTTCGTTTTTCAGTTGTCGTGGACGTGGATGACAGACCAGTATGCGTAGAAATCTGTGATACAGCGGGACAGGTAAATATCAATTTTTATTTTTATTTGAATGGGATATTTTATAAACACTATTTTATAGCCAAGCACCAACTCAGTTTTTCAGGAGAAGAATTAATTGTTCTAAATTAGGTTGATTATCATAACCTAAACACAATTTTAGTATTTTTACAAAGTCGTTTTTTTATGCCAAAGGGCGCAAACAGGCAGGCGACTCACTTGATGGTAAATGGTTGCCGTCGCCTATGGACAACTGCAACACCAGGGGTATTACAGCGATGTTGCTGACCTTGGAGACTGTATTTCAATCCCTTTTTGAAGAGCCCCATGTTATAGCCCATGTCATGTCTGTAGGAGAAACAAAATTAGACTGATAGGATTTCTCAAATACACGTATTTTTTGACGTGTAATTGGTCCGTTGGTAACTAGGTATTGCATTGACTTTTTTTTTTTCTCGTTCACTTATGAGATTATAATTAATTAATATTTTTAATCAAAATTTGAAGTCAAGTGGTAGTCTTTAGATGGCAATTGTTTCATATTATTAGAATGTAATAGTATAAAGTATTTTTCATATTATTGCTTAGTAATAACTTAATCATAATGGACTGATAATCGGCCAGTAGTCTTTTTAAAGGATCTTTTCAGTCTGTTTGACTGTTGACTGTTGACTGTACAACATCTTCACTTCAACACTGGTCTCGTATTTTGTTTTTAAACATTTTAACAACAATAATCGACATACTGCGACATAAAAGTTTATCCCACGATCACCACCTGCTTTCCATCGTCATTTCACAAGACCAACTGTTCAAATGTACAAAAAAGAGCACGTGCACCGCTATGAATTGTGTGGCGCTTTATCAAATCTTTTCTCCACAATTTTTTTTATTACATTTCACAATGAGCACAACGTGTCTTTCCCATAGTTTCACTACCTGCAATTTAATGTATAGAGATCAGCCACGTATTTAGTTTTTTTTCGATGCAGCCCAGTAAATTTTCCATTTGTATGATTTACTTTTAACAAATCCTTTTAACATATAAATCATTTCCTTTTTTCACTTTTTTATTCAAGTTGTTATCCTTTTCTTATAGTTAGACCGTTTTTATCCTAGAAAGCAATCATGCTTGTTAAAGATAGTCTTTTCATACCGGTTTAACAACCATAATTGCAACGAATAAGAATCTTTTTTCTCCCAAGTACATCTATACATATATTATACTATCCAATGCAATTTCTTCAAAAGCAATAAGCTGAAATTATATAGGATTAAACAAAACATGGACCGGTATACAAAACCACAGCTTCACAGTAACATCTATCTCAGTAAGAACAAAGAAGTTTACAAATTGTTTTATGTTTACCATACTGTGAAAATGTAATGTGTTCTATCCCCACTACGTTATCTGCTCCTTCAAACTAGGTGGGAAGAATCATTTCTGCAAGCCGACAGTCGCTGGAATTTCTCACGAACAGTCGACATTACTTCTGGTCTGTACATACTTTCCATGAGATATTGTGCCGTTTCATTGTGTAATTTTGCCGAACTATGGTGTAAATAAAACATGATTAAGAAATAATTGAGAAGTAAAGTCTCTATAGCAATTAATTCAATGATTACTTTTATTGGTATATACGCGGCAAGAACATTTCTCCGTGTTATGACAATGTTAATGCTGCAATCTAGAACATAGGTATCTATAGGTACTTATAATAAAAGTGAAACAGGTCCAATTCTGTATATCTATTGAAGAAAACTGTATTTTTTTGTTCTCTGTGCTTTTTTCTTATTCGCGGGTGTGTTCGACTGATGGCATTCTGTAGTCCATGCGAGCGAAGCCGCGGGCACGGCTAGTAGGAGATATGTTCATTAATAAAAAACTTTAAATTATTGGATCTTTTTCATGTGTAACGTAACTAATCTATTTCGTATTTTCTTAAAATATTGTAAATGTGCTACAGAATTTTATCAGTAGTGCCACCAAATATTCTAATTTTGACATATTCACATCCCGCAACCCTCACTACATTCCAGCCATTCAAATTCATGGTAAAATGTATATTCTAGAATAATAGTCCGGTGAAAGGATAATATACAAAACTGTAATTAGAATAACAAGGATTATGTCTGCGAATTTCTTATTTAAATACAGCAAACCTGTAGCTTTAAATCTCGGCCTAGCAATTATTTCGCAACAACCACTGGTGTTGACGTAAAACCTCTTTCTACGTTTATTTAATTTGAAACACTTATACCTTTGATTATATACGTGTGTATAACGTATACGTGTGTGTATACATAATATTATATTACAAAGAATAAAGTTGGAAACCAGAAGAGGAATTTAAAATAATAAATATTGTTACTATGTTTACATACCGAAATACGGTAAAGATTTTTTTATTGTTCTTAAATTTGTCATAACTGAATAAATTCTACGATGAATTTAAGTTCAGAATCTAATTTAAAAACTAAAAGGAAATTTAGTCCAATGGTTTAAATACATATACGTGTTATTTGAGAATATATAAACTAAATAATAGGCAAAATAAATCGAGGGAATATAGTATATATTATAATAATATAAGAAAAATTTCACATTATACCAGAAATATTATTTATCTATACATATTATAAAACTCAACGTCTCTCTGCCTCTCTGTCCGTTTATGTTCTTTTCACGCGAAAACCGCTAATCCGATTTACATGTTTATTTTTTTAATTAATAGCATACCAGCTGGCTAGGTTATAGGATATATTTTATAATATAAAGTAACATACGAAATAAGCAGTGACGATAATGGTGAATCAGTTCGGAAAAAAATAAAAACGCATTTGGGGCGTTAAATGACTTACGCGGAGTTAACCTTACGATATATCAAATTAATATGAAACTTAACTTTAAATCTTAAAAAGGCCTACAATAAAGTCAGCGATAGCATATACTTATCTATCTTCTATCGATCACCCACAATAAGCATTCTTCCGTCTTTTGAGCGGGGGCAGTAAGATTCACGTGAGTGCTCGACCGACGGCATTCTGTAGTCCACGCAAGCGGCGCCGCGGGCGCACCTAGTTTAATATAATATATTGGTTTTTGATTAATTATTGACGTTGTTGGAGTGCAGCGGAGACTAATCATTAATCTAAGACATCGGTTCTTGTCCTAGATGTAGGGAAGTATTTATTGCACATTATTAATAAAATTATTGATCCTTGTATAAAAGCATATATGTACGTACATATCTTAATGTTATTTGCTGCATTAGTTTTTTTTTTAATTTACTAGACAATAAGGCATATTTTATCAGGTGAATATCATTCACTGAAGCTGAAATAGCGTTAATGGTGCTATTATAAAAGTTTACACATTGTCAATCATAACTTAATCTACTAACTGTACCCGCGACTTCGTTCGCATGGACATCGGAAAACAAAATGAATTGATAACAGTCGTTAAGCCATGTGATTTACCGCGATAAAAAGTATCAAATGTCATCCAAATCCGTTCAGCCGTTATAGCGTGATTTAGTAACAAACATCGAAATATACGAACATTCACATTACACAAAAAGGACGTGATTCAAGCTACAGTTTAATTTTTATTATTTACGTCAATATTATAGACATGTTGTGTAAGCCTAATATAATTTTAAAATTATATCGAAGGTGTAAAGGCTAATCGTGTAAGTTTGTCATATACGCGTTAGTCAATTAAAAATAAAATTAGCTTTTTCACCGTCAATATAATTACCAAAATATTATGATGTGATAGTAGATTTTGAAGTAAAAAAAATAATTAAGTAAACTTCAAGCTAATTCTTATATAGTAACTAAAATTGTGAATCTAATCATAGGCTCTTTATAAGAAAGGGACATTAGCTTAGATTGTGTAACATTATGTTTGTTAAGCAACCAAGTATGGTTGGTAGGATCGGCGACTTTCACGTATGACCCTTTATTAGCACTCGCTCTCTACAAAGTTTTTGGTCAAATAATGCATATTTTATTAACACGTATTGTATACGCGAATACTTCTAATATTCTTAAAATATAAAGTTTTACTTTTTGACTAGTGCCCACAGAAATATTATGTCTCTCTCTTTATTGTCTTTAAAGGATTAAAAAATTACCAAAAAAATATATATATCGCACTGAATAGTGTCATTAAATTTAAGCACTAACATAAAATTATATTTTATTTATATTGGTTACTAGCTGTGCCTGCGGCTTTTTTTTTTCGAACTGACTATACTGTTAACCTTAGGGACCCTGGAGCCTTTGCGGTTTTTACAGCTTTACCGGGCTTGGGTGCCTGCGGCTTCGCTCGCGTGGGCTACTAAGAAACTTTTTTATTTTTTGTGCGGAACCCTAATTATTTTTCTAAAATAAAAGTAGCCTAAGTTATACCTTATAACATCAGGTATCTGCTATTGAAAGTCCCGTCAAAATCGTTTCGGAGATTAACCGGAACAAACAGGCAGACAGACAGACAAAAATAAAAAAACAATGGTTTTTTTGTTATAGGTATCGTCTTTCATATACATGTAATAAAAAGCTGTTATTCTGACATTACAAGCAGACACTTCAATTTTATTACATGTATAGATTTATGGTTTTTTTTATTGTTTGAATGCACCAATCACTGGAACTACCAGTCAAATTTGAATCATTATTTCTGCATTTTATATCTTATTTATGGAGGTAGGTTATAGGTTATCTAACATCACGTTATGAGCCTTCGAAGCGGAGCAATTACCATACAAAGTGTAGGTCAGGAAGTACGCTATGCGAAAACTAAGTAAGGGCGGATACACACGTCGACGAACCGTTATTTTACCGGATCCTGGTTTAATGTGATTCTTCGTTTATATTTTTTCAGTTGTACATAATCTCTTATAACTGAATTAACACGCTCATTAATCGTGAAAAATCTCGAGTACGGTTAATAGTATCGTATCGTACGTCCGTCGCTATTATTAAACGAGCCGTAATAGTTATGGCGCACCTGGTGGCTTTTTTTTTTTTTTTCGAACTGACTACACTGTTAGCCTGAGGGGCCCTGGAGCCTTTACGGCTTTTACAGCTTTACCGGGCTTAGGGGCGAGCGCTTAGGGCACTCAGCCACGAAAGCTAAGCAACAACATCCGAGGGTGCCAAAGTGGCCGGACCTCGGCTCGGACTGTTGCGCGTATGCAATTAAGTCGCGATCTGACTAATTCCCTATCCGTAATTCGATCTAAGCTAACTATACATATATACATGTTTCTGCCCCCTGGGAGGAGGGAAGGAACATGTGTATGTGTATTTAGTGGTCTGAAATTTTTGTCTACTCTAACTAGGCAAAAAAAGAAAAAAAAAAGGTCCCTTACAGAACCTATGTACCTATGTGTGTTGTGCATGTGTGTATAATGCAGTGTCATGTATGGCTGTGAAAGCTAGTGATTGTAGAGTCACTTGTATCGCGCGAGCGGCTGCTTGTCTCAAGGGCTCCATGCCGATGGATCGGACCTAGGCTTGAGTTGCCGCAGAGGTCGTGGCGGGTGTGCGGGAGCGAAGTTAACCGTACGTCCCTTGCGGAGGGAACGGTGGTTTTGCGGGCGTGGGCGCGAGCACGCATATGTTGCGGGAGCGGACGCGTAGTAATTATTAGCTTTCTCGATGTCGTCGTCGGGATCGACAAAGAGATTTCGCGGACGGCGTTTATAACGTTTGGCAACGGGGATCGAGTTGTCTGGGACGTAGTTCACGGTGGATTTTACGAGCGGGTTGGAGTGATTCGAAGCGCTATCGAAGTATCTCCTGGTGAGATATTTCACATAGGCTTCTATCGAGGGAAGCCTCATGTCCCTGTGGAGGTCCATGTTCCTAACGAAGGCTGGAGGGTCAAGCAGGCGACGGAGAAACCGATTTTGGACTCTTTGCATGCGGACAAAGTTATGTTTGGACATATGTGCGAACGCTGCGCAGCTATATGTCAAGATCGGACGGACGCACATCTTGTATAGTGTGACCTGGTGGCATAGCGCGGGGGTATTGGGGGACGAAGACGGGTTGGCTGCCCGACGAGAACTGAAAGAATTAAATGCAAGTGAAACCGCGGGCCTCGGCTATAGTAATTATATAAAAGTAACAATATTTTTTATAAGTTTTGCGTTAGGCCTCAATCTCACCTGTTGTTATGTCCATATAACCCCAGATGGTAACACGATAAGTCTAGTGGGAGGATTGGCTCTCAAGTGAAGCTGCCGGAACACACATATAGGTAATTCGCAACAGATTTTCAACTTGATGGTGGTAGCTAACAAGGTGGGCATTAGAAAATACCCAAACACCATGCTATGGTTTCTTAACAATGTTTTCCTTCACCAAAAGCTCAGACTTATTGCAGGGATTCGAACTCACGTCAATCGATGCGCTGTCCGTACATGCTACCATTGCTTCAGAAAGTTTAAGAGCTTACTTGAAAGTTTTAGAGAATAAATAATAATCATAGTTTCTGCTAATATCCAGTTTATATGTTTTAATTTCAGGATTCAATGTCAGAGCTACGAGAGCTTTGCTACCCAGGGACGGATGTCTTGATGCTTTGCTTCTCCGTCGTGCGGCCGGAGACGTTTAGATCTGTGGCAGAGCGGTGGACCAAAGCAGTTTCAAATGTTAACGCACCTCTCATCTTAGTTGGCACGCAGAGCGACCTGGCGCAAGACTCGAGAGTACTCCACACTTTGAGAGTAGGTTATATATAAATTAACGTATCTTTACTTATCTCATGGAGCCTAGATATAAGGAGAACGATCGACTGTCTTTGATACAGATGATAGAAATATTTATTTTTTGGAAAGATTTTGCATTTCTATAACGTATCTTCGGATAGCTAGTTTTGACCATTCGCCTTATCTACCTACGAGAGGACAAAGTGATGATCGTTATAGGCAGACCGCTGTAAGCGCAACCCTACTGATGGTTTGCGAGACGTGGAGCGGCGGGTGTGCACGGATATACACGATATTGAGATGATACCCTATATCTTAAGATCAATAGTTTATGCATGTTATTGCAACTGGTACAGATATCTAATGATAAATAATATATTATTAATACTAATAATATTCTTGTCTTTATTAAAATGTTAATCATAAAACGACTACATTAAAAAAATGCGTGTAACCTTTACAAGTAGTTGAAGTAAAATTTATTGGAATTTAATAGTATATATTAACAATATTATATAAATAAAACCGCGTAAGCCCATACGTTAAACATCTATTGCTACCTGCAGCCGGCAACAGACTAGTTTATTGGTCGGTCTAGTTCTCCTCCCGCGTTCCGCAAACCATTAGGAGGGTCGCGCTAACGGCGGTCAAGCTATATTAGCGGTCAAGCTATATTAGGCATCATTATTGAAATGGCGGACCCGCCACGACGTCTCCTAATGGCAACTGCAATCCTCTGCGGAAATTCAAGCCTAGGTCCGATCCATTGGTATGGAGCCCTTGAGCCAAGCAACCGCTCGCGCGATACAGTGACTCTACATTCACTAGCTATCACAGACATACATGACACTACATCATACACACTTGCAATCCACATAGGTACATAGGTTTTGTAATGGACCTTTTTTTTCTCTTTTTTGCCTAGTTAGTTTAGACAAAAATTTACAGATTACTAAATACACATACACATGTTCCTTCCCTCCTACCAGGGACATTTTATTATATGTTTATGAGATAAACCCGCTCTAGGATCTGTCCTCCAATTTTCAGAGTTTTATAAAGCGCAACGGTTTTACCCGTGTTAAAATTATTCGAAATACTCTCCACCGCGCCGCCAACGCACCTGTGTAGCCCAATCCTATCGTTGTTGCTCGTACTTGCCTACAGCTTGCCAGGATAACTGACGTTCATAGTTACTGCTCCGCTCTTTAGGGTCGTAGCGTGAAGTCATATAGCTTCATGAATCATGAATCTGGCTATCATATACAAAAATATTATTTCGGATTCGACTGGTAGATTAGCGCGTTTAAACAAACCTACAATGATATAAAAACCTCCAGCTTTATTTCATCGTATACTGCAAAGTGACTACACTGTACCTGATGGCGAGCACTGTGCAATCCAATAACATTGGAGTCTACCGTGGGATTTACAATCCGTCGACGGTCATCGCTGTCATGCCGGCCTCCTCAAATGTCTCGTCATGTTCTCCTTATATCTAGGCTCTATGAATATACACTCCATAGATGGAATATGCGCTCTATATTTAATCTTTGAAGTGAAACTAATATCTTTCTTAAACGAGATACAACCTACGACCGCATAAGTAAAGTGGATATTTTGATTCGTAGTAAAAGTTACGGTAATCAATAGTCAAATTAAATATAGTAAGACAGCTAACCTATGTTTATAGTCAATTCAATTTTGATGCCGAAATCAAGTATCGACTATAATTACGTTTAATCAAAAGTTTATGTTATCCGTGCAAGAACCGTAAATATGATACACTTTTTCTAGGATGTTTTATTATGTGTTTTACTCAATATCAGTATTGTAAAATTATGTACGAACGCTTTAGCCTCTGAATCGTAAAAAAATTAAACAATAATTGAGTTATGTATGTTCTCAAAAAAGCATGTGAGCTAAGGATTAATCCAGTAAATTATTATAGATTGTGTGTTGTATCGATCAATCAAACTTAATAATAATCTCAAAAATACTAGCTAAATATGTGTTTTGTAAAGATAATTGTGACCAACGAAAACTAGAATCGTTGACAAAAACAAAAACCACAACAGTCAATCGTAACATAACTTAAATCAATCTGGGACGAACAGTACGTATATATTATTGAGTACACAGTATTGTCTTAGTAACTGTATAATTTATATGTGTTTCTGATAATTACAATAGAACACATTGTTTATACATTACCTCATTCTTGTATCCGTTGATAGACATATTTTCAACTGGCGACACGTAGGTAATAACCGATAAGGAGAAGTCGATAATGACGTTAACTATCACAAACACATTTATTTATGTTTGAAGCTGTGATTCAGATGCCTTTTTAATGAAAAGCACAATGTTCTTGGGAATTTTTCTATTGAAATCAAAAACAAGTCTTATCACGACAACACAAAATGAAATTATTGTACGAGGCATCCCCTGTTTGGTATAAAGTGTAAATGATTATTTGTTTTTAATTTTAGTCGCTTATATTGTGTGTAAAATTAAAATCAAAAATATTGTATTCAATTCAGGCCCTAAGAAGGCACTTATGAATGTCAGCACTCTACCACCGGTTCAAAAATCATCCCACAGATCGAGAAGATCCAGCATGAAACTCTATTGAACTTATCAACATTCCCATCCCATATCATATCAAAGAAAGTTACAAATTGCTTTGCAAATTAATTGATAAACGTACATTCCTTAGCTATAATTAAAGGAAATACTATGGAACTTGGCACCCGTTAGATCTCAGATATTTATCGGTGACAACGACTACTCCGAACTTCGTTTTACCGAACTTGGTCCCTTGTTCACATTTATGTTTTTTTATCATATTTTCTTGCTGAAGTATTTTTAATAGAAGCTTAAATTATTCAAATCGTATTCTATAGTGTTCTTTTTCACAGTTGGTACGCTTAACTCTGCTGCATCATACTGTACATATAAATAAAATAAAAAACCTTTTATTTACTACCATAACGATTTTCTCCTACTAAACTAATATTGCTATTACGTCTTACTGCTATTATTTAAACAATCTACTTAATTGTTTTCTAATCAACGTATTATTTCATTTATAATGTAGTCCTCGCCTCCGCGGCTCAGGTCTTCCACAAATTTCTCAATTCGTCTATTTTTTACGCTATTCTAATCTATTCCCAACCACACCTTTCCTTAAAAATATCGCGCCATCTCTTCTTTGGTCTTCCTTTTATCTCCCCATGGCGTCAACAGATAAAATTATCTGACGATTGAAAAATTGGCCCTAAATCTAATATTATTAACTGAGCAATTCTTGTACTATATTTAATTATTGAATTTGAGATGACATTTTACTTTCCAAGTTTGCCAATACAAACTTAAAATTTTATCTAAATTTTAACTGTAATTATGTTATTATACTTGACATTTACTTTTTCAGAGTCGGGGCGAACAAGTTGTTTCCGAAATGGAAGCCAAGGCTCTAGCGGCAAAAATTAATGCAGTCTACATAGAGACATCAGCCAAAACGAGAAAACAACTCAAAGACGCCTTCGACGCTGCCATCTTGGCTGGCCTGCCGGTTATTCATGCTAAGAAACCGTTTTGGAAAAAAATATTTTGCTTACATTAGTTTAATATTAGATAAATAATTATATATTTTTAGAATGTGTATTTTGCAAGTTATGTACAGATTTAATGCAAAAAAAAACTTTTCCTTGTGTGCTAAATTAAAACTTGGATATAAAATGTACCTATTAACAAATCTAAATTTGGTATGATGGTATAAAACGAAACAGTATATTCTATTATATCTAATTTGTATGTTATATATTTGAGTAAGTATTATATATTGAGGATAAAAAAACCTGCTTTAATTATACTCCAAAGGCTAAACCTTAAACATTTGATCTGTATAAACGGATAGTGCCTTTAAAATTCAAAATTCTATCTAGTATTAGTAAATTCATATGAGATACCTTATTCATTAGGTACTGAAAATCTATATTAATTGCATGTAATTAGATATGTTGTTATGTTAGATTTTATAATTTATCCAAACTCTATAAAATTATTGCACTGTAGTACATACAGTACAATTTCGACTGAGTATTCCACAACAGTGGGGACAGTCCAGAGATGATGATAACAGTAACTACCGTCAAGTCGGCCTGTACGACAAAAGTCGCTATATAGCTGGATATACACTCAATGATGTCGAATCGTGATACACCGAAGCTAGTTCGAACTTCGACATTGTGAAGTTTTCAGTATATGTGTAAGGGTTGCTATTCACCTCGTTATAACAATCTCCATGCATATTATTTAACAAGGTATAGATACAACGTGCATGTGAAGCCGACTTAGATGTTTCGGGAAGTGAAAATATTATTCGTCTAAACATGTACGGACAACAAACAATTAGATTGAACAGTATTTTACATTACTGTAGACAGGGATTAACAATAATTAATAGGTAACTATTTCATGTTAATACTGAAATCAATCTCATTCAATATGGCATGCTATAATGTGTATTTGTATTGCAAAGGTTAATTGGCTGACGTGCAAATTTTCACTGTCGATATCATATTTTGTTTTGATATGTATTAATATAATTTTTACCACATCCCTACTTTTAATTGACCATGAATTACTGGAAAAAGTATTCAATATATTGTACATTAAAAATAATGAAATACAATAATGGATGTATTCTTAACTGAATGTATATACAGTTTGTATATGTAAGTATAAGTAAGTGAAATGAGATTTGACTATGTAGATTATTGAAGTGTAAATATCATTCATTTATTTTAAATATTGTTTTGATACTCAATAACACGAACTGATAATTATATTTTAAAATGATTACTGTATAACTCACGTTTTATTTTATTCCTAAATTACACTAATGATTTTTTCTCTGCTGTGTCGGTACGTCATCCCAAGAATATACATATAGGTATGTATCTTGAGGCCGACAATGAATCGGGCATACCTAACAAATGCCTGTTCACTCTTCGCTTGAAGACTCACAAGTTATAGGTGGGCGGGAAGAGAGACGCCGGGAGTGAGTTGCACTCCTTAGCCGTTCGCATAATGAAAGACGAAGCAAAACGCTTCGTGCGAAATTGGGGGTATTACGTGATGGAGAAAACCCTCGCGGCGTCTAGTTGTCCTGCGGTGAAACGGATTGGGCGGAGTTAGGACGTGCAATTCCTGTGCACACTCCAAAATGTAACCTGTAAAACACTGCTTGCTAGGCAAGCTACCTTACGACGATGCTCAAGACTGAGCATTCTTGCCCTCACCAGTGCTTCATCGCAACAAGTCTGCGAGCTCGGCGCTCAATGGAGTCCAAAGCGGCCAACTGATATTTGGCTGATCAATTCCAAAGGTGACAGCAGTATTTTATACATGACCGTACTTGTGCTTGATATAAGCTAAGAAGCTGCTCCGGAGTGAAATACCGCTTAACCTTGGAGATATTAGCGATCCTCCGCGACTTTGTTTGCGTTAAATGGAAAATAACAATTTGCAAAATAATATAAACAGTAACCTATAGAACTCTGGGACAACGTAGCTTTTTCTATTAGTAAAATAACTTTATGTATTGGAACAGTAGTTCAGGAGATAACTCCCTACATACAAACTTGCCTCTAATACCATTTTAAACCACTACCTAACCCTTTTAAAAGTAATAGAAGAATAAGAATATTTCTTTCTTTCTTGATATAATATTTGTTTCCTTTTTAATAATTAAGCTTGTTCATAAAAGTCAAAAATACCGAACACAATTATCATTTGTACCTACATATACAAAGTAGAAAAAGTTTTAAAAATACATTTGACCATACCTGAAAGTTTAGTCAATGCTATTTTTTATTTACTATAGAATATATGATTATAATAGGCTTGCGTTTACCCACTACCTCACCTGATCGTAAGTGATGATGTGGTTTACGATGGAGCACGCTTACCTAGAAGAGGTGCCTATTAACTCGTGTCTTGAAGATACCTAGGTTGTAATTATCGGGAAAAACAAACTCTGGCAAAGAGTTCCACTCTTTAGCGGTGCGCATGATGAATGTGCTAGCAAAATGAATCCGGTAAAAAACCGATAAACAGGTAACTTTACGTCGATATTTAAGGTTTGCCTCAGAATAATTGCTTGAGATTAAATTAATTTAATTTTGATAACAAGGCAGAGTTAAATGAGTTAGTTACACGCACTTCGAATAAGGCTTCAGACACAATATGCGTTTTGTTATTAGGTAAAACGCTCCTATTATACTAAAATTAAAACCAACAGATAAACTAAATTGTTTCCTAAAGTTTCTATAATATTGGTTTAAACACAAATGGTTTTAAACATCAAGAACCAAGAAACATTCGGAAGTTTTAAAATACATATCAGTTCTAGGAATAGTCGGCTTACTTTTAATTATCCGCCGAACTCTTTACCTTTAATCGATGTTTTGAATATCGAACGATCAACGTAATTATAACTATGTAAGAGATTAAAATAGAAACTATTTCGTGGGTTCTTGGATTGTTACAAGATTCAATTACACAAAAGCACAAAGGCGAGATGGAATTTTTAATTGAAATTATATGCTATTAATACTACCTATAACCCGTGCAAATATATCGCGAATTTAAAGAATCTAACATTAGTTTAATCAACTGTTGAGCTGTCATGTCAGTTAGACAATTGTTAATAGATGGCGCATCCTACATGTTAGTTGAATATATTTGACGATATTGCAAATAAAATATAAATGTTTTTAAGAAATGCATTCATTTTATACTATTTATCATCAATAGCGAGGAACATAAGTTTTAAAATGATCTTTGAATTATTGATATCGATAAAGAGTTATAAGAGATATGCCGTTCCCACAAAATACACCTTTGAGAAATAATATATAGAAACTATGTAGTTTGACAGCTATGGTATTTGATTAAAGTTATTATTTATAGTTAATAAAAAGACCTGTCAGTACATTATGTCGGTTAAAAATGAAAAAGAGAAGTTTTCTGCGGGATCTTGATCTGACATATTGTAGATTCTATTTTAATCCATATACTTACATTATTTAAAATACTACATTATATACAATATTAGCTGTACCCGCGGTTCCGCCCGTGTGGACTACACAATAAGGTTTTTTATTTCTTGTGTGGAACCCTAATTATTTTTCTAAAATAATAGTAGCGTAAGTTATACCTTATAACATCAGCTACTTGCCAGTGAAAGTCCCGTCAAAATCGGTCTATACTCCGCCTGTTGTTTATTATTTGACACTTGACAGCTTCGCAAGTATTATTATTCTGTGCTTGACATAGTCAAGTGTCAATTTGACAAAATTTGACCGAACTTAGTTTAGCTTAGACGTGGGTTATAACAGGACAAACATAATATCTGTTATTACTGTTACTGTTACGCAATAATAACAGGTACCAATTTCTGTTATTAGATAACAAGTGTTATTTTTTTCAACCACGGCCCATTAGAAAGTAAATAACATACAAATATGAGTTTAAGAGTACTAGAATACTAGTAGTTTATTGTCATTCTAAAATAACGTCTAAAGCCGGCAAACGAGCAGGCGGTTCACGTGCGGCTTTAGGTATATAAAAAAGATATTTACATATTTTGATGCAAAATTACTAACTGCTGGAGCTTTCTTACCCCTTGACGAGTTCTCCTCGTCGAGAATAATAGAATTATTCTATTGTAATTTTCCTTGGAAGCAATAGGTACTCGCAGTACTGAGATCACGTGATCAGTCAAAAATGAAAAACATATTCTTTTTAATGAAAAACTACTTACTTTTATTATATTACAAATTCAATTTACAATTAATATTAATTAAAATATTTTTAATTTGATAGTACTCTAACAACAGTTTTTTTTAATGAACTAGAAAACTTTAATACACTCATTTGAATGCTGCGTCAAAAAATGCGGCTGACAGTATACGGGATTGCGTTTCGTTTTAAATAGTAACCAGTATAACTGGCTATAAAGGAACGGCTTCACAGTATACTATATTGACGTCACATTGTACAGTGGTCGCAGTGCATATCGGAACATACCCTAAGACAATAAAATAATCATGCTAACATTAGTCCTGCAGTGTTTCCGAACACAAAATATGTAACAGATAACTCATAATACGACTAGAAATACTTTCCACTTTTGAAAGATGATAATATGTTCTTGTAAGATTACAATTTCTATTTTTACGGGTTATAATACTAGGTGCTTCTCATTTTAGCAACAGTCTATCAAATGGGTGTGAGCGAGCTAGTTTAATCAACGAAATAATAGATAACACGATCTAATTAAGGAGTGACATTTCAAGGATAATTATCTTTTCGTAAGATTATAATTTGTATTTTTCGTCTTATAATACTAGTTGCTTCTCGTTTTAGCAACAGTCTATCAAGTGGGTGGAGCGAGATAGAGTAATAACCGAAATAACAGATAACAGGATCTAATTAAAGAGTCACGTTTCAACAATGATATCTTCTTGTTAGATTACAATTTATATTTTTCGGGTTATAATACTAGGTGCTTCTCGTTTTAGCAACAGTATATACAATGGGTGTGAGCGAGATAAATTAATCAATGAACTACCAGGTAATACGAAATAATTAAGGAGTGACGTTTCGAGGATAATTATCTTCTTGTAAAAATACAATTTATATTTTTCGTGTTATAATACTAGGTGCTTCTCGTTTTAGCAAAAGTCTATCAAGTGGGTGTGAGTGAGAAAGATTATAAGTCAAATAACAGGAACTAATTAAAGAGTCACGTTTCAAAAATGATATCTTCTTGTTAGGTTAAAATTTCTATTTTTCGGGTTATAATACTAGGTGCTTCTCGTTTTAACAACAGTCTATCAAATGGGTGTGAGCGACATAGATTAATCAACCAAATAACAGATAACACGATCTAATTAAGAATTCGCTTTTCAGAAAGGATTTCTTCTTATGAAACGACTTCCTATAATTTTGGTTTATTCCAAATAAATACTAGGTGTGTCTCGTTTTAGCAACAGTATATACAATGGGTGTGAGCGAGATAAATTAATCAACGAACTACCAGGTAACACGAAATAATTAAGGAGTGACGTTTCGAGGATAATTATCTTCTTGTAAGAATACAATTTCTATTTTTCGGGTTATAATACTAGGTGCTTCTCGTTTTAGCAAAAGTCTATCAAGTGGGTGTGAGTGAGATAGATTATAAGTCAAATAATAGGAACTAATTAAAGAGTCACGTTTCAAAAATGATATCTTCTTGTTAGGTTAAAATTTCTATTTTTCGGGTTATAATACTAGGTGCTTCTCGTTTTAACAACAGTCTATCAAATGGGTGTGAGCGACATAGATTAATCAACCAAATAACAGATAACACGATATAATTAAGAATTCGCTTTTCAAAAAGGATTTCTTCTTATTAAACGACTTCCTATAATTTTGGTTTATTTCAAATAAATACTAGGTGTGTCTCGTTTTAGCTTATGACAATATTATACAAAAGACAAAGACAAGAATAGTTGTTTTAGTGACCGGCCTGTTATCGAATACTGAATATGTTGATTGTTGATAGTGGTTGAATAATTTGAGTATGGGTGAATTATAAATGGTATTTTTTAACAGATATAATGAGATCGCAAGAACAACTGTTATCTGTTATCTTCGAATACTTGTGATTTATATCTGTTATGATAAATACGCCTCACTCCTAGTTTAGCTGTTTGAGACACAGAGTACATTTGTATATAGGTTTAAGCTTTGAAAAACCTACCGTTACTTAAGAGATTTTGCTTTTTTATTTGAAATCATGTCTGAAGAACTACATTATGAGGATGTAGATATATCTGATATAATAGACGATTCGGGGCCATTCCTCGAAGATCCCGCAGATATACATAATACTGAAATAACAGGTATATCAGTAAACACTATACAACAATCAGAAACACCTTATTCAGAAGATCAAACCTCGGAAAAGAAGCAACATAAAAGTGAAGTTGTAAGAACGACCAGATTACCTATGGCAAGAATAAAAAACATAATGAAAATGGATCCCGACGTGAACGTAATATCTGGTGACGCTGTATTCTTAGTTACTAAAGCGACTGTAAGTTTTATAATCCAAAAAAAAAAAAATAAGCTTAGTGATAAATTCCCTATGATATGCAGGCTATGTAGGTTTTGTATGGCATGAAATAGCAAATATGCATACAGTCCATTTGATATTTAAATAATCTGGGTGCAGTTATTTATAAGTAATCTCAAAAATAACTTTAGTTCGGGACCTAGTTCTGAACTCAGGAGTCCAATGTAAATGGTTGGACTTCAGAATTGCTACTGCTGAATTTGAATGATGTGAAGGGGCGGGATTGGTGGGGAGAGTGAAAGGTACCCTGTGAAGGAAAAGTGTGGAAATTATTATTTATCGAAATATTAATTTTTTTCATTTTTGAGTATGATGTTTATCTAAGATTTTTGTATGAATTTTTAACAGATAAGTATTTGTTTCTGGCGTTATGATCACAGTTCAAACCTAACCTAACCAATTTTAATGCCAAAACGGAAAAACCAAAATATGTTATTCAAAATGGCACAGAATGTTGAAGTAGGCCGTATTTAACATAAACCAAACAATGATCATCCAAAAATTAACAAAAATATGTATAGAATAAAGTTGAATTTCAAAAATCTTACCTATCTATATAAAAATTACAATTTTCAAAAATTGATTTCTCAAAAACTATTTATTTCCGCAGTGTAAAATTTTATATTTAGGCTAATTATAGAGTTATCTGTATTAAAAAATGGGAGTTTGAACTCGACAGTAGCAATTCTAAAGTTGAGTCGAGTAATTAAGTCTTGCAGATTGTCTGTATGGATTGAGGAGCCACTCCAAATTTTAAGTTAACTTGCACCCTTATTTAATAGATAGATAGATTATTTATAGCAAAAATTCTGGAATTAGTAGTAAAATGTATCAAAATGAATGTAAAAGTGGCTTCTCAATCTAAATATAAACTTATATGTGATATATACTCATACACCTTAAAAGTTGTATAAATTGTAAATATGTAAATAATAACTGGTTCTTTTTTCAGGAATTATTTTTAGAAACTATAGCAAAAGAAACTTATTCTTATACAGCATCAAATAAGAGGAAAGTAATTTCAAAGAAGGATTTAGATCTTATAATAAGTAAAGTTGACTGTCTATGCTTTTTGGAAGGTGCTATGGATTTTTGAAGATAATTTACTTTATTTTAAATATAATTTATTGTGAATATACAAGGGAGTTTAATTAAAATATGATCATATTGGATTGGAACACCACAATTTGATCATACATCATGTTGTAGTTAGAAGAAGTAAAAGGTAAGTTTGACTACTGGGCAAATCGAGTTAATTCAATCCTAATAGTTCTTGCTTACAAAGTCTCAGTATCCAATCAATAGAAATCTAAGGTTCTAACAACATGGAAGAATGTAGTTTCACTTCACATAGTCAACTGGGAACAATGATATAAAAACAACTGCAATCACATTCAAAATATTTCAGTTTATTAATTTCACAATTTTATGTACATTTCATTTAAGTATTTATTATTCCGTTTCAAACACTTATTATGTAACACAAATATCTATTACTCCAAAGAAATTAAAAAGTAGAAGAGAATAAGTTTGTACTTCAATTGTACAAATTTAGATTATAGCATTATTATAAAATAAGTATTAGTTTAATCTTCATCTCATCGTCAAGCAGCCAGCAATGAATACATAACCATAAATTCATGAAAAAAAAACATGCATTTCAATAGTATTGAGTAACATTTTTTTCTTTAAAAACAATTACTATTTTCCACAAAATTAAAAAAAAAACAAGGCAAAAATATAATTTACATTAAAAAAAGTGGAACTTTTGATAAAACCTATTAAGATTTATGAATTGATCACATTCACCCTCACAGTATTCATAATTATTTACACAATGTACAGTGCCTAACATCTATTGTAAACAATTTTAAATTTATTATATGAACAAGAACATACAACAAATATGTTATGTTAATGTTCCCATTACAATTGATATCGACCATATGATTTGATTTAAAATATCTTTAATATAACTGATAATATGTCAACATCTTGAAATAATCACGAAAATCATTGCTAAATGAGAAGGGTATCAAAGTTATGCATTTGTGTTAAAAAATCATCAACTAACATAATAAAATAAAGTAATATTACAGTAAAACCAAAGTTACCGTAAAATTTTACATTACAGAAAAATCAGAATTTATTAAAACATTTTACAGAATTGTTGGTTTTCTTTGCACTGTTAATAATAATTACACAACTTTTTTAGTTTAATTGTAAACTTGTAATAAGGTAATATGCGATAGGGGACTAAGGGGACGGGCAGCTGAGGACAATCTAGGTAGAGATATTTGGAGTCCCGCAGAACCAAAACATTTTAAATCAGATCTAAAGCAAGGTCTCCATACGCATGCAAAAGATAAAAAAAAAACCTTAAAAAAAATAATGACTTAAAATAAATGTTCACTAGGGAGTCCTATAGAAATTATCTTCTCTTTTATCAGCATCAGAGGTAACACTATTTTCCTGTTTTATGAAAAAATTCTTAGGTTCAGAGAAAACTAGATTGGAAAGGTGCTGGAGAAAGTCTCCAACTCGCTGAGTCCTCCTCTGGATATATGAACGTTTCGTTTAAAAAATAAAAAAGAATTCAGAGGCGAAATATGCACAAGGTACTTGAAAAAAAACTAAAGCATGCATTAAAACTTTTAAGCAGATATCTACCATATGTTATTAGAACGATTCTATGAACCCGGTTTGAGAAATGCGACAATCTGATGGGTTTCGCAGAAACTATTATTATAATTTTATTCCAATAATGTAACCTTTATAATAATATTTGTGAAGTTGATATGATACAATGATACGCTTCGTATTATATTAGCGCGTTAATTTTACTATAATAATTCCCGTTACGAGCCGTCAGCACAAACAACTCTGACCGCTTATTAAACTGTATGGGAGAAGGCGTGAGACGCGCTGCATGACCAATTGAATAATCAATTTGTGTTCACAACGGGAACTACATTATACCGTACAAATGTAGGTCCTGCTTAAATAGCATTGAAAATCTTTAAATTAAACAAGAAATACAAAATAGTAAATTATATGTGAATATTTTTCATATTCATATTATTCATATTAGTAAAAAATATGAGAAGTTGATTTATTCCACAGATGTTTATATAATTCTTAGTATGTTTGAAACTTAAAATAACTTGAAATGTTGCGTCAGACTTAACCTGATCTGTCATAAAATTACTTATACGTTTTTTTTTACAACAAATATACCGCTTTATAGTCAATGTATATTTAATTATATTGGCACATAAAAGTCTTAATCTATCTGAAACGGTAAATTGGCTGCTATTCTGGGTTTCTTCTTTTTTATGGGTTTTGTTGTTGCATCACTCTGTTGCTGGATCTGCAAACGAAATATATTTTTTAAATAATAGAAGCAATGACGGCTCTGTGGTATCGGTTAGGGACACCTCATAGATCGAAGATAGTTTGAATCCCTGCAATGAGACTGACTTTCGGTGAAAGAAAACATTTGCCGACGATCGACAATAAACTAGCTCTTATTGGACGGTTTTGTTCCCCTCCCGCGTCCCGCAGACCATAAGGAGAGTCGCGAATACGGCGGTCAGCCCATAGAGCGTCAATATTCAACCTGCGGCCTACTATGTCGAAGAGCATAATATGACTGGCGGAGTCTCTTACAAAGGCTTGTCATAGTGGCTCTCAGGTTGAGTATTGACCCGGCATACCTAAGGCGGGTAAAAAACAATAAGCCTCATGCATTACTCAAAGTATTCAATAATTGTCGAGTAAAAAGTGTAAATTTCTGAGTTTTTCACGCACGTGAAACGCATTATCTACGATGCGAATACGATAAAATCATTAACCTAATAAAAAAAAATTAATCCTGCGACCCGTGTGAAATCACTGATGTAATATAGCTCAGGAAAAAATGATGCCTTGATGCCAACTTCACTAACTGGCCAATTTTTGAAGTTGGCCGGATCTTGAAGTGCTATGTGGTGGTCTTTGTTTTGATTCATAAACATGTTGTTTGGCATTATTTTTATATATAATTCTTCTGTAAATGTGTATGTGACTGAACTCCTCCTAAACGGCTGGACGGACATGAAATTAATTGTGTGTGTTTATTATCAGTCCCTGGATGGTTTAGATTTGCAATTGAACGCGGCAGGTGGCACTACGATCGAGTTCTAGGATTTTTTTTAATTGCAGGCAATCCAAAAATCCGGCAGCACAACGTCTGTCAGATCCGCTAGTATTATGTAATTTTGACGGTATTTTACGTGATGTAGTTTGGTTATCTTATACAATTGAAGTGAATTATAAGCAATAACTGGGAACATGCACTTTAGATTGCCATAAAACCCCGGACAAAATTTTAACAAGGGGCCTCCATATTAATTATTAAAGCTATGTTAAGATTGCAAGAAAAACAATGTTTGAATTGGCTGTAAGGTTTAGATACCCTTGCCTTTTCCTTTCACGAAGAAAGAGAAAACTATACAAAAAAAGAAGTAACACTGAAGATCGGTAGGAGTAAGTTAGATCCACTTCATAACATAAAAAAAAGTTTTTTTCATTATTGATATTTTATTAATTCTAAAATCATTTATATTATAATACTCACGGGTATATTTGTTGGCTGTGGTTTCGGTAATATTGATTTCGGTGCTAACAATTCCTCCGTGTCCTTTCTCGAAAGACTATTTGTGTTTTGGATTCTTCTGTAATGAAAATTATTGTGGTAAGTATAGAGATAAAACTTGTGTATATGGTTAAGAAAAATTACATTATAAGATCTATATTTTTTAGTAGCACGACATAGTGACGTAACTTTATCTGATGGTAGGCGCGGTACAACCTAATGACAGTGACGACTACCGAAAGATAAACAACCATCGCCACTAGGTGCTGTCATAAAGGCCTGCGTAAACAGAAACTGAATATGCACGGTTGTCCCGAACTAGTTTGGCTGTACAGCCCTATCGCCCCCCTATAGCTATTTCCTTGTTCGATACTCAGCAGAGTGCATCATGTTTAGGCGAGGTTGGATTAGGTGTAAAAATATTATTGTCCCGCTTATACTGTATATTGTACCCCCTATAAAATGACCAACATAGAATGAACACTTTAAAGGATCAATATTTATATCTAAAGCTTATTCCGATAATAATTATCAACTAGAATATCTACTAATTATTTTTGCTGTTTTTTTGTTTAATACACTGTATAGTAATATATAAATATGTACGTAAAAGTCGTTAAAAAAATCCGATGACGTTTGCGGCATAAAATATTCCATATATCGTTTGATTCATACTGCCGAGAAACCAACCGACATTTGCCTTTTTACTAGCAATAAATTTATTTTCATTTGAACAGCTATTTTTATTGGAATAAAAAGTTTCGAGGCTTTAAATATTTAAAAAACAATTGTGTATTTGAAAAAAAAAGAATATCGATTTTTTAATGTATTTTATTCGGTACTGTATTCAAATTTTTTTTTTAAATAGCTTTTGAAATATTGCGAAAAAAAAGATAGTTTTGTTACAAAACTTATATAATATGATCTTTCCATTTATCACAAAAAAAATCCACTCATAAGAAATCAGTCCGAGGTATTCAATTTATTAAGTTATTGTGCAATATGTATATGTTGAAAAAAGATTAAACAAAAGTCCCTACCATACCATGGTGATAAATCCATCAGTGATTCTCTTTTGGTATCAGCCAGTGTATATCCAGGTGCCGAGAGGCTAGCAGGCCGGCATGACATTACCGATCTATCGATGGTCGCCGTTACTATAGGATTGTACTGTGCTTACCATCAGCCATAGTGCTGTCACTGGGCCATGCTACTATAAAACAAAATCTACCCTCTAATTAAGCATTGTGTTTAATTTTTATTTAAGGTAAAAACCTTGTCAAATTAAAATAGAAGACAAGAATGCGGAAAGGTTACTTTTTACCAATTGAACAGGTAAGGAATTTTATTATTTATATTTTTTTTGTAACCAATATTATAATAATAATATCAAAGAACATACCTTCGACTAGTCTGAACTTGAAGTGGTACAAATGGATTTGCTATTTGTTGTTGCTGGGGATTCGGCTTGACTTGATGCTCCACGTTTGAAACTGGTTTTGCATTCTGGTACAAAAAATAAATCCTTTTAAAATGGACATATCTGCAAGTATCAACTGTATAAATGCAGTCATCGAAAAAAAGATAAAAACAATTGTTGTCTCGTTCCCACACATTGGAATTTAGACCTTTAAATCTTATGACTAGTAATTGAAATATGGCCTTGAACTGGACAAGTGCACTGATCAATATTTGTAATATATACAGTACTAGCTGTGCCCGCCGCTCCGCTCGCGTGGACTTCTAAAAAAAAGTTTTATTTTAAAGAATCGCGTCGAATGACGTGAGTTCGAACCCCTACAATGAGCCTGAGCTTTCGGTGAAGGAAAACATCGTGAGGAAACCATAGCATGGTGGTAGGGCTTTTTCTGATGCCCGCCTGGCTAGCTACCACCCTCAAGTTGAAAATCTGTCGCCAAGCATCAACAGGTGTGTTCCGGCAGCTGCACTTGAGAGCCAGTCTTCCACTAGGTTTAGCGTTTACCATCCTGGGCCATATCGTCACTTAACATCAGGTGAGCTTGTGGCCACTAAGCTAAACCTATAATGATAAAAAAAAAAAAAAAAGATGTCAATTCCTTTAAAAACTCTCAAGTTATATGTTGAAGGAGACACAGACGAGAGAATTCGAGCGAATCGGGGGAAGTCAACTACGTACGGGTGAAAACCCTCACGGCTTTTAGTTTGTTCTGTAGTAGAACAGGGAGGGCGGAATTAAATCATGTAATTCCTGCGCACACTCTCCAAAGTGTAACCTATATAATGAGTGAAACCGTGGGGTACAGCTAGTGTTTCATATATGATGTGGAAAGTAGTACTCACTCGAGCCCAGCTGGGTATCAGTGCATTGCTTGCGTCTGCCGAGGTGACGCTGGGCAGGTGTTTCGGGAAGACCTGCTGGTGTTCATGCTGCCTGTTCGGTTGACCTCCCTGGTGGTTATGATTGTATTGGTTCTGACTTGAATGATTCCTCTGGTGGAACTGATTATTAGTTTGATGGAACTGGTTACGCTGGTTGGCCGGGTACGGCATGTTCTGGTTCTGGCTGCGTATTTGGAAATGCGGATTCTGGAATTGCGGGTATGGTATTTGACTGGGACCAGGGCCTGCGAATGGTTGGCCGAAGGTTGGGAAGGGTGGAATGGGGGGTTGGTTCTGTAATGGAAATGAGAAAATATAAATGTCATAATATTTATAATGCACTATCTATACATGAAGTTTCATTTGACAATAACTATTTTCCCACAGGGATTCGAGACTTGCCGCCATAGGAAAAATTGTAGAATATAAAAAGCCTTTCCAGCGACATTTAACGTTATTGCTCATACAGGCTGGGGTCCATACATTTTTGACGGCCCTCCTTTCTAGTATTTATTTTCATTACTTATAAAAAATGTGTTTTAAACAATTTCATTAAATTGTATTATATACATGTAACCGGATAATTGTACGAATCGTTAGCTTATAAACAATCCTATCAGATTGTAAACTGTCGGTAGATTGTGAACGGACACTAATACTTTACAATGTAAGGGTTACATTTTCGTAAGGTTATTGGATGGATTAGGTTGGGCCTGTGACTAGCCAAACAAATTAGTCATTGTAGATTCACATTTGTCAAGTCTTAATATCATGATTGCTCATAACGTCAAAAATTCAAAATCCCGGAGCAAGCAACCATTTCTAAATGTTTAAACACTTTATTGACATGGTGAGAATAACACTCGTGAAGTAATATTTATTCATTATTGTACAACTTTATTCTTATTATTTAAATTAAATTAAAAATATGACACAAAAAACGCGGCATTATGTTAATGTGACCGCGCGTGACGTCATTATTCAATGAATAAAACGAAGGTTAAAGATTATAATATACAACGAGTTTACTCGAAGTTCAGTTAAAAATAACACTACAACTGTATATATAAACGTCGAAGTTTCCTGATCGGCGTGTATAATCCCGAGACATAATTAAAAAAAAATATTGCCAAGAGTTAATAAACGAACAATTTTATTTTCTTCGATTTGTAACTGTAGGCTTTCTATCAACAAATCAATATTTAAATCTTTAATTTTTAAACATAATGCTTACTCGCGAATTAAACGTGTCAGTTCACAATTTACCGACAGTTTAAAATCTGAACAGAGTGTATATAAACTATCGGTTGATACAATCATCTGGTGACATATATAAAGATTTATGTTTATATGTTGAACTAAAATGAATTTAATATTATTCTATAGCTAAAGTGAGTTAAGTTCTGTTGAATACTGTGAATAATGTACTACTTGAAAATGGCTGTTTTAGAACGGTCACGCATGTATAATAAATTCCGTCTGATATCGATGATAGCACATCACTCAAACAAATACCTGTTTTTTTTTTGTTGTCGTTACTTGAATAAATATCTCATAACATAACGACCGAGCAGTCTTAATACACGTAATACCTGAAAGTTTTTATTAGAAAGTACATTATAACAAAAAATCTTATTTTAAAGTTTGCTTGTATATTTTTTTTATATTACACTGGTGACAAATAAGCATACGGCGCGCCTGATAGTAAGCAACTACCCATAGACTATGGACGCTTGTAATACCGTAGGTATCAGTAGCACGTTGTCGACCTTGAACCCCCTTACCCCAAGGGGCTCTGGAAACCCTACTCACAGCAGTAACACAACACAATGTCATTTGGCTGCGATCTTCTATAGGGTGGAGGTATTCCACCAGTCGGGCTACTCCAAGTAGAGAGGAATCTCCAAAGAAATTTATCTGTGTCCTACCTCTCTACCTAACGTTTCAGACTTAAACGGAATAGATAGCGCGATTTACGCTAGATAAACACGCTACGGTCTACCTGTATAGGCGTGCCTGCGCAGGTATACCGGATCCGTCTTTCTGCAGATTTTTGATCTTGCGCAGGCGAGCGGTGTAAAATTATTAATATTTTTTTCAAATGACACCGTACAAGTGAAACTGTGCCTGTGACCGTGCCCATACACGCCACTAGACTTTGTCGTTGCGCAACGTAGTTATTGTATCGTAGCGTAACTATCTATTTATTATGAGCGGTTTCTGTCGTTACTCAAACACTAAATGTTCCGTGCGACGAAAAAACGTCGCTATTATCGCTATCAAGTCGAAGTTCGTTGTACGTGGTTACCAAAAGGAAATATAATTGTTCTCCCGTTGAGACACATAGGAATTAAGACCGTTGACGGCGTTGACTCTTATTTATGAAATCTGGCCTTGAACTAAACAACCGCACAACGCACAACGAAAAATAATTGTGTCTATATAAAAATACACTATTTAATAGTGATTTTTAAATCTTTCATGATTTTTTAATTCGGTGTACATTTAAAATAACTCATAACAATTAGTTGATAAGTAGGTATAGTGTAGGTTATGAACAATTATGTTTTTGATGTGTAACGGGTTACGGTTACATCTTGACGGATACCGTCTTGACAATAACATCTCGCCATGGTCAGCAGCACTTTCCTCAATAAAAGTATACAAATTTGAAACAAAATTAACTTCAAAAAATAATATTATAGTGTCAACGATAGCTTCGTAACGTACAAGCTTATAGGTATAAAAACACGGCAGCGATAATAACCTAGAAATCGGCTACTGAAATGGATAGTTCTGGAAACCGTTATCAGTGTTCAATACGTGCACAGGCAGACCACAGCGTGTATAGAGCGGCCGTTATTCATAAATTTCAAGATCGTAAATTGGCATTTACCTTAAAATTACTATTGACCCATTCATTTGTGAATACTTCTTGCGGTTGTTGCGTTCTAACGCTGTTGAAATTATTCGCTTCTTTGCGCCAGTTTTGCTGTTGGTTCCTGTTAACATAACAAACATACAAAATGTTAATTATCGTAGAACGTATAACGATAAAAATAATTATATTCATTTGTATGAAGCGTTTGACAAAATTCGATTTTCCTAAGGTTATTACACCCTAGACAACTTATCGTCTTTTTTCCTACTTAACTAATATTGAAGAATAATATATACTAACATAATATTACAAAGCACAAGAGATGTTTGTTTGTTTTTTGAAAGCGATAATTTGTGACACAGCCGATTTAATTTGAAAAATTATTATTACATATTACAGCTTATTTATTGAGGAAGGTTATAGACTATATAACTTCACGCTATAACCCTGAACAGCGGAGCAGTAACCTTGAACGTTAAGCAATCTGGCAAGCTGCAGGCAAGCACGAGAAGTGAGAACAATAGGCTACATGGGCGTTAGAGGTGGCACGGTGGAGTTGGTCGAATAAATTTAACATGGGTGAAACCGTGAGGCCCAGCTAGCTATATATAAGATGCATAATTATTTAAAATATATATGATATTATATATCTGTACATGCATGCAGATGGTAAAAAATGGTCACTAAAAGTGGACAAATTTCACATCTCATGCATCACGCCAGGTTGATATTGACTCCTAGATGTGTGTGTAGACATAATTTGAAAAACACTAATTTATACAATAAAAAATTGTTTTCTGGAAAGACATTAGAATAAAAATAAAACAGAATTTGTAAATATGACTCTATTTAAAACTATTATGGATTCACAATATCGATAAAGCTTGTGTGTGATGAAAAACAATGTTCTAATTTGTGTTAAAAAAAACAATAATTGTATTGACTGAACGAATAATTATTAACTCGTTTATGTATGTAGTGTTTATGGTATGATTATATTAGACAAAAAAAAAGCTGTAAAAATGTTCTTACCCATTTAATACTTGCCATAGAGTTGTTTCTATATGGTAGCTTGCATAGGTAATAATAACAATGTATTTAATTGGATAATGTATTATTATGTCTATGTAGGATGAAAGGGTATTCCTTTTTGTTTTGATACGATAGTGATAGTGTATTGACTGTGAAAAAGGAGGGTTATGTTTTTCGAACGTATCTCTATTTCTTTTGCACTCTCTGTAGCCTAAACGGCTTGATGGATCATAGCACGTGAAGGGTCGTTAGATTCTTCTTAATTGGGTAAAAAGAATATCGATTTTTTTATGTATTTTAAAGCTTCATCATAATTATGATAATAGTCAATTGGAAAAACTCTACGAGTTTGTGACGTCATAATGTTAAAGGAATTTCATCGATTAAGAGTTAAAGCACTGTATCAGCTGTGTGCTAAAATGAGTAGAAATTAACATTGTGACGTCACACGCGCTCGGATTTATTCGGGAACGATCGGCGCGTTTTCGGTACTGAATTCAAAAAGTAATATGTATTTTGAAATATTGCGAAAAAAAAAACAAAAAAAAAGTTTTGTTATAAAACTTATATATGATCTTTCCATTTATCACAAATAAAACATTTTTCAAAACCCAATTGCGGGAGTGGCTTAGACTATATAATATTTAAGTATAACGTCTACAAAACAAATAAAAAGAAAAAATAGATATGTCAAATTTAGTCAAGTGTTTTTCTTTCCGTCATGTTTTTGTTTCCTTTTTAATAATTTAGGTTGTTTATATACATAATTGCTCTCACATCTTCTTTTGTTGTATTTATTTCTAAAATCAAAAGTGTAAAATCGTATTATAAATTTACTAGCTAGGACCTTTTATTTAGTGTAACATTAACGTGTCCAATCTTGCAAGTTATGAGTCACGAGGAACTTGACTTTTGTTTTGGTTGTTGGTTGTTGTTGTTTTGGTAAGTGGACCGAAGAAATGCCAATGCCATTGCAAAAGAATGCCAAGAAACGAGACAATTAAAGGAATTTTGCAAACCTTTGCACAGTAGTAGGACATCATTGTCTAATAAAAGACGTGATCACGATAACTGTCTTCTTATTTGGTGGCAATGTGTGTTTATACAAATTCCTGCCAATGTCACATGGATAAATTTTTTTTCTAATGTTCAAAGTTTATGCAACAATTAAACAAGATGGTGGCTCTATTGTTAGAACTGTCAAGGGAGTTATTGGTGGCAACTCAAAAGGAATGTGTTTCCAGTTATAAATAATAAAATAGTACACGAAACCCAATATATCACGCAAAATGTCGCCTCCTAAATTATACAACATAAGGACGAATATAAATTTTTGAATAAAAATTTAAACAGTTACACCACAGATCAAGATCTAGCCAAAAAATTCTTGAAAAAAATTGTTCGCCCTGTTGTACCCTTAGGGATTTCCAGGACCAATTCTACTTTTACTTGTAAATTAGCCCCGTGTAAATATTTACACACATTACAGAATGTAAACAATCCAACGGATATCGTGTTAAACAGATTGTTAATAGATGGCGCTTTCTACCAGTCAGTTGAATATGTTATCATTATCAACAACATCAGGCATTTCTAATTAAAGAGGTTTTAAAATTAATTTTATAACGAAAATATTAATTACAATATATTTGTCTATTTTTCCTCGATATCGGAGAAAATACACTTTAAAATGATGTGTGTAACATTAATTACGTCGAAGAATTAAGGGAGATAAGGTTTTAACAAAAAAAAAAACACGTTTGGGAAATAATATATAGAAATTAGATAAAGGTTTATAGTAAGTTGAAGAGAGTCGCAAGATATTTCGACTTACTTTATCGGAGGCGGTTGCGGTTGCGAAGGTGATAGCGCTTGATTATTTGACTTCGCTCGCCAATTCTGAACATTTTCTTCCGCAGTCTGTTATCAAATGAAAAATATTAAGCTTCGATAAGGTGCTTAAATTTCTTTAATGTTTTACAGGAACACGATTGACTCGATCTCACTTGAGGGTAAGTGAAGAAGAGGCCAAAGATGGATCGGGTTTACCAATCAGATGCCTATTCACTCCTTCATTTGAAGACGTCCAAATTATAGATAGTGACGCCGAAGAGTGAATTTCACTCCTTATTAAGAAGAATTTTTATTTTGTTTGCGCGGAACTGTAATTATTTTTATAAAATAAAAGTGGTAAGTTACTCATTATAACATCAGCTATCTGTCAGTGAAAGTCCCGTGAAAATCTATCCAACTGTTTCGAAGATTACCCGAAACAACCATACAGACAGACAAAATATTTAAAAAAGTTTTTTTTTTATAGGTTGCGTATATATTTTCATATGCATTTAGTAAAAAGGTATTCTTTTGACATAACAAACAGACACTTCAATTTTATTTATTTGCATGTATAGTTAACAAATTAGCCTAATTATTAATTATATTAAGAGGTGAAAAATATCAAGTATATTTAAAGTCGTTAACATTACCTTGTCCTTCTTTGTAGATTCCGTTTCATTTTCACTTATTTTTAGTAAAGTCCTCAACAGATTTGTGGCTTTGTCCTGAAAACAAAAACGAGTAGTTTAATAGCTCTTTTCAATACTTCCTAAAGATTACGCCCGAGATATTGATAGAAGAACTAGTTGTAATTAGCTCATTTCAATACTCCCTAAAGATTACGCCCGAGATATTGATAGAAGAACTAGTTGTAATTAGCTCATTTCAATACTCCCTAAAGATTACGCCCGAGATATTGATAGAAGAACTAGTTGTAATTAGCTCATTTCAATACTCCCTAAAGATTACGCCCGAGATATTGACAGAAGAACTAGTTGTAATTAACTCATTTCAATACTCCCTAAAGATTACGCCCGAGATATTGACAGAAGAACTAGTTGTTATTAACTCATTTCAATACTCCCTAAAGATTACGCCCGAGATATTGACAGAACTAGTTGTAATTAACTCATTTCAATACTCCCTAAGGACGAGTTATTGACAGAAGAACTAGTTGTAATTAACTCATTTCAATACTCCCTAAAGATTACGCCCGAGATATTGACAGAACTAGTTGTAATTAACTCATTTCAATACTCCCTAAGGACGAGATATTGACAGAAGAACTAGTTGTAATTAACTCATTTCAATACTCCCTAAGGACGAGATATTGACAGAAGAACTAGTTGTAATTCGCTCATTTAGATATCTTTGTCGATCCCGATGACGACATCGAGAAAGCTAACAATTTCTACGCGTCCGCTCCCGCAACATATGCGTGCTCGCGCCCACGCCCGCGAAACCACCGTTCCCTCCGCAGGGGACGTACGGTTAACTTCGCTCCCGCACATCCGCCACGACCACCCTCCTCTGCGGCAACTCAAGCCTAGGTCCGATCCATCGGCATGGAGCCCTTGAGACAAGCAGCCGTTCGCGCGATACAGTGACTCTACATTCACTAGCTTTCACAGCCATACATGACACTGCATTATACACACATGCACAACACACAGGTACATAGGTTCTGTAAGGGACCTTTTTTTTTCTTTTTTTTGCCTAGTTAGATTAGACAAAAAATTTCAGACCACTAAATACACATACACATGTTCCTTCCCTCCTCCCAGGGGGCAGAAACATGTATATATGTATAGTTAGTTTAGATCGAATGATAGGGATTTAGTCAGATCGCGACTTAATTGCATACGCGCAACAGTCCGAGCCGAGGTTCGGCCACTTTGGCACCCTCGGATGTTGTTGCTTAGCTTTCGTGGCTGAGTGCCCTAATCGCTCGCCCCCAAGCCCGGTAAAGCTGTAAAAGCCGTAAAGGCTCTAGGGCCCCTAAGGCTAACAGGATAGTCAGTTCGAAAAAAAAAAAAGAAAAAAAAAAAATCATTTAGATACTCCCTAAAGATTACGCCCGAGATATTGACAGAAGAACTAGTTGTAATTAACTCATTTCAATACTCCCTAAGGATTACGCCCGAGATAATGACAGAAGAACTAGTAGTAATTCGCTCATTTCGATAGTCCCTGAAGATTACGCCTGAGATATTGACAAAATAAAATAATTTTTTACTACTTGCCGGGGACGCAAGACGCGTCGCGCCAGCATGACATACGCCTACATTGTTATGGGTCACTCCTTGAGCTATCCACTGAAACCCATTTTCTCTTACTCTAATTAATGTTACGTACAATCTTAATGAATATAATCGACGAAATATCCATCTATAATATTGTTAACCTGTGGCGGTCCGTTGACACCGGTCTCTGCCTGATCCATGTTATCGGCTAACCCGGCCAATTTGTCCACCGGTGGGCTGTGAAGTGAAAAATTCATTTAGCAGAGTGTACATTTAAGGCTAAATCTAAATAAACGTCAAACTGACATGGTGATATAACATCGAAATGATATCTCCACTACGTATAAAAAAGGCGTAAAAAAACTTTTTATTAAAAAATGTATAAACGCAAACAAAACAATATTTAATAATTGGGTATTTAAAGTAACGCCTTCGTCAATCAAAATAATAATAATCTCTATATACTATTTCTCTGAGATGATTTTTCGGAAAACTAACAAAATTAACGACAGAAACCTTGTTTTAAAGATTATTTTACACGCTATTGACGACAAAAAGTTTACAATTAATCTAATTTTCAACTTGAGGGTAGTAGCTAGCCAGGCGGGCTTTAGAAAAAGCCCTAGCACCATGCTATGGTTTCCTCACGATGTTTTCCTTCACCGAAAGCTCAAGTTCATTGCAGGGATTCGAACTCACGTCGATCCTCGTGACATCCGTACACGCTACCACTGAGCGATCATTTCTTCAAGCTTTAAAGGTTTTGAAACCATTATATGGACTTTGACAGCTTCATCAGGCTTATTTATGTGATTTGACTTGTTTTTGCCATCCCCTGACGTTAAACGTATTTCAACTTACTATATGTTTATATGATGTATATAAAACATATATATGCAGATAATATATAAACCTTTACAAGCGGTTGGAATGAGACTTCTTTGAATTTGAACACTATCTCTATTATACCTTTACGTATCATCCGTAACGTAGCGTCACGTTACACAAAATTTCCTTTACCTAGTTATAATTTACCTGTAATTAGCAAAAGCAGAGTTATGGCCGTCCCCGCGTCGCAGCACTGACGGAGTTTTCGAAAACTGGAAGCAATCGTTAACAGTTTCCGGCTGCCTCAGCTTGCGACCGTACGATATGTTCAACAAGTTCGTTGACAACATTCTGCAAACAATATTACTTTGTTTATATTCACTACTAGCTGTGCCCCGCGGTTTCACCCGTGTTAAATATATTCAATACACGCTTTACCGCACCGCCGCTAACGCACCTGTGTAACTACTACCTTTGCTTTGACCTTCATGGTTATTGCTGCGCTACTTAGATTCGTGACATAAAGTTATATAGATTATAATTTATTTCGATAAACAAGATATAAATTTTATTTTTTTTTTCTAAAATTACTAGTAGATCCAGAGATCAGCGTGTTCAAACAAACTTTTTAGATTAATAATATTAGTATAGATTTAAAAATTGAGTTTCACTACTAAAATACTAGAGCAGAACCATTAGAGTTACTTTTAACTGTACTGTGTCAAGGTGCCAAATTTCGATGGCAGGACCGAGCCAAGGGTGTCTTCCGATTGCCGCCCCTATACACTATAGACACAATTGACGTAAATCGTTAAGTTCTGTATGTCCTTGATACATTGCATGTAATATAAAGTAGGCAACACTATAAAACAAAGCAATACTTCCTAAATAAAATACTTGAAAAAAATTAGACACTGTTGATATCAATGAAAATGTACCAAGGTACTTAATTAACTTTAAAATATTAAGCTTAGACAGTTTCAAAACAATAGAGAAAAGACATAACTTTAGTACAGCATAGCCCACTCTTCATTGGTATGACCACTTTTTTTTGTCGCTCCTAGTAGTTAGTTCGGTTGTCGGTTGAACACGTCTTTATAATTATACAAGCATATTAAACTGACCTGTAAAATCTCGGTTCTTCAAACAAATCTTCCGACATGGCACCCTGGAACGGCTCATCGAACATAACTTGGTAGGAAGGGCGAGCGTTAAGCTTGTCCGACAGCCTTACGGTGTTGTTGTCGGACGCAGCGTACACTGCTGTGATTGTACCGCGCGCGCCGAACGGCACGGTCATGTTGCGAGCGACGCACACGACGCGGTCGTAAAGCTTGTGGTCCGCGCTCGGGTCGGGCTGGATGTTGCCTTCGTGTAGTTCAGGCTGATTGACACAAAATAAACCGATGCGTGTTATTTAAGAGCATTCGAAGTCATACTTACAATACACACCTTAATATGATATACAACTTTTTTTTTTCTAGTAGCTCGTTTTATTTATTGAATGGTGACGTCACGCCGCAATTTTGCAGCATGTTTTTTATTTAGATTAGAATAATTTTTATATAATTTTCAAAAGTTAAATAATGAATTTATTAAATAATTCATTCACGGGTATTATTTTCAACATATAAAATGTTTAAATTTTTTATTGATGTCGGTAAAAATGTAACATCCCTTTTAGATATGTACGTAAGATGAGAAAATTGTAACTATGTAACGATAACATTTAGTTAGTTACGTTATAAACTTATGATGTCTGAACAAAAAAGTTTGTGTATATCTATCTGCTTGTCATTGGTTGCTAGGCAATACTTTGGTAATAAATATTGTTCACTTAATGTACCTCAAGCGAGTATAGAAAGTTTGTTCTGCTTTTTTCTAAGAATTTCATGTCTGGTAATGGAATATAATAGGAGTTAAATAACAAACCTTGTAAAGTAGATTCCATTTGACCTGTAAAGTGACCTTTTTCTGAAGGCCATGGACGTTTTGGAGATCCTGGCTGAGCGCGTCGGCCAGCGCGCGCAGCTCCTCGGGCTCCAGCGCCTCGGAGCCGCACTGCCGGCGCGCGGCCTTCCCGTGCGGCTGCTCCTTCAGCCACTGCACCACTTCTTTAATCTTCTGCTGTCTATACAGTGACAAATACATCTATACTAATATTATAAAACGTAATTGTTTTTTTTTTTTTAGAAGTGAAAACTTCTTTAGCACCGATGCGATTTGAAACTCGATTACATGAAAAAGAGACAACATCTATAGGATTTAGCGTACGAGAGAATGAGAAAGTTCTGATTTTCATGGTTGTGATCGTCGTCGGATTGGTCTAACTGTGTGAGACGGCCATACGTCATACGTTAGTTACTGTTAGATTATACCGTGCTTACAGTTAACCATAAAAATAAACTCACCCGACTTCATCCGGCCAAAGGTCGCTCTCGAAATAAATATCCTGTCTGGCGCTTTGGGCTAACATGTCAAACAAATCCGGATACTGCTGCGCGTATGACGATACTAAAGACACGCACCGCTCTGAATACAGCCACGTGTTAGTCACCAAGCACTTACGAGTGTACCCGGAAACCTCTTGGTTCTAAAAAAAAAAAACATACGAAAAAAAAGTTAAAATTAAACATGTCATTGTACGCGCATTAGAAGTTGTCGCAAGTAACTAACTTCACCGAAATAAACCAATAAGTTTACTAAGAAACTGAAACTTCATAGTGTAGACTTTTTGTTATGACGACCTCGCGCACGATGCATCATAAGAAAATTCACTCTCAACATTTATTTACAAAGCCCTTAAAATATAACTTAAAAAAAGTGAGAATTATTTTGTTCGTCCAATTAACTATTATAATAATTATGATGAAGCTTTAAGATACATAAAAAAGCATAAGAAGGAAAAAATGAGATATTTTGGTCGTTTGTTCTTATGCCCGGCTAAAAACAATCGATTGCCTATCGATTAATCGACTATTTTTGTAAACAGAAACCATGAGTATCGATCGTCTGGAAAACCGATGTTTTACCAATACTAGAAATAGGTAATTGGTTAGAGAGAGAAAAAGAAAGAACTATGTTATTAACCGAGAGAGATAGATGTGGACGATAGAATAAGACAATAGTCGGCGTGACCGTGCACCGCCGTGTGTTGTCATTTCATCCTTGAATTTTACTGTTGCGTTTCAGTTAATTTACGCAAAATGCACACAAGATCGAAACATTATGTACAAAAGTTTGTCTTTTGTCACGTGTACTAAATTGTACGCGTTCTTTTTTAGTCAATGTCTATGACTGATAAGGTTTGAAGTTACGAAACGCGAAAAGCGTGACTGTTCTCAATTAGTGTTCACTTTGCAATAGTACGAACGCCGAGTCAATAGTACGAGCGCTCAGTCAATAGTAGAAACGCCAAGTCAACAAATATTTTAAGTAGGATTTTAGTTAGTAGTAGTAGGATATCAACTGTGAAGATATTTTTCGTGAAGTTTTCAATCGATATCGTATATTGATCGATATAATGGATAAAAAAGTTTTGGTTTATATATACAGTCAAACCTGGGTAAGTGAGAAAACTCTATAAGTGAGAGTAATAGCCAGGACCCGTCATTTTAAGCTCCCAAAACCTCTATTAGCGAGAAACAGAAACCTTTGTAAGAGAGAGAGTCGTTTTTCGCTCATGGACCTCCGTAAGTGAGACCGCTACTTTTCTATACCTCTATAAGCGACAGTCAAGCTTTATTTATTTATATTATTTAGGAGGAACAAATTACAAATTTAACATCTGTTATTTTATGAATCATTCTTAACTTTCGTGGAACTTCCTACCATTGTTTTTGTATTGTTTTCTCGTCAATATTGTACCTATTCTATTTCATATTATTATATTCGGTCCATCAGTACTTTGAATACGCTGCGGTTGTTGATCAAGCAATATTCGACAAAATTTATGAGTTAGAAAAAAACATTCAAAATACAAAAACAGAAACCTAAACGAAATTGACGGATTTTTTTAAGTCTAAATAAGTTCTAAATAAAATAAAATAACATAGTGCATGAATTTTTGTTTTGTTTTCGTAAGCATCTTGATACCTACCCCTATAAATTTGCTGTGACTTGTTATTGCTGCGTACCTCTATAAGAGAGAAACGCTACCCATGTACCTGCAATAGCGAGAAACTCGGGTTAGCGAGAAACCTCTATAAGCGAGAATGAGATTGTGCTCCCTTGAACTCTCGCTTATCCAGGTTTGACTGTAATTCAGAAATGATGTTACAATATTACGTACCTTTTTATTAAACTTCAAGCTGAGACCAATGTTTATTTTGTTTTGATTTTCCACTGGCAAGTTATTCCTCTCTCCTTCGATGACAAGTATCGTACCGGTTATGCGAGACAGCATATGTGTTGATATACCTACATTAATAAAAACTATTTGTATTACTACATAAAAGCTACAAACCAAGACATATCTGATTCAACGGGTTCTTGACTTATTTTAATTGAAGTTTCTCAAAATTCGAATTTTTTAGCTATGAATTTAAAAAGTCTAAAGCCTTGTTCAAAAGTATGATAAAAGGGGTTAGAAAAAATAAGAACTATTAGTCACAAATAAAGAGTGTAAAAATGTTACCGCATGAGGCGGCGGCGTGGTTGGCGTTTTTATAAGGATTCGCAGCCGGGAGGAGGGCGGGCTTCGGTTCCGGCTTCTCCACAACTTGCACTTTGATTCGACCGTTCCGATTTGATTCTGAATCTACAACCTGGGAAAATGAAAAGAAATAACTAAACTTCAAACTAAAATAGTATTTACATACTAAATTAATTTACATACTAGTAAACAATTTTTTGTTGAATGCAGCAGACACTATTATTATCGAGATCGCAAGATAAAAATATTAAGAAATGAACTTTTTTACTGCCTCAAGTAGTCCTTATGCTTGCAACGCGTCAAGTGCTACTTGTAGCACTTGGTAAATAATTTAATATATATATTATAGGCAATGTAAGAAATGACGGCATTTTATAGAATGCCAAAGAGTAGCTGGCAATGTATGAAGTAAAGAGAATTATTACGTCATACTTTGCCTAGGTATGCTGGCAACTTTTGCGCGACACAGTCTCATTATTTGCCGGTTTCTCTAAAATTCATTCTATAAAATGCCTAGGAAATATTATAAATGATTGCACGTGCATTCCTCGAAAATATAAAAATTATTCTGAAAAATAATTAAGAGTGCGTTACATTTTTTTAATCTACTTATGAAAGTATTAAAGATAAAAAGGTTTATGTTAGGTTCTATACCGACTGAAAGTACACGGTGTGGTTTTAGTGTGTAGGGGTCTCATATAACCCTCTTGCTTTCCCGAGCGAGAGGATATCCCAACAAATCATCATATGACACTTCGAGATCCCGCCAAAACTATCACGTGATATTCGATACGAATCGGAGATGTATTTCATACTTTGTCTTCTTCTCATTTGGCATACTGTAGAATGCCTAGGCAATAAATTTCATACTTTGCCTGCTAGCTTCAGGCATTCCATACATTGCCTATAATATACATACTAACTGGCTCGGCAGACATTGTCCTATTCTTTCCGGTAATAAATAACTCAACCACAGGGTCACCTGGGTGTCGGCTCCAGATATTGTGTTTTATTTTGGCCCTAAGCTTATAGCAATATAGTGAATTTATGTCACCATCTATCGGATCCTAGTATAATTATTAACTATTGTCTCGCCAAAACAAATATATTGTATGATTAATAATTTAAATGCATTTCACTAGAGACTTTAGTTTATTTTTAATTGTACGATCAGAAAAAGAACAATATGGCTGTGTAACGCGACTGACCATAAATTTATAAAATAAAAATGCTTATAGTGTTGTTGAAGTTAATTAAAAATAAACCTCTATTTAGTTAGGAGAAAAAAATTGTGCAGTAAGTAGAATTCGAATTTAGCATTTGTAGCACATTTTCCTACTTTATTAATAATTATTGAGTCCTAATTTGCCATAGTGTCGATATGCTTTCAGGGAAATCTAAATTTCTTGCCTTAACTAGTATCTTATTCAACATAGGGTAACAGCCCAACCTGAAGTTCAACCACTTTAGCACCCTATGGCACTGAGCGCCTTCCGCGCTTGTCCTCAAGCCCCTAATAGCTCGAAGGCTCTTAAGGCTAGCAGTATAGACAATTCGAAGAAAAGGAATTAAAAATTGACACTTTATTTTTTTAATATATTTCTTGTTTTTGTTGCTGGCAGTACCATTTAAAAAAAATAGTGAGTGGAGTTGACGCTGATTCGATTACATACTATAAGTACATAAACTACTATACTATTTATATACTATAGTATAAAGATATATAATTCTTCTTGAGAGTTTGAAAAGTTGTTGTGAAGATATTTTAACTGTGAGTAATTAAGAAACACTGACCGTAGCGAGACATCCGTAGTACTGTCCGGGTGTGAGCAGGAAGACGTTGTCCCCGGTCGGGTAGGCCTCCTGCACCGAGCTGTACTTGCCGCACTCCTGCAGGGTGTACGCCTTCACGTCCGACACGACGGCCTGCACGGCGTACCCGCACGCCACCGAGCACCACTCCGGTTCGTACACCAGCTGACACTTATCCTGGATTATATACTTGTAGCCTAGAAAAAAAAATTAACGGCTAGGATAGGTGAACGAAAAAAATTGGTATATGGCAAGTACACAAAAAAATTTGCTCCGTGGTAAGTAGACAAAAAAAAAATGGGTCTAACAAGAGCAAAAAAAAATGGCTATAGTAGGCAGACAAAAATAAGAATTGATCTGTAGCAAATCGGCAAAATTTAATCACTCTGTGGTAAGTAAACGAAAATTGAATGGTTCTATGGCAAGTATGTAGAGAAAAAAAATTATGGCTCTGTGGTAAATACATGGAAAAATTATAGACTCTGTGGCAGGTAGACGTTATTTTCATTCCTAGTGCTATCTACCACGTTAAAGTTGAAAATGTCTCACCAAATACCTATTAATATGATCCAGAACAGAACAGTTTTAGTTTATTAGGTTGGCATGTTGCCGTCTTCAACCACATCATCATTTAACATTAAGTGAAATTTTTGTGACAAGCTAACTAAAGAAAAAAAAATGCTCATTAAATACACTCACCTTTCAAATTAACCGCATGGATTATGATATTTACGTCTCCCAATTCAATACCGAGGCGATATTTATTGCTGTAAAAAATAAAAAATATATACATACAAAAAACCACATTCATTTTGGAATTTATATTATTTCAAATTTTCATAGACATTCAGCATATGAGATTTCATTCAAATTCATTACTACGCCAAAAACACTCAAATTAGTAGATTAAAGCAGAAATATAATGTAATAAAAATTACTTGTTTCAGGAAAAATACGTTCCGTACTTTAGCAGAGCATTGGCGATGCCGACTTTTCTAGGATTCTCATATCGCGGCAATATTACGCTACTTATAGTTCAATATTGAACAGAAACAAATTATCAAAAAAAAAAAAAAAAAATATTATAAAACTTTATAAGACAAAAGTCATAAAACTTTATAAGCCAAAAGTCATAAAACTTTTGAAAAATATTGCCAGTAAATTTATGTGAACAGAACTTACTGATCAAGTAAAGTGGATCTCTCGGAGATCCATTGTCTGTGGAGGTTGCCAGCGTTCACCTCAGTCGTGTACTCCACGCTACTGTGCTCTTTATTATCCACATGATGCAAACGCATTTTCTCGTTGGAAACCGATATCACTCTAAAATATTTACATTGCTTTCACACCTGAGCCACGAAAATTGAATCAACTAATACAATTTACATTAGAGTTCATAGGCAAATTAATATAACTAAAAAAATATTTTAATTGCTATATCAAGCATAATTTCTCTAAGTAATTGACAAAACTTAATGTGACGTAAAAAATACTATTCCTTTTTAGCAAAATAATATTCTTATATTCCATGGAATAACATGAAACTTGATCATGAAGCTCACTGGAAATGTTTAATGTCAAGTCAAATTTTTTTTTAAATATACATGTACAACAATTTTTCACCCAAGTCTATTTGTAATGAAAAGTTGCAAGAAAAACTTTCTATAACAGTATATTTTTCGATAATATATTTAAAATTCGGAATAATTGCTTTTAATACAACAGAAGGTACAAAAATCTACTCACTTAGCTCTCGTAAGGTGCGGCCATCCAACCCATATGATTTTACCGAGGAACTTCTTAGCGACCTGTTCCAATGGGTCTTCCTTTTCGCTTTCTCTAATCAGCTCAACGATCATGTTTTCATTACGCGATGGCTGATCGAACACTCTCACTTTAGCCTTACTGACGCTAGTCTAAATAAAAATATAATATTAGTAAATAAAAAGTTGCCCGTATGCAATGGGTGATTGCAATACTCAGATTAATGTTTGAGAGGGGAGAAACTTCAGTTCTTTTAATTTTTAATATGTTTTAGCCTTTGGCCACAATCTCACGACACGTTGGTAAAACATCAAGTCCAGTGGGAGGACTGGCTCTCAAGTGCAGCTGCCGGAACACACCTGTAGGTGCTAGGCAATATATTTTCAACTTGAGAGTGGTACCTAGCCAGGTAGACAGAGAATGCTCTACCATCATGTTATGGTTTCATCACGATGTTTTCCTATATCGAAACCGCAAGTTCATTTCAGGGATTCGAACCCACGCTGATCGACGTGGTATCCGAAAACAAAAATAAAACAACGTATTCGCATTGACGAGTGGCACAGACTATTTTTTTATTTAAAACCATAGATCAAACAAAACCTATCTACCGACAATGTACAACAGATGGCAGTACTAGACATATTGTATAGATATTGGATCTTTAACACCCCCACTATATCTAACAATATGGATACACAAAAATATTACAATCTTTGAATACCCAATACATCCAAAAACTTATAATGTTTCACAATACATAAAGCCTTCGTGAATACATCAGCTGGCATCTCAGCTGTAGGCAAATACTTCACATTTACAATTTTATTTACTACACATTCTCTACAAAAGTGAAACTTAATGTCTATGTGTTTTGTACGCTTGTGAAACATTGGATTCATAGTTAGCTTTTGTGCACTCTGATTATCGTTGAACAAATCAATGGTATACAAATTTTGTGTAATTTCATATAGTAAGTTTCTCAAATAAACAGCTTCTTTACATGCTTCTGTAATAGCCATATATTCAGCCTCACTACTAGACAAGGCTACAGTAGTTTGTTTTTTAGTTTCCCAAGAAATTACACAACCAGATAAAGTGAAACAATATCCTGTATATGACTTCCTATCTATAACATTTGCACCCCAATCTGCATCTACATATCCTTCTAATATTGAATTTCCATCAGCAGTGTACTTCAAACCATAATTTTTAGTAAATTTTAAATATCTCAAAAGACGCTTTACATATGCACAATGTTCTCTAGAATAGCAATTGTTAAATTGACTCAAAAATCCAACTGTATAAGTAATATCAGGTCTGGTCAGAACCGCTAAGTACATTAGACAACCAATAACTTGCTGATATGGGAATTTGCCAACATAGTTTTCCCGTTTAGATACATGCAACTTAGTTTCCATAGGAGTCTGAATGGGTTTGCACTCACTCATGTTAAATTTTTGTAACACCTGATCAATATAATCAGACTGGTTCAATGTGATAGTTTTCTCAGATTTATTAACACTTACATTGACACCAAGACACTTTCTGATTTCACCTAAATCTTTAAGTTTAAAATGGCTAGCTAATACATTTTTCAAAAATTCTGTTTCTTTACAATCATTTGAAAATATAAAAAAATCATCAACAAAAAGTGTAACAATAGTCCTCAAATTATTTCTAATTTTTGTGTACATACATGGTTCTATCTTAGATCTCCTATAACCAATATTTAACAAACATTCATCCACTTTCCTGTACCATGCTCTTGAAGATTGTTTAAGACCGTAGATTGCCTTTTTTAATTTAAGTACTTGACCCTCATGGGACTGCTCAGAAAATCCTTCTGGCAACTGCATAAAAATGGTTTCATCAAGAGCACCATTCAGGAAGGCTGTAGTTACATCAAGGTGAGTAATGTCAAATCCTAACTTAACTGACAATGCAAATAGTAACCTCAATGTAGTATGCCTTACAACAGGAGAAAATGTTTCTGTATAGTCTATACCTTGAACTTGTGAAAAACCTTTAGCAACTAAACGTGCACGGAACCGAACTTTGTTATCACTATTATATTTTTTACAAAGCACCCACTTACACTGTACAACCCTACCATCTTGTGGACTGTCACATAATTCCCACGCATCATTTTCTTTGAAACACTGTAGTTCTTCTTGCATGGCCAACATCCACTGTTTCTTTTCTGGTCCGTTTAAAGCATCATGCAGTGTCAAACCTGCGCCATCATCATAAGTTTCAGCGCTAGTACAAAGATTCGACATACCATATCTCTCTGGTGGTTTCCGTGTTCGTCTGGGTCTGTCCATGAAATCTTCATTTTCACACTGAAGTGTACTCTCTGAGTCTTCATAATCACTTGGAACATATGTTTTGTCTTTCTCATCATCATAGGAATAATCATTTTCACTGTTGGAGTTATCTTCAAGACTAGATGTTGATTCAAAACTTGTTACCCTCTGGCCTTGTTGTTCTGGTTTAACCTCATCCCCCACTGAAGCAACATTCTGGTCTTGCACTTGAATCATACATTCAGAATTGATTTCTGGCTCAATAATGACCACATCTCTACTTGTAAACACAGTCCTTGTTTCTGGATTATAGACTCTGTATCCCTTTATGTTATCTGGGTACCCTGTAAGAATACATTTCACAGATTTCTTATCCCATTTCTTACGCTTTTGTTTAGCTACATGTACCATTACAGTGCTACCAAATATCCTAATATGACTGATATCTGGTTTTGTGCCAGTCCATAGTTCATATGGCGTTCTATTATCCAACGCAGCAGCCACAGTTCGATTCTGCAGGTACACTGCCGTATTGGTGGCCTCGCCCCAAAACTCTTTTCCCAGGTCTGCATCAAATAGTAGACATCTCGCTTTTTCTACAACTGTGCGATTGAATCTTTCACATAAACCATTTTGTTCTGGGGTGTATGGGTTGCTTTTCTGGTGGATAATACCAGCACTGTTCAGGTAATCTTCAAATTCCTTATTGCAATACTCTAAACCGTTATCGCTTCTTATCACTTTTATTGTTCTTTTTGTTTGATTTTCCACCTGTGCTTTGAATATCTTGAAATACTTCAGAGCCTCATTTTTGTGCTTCAGAAAATAAACAAATGTTATGCGACTGTAATCATCGACAAATAACAAGAAGTACCTTGCTCCTCCTATCGATGTAGTCTCCTTAGGGCCACAAATATCTGTGTGCACTAAATCTAGCAAGCTACTGCTTCTCTGACCACTGCTTTTAAATGGTAAGCGACACTGTTTACCTTCACAACATGTTGTACAAGAAGCCTTGCTTATTTCTACTTTTTCATCAAATGACATTCCCAAGACAGCATTTTTCATTTTATTTAAGTATTCCTTGTTGACATGTCCTAATCTGCGATGCCATGTTACTCCTGACACAGCTGATGCAGCCAAATACTCCTGGGATATCAAGTTTACTTTGTATACCCCATTGACCAATACTGCTGTAGCGACTAACTGTTGTTTTTTATTGTAAACACAACAGCCTTTATCTGTGAAAGACACACTGTTTCCTTTTTTAATTAGTTGACTGACTGATAGTAGGTTAGTAGTCAGAGATGGTATACAGCATACATCTTCTATCACGATGTCGTACTCGCAATCATCAGTTGAAGTCGTTATTTTAACATTGCCAGAACATAATACTGTCATCTTCTCACTATTAGCTACGACAATTCCTTTATTTTGTTCATATCTGGCATTCATAACCCAACTTTCGTTTGCTGTTAGGTGTACACTTGCCCCGGAGTCGATATACCAATCATTTTTGTTAAAATTCGCACTTAAAAATACTGCACTAAATGCATTTGATTGCATTCTTTCTTTATTTTTCTTATTTGCTGAATTATTTTCGTTATTCATGCACTGATTTTTGTAATGGCCGACTTGTTTACACCGGTAGCATTTCACCGCCTTGTTGTTTGACTTCGACGGAACAGAAGTACTACCAACATCACAATTTTTCTTGGCCATGGACAAATTATTCTTATTTTGCTTTGCATGATTTGAATGACTGACGAAAGCACCGTTCATCTCACTCTCGTTGTAATCTACCGACTCCATGTCTAATAATTTTGTCTTGATATTGTCTGCCGTAATGGAAATTCCCGAATGTTCAATTGCCATGATCATTGGAGCAAAACGATCAGGCAATCCAGCCAACAACAATGACCCTGTCCATTGATCATTTATTTCAAATCCCGTTCCACTTAATTTCTGCGCTGTATCAATAATCTGCGTCACATATGACGTCATTGAACTGCAATTGTCTCGCCGGATTGAAATCAAATTTCTCAACAGACTTATTCTTCGTGAAAAGCCACTATCATCAAATAATTGCTGTAGTTTATTCCACAATTCTTTCGACGATTTAACGGTTTTGACGTGGACATACAACGACGGGTCGATTGTCATAATCAATTTGGCTTTAGTTTTTTCGTCATCCGCGTTTGCTATTTCTTTTCCCGGTTCTGGCTTGATACAATGCTTCATGCCTTCGAGAACTAAGAAATTTTCTGCAGCGAAACACCACTCCGAATAATTATCGCGTCCCTTTAGTTTCGGCACATTGATAAGGTAGTTGGTAGCCATTTTGACGAACAGTTTCTACACTTATACACTGCGATAATTAATACGATCTGTCAGTTTACAGCTGAATCGCACTGAATACTGTCTTTTAACACTTGCTTTACTGCAAAATCCTTGTTAAAACGACTCAATACCGCGATTTTATGAGCGTACGGCCCATAACCTAAAATAAAACAACGTATTCGCATTGACGAGTGGCACAGACTATTTTTTTATTTAAAACCATAGATCAAACAAAACCTATCTACCGACAATGTACAACAGATGGCAGTACTAGACATATTGTATAGATATTGGATCTTTAACAGGTACCACTGAGCTATCATTGCTTTTATACTTTAATACATATGAACCAGCTTGGACACGTTTGTGCATTTGTAGTAGTGTAATACACAGTGACTAAAACTGGACTAAAACCAGTTTGCGCCACGTGCCTCGCACTCTCGCATCAGTCGCTTATAAGTAGCGTTAGAAGTGTCATGCCATTTTGTTTGTTATTATTTTCTTACTAATTAGTATATCAGAAGGAATTATTCTCAACATAAATTATTTATCGGATGTAAGCCAGGATGAAAACGAGTACAAAATGACTGGAGTTAAATAAATGTATGATTAAAAATTACTTTTAATGTTTATAATAAAAATAAAAGAAAAATATTTGTTTATTTATTTATCTGCTGACCGTACACTACTGCAAAAGCAAAAACTCCTTACAAGCTGATTTAGCTGTATAGTACTAGTATTGTTTGCAGGATTGAAAATGTGTAAACTTATCTAAATATATTAAATGTCTTTGTAATTCCAATTCAATCAGTTAAAAATTATTGATTCCGAGTGTGTGTTTACTTTCCTATTAAGTTGAAATGAAGTTGAAGAATAGTAACTTACGCGATACTTCAAATGCCTCATGGTGGGGAAGCCGGGGAACAGCATGTCTCTTTGAGCGTTGGGCAGCATGCCTCGCTTTAGTTTCTCTTCAGGGACATCCAGCTCCTGTCTCCAAACGAGGCTCTCTGTCGCGTGGCAATTGTATATAGGCGAGAAGTAAGCCGGGGCGATCACTTCACCTGTTATGTAAATTGCAAAAATACGAATAAAATAATAGCTGTGCCCCACGGTTTCATTCGTTGTTAATCATTGTAGGGTAAAAATACAAGATAATGATAATTAATTTCAAAGAGCATGCGTCTGAGATAGTAACATAAAAAAATAACGGCGCCCCGTATATTCATTATCTTATGCACCCCACGTTCTCGCTCCCAATTTTTAAAAATTGTTGTCTGTCTGAATGTCTGATTATTCCGGGTAATCTCCGAAGCGGTCGGACCGATTTTGACGGGACTTTTACTGGCAGATAGCTGATGTTATAGGGTATAATCAAGGGTACTATTATTTTAGAAAAAATAATTAGAGTACCATGCAAATAAAATAATAAGTATTTTCATCTTAAAATAACTGGCGGGCGACGGTCATCACAATATCGACGACTTTCCGTAGTCCACGAGAGCGAAGCCGCGTGCACAGCTAGTTAACAGCATCAAATGTTATATTGATTATGTTTAAATTACATTACCAAAACTAATAAGTGGAAATAAGAAACTGATCAAAAACAGCTTACGCCCGGTGTTGTTTACCTCTAAGTTTGAAATATCCCCAAATTTATAAGATTCCGTACAGTGGTGGCTGACTCAGAAATTATATAATAAGTCCGTAGAAACTACATGTAATTTCACCAATGGGACTTATAAAATACCTTGACTCTCAGGTGTCCAGTTATACACAAGCATTGGTCCGTGCGTATTACGTCCGAGTTCTTCCTCCGTTAGTCTCTGGTAGCATGGTGCCATAGCTGATAATAAATTAGTCTGGAACGTAATTGAAAGGCATAATTATATGAAGTTTTTTATATTATTATAAACTCCAGTTTGTCTACTAGGCATCTGTTTTGTATAGTATAATATGTATTTGGGTATTGTATCATATTGTAATAGCATCTGGTTTGACAGTATATTACTATATGCCCTTTGTTTCAGATCAAGTAAAGAAAAATATAATTTCTTTACTTAATAAATAATTATAATAATACCAGCCAGCCAGGAAGCCAGCAGGAAGGAAGGCACAGGCTTTGATTCAGCGCACGGATAATTATGGAAAGTAATAAACTGCTGAAACTTATGGCACCTAGGAAGATTCTTGTTAATCAATTAAAACCTAATAAATATAGTGTTGCATGCAGCACGGGGCAGCCACGTGACCTATGTTGAGATTACCACCCGCGCGCTTTAAGTGACATGACCATATGCACATTGGTTAGCTGTCTTCGACCTTGGTGATTACACATTGTTTCATTATTTATTATTTGTCATAATTATTATTCATGTTAACCAGCTGCCCCGCCGGCCTTGTTTATTCGTAATACAATAGCTACTCATTTTAACCGCCCACTCGTGGACAGACTAAATTACCCCTTTGCCCACAACACCCTTTTTGTTTGTCTTAGGATAGTTTCGTCATCATAGATAGGTTAGTTAAGTTACTTTTTACCGCCCCGCATTATATTGATTGAAACGCCGAGAAAATCCACAGTTCTACATTTTTCTCACATACAGTGGTACTACGAGAACATTTCACAGGAGTTCAAGTTTCCTTACGATGTTTTCCTTCAGTCCGTTACCAATATGAATTAGAAACGTACCCGAATTTCGAAAAATTCTTGGTACTTGCCGTGCTCGAATCTACGTACGTCGAAACGATATTCCGCTCGTCTAAACCACTCGATCACCACTAATAATTATGAAATAATTAATAACGACTTATTTCTAAAAAATAAATAAAATAAAAAATCTATTTTTAAAATTTTCAGCAATACTGCCATATCTGCATAAAATAATAATTAAATGAGCAGTCGGGTAATAAACAATAAATATTACCCAAAAGAAAATAATTTAAGACCAAATATATTTGTATTTATTTTTTATTTATATGGGAAATATTATTGACGCTAACTTTAATTATAATTTTGAAAAATCAAATTTCTACACAAACGAAGCACGTTTTTTGTACGAAAATGTACGTGCGTCTTTGAACTTCATTCAAGATAACCTGTATTAATTGTAAATTTATATATTAATTTAATTTCAAATAATCTAAAAGGTAAAAAAATATATTATTTATTTTGTTGAATTCATATTTATCATTTACTCACCTCATCGATAAATGGTATGAGAACAACAGCTTCCCAGTCATTTCTTTTACCGTTGAGATCAGTTTCAAAATGTACTGGATAGTAATGCACTATAGGAGAGTCTTCATCCGTCATCAGGTCGTGGAATGGTGCCGGCAAGAGGTGTTTGCTAGCAGCTGGCAACACTGCTAACAACTAGAAAAGATTTATTATGTACAGTTTTATCCATCATGTATGTCCATAAATGGATAGCCATTAAAAATCTCCAATAACTTCGATTCTGATAAATTCTATATAACTTTGTACCTGTTCAAAGGGTTTGAAGGGTTCTCCCAGTTCGAACTCGATCTTCAAATCCTTGAATCCCTTTATATCTGATATATAAGGAGCGTAGTGATGAGGGTAGTACCAGCACCAAGACGGACAACCCTTGTAGTAGTAGAAGAGATTCCATTGTATAGCACGCACGTAACCCTCCGCTTGGTCTGCTAAAACTTCTCTGAAAACAGGCATTTTACCTAATTATTTATATTTATTTGTGATTTATTACCCGAAAACATGGGAATTGCTGTCACGTTGTCAAAAATATCTTGGCATTTCCGTAAATACCTATTTCAATATAGTAATAAACATGATGATTTAGATGCCACAGCAGTTAAGAGGCCAAAGGAAGGGTGACATACAATTGTACCGCATTTCCGATGTTTTAAGGGTGAATAAAATACTTACATAATATAGTTAGATATATGAAATTATTACTTCAAAATAAAACTATTTAAGTTTTGTGCAAATGATATTTTTAATACAATATCGGAAGTTTTAAAATCGTTATAGACAAATTGTGATCACGGTATTGACGACTATTTATCCACATAGACGATTTTTACCAGGTTAAATGTATTTTTGAAGTAAGGTTCAATTGCCCGGGAACATAGAATGAATTGACGACCTGTGACATCAAGAAAAGTAGCTGCTAAATATAGTTGCATCTCTTTTTTATTGATGCCTTTAATGAGGATATTTTATTTTATACCGCTAGACTAGTTGACAAAATTATTTAGGTGAACAAATCCATTATTACTTCTATGTAGATACTTTGTCGACAGTTACAGAGTGGTTTTTATTAATATTTACTACACTTTTGTTTTTACTATCACATTAAATAGAGGAAAGCATTTTTATTTAAAATAAATAATTATTATATTACATCATATAGTAAAATAGATGAGGAACTAACTGCTTAGCACTATATTACTGTCACGATTTGAACTAATACAAGTTTTATGTACGTATATTAACACTAGCTGTGCCCGCGGTTCCACTCGCGTGGACTACAAAATGCTGTCGATCAATCTCACGAGCGAATCGTGTTGTTCTCGCTCAAGAACAATATGTATACAATTATGTAGAACATTAATTTGATATATCAAATGGTTTACTCAGCGTAATCCATTTAAGCGCCTCAAAAGCGTTGTTTTTTTAAATGATTGACCATTATCGTCACTGCTTATTTCGTATATTATTTTATCATACGAAATATATCCTATAACCTGGGCAGATAATATAACTATGAATTAAAATGAAAAACATGTAAATCGGATAAGCGGTTTTCGCGTGAAAAGAACATAAATAGACAGACAAACAGAGAGACACTGAGTTTTATAATGTGTATAGATGATGAAGCGACACATGATAAATGGCGGATTTTTTTACCTTCTTTGCAATGCAGACGTGGCAAGGGAAAACAAAAATTCATTACTTTATATCTGTGCTGTTGCATTAATAAAAAAATAACACATAATAAAAAAAAAACTTACTCCGTGACCTTTGAATAATCTAATTTATTGATATAGTAATCCTTTTTATGTAAGACGAATTCCATTTGCATGTTTGCTTCCTCTGAAAGAGACCATAGTCGACAATTTTGTAACGTTTATTGGTTGTACTTTAAGCTTTTATACAGGGTCGGATTAGGCATATAGTAATGGTAACAAATGGGCCCCACGCATAGTATAAAGATAACATATGTGTGATTCCCAGATGGGTGATTTTTTTTTTTCGTTTTCTCTATAAAAGTCAAGAAAGGTTTATAAAAAAGTTACTTTACTTTATTATTTTTAGCTTTATTAAACGGCAATGTGCGTTTATACATAATTCTGCCAATGTACCGTGGATAGAACATTTTTATCTTAAACGTTCCAACAACGGACCAAACAATAATAGTGTTGGTAAAACATCAATTGAACTATCGATAGTCATGAGCGATTGTTTAAATAAAGCTATCGATTGTTCATTTCCAATATATGATACAGGGTATTGTATTGTTATGATTACAAGGCAGATTTCCGCGAATGAGCATCGTTACTAAAGCACGGGAACCTTCGCAATACGCGATTCTCTTTTTTTTTTGCTGTCCTTCCTCAACCGGCTAAGGTATACTCCGTACTAACAAACAATCGATAGCTATAGATTAATTAATTATTATTTTTTTAGAAATATATTGATTGTTATCGATTGTCCTAAAAACTGGTGTTTAACCATTACTTAAATATAAAGTTAGAACTGGTCACCATTGTTTTATTTCACTATACTTGCCAATCAGGTACTATAAACATTTTCAAAATATAAATATAAATAATTACCATCACTGGTTTCATCATATTCATCGTCATTGTCGATATCGTCCATAAACTGTAACACAAACAAACATACAATTAGTAAAATCGATGCATCATTCTTTTATATATCTATATAATAATAAATAAAATGTAAGGAGTAATGTGTATATCAATATTTATGTTTTATCAAAGATCAGTTTCTCATCCGAATATTTCATAACCTGCCATAAAAATTTCGATAGAACGACATTTTCAAAGTTAATTGTTATCGTTTACTTTTTTGGCTGTTAAATTTTAATATCTCGAGAAATTAATCTCTGATATCTCGAGGTATAAAATATTCATTACATAAAAAGCTTTATTATGTCGTATATATGTTATACTAACTGTGCCCGCGGCTCCGCTCGCGTGGAATATAGAATTATTGTTCATAAAGTTATCGTAGTTTTTTTTTATAGATATGTAGTTTTTGTGTGATGCGCGCACAACCGCAAACCTCTCAATCATTTTATTTATATAGATGATGTCATATTGAATATATTCACACCAGAATTATAACTACATTTTCGCAATTTCTCTTGCAGTACAGAAACTAACGAAAATTTTACCTGTGTGAGTTTAGCAAACAAGTGTGTGCGATATTTACATACCATGTCCTGAGTGGCGTTGATGAGTGCTAACAATTCATCATCTGGCTTGTTTGATTTTATATCATTCACGTCAACATTGAATGTGTCGTCATTGTTAGGTTTATACTAAAACAAACATAATATTTTATTAATAAAATAATACTATTCATTTCATTCATTACAAAACACATTACGATGCACACGAAAACATATACTCACGCGCGCATACACACTCTCACACACACATAAATACGAAATAACACCCATTCAAATATACATAAAAACACGTAGGTATACTCTCTAAATATTTGATAACGCTGTTAATCGATGTAGTCTCTGATACAGAGGTTCACAAGACAGCCCTTTAAGCCTAGTGTCGAGATTAACGACAATTCTATTAGCCGCTCCACACTCGATCACGCGCATAGGAGAGGCCAGGTTTGCTCCGTGTTTGATCAGTTTTCATAGGTTTTTAGCCCACGTAAACGTAACGTAAACGGAGACGTAAACGCATGAACATGACTATATTCCTCACTTGCAAGTTCCTCAATAATTTTGTGCATTAAAATGAGTGTGATTTAGTCTAACGACTTAGAATTCGACCTTTCTGGATTAGAGACAAGATGTGCCAACTTTGGAGCTTTTTAATTTGCTCTTTACTTTTAATATAGGCGTAATTATAGTATGAAAATGTGTAAAATGATAGGCTGGTCGCAACAACAACTTCACCCGTGTTCGTTGAGCGCGCGAACTAAGTGTGAACCGACCGTGAAACAGAGCGAATGTGAATCCAACACAGTTCGCGCTGCATTTAGCAGTGTATTCGTAACTTTTTTTTTTTGTTTTTTTTTTTTTTTTTTTTTTTTTTTTTTTTTTCGAACTGACTATACTGTTAGCCTTAGGGGCCCTGGAGCCTTTACGGCTTTTACAGCTTTACCGGGCTTGGGGGCGAGCGCTTAGGGCACTCAGCCACGAAAGCTAAGCAACAACATCCGAGGGTGCCAAAGTGGCCGAACCTTGGCTCGGACTGTTGCGCGTATGCAATTAAGTCGCGATCTGACTAATTCCCTATCCGTAATTCGATCTAAACTAACTATACATATATACATGTTTCTGCCCCCTGGGAGGAGGGAAGGAACATGTGTATGTGTATTTAGTGGTCTGAAAATTTTTGTCTAATCTAACTAGGCAAAAAAAGAAAAAAAAAGGTCCCTTACAGAACCTATGTACCTATGTGTGTTGTGCATGTGTGTATAATGCAGTGTCATGTATGGCTGTGAAAGCTAGTGATTGTAGAGTCACTTGTATCGCGCGAGCGGCTGCTTGGCTCAAGGGCTCCATGCCGATGGATCGGACCTAGGCTTGAGTTGCCGCAGAGGAGGGCGGTCGTGGCGGGTGTGCGGGAGCGAAGTTAACCGTACGTCCCCTGCGGAGGGAACGGTGGTTTCGCGGGCGTGGGCGCGAGCACGCATATGTTGCGGGAGCGGACGCGTAGAAATTGTTAGCGTTCTCGATGTCGTCATCGGGATCGACAAAGAGATTTCGCGGACGGCGTTTATAACGTTTGGCAACGGGGATCGAGTTGTCTGGGACGTAGTTCACGGTGGATTTTACGAGCGGGTTGGGATGATTCGAAGCGCTATCGAAGTATCTCCTGGTGAGATATTTCACATAGGCTTCTATCGAGGGAAGCCTCATGTCCCTGTGCAGGTCTATGTTCCTAACGAAGGCTGGAGGGTCAAGCAGGCGACGGAGAAACCGATTTTGGACTCTTTGCATGCGGGCAAAGTTATGTTTGGACATATGTGCGAACGCGGCGCAGCTATATGTCAAGATCGGACGGACGCACATCTTGTACAGTGTGAGCTTATGTCTTAAGGACATTTTGCTTACCGAACTGAGCAAGGGTCGCAAGCGGGAAAGGATCCAGATGGCCCTATTCCTGACTATAGTAACGTGTGCGTTGAAGTTAAGCTTCGAGTCGAGGGTGACACCCAGATATTTAGTCTTGGTGGCCCAAGGGATATTCGTACCGAATAATGAGAGGGGTCCTACCGTGCGTGGTAGTTTGCATGTATGCGGTTCGAACATAATCGCGGCGCTCTTTACCGGATTAATAGCTATTCGCCACGTTCGAAACCACTCCCCGAGAGTGGTTACGGCACGTTGGACTGCGCAGGCGAGATTTTTTCTGTGTCTGTTTGACGCATATATGACTGTGTCGTCAGCGTAGAGCCCTACCTCGACCCCGGGGGGCTTCGGGAGGTCGCTGACGTACAGATTGAAAAGGCAAGGCGCCAGAATGGAACCTTGCGGGACGCCTGAGCGTATAGGGTGGGCGGTTGATAGTACTCCTTCCACTCGGTAGTGGAAGGTGCGGTCGCGTAGAAAATCGTGAACTAGATGAACTAACCTATCCGGGACTTCTAATTGATGTAGCTTGTGGACTAGTCCGGCATGCCAGACCTTATCGAAGGCCTTAGCTACGTCGAAAAAGACCGCAAGCGTACGGGCGGGGGCGATACTACTTTTGGCAAAGTTGCTCGTGATGTGCTCCGTGAGGCGGTGCACTTGATGTGTACACGAGTGTCGGGCGCGAAAACCGAACTGTTCGGGAGGGTATAGATTTTTAATATCTATAACGGTTTTGAGACGGTTCAGAAGGAGCCGCTCGTAAAGTTTCCCTAGTGTGTTTAAAAGGCTGATCGGGCGATAGCTATCGGGAAGCGAAGCTTTTTTGCCGGGCTTGTGAATACCTATAACTATAGCTTTTTTCCAGACGGCTGGAAAATAGCAGTGGGCTATGGCTACATTGAAGATGCAGACCAAAAGAGCTATGAGGTGATCGGGAAGAAGTTTAAGTACTTCATTCCTGATACCGTCGGGGCCGGGGGACTTTCTAGGCTTAAGGCCTTTAATAACAGAACAAATCTCGTCATGCGTGACCGGGTTTAACGTTTCCGCGGGGGGAATCGTCGTTAGTTCCTGAACGGCGGTCTCGATGGTTTCGATGTGGGCAGTATCTACGTTGTCGCAGTTTGGAGAGCACTGGCTCTCCAAGCTTGCGGCAAGGCATTCTGCCTTATCGTCACTATCGAACGCGGGTGGGAGATCGGGGCCCCTTTCGAGGGGCGGCATCAGGGCGGAAGCTTCTAACTTCAGAGAGCGGGCGAGGTTCCAGTAAGCCAGATGGGACGGCTTGAGACCCTCTAGGAGGTTATCCCACCGGTGACCTCTGTACTCGCCGATGCGAGTTCTAACCTCTCTCTGAAGTCGCCGTAACCTACAGGTGTTATCCCTCGTCGGATAAGAATCGTGTGCACGTGTCGCGGCGTTCTTTTCAGTGATTAACGCTCGTAAGCCGGGGGGGAGTATAAAACGGCGTTCGTTTGCCGCTTGCACCTCTCTCGAGGCCTCCCTTACACCGGTTTGGAGGTAGTCGACCAGGGAATCGATCGCTAAGTCGGCGTCTGCTGTTGACTCTAATACGTCGGGGATCCTAGCTAAGCTGGACGGGGTAGCGTTATCGGTTAGGTAACGATTTAATATCGCGTAGTCAACTACTTTGACTTTTGGCGGACTGGGGTCGAACGGTTGCCCGAGTTGTAAGATAACCGGGCGGTGATCGGAGTCCAGTTCGTGTACGACTTCTATAAGTCGTAACCGAAGTGAGACACCTTTGAGGAGGGCTATGTCAAGTACTGTCGGTTGACAGTTATCTTGAAAGTGCGTGGGCTCTAGCGGTGCTATGACGTCAAAGCCGAGCACATCGCATAGTAGGTCGAGAATAACCCCGTTAGGGGTGTTACGCGAGTTGTTGAAATGGGTGTGACCGCTATTGAGGTCGCCTGCTATTATTACGGATTGACCGAGTGAAAGTAGCGCCTCCAGATCGGACTGAAGGAGTCTTTTACTCAGGGAGAGATATGCAGAGACAAGCGTGATTGACGGATGGCCAGTCATGCCTATTCTACAGATGGACACTTCCATATTGGTAAGTGCGGGAGGGTCTATTGGCATGCAATAGAGGGAACGCTTGTAGTAGATGAGCGTGCCGCCTCCTCGGGTGGCACGGTCATTTCTGACTATATTGTAATTTGCTATCTTAGGGTCGCGCCTACTGGGTTTTAGAAGTGTTTCTTGTACTAGAAATACGTCTATCTCCCGTTCCCTAAGAAAGGTGGATACTAGGTCCCGTTGTGGAAGGAGGTTTCGCGCGTTAAAGAAAGAGATGTTGAGACTCCTAGGTTTAATGCGAGCCATTTATAACCGTTATCTATTTCCCGGCACGGGCCAGGCGCATTAGCGTCGCTGTCATCAGGGGAAAACGCCTGATGGATTCGGCGGGGCCGTACTCAGCGACGCACTGGTCGTATGCCAGTACTTCCTGAGGGTCATGCTCGCGGAAGAGCATGACCATGTAGTCAACGCCGCGGCGCGTGCTAACGGGCGGGGAGGCCTGAGCCTTAGGAGGCTGAGGGCGGGGAGTAGAGACCCATGCTGCCTGAGGGGCTCGCATGGCCGGAGGGGGTGCGCGGGGTGCGGGGGTGGCCGCCACCGGGGCGCGGGAAGCGCCCGGGAGGCTGGGAAAGGCTTCTGGCGTGAGCAGAGGCATGGGTTGACTATTGGCGGCGGGACGTGCCCTCTGAGGAGGGGTGTGTCGCTCTTGCCTTGGGCGCGTAGGGCGCATAGGGCGCGTGGGACGCGGGGCACGGGGACAGCCGCGATAGTTCGCGGGGTGACCCGCGTTGCCGCATAGCAAGCAGCTCGGAGGGGTAGACGACTCGCGAGTGCGCGTGCACTCGCTTGTCGCGTGGTCCCCGAGGCACTTAACGCACCTGGGACGTAAATGGCAGTTACGGGCCGAATGTCCGTACAGCTGGCAGTTGTGGCACTGCGGAGGGCTGCGGTTTTTGTGTGGGGGCTCTACGGCTATTCCGGAGAGCTCGCACACTTTCCTGACATTAAAGATGGCTCTGCCCTCGGGGGTCAGATCCAAGATAACTACGACCATATCTAATGGTCGGTTTTTGGATTGTCCGCCGTGCATTCTATGCACTTCGCGGACAGGGAGGGCCTTCGCTAAGAGGTCAGTTTTGACCTCCTCGGGCGTGATTTCCACCGGGATGCGGCGGATTACAACCCGGAGGTGACGCTCATCGTCTAGGGTGTATGAGTAGTAGTGTAGGTTGCTTGCTCGGAGCAACTTTGTGAACTGACGGTGTTCGTCAGAAGTGGTTACTTGTACGCGGATACCGTTGGCCGTGTTACTGGCCGAGGTATAATTAATTTTTAAGTCTCTAAGCTTGTCCGCGAGCTTAGTCCAGACCGCCTTGTTTTGGACTACTACCGGCGGTGGGCGACGCGCCTTTCTGCCGGCAAAAGTACCGGCAGGCGCTGAGGGCGCTGCGGAGCGGGGGGCGTGGCTGTTTAGCCCAGTTTTCTGCGCCTTTTGTGGGCGGGACTGAGTCTCCGGAGACTCGGGACGCGAACGCGATGCCCGTTTGGCGGGCTTGTTTTTTTGAACGAGGGTGAAGCCCTCGTTATCTGTGACTATCGCCGTGTCCATTTCGTTGGACTCGGGTTCGGGATCCGGATTAGTGGGCGAGTAGCTATTGTTCGTAGCTACTAGCGTCGGCGTGTCCGCTTCGGGAACTAACGACGCGAAAGAGTTCTTGATCGGCAGCGCAGAGGGCGCTGGGATCGTGACTTGATTGCCCGGGGAACGCGAGCGCGATGACGGCCGTTTGTACGGCGTCTGACGGTGAGCGCGGGGTGCCGTTGAGCGGGAGCGCGAGACGGGCTTCTTGTCCGTCGCGTGGGGCGCGCCGGGTCGCTGGTGGCCTCGGTGGCCTGTGCGACAGCAATGGCGGGTTGCGCGGCCGCGATGGCCCTATTGAAATCCGTCCATATCGACGGGTGTAGGCTTGTTGCGAACGCAACGAAGCTTTCCAAGTCTGCCATTCCGGCGGCGGCGGTTGGGCGGGCGGGGGTGAAGTTAAACCTCCCTGCCGGAGAGGCAGGGGGGTGCGCCGAGTGAATTTAAACGGCTATCCCGAGCCGTGTAAAGGGACCTGCGGGTCACGGTGTAATGACTCGCAGGAAAGAACCTACCGGGCCCTACGTGGAGGTCCCTATCAATCCCGAGGCAGAGAACGCAGCCGGTATAAATACCTAGCTACGCCCAAACAGACACTCGGGGATGGATGTGTAGCAGGATCGGAAGGGTGGGAAGGAGACACTCAGGGCTTGACTATGACTCTATCAAGGGCCAAGATTCCTGAGCCCGACCAAGTACTATCGTTTGCCTCTGAAGGAGGCAACCGAGGGGCGCTTGGGTCACGCACCCACTTGCTTTAGTTGGCACCGTCAGGTATCAGGCAAGTGACCACTAAAGTGTGGATTTCGTCGAATAGAAACAATTTGCTCTTAAAAGAGCAGTTTTATGGTTGTGCAGCGCGACACAATGGGTGCGAGCGAGACGGCGATACGCAGGTGCGGCGCAGGTGCGATGCAGGTGTGCAGCAAAGCCGGTCGGTCGTAAAAATTCACAAAGGCGGCAGAGAGCGGTCGTAAACACGTCCGTTCCCGCCGGCGGTCGTGATCGGTCTCCCGTATTCGTAACTAGAACCGCGCTGCGGCTCGCGTGTCACGTGTGGAGCGGCTACAATCACTTTTTGTTCTGGTGACTACTACCAATTGAGCAATTAATCAGCATTCAATGTAAATCTAGACTAAGTTATTCTTTAAATAAACCATTTTGAAGTGAAACTTCTTATGCGACTTCCAAGCGTTAAACGTTTAACGCACATTATCGGTCTCTCCTCTTTGTGTGAGCCAGAGCGAGAGAGCAATATATTATCGGTCTCTCCTCTTTGTGTGAGCCAGAGCGAGAAAGTAAATGTTGGTGTGTATATATATTGCACTTTGTTTAAATAAAATATAAAATATCTTTTAAAATGAAGTTTTACTTCTATTGTGTGTGAATCGCACAAACAGCTTTTTTTTATTATATGTCGTTTTTCCAAGTTTCTTCTTTAATTTTTTTTATTGTTTTCATTTATTAAACAAGTTAATTAATTATTATAATAACCTCTTTCCTTTCCATAGCGTTAGGTCGACGGCCGGTTTTCATTTCAAAATATTTCAAGTCAGCATATGTGTCTTGGAATTTTTCCATGTCTATCTTAGCTAGTTCTTGCATGAATATCTCAAATCTAGCTAAGTTTAAGTCACCAGCTTCATTTATATAGCCTGTTAAAATAAAAAGTTACTTAGTTATACACATCTTACAATCTATATGCATATTATACTATGACAAGAAATGACCTATTTTCTTGTCAAATCCAGAGATTTACAATAACTATTGAAATCAATTAAAAAAGGAATTATTTATACACTATGAATTATTTTATTTTATTTACGGCTCTGATCAACCATTTCAGTTTACGTTTAAAAATTGGTACTTACATGAATCAATACAAGTTTACATTAATCTATTCTATTGATCCCAATAGTTATAATTTACAACGCTATTCACTAAGCGACTAGTTGTGTCCCACGGTTTCACCCGTGTAGCCAAATAACATTGTTACTTCCCTTACTTGGTAGAAAGAATGCTTAACGTTCATGGTTACTGCCCCGCTCTAAACTCGAAACTACTAGTCGAATTCGAAAAAAATATGTTTGTATATGATAGCCAGATTCACGACGAACAGTATAGGCTATCTAGCATTAGGCTACACCTCTCAGCTAACCTTAAATATTGATTTTTGTCAAGTAAGTCGGAAGTAGCATCGCACCCAAACTGCTATATCCTCGTGTGATCCGTATTTAAAATAGTCGGTTAATTAAAATGGAGAGTTTAAGACCTACGTAAGTAAGTAGATAAGTCTGAATAAATAGCGCATACTTCCTGCTTTATCCGCGTGCGCTAGCGGAAATTGTTAGTGAAGTTATATTAAAAATTGAAAAATATTTTATGAGCATTATTATTAGGTATGGCATATTAATCATTAAGAACTAAATTTACTTCATCTTGAAGACAATTTTATGTAGATAAACTTTGTCCTTTATATCATGTTATTTGGACGAACAGTTTGGGAGATAATGTAAAATTAAAATAATTCAACACTCGGCTCGGATCTATTAATATAGGTGTAATGGCGCGAACGAGCCGTGTGAGTAGACATAACCCTGGCCACCCGATAAAAATATTGCCTATATTCAAGTATTATAAATCATCAAACAGCGAAATCATTTCAATTATACGCGGGTTAAACCGCGGGACACAGCTAGTATTATATAGTATAGATATTAAAATCCTCACCATCTAATGTGGGTAATACTGTCATGTAAGTCTTATACAACAACGGCAATGCGTCATTACTGATATGCATATTTGGCAAATTTGGTATAAAGTCATTGCCCACGAGGAAGCCCATCAGAACCCAGTCATCAACAATTTTTTCTATGTCATAAGGGAAGGGCAGACTATCTTTTATATCAAGGAACTCTTGCTCTAAATATTCTCTTAACAATGATAGGTGAAGAAGATAAAAATTGGTCTCTTCTGGACTAGTCGTGCGTTGCGTTGATTTGTTGAATTTAACCTGCAAGATTATAACATAAAATATATTAACTATTTTTGTAATTATTAAGGTTTTAATAAGGAAAATCTTTTTACCAAGACTATTTGTCTAGTTTTGTCAATAGTGGGGAACACAAGCTTTAAAATTATGTTTCAATCATTAATTTTTATGAAGAATTAAGGGAGATATGGCATTGCCACAAAAACACCTTTGAGTTATAATATATAGAGATATTCTTACCTCTTCTCTCAAAAGTGCGAAGTGAGGTTCATGTGTACACATGCCCAACATAATGAGATCTGCATCTAGCCCATACAGGCAATGCCTTGTATTAGGATCATAATCAGGCTGGGACCGGGCCCATCTAATATAGTCCATGATTTTATGTTCTCCTTCACCTGGTGTCTAATAAAAAAACAATGATAATAAATACAATAAATTAATATGATACTTTAAATTATATATTTTTTATTTTATGTTTATCATATGATGAAGTGATTTCACTGTACCTGATGGTAAGCACAATACATTCCAACAACAATGGCGACCACCGAGGGATCTACAATACTTCACCAGTTGTCGCTGACATGCTGGCCTGTTCAAATATCTCTTATCGTTAAGTTTTAAGGACCCCAAGTTGCAGTAAGGAGGAACACTTGCCGTAAGACAATTCTACAGCTTCACAGTATGGCAATGATATAAAGTAGAACATTTTTTGTCCCTGTCTAGATGCGAGGTTACCATAAAGATGTTTACATATAGATTTATAAAAGCATATGTAACAACTGTAATACATATTTTTGAAGTAAGCCTTCTTTAGGCTTAGTAGGGTAAATTGACCTGGATCAGATGTAAAGTGAAACATACACAGAACATAACTTGCGTATATGTAAAAAAAAATCTAGCCACGTTGCATGAGAGACCTAAGATGGTGCTCTTCTAACATGATTACCACACTTTTTTTTTTCAATTATATCTTGTATTCAATGTGTTCGAAAGTGCAAGATACACAGTTAGTTCTTGTTATAGAATTACCCACCTTATCAGTTGTATACATACATACAGTTGTGTACATAAAATATCTGGCATCACTAACAACCTTACTCTATTATTTATTTTTATTTATTATCAATATTTGTTAAGTTTTCTATTTATTTTTATTATTTCTATGTTGGCAACATTGACCACAAGCCATATAAAGTGAATTTCTCCTGGTATTTTAATCTGTCATGCTGGTTTTAATTTTCATTTACAAACTTATATTATTTGACCCTAAATAATGTAAAATGGTGGCATTTTGTGTGATATAGTTTGGTTATTATGCACAAGTGGAGTGGATTATAAATAATGATATAGAGACACATATTATAATTAATAATAAAGAACTATTCATATTGATTTAGCACAAAACTCCTTGGACAGTTGTAACAAGATAGAATTATGCATGAAGAATAGAAAATTAGTATAAAGTCAGACTTAAAGGACGAGTATTCAGTGGTTTTTACAATATTTTTTAAACTATTTCTATACATACTGTATTTATTGGAACAAAAAAAATGTTTCTTACCTCATGCCCAGACAATATTACTTTAACTTTGGACCAAAGTGGGTCACTAGATATTTTTTGCTTGACAAAAAATCTAAGCTGCTCATGCAGACGTGCCATAAAGACAGTGCCTGGGGTAATGCAGTTACTATCGAACCTCTTCTCTGTCGGTAGCACTTCACCTATTAGAGGATAATAAATATTACATCTATTGTACAAAAAGGCTCAGGTTTTCAAAGTCTCAAATTACTCATCTAGCTATTTATATTTACAAGTTAAACTACCTAGAGGGTTATATAGAGATTGCAGTTGATTCCAAGAAAACCTCAACCTTTCAAAGTACAATTAAAGCTATAAATAACGAAAGAATAAAATCATTTCCTTTATTTAATTAACCAATGTTGTTTTATGCTGTTTATGCTTTACTAGATTACAAACATGGCATATGACACACATAGGAAGTGAACAACGATTCATAGCATTTCCCTTTGGCACACCACAATATGTTGACATTAATCAGGATGTTAATATTTAGTTATTGTTCTTTGGCGCGATATTCTCAAATCAACATGACAGTGATTAGTGCCAAATTGTTGTTTCTGTATGATAGTGCTATACTTGGATTATAGATTGTAGGAAGTAGTCTTGCCAAGTTTGTATAAAAATAAATTTTGTTTCTATACATATAACATACCTTTTGCTCTAGCTTGCTCTTCCAGACTTTGTGCTTCCCTTGCTGATCTGAATCTGTATGTAAAATGAAAAATACAAAGCATCAAGGTTAATGAAATCCATTGTCAATTTTATATAATTTAGTTTATACTAGATCATACTTTTTATAAAGAAATAAAATTTATGTCATTGACTACTTATTGTTACAAATATTTTTTTAAGAGAGGCATGATACTAAAATTTATTTGGAAATTTATCTCTACTTGGGCCAGCACCACTGGTGAAATACTTCCACCCACAATATAAGAATGTAGTCAAATAACTTCGTGATGTATTCCTGCGGTGAGTAGTTTCCTTGGGGAAGGGGTTTCAAGGTCGGCAATGCGCTTGTGATAACTCTAGTGTAACAAGCATCCATAGGCTATGATAACCACTTCAGGTGTGCTGTAAGATTGCTTGCCATCTTAGTTGTATAAAAAATACTAATATAATCTACCAAATTTTTATTCTGTAAACTTATTTTTGTAACTTGTATTATCTGTACTAGGGTGTTTTTCTTCTCATTAAACCCTCCCCTCACTCATGGCAGAGCATTTTTAAGCTTCTAATCTTGTTTACACGGATCCCTTAACCACCCCTAAAAGTTTATGAATCACACTTTATTCTTGAACAAAGCCACAATATTCATTAAATAAAGGCAAACCAAGAAGTAATAATATACACAACCAAATCAATAGATTTATGTTTCCAAATGCTTTTTATTGAGTCAGTTTGTTTAGCAATTAGTAGTCCGTTTCATTACAAAGTCAGGTTTGCTCTTTGGCTTGAACTAAAATTTATGGACAGCCAATGGGTGTTAATTAAATTTACTAGTAACATAAGTGGTAGAGTTAACCCAAAAAAAAAGTAATATAAAATTATGTTTACACGAAATTCTTCAACCAACCTTCTACCTCTCTGCTGATTCATTTTAGCTCTTGGAGCTACTCCATCTATTGCCATGAAGAACAACTTCTTAGGTTTTATTATTTGGAACAGAATACTAATATAATGAAATATATCTTGAAATATCTTCTCCTCTGTTATCCGGAAATGTGGATTGGAATCGTCAGGGTGTGAGCAGTTATGAATAATACCATTCATGTCTAAGTACATATTATCAAAGTCTGGTATCTGTAACAAATATCAGTTACAATATAAATGCTGTTACAGTTTCATGATACTGTTTCATAATCTATAAACTTAATAAATATGAGGGAAATGTTGTGACAATCTAAAAGTATTGATAAGACTCCTGTTAGTAACATTTAACATAAGCATAAATAAATGTAGTATATTAGTATTTTGAACTGTGGCTTTTATTAATGAAAAAAAAAGTATTTTAGTTTATTTTATTTTTGACAATGTATAATCTCACCTATGCATGAATGAATGTAGATGAGCTTTGAAATTCAACTAGTGTTTGTTTTAATACCTTTATTATTCTTGGGGTTTTTAACAGATAAACAGTAAACAAAATAATAATTAAGGAAAGCCCTTTTATTTACATCAAGATTATCATTAAAAACATTATTTATTCTAAACTGCTTAACCATATGTAAGCTAATATACTTATAGCATAAACTTTTATATATTTTTTAGTCGAAGTGTGTACTGTGCAGAGAATTTGTGCTGAGAAAAATATCTCATTAAACAAGATTTTGTATCACAAATTTCAAATTATTGTTTGAGGTCAGTGTCTATAATTCCCAATCTCTCTTAACTGACACTCTAATCTTCACATTCATGTAAAGACAAATATGGAAAATGTGTACAGATTGTATCTAATGGAAATATCCATAAAAGCAAGTCTGCTGTTGGCTAAAATAACCTATCCATAACTATGACAAATGGAAAGAAACGTAAACTCGTCAGTTTTTATACACAACTACATTATTGCAACAGATCATAAATTGAATATGACGGAATCCACTTTCTTCTAAGCTACAACAAAATTATAAATGAAAGTAACAATTCCCCAGCCACTTTCACCAAATGCACTTATGAAATCAATTTTCAAAATGCTTGAAATCATATTGAAAATCATAAACATTAGAACTAATGTTATGTGAAACTTACCTGATATTGTTTAACCAACTCGTTAAGGCAAGGGTACCTTTCACTGGTATACCTGAAGAACTTTGGTACTCCCATTTTCACTTATAGCTTTGCCAATTTTATTAAAAAAAAGCAAATTACGCGTTTGTTGTCCAAAATTACCCCAAATAGAAAATAACCTTATTTCACAATCAATATTTTTTTAATAATCGTCCTTTTGCTTGATTTCTTTGATTGCTGTTATACCTACGTTGGAAAGCAGTTATTTTTGCTGTTTGAACTATGGAAATACATGTAATTATGAGAATTATTTTTTGTACCTACATCGCGGAACAGTTAATTTTTACGGATTAGGACTGTTGATAAAATATCGATAAATCGAAACATCGATATTAATATTTAGAAAAATCGATATCTATTACTAATACTTTTTTGTCGATATATCGATAGTCGGATATTGAAATATAGAAATCGAAGCTCGATAATTTTTCTTAAATAAGTTCATATTTTTCATTTTTTGTCGCCAATTATTTAAACTACAACATCATCTTAAGCCTAATCTACTGTACTTTATTTATACTATATTATGTTTATCCTCTTTCACTTTATTTATTTGCATATTATCCTAAAACGAAATGTAATTTTCTATATAAAAAAAACGATAATCTGATACCTTAAATTTACTTTACCCACTGTTGTTGTTAAAATATTGATATTTCGAGAATTCCATATTTTCAAAAATATCAACAGCTCTAGTGTTTGCCAGATATATAGTTTTAGTAAAGGTCGCTGTGTTCAATCTTCTGAATTAGTGGCCAGGTCTAGCAGCCATAGGTAAGGCATAGCAGTGTGCAAGTGTTGAAGATCGTTCTTTTTTCCGAGATGGACAGTTTTTTTTTTCATAATTTCCTTTAGAGACCATTATCTCTGCCAAGTGTTGTTCACGCGCCTTTCTACTTTTTTAGTCGATAAGTTTTTGACAGATATAATTTGACCAAGTATATATATTATGTTACGCATTAATAGTATGAATTATAAACTGTGTAAATTATTTTCAAGCCGCTATTTTCGATATATCGAAATATCGATATATTTTTTTCGATATATCAAACTTTTCGTCAAGCTAGCTCAGTCAGATAAATAATGTTGCTCGACAAATAAAGATAGAGGTTTATTGAAACAGAACACTGTTACACATTGCAAAAGTTACGATTAGTTCTGAAATAATTAGAAACAACGACAGACATTTATAAAAATAGTACAAGCGACGCGATAGCTAGAGCTCTTCCTCGTGTCTCTGTCAAAATTAAGAAAAGAACATAACACACGCTTATATCACCAGATTCAAATAATAACTATATACAACCTACATCGCGTATTCGCAGTAACGAGGCGGGAGACGTATTTCACGACGTCTGTAAATACTAGGCCCGGGTTGTCTTGCTATAAACTCGATATAAACGATATTGATATATTTAAAAATATCAAGAATCCGATATTAAAAAAAATATCAACAGCCCTAAATAAGGATATATACACTACAGTGTTGCCGCCTGCCGGCAGAAAATCATAGAAATTTCGGTTCTGAATCTGAATACGTAGTATCCTGTCTGTGGGTTCTGAAAAAGAAATGAAAGATTATGGAATGTGTGGAATCATCCGTTTTGTAGGAAGATTATTAATGAAAAAAAAAATGGTTTGGTAGAGTATAATATGTACAGCCAAAACATACGTTTTTTTACCAGGTACTAAAGACATATTTTTTATTTTCTTTGTAATACTTCATTTTAGTTGTCAATACTACATAAAAATAAAAAAATGAACACAAGTTTCGGCAGCACACGAGTTCTGGAAAAAATCCTTCAAAGGAATAAAAGATACGAACCGGCAACACTAAGTTATAGGATCAGTGGGTCGTTATGAGTTTCTCCAATAACGTTGCGTTATCGTTATGGCATAACGAATATCGTTGTCATTACTATCTATATTCTATAATTATCTATTTTTCATGCAACGATAACTGAACTACAATCTAGTAAATCATAATAAAATAACCGAACATCGTAATCATTCACGTAAGGATCCACCCTATAATAATCAACACTTGATTTTGCGCTTCGTAATACTTCTACCAGGCAATTTTTAAGTAGTAAACTTTAAAAATATGTTATTGTGTCAGTAAGTACTTAATTTTTATAATATAAAATGCGTGTGTCAGCTCCGATGTGCGACCGGAGTTTACTTCTCATAAAGGCATCTTTTATGACATAGTATGATTGAGAAAAAACATAAGCTACCTACATAACCTAAACAAATCCACGTGTTCTTGCGATTTATTGTTATCATCACTTGATTATTTTTTCATAATTAACGATACATGTAAATATATAATTATATAACCACCATTCCGACGGTTACCACCATTCCGACGGTCACCACTATTCCGATGGTCACCACCATCCCGACGGTCACCACCATCCCCACAGTCACTGCCATCCCGACGGTCTCCACCATCCCGACGGTCTCCACCATCCCGACGGTCACCACCATCCGGTGTACCAAGTAGAGTACCTGCTGGGGCGCTAGCTAGCATAACACAAAATATGTCGCTAAGAGCTACGTCAATGCGAGTATAGCCAATGAATCAGTATGCCGATACATGGTTCCTTTCAGAAGATATAAATTGAATATCAGTTGATTTTCAAGTTATAATATATTATAGCAAAAAAATTACAGCAAAAATAAATCGTCAAATTTATAAACGAAATTATCAGTAAAGTAAAGTAATATAAATAAAGTAGCATTTTCTTTACCTCCTGATTTTTTAGAAATCTGATTATTTTGCTCTTATTTCCTGGATTTTGAAATTTTAGTCTGGCAATACTGGGAAGAACTATATAAAAAATACTGGGACTCAATTGTTGTTTTGAAAATTTATTTGCATATTTACCAGTTTCCGATGAATATAAGTAAACTAATATAGAATATAATATATCAGTGTTAATTGTGTATTAACCACATTATCAAACAACTTCAATCGTATCTAGAAAAAATATAACCTATATAAAAAAAAACTGTCTTTAGGTGCAAAGTAAATGATGGAAAACGATGAACTTGGCAACGATTTAGTGAGATTAGATAACGTGTTTCTAGTAGAAGATGAGGGTTTAGAGGACGAGAATAACTCAGATTCAGGAAGCAAGTATACGCCTTTACGAGAACAGGATAGATTTCTTCCCATAGCTAATATTGCCAAAATTATGAAAAGGGCAATACCTGAAAAAGGAAAGGTGATAATCATTTTCTGTATTTTAAAATCTAGTAGTTTCAGAATAAGACTTTCTATCACATTTGTTAATTCATTGCTAATTTCTATTGTTGTACCAAAAGAGTCGATTAAAAATTATTAAAAAAAAAGGATTTAAATACATATAAACATTACCCATGCTTCATGTAGTTGTTGGCCCTTTAATTCTCATTCTGTGATGATCGTTTTAAGAATATATGAATTTGTTATATTGGTGGTTTCACTTTAATACTGGTTTTAGTGGTTGGTGGTGTGGGTAGTAGTGTTCATCCACCCAAGAGCTTTTATATTCAGGTTCAACCAGAATATCAGCTTGTATGCTAGCAGATTTATCCTTAAATAGGAACTTACATTTTTACCCCATTGATAGCAGTTTATTAAATAATTTTCATATATATCTTGACTGCCTTGACAAGTGTCCTCACTGGATCACAGATATATAATATTCTTTCTTTCTATTTCTGCATTGTGATGTTGACATAAGATAGGAAAGAAAGAAAGAAAGAAAAAGATAGGGAACCTTTCTTGTTACATATATTATGTGATATGACTATTTAAGATAATTAAATTTTCTGTTACTTGTGGTCATGTTTTCAGTTTGTATTTATTATTCTATCTATATATTGAATTCCTTTATTTTATGGAGATGAAGGGGTCAGAGACATGATATTGAACAAATGTGTATAGAAACTATGCTGTATACTCGATAATTAGTACTAACAGGGAGGAATTACTATGCAATGTAATTATTTCTTCAATATCATTTTTGGCTTATTAATGATAAATATTTTCAGATAGCAAAAGATGCTAGAGAGTGTGTCCAGGAATGCATATCTGAGTTTATATCATTTGTGACAAGTGAGGCTAGTGACCGTTGTCAAGTGGAAAAGAGAAAAACCATTAATGGTGAAGATGTGTTGTTTGCTATGAATGCTCTTGGATTTGATAATTATGTTGAACCTTTGAGATTGTATTTGAAAAAGTATAGAGAAATTGTGTTATCACCTGTAAGTATTACAACTTTTAATACTAAGTAATATTTACTGTAATTTATAAATGAGTCCTATAAAGTCAAAGGCAAACATACTTTTCCACCTTTGATTTTATTTGATTCAAATTTGTGAAATTTTGTCAGTTCTTCTAAGCTGAGTTTGAATAAAGATATTTTTATTGTATTAAAGGTTTTCATGTAGGAGATTGTAGCTCAGTAACAATTTCTTTGTATAGAATAATTTTATTGATTCTATCTATTGAACTTTATCTTTGTCAGGAATATGTACAAGATATTAAATAAATTTGTTTACAGGTCACTATCAACAAATTAAATAAAAGTATTGTTTTATATGGAGGTAAGTTTAATGGTTTATATATTATTTAAAGCTTTCTTTTTGTAGTCAGAAAACTGAGCAACATTTGATATATTCTTATTTTAAATTAAATTACATTTTTTGAGTCAATTTTTTTTTCTTTTATTCTATTTACAAAAGTCTAAGATGAGTGACTTGAATTTGATATTAGTTTGTTAAATTTCAAAATAGTATTTTTCCATGAAAAGAACAATTTAAATTATCAACCTTATATCTAAACTATCATTTTGACTCAAGGTAATGAGCAATTATTGTAATTCCCATTCTAGTTAAATATATTTGTGAAGTAAACCTTTATTATTATTAACTTAAGTATCTCTTCTAGAGGATGGAACAGAGTGTGTCCAGGCCGAAAACGACAGTGAAGGTCAAACAGAATCAACTGTGTTATATCCCAAAGTTATTGAGGACTTCACTATTTCATTGATAAATCCAGATTAACCAAGTGCTGGTGCCTTGTGAATTTATTATATTGTGTGAAGGACTACCTAAATTTTGTAAGGTTTAGTTATGATTGTTAGTTATTGTATAAGTGAATATATTAAAGTAAGAATTACTCAGTTGTTTTATTAATTTCTTTACTAAAGGAAAAGATCCAAGCCCTTGCGTTTGTTTTATTGGCTAAACCTGTGATAGCATTTTTGTCTTGAAAAGAATCCATAGCAAATTATTAATAAAGAAAAAATATTACGTTGCTAGGTTACTATAGTTATGCTACAATGGGGTTGGTACATGCAAACTAATGTGTTACAAGGACAGGATTTCTCTACCAACACGTCATATAAAATAAGATACTAATTAATATATGAGGGAGCATCATGTCAATGTGATTATGGAATTTGTACTAATGACTTAGTATTCTTACTATTGACTTTACTGTTGACCCGCAATATGGGCTGGGCGCGATAGCAACAGGTGTGCTCTGTGACCGCACGCACCAAGCGGGCAACGACCGGCTGGGAGACACTCTCGCTGTAACTATCGGTTCGTGAAGACTTCGAGTTAATAGGTTCTTTAAATAGTCGCATTCGATGACATGTGACTATTTTCATTACAATAAAACAGTACTTCGGTTTAGCAACTACATAGTGTAGACTTTCTGTTACAAAGTGCGCACGCAGCGTAAATCTGTCTCATAATTTTTTCGTAACTCGACTAACTTTAAAAAGGAGAAAAAAATGGTTATTAAAAATAACATAAACTTTATTACTCCCTCACAAATTTAAAAACATGATCTGGTCACTCTCTAAATTTATCCGTAATGTAATTAGGTAATGGCATCAAATATAAAAACTTGTTAAACACTATTATACCAACTGAGAATGCAAAAGATATCCCCAAATTGAAATCCAAGTTGAAATCGCCGGTTTGATAGATATCGCCAGAGAAGCTCTTGGAACCGAAACGTTCAGTTAAAAACGCTTTGCCGCTAGCATATCTGCAGTTTGCATTGGAATTTGTATTCAAATTGGATGAGGTCTGTATCAAACTGGTGATTGAGGTACAGTTCTCGTATTCGTTGTACGGAAGTATGTTGTAAATGGGCTGTTTGAAGACGTTCCTATGAAGGAAAATTGACGCGTATCTTGTATGTGTAATATAAGTTACGTAGTACAGCCAGTCTTCAAAGCCTTTGTAAGATCTGAAAAAAGGGTAATCAAGTAAATAAATATTAAGTATTAGAGAGTTTTAAGCGGGTTCTTAATTTGTCATGTGGTGGTTTTTATTTTAATTCATGGATTTATGTAACTTTATATTATGTTGAAATAATTTTTCAAATCGGTCCAGTAGTTTCAGAGCCTATTCAATGCATTGTTTGCATTCAAATCAATCAAATCTTTCCTCTTTATAATATTAGTTTAGTCTAGCTGCGCTCCACGGTTTCACCAGTGTTAAATTCATTCGACTAACTCTTCACTGCGCCGCCGTCAACGCACCAGTGTAGCCTGTCATTGTTCTCAATTCCCGTACTTGCTTACAGCTTTCCAAATTGCTTAAAGTTCAAGATTACTGCTCCACTACTTAGGGTTGTAGCGTGAATTTATAAGGCCTATAACAATTCTCCATAGATAGACTATATATAATACATAAGTAAAGTAGTAGTTTCAGAGATTAGCGATAATTAGCGTGTACAAAGTCGCGGTGGTTGTTAGTATAGAATAAATAAGGTTATGCATAGTCTAATAGCCTAGTCTAAGAAAAATTCAAAATTAAGTAGATAATCTTACCTCAAAACTCCACTTGCCAGCATAATATAGATACAAGATATATAAATGTTAACGATGGCCGCAATCAGACCGTTTTTCACGACCATCATAATCGCAATGGATTGTTGCTCAGCGTAGATGTAGCAGGACCACAGGACAAGTGAGAAGTAAATATAATCAAGGCTCTCCGTTATGTCCGCGAGAATTCTGTAAGAAATTATGTGCTATATCCACCTAAATATTACACTTAAACATAACTTAGCGTTTGAAATAAATTTGTAAATAAAAGGATATCAGAGATCAAGATTTATTTGCTTATTTAGGTGTTTATTTTTAGTTGTAACTATATTTGAAGTGAAAACTTCTTTAGTACCATTGGGATTTGAACCGCTAGGAAACGAAAAACCGAAAGTAAAAAGAGAAATAGGATTTTGCCTACGAGAGAATGAAATAGAATACATTTACACTATGCAGGGTTAATGCAAGTCCTGATTTTCATAATTATAATCGTCTTTTCGTTTTGGCCTAGTGGTGTGAGATGATCAGACTTCATACTCAGTACGCACGATTGGTCGACAGTTCGAATCCCGCTGATTTAGTATATTTAAAAATATTTTTTAAAGAACTTTTATTTTTTTCTGAAGGTTTCACTTCTGTGACGTGGGAACTGCTGCACACATTTTTTTTATAGTAACATGGCAAAAGGTCGGCTTTGTGACGGTTTACCACAGTAAAATCCAAAAAAAAACGGTGACCTCTGAGATATCGGTAATCCATCACCAGTCGACGTTGTCATGCCGGCCTGTCGGCATCTGGATATATAGTGGCTAATTCCGAAACGTGACAAACCCAAAGAGAGTTTACTGTTAAGGGTTAATCATATGCACAGTGATGGTAACCCAGTCGGGTACCGATACCTTACCACACTTCATTTAATTATCGTGGAAACACGAACTGCACAAATGGTCTACGTATAAAATTAAATATATTATCTGCGATATTACGGAAATAAAATATATCAAACAGTGAGAGCAATTAATAGAAAAGAAAGCACTCACGGGTAAATTATAGCAGCTGAAGCGAAGGTGCTTATTAAAGAAAAGGGCAGTGATACGAGGTTCCAAGACAACAGTAAACTCGCTCCACTGTACAATCCTTCCTGAGTCTCTTCGTAATAACGAGTTCTATATGGGCCATCTGGAAATTGCAATAACATTATATCTTTTATATAGGCATATTAGCAACAATCTACTTATAATAAAAATCTCTCCGTACATGTATTTTTTTAATTCAAATTTTGCGATAGATACCTATTCGAAAAATATTGTCTGTCTGCTTATATGTATGGATTTCGAAATTGAAAGGCTATAAAATTATTCTCAGTCAGCTTTAATGAAGTTGTGTATACGAGGTAGTCTATAAAAGTAATCAAAAACACTTTTATAAATCATAAAATCAGAGTTACCTAATTAATATAAAATTTCAAGTCGAAACTAATTATTGCGTATAAACGCGCGTGGAGCCGTGGGCAAAGCTTGTTAACTTATATAGTTTTTTTACCTTTATAGGTTTGGCCTGATATTAAGTGACGATGTGGTCCAAGATGATAACACGCTAAACCTAGTAGAAGACTGACTATCAAGTGCAGCTGCCGGAACACATCTATTGGCGCTTGGCGACAGATATTCAACTTGAGGGTGGTAGCTAGCCGGTGGGCATTAGAAAAAGTCCTACCACCATGCTATGGCTTCTTCACGATGTTTACACAGTTATCAAATTACAGCAAAGAGCTGTATGGAATGCTGAGATACATTATTTCTCAAATGTGTGTTTTGTGGCAATAGCATATCACCTTAAATTCTTCATCAAAATTAATGATACAAACATCACTTTAAATTTTATGTTCTTCGCTATTGATGAAACGTAGATAAATAGTTTAAAAGTAACATGCAAGAGTGGGCATCTATTAATAATCGGTTTAACTAACATGGACAGCCTTTAGACTATTTGCATTATATTTTTAGACTTACGATACTTTACGTAGGAGGGGTCGATATATTGTGTGAAATATTAGCACGAGTCAGCCAGTGATTGAATAATAAGAATGTTTTCTTTTCTAAAGACAGCTTCTTTATTCTTAAGTTACTTAGTTCTTATACTATATGACATGTTAATACACAAAAGCATGATGATACTCACAAAGGCATATTGTGTTCATAATGCTGATGAAGTAAGTACCAACCATAGCATTGAATATAAGACCGCTTTTCGTTATAAAAGCCCTCTGATAATCCTGAAAATAAAAAATATGTTAAACAAAAGGTTCCTGAAGACGATTTTCGCTTTTTTTTTCAATTTGTAGGTCACACTACAACAATGTCGAATACCTAATGATCATACTTACAATGAAAGGAATAAACCTTAATGCTGAAGTTAATATAAGGAATAATCTGCTGCAAAAAATAATAATAGTCGTATAACATGCAAATTTTAGATAAATTGTATTTAATACTAGCTGTGCCCGCGGCTCCGTTCGCGTGGATTATAGAATCTAAAATAAAAGTAGCCTATGTTAATCCTTATACCATTAGCTATCTGCCAGTGAAAGTTCTGCCAAAATCGGTCCAACCGTTTTGGAGATTAGCCGAAACAAACAGACAGAAAAATAGGTTTTTTGTTATATAAGTACCGTATACCTATACCTACTTTCATGTGCATTTCGTAAAAAGGTGTTATTTTGATATTACAAACAGACATTTTAATTTTATTATTTTTATATATTCTCCGGCATTACAAATAATAAATCTAAAATTTGTATAGATAAATCTTACAAATTACCTTGGCTTCGTTGTAAAATATCCACAGAATGAAAAAGTAAATAGGAAGACATAATAGACGCATGAACATTTGTTTTATGCCATTCTTCTTCAAGTTAAATATTGACGCCAACATCCGCCTGAAAGTTACGAACACACTTAAGTATGCGGTGAGTAGAGTTTCCAGAGCTCTTTGGACAAGGGGCATTCAAGGTCGGCGACGCGCTAATGTTACCTCAGCGTCCATAGACTACGGTAGCTCTTTACCATCAGACGGGCCGTACGATTGTTTGCCAACTTAATTGTATTAAGAAATGCTTAGTCAGTATTAAAAAAGGGTTTCGCGAATAAGTTAAGTTACATTCCAAACAAAGATTTATAATACTTTACGGTGACGTGTGTGTACTGTGACCGGATATAGATCGTCGACGTTGATATGATTCGATTATAACTCGATCTTGATTTTCGATTCGATTTGGTTCACTTGCAGGATTCGAGTTCGAATCAAAAGTGAAATCGACTCCGAAACAAAATCAAACACGAATCAGTTTCAAGACTGACCCCCCAGTTTCCGGACCAGTCTGTTCGAAGAGAATGTTCGAATGAATGTTCAATGTGAAGAGAATCATATTTATGCAAGGCTGCATGACAATGACGAATGTCGATGGATTGCCGATGACTCGGTGGTCGATGTTGTTTTTGGATTCTTATTATAATGGACGGTACCGTCGCTTTGCAGTTCTACTATAAAAAAAATGACTCGCAATCGCCATATAAAAAGAAGTTCGGTAAAAAAAATGTGAGAAATTAATTTTTACTCACACATACAACATCCATATAACTTTAATACCGCTTGACTTCCCATAATTCATCTGCATCTTGTTAGGGTTTATTATTCGACTGCTCTCATGTAGATTGCCTTGCATTATTCCTTGCCCTTCAAGTTTGAACTTCTCTACTAAAGCCTCTATTTGATGGTTAGATTCGATAAATCGCTCTCGAGATCTTCGATCCACTGTTGATAGGCATACTACGGAAAATTGTATTAAGTAATGTTATTTAAGTGATGAAATATAATATCTACGGAAATATGACCTAAAACATGAGCACAAAATATTTACCTTGATAAAATAAAAGACAATAATCAAGTGTGCAAAGCGAAAATATAAAAAAAAAAAACATATTTTCTAAAAATGTTAAATTATGTAAGATATTACAAATAATTATCATAAATTATTCATAGAAGAAAAATTGTAATAAATTTAAAAACTGGTATTAATTTGAAATCAAATACTTAGGGTCGTAGGTTGGGTACTTACAGTAATACATCAAAGGGTTTTCCAACTGCGGACAAGGGAATCCGATACTCCCGAAGTAATCAAGCAAATTACGTGTAGGTCCCGCGTATACTACATCTCCAAGGCATAAGTAAACTACACGATCCAAAAATGGGAATACGTCTGTAAAATATTATAATATAATTAAATTAATATAATATATTTGGTATTAATAATCACATAGAGGATAAATGTTAATACATTGCGATAAAAATATTGTACAATAATTTAATTAAACATAAGAACGAGATGCATTTTCTGTTTGAATACTTTTTTATTTTCACGTATAAAATGATCAACAGATTTTGAAAACGAGGTTTCCGTAAATTATGATTTGATATCCGAGAAATAATAATTATTCTTCCTACGAACTTTGAATTAGCAATAAGATACAGTCAATCAACACATAATAGAATTATAAAATTATATCAAAAATTATAATTTTGGTATTGCACATATAAAACAAGAAGACCTTAGTAGAAAAAGGTTTATGTTATTTTTTGCTCACCAGATCTTGGTTTCTCCATTGTTAATATAATTGCGGTACCATATTTCTTAGCGGCATTGGATAGTATGGAAATCACTAGGTAAGTGTTGAGTGGATCCAGATCCCACGTAGGTTCGTCTAAGAGGAGTATAACTAAAATCAAAGCATTTTGTATTAGTCGAACTCACCATTGTACCTAATTCGATTTGAATGTTAAGCGTCTAAGAGCAGTTTTTAAATCTAGTTCTTTAGTTAGAAAAATGATTTCATATCTTTTACAGAGAATAGAGGGGGCCGTAGTATACGTAGGACATAAAACATTAATTCGACGCCACGCTTGTAAAATACTAAGTACCGGGAGAGAACATTACTATCAAAAACCTTGAAAAACAAATTATAAAAAATAATAAAAACATCGTATGACATTAGTTTTATACAATTAAATATTGAATAATGCATCATATAACATATCCTGTACGTCGAGATTATAAACAATATTTTTTGGTATTTTACATTATTTCACATCAGGCATGGCGATATGCTAGATTAGTGATTTTTAAAGTGGGTTTCGTAGCAAAATCACTAGGGATCAGCGAATGAGTTCCATTTGCCATTGAATCGTTGAAATCTTTTGTCTGTTAAATAATTCAACTGTTAGAAATATTATTTTGGAATAACGAATAATTCAAATAAATAGTTTTACTCTTATTTAAAACTGCACGGTCTTTAATTTGTTACAATTTAATAAAGGGTTCCATAGAACAAAAGTGTTCCGTAGCTTTAAAAGTTTAGGCACTGCTGTGCTACGTGTTTTTTTTTGCTACTGAAGAGCTATTTCCATTAAATGGTTTAGGTTTACATTTATAGGCAATATCTACTTCAATCGACAAATCTCGTTTCGATTCTATTCGAGTCCTATTTGGAGCCAGTTGATAATAGGTTACTCTTGAGGACTGAACTGGGACGCATCGTGTCGCAATGCGTGTTGCCAACCATAACTCTTCGAATCAGAAAATAAGAATAGCGCTAGCAAAGTATTGCGGGAGGAATATAATATGTGGTATTTAGTGATAGTGCTTCCGTAGTCGAACCTTGTACAGGTTCAATTATTCGTAAACGAAACAAGATGTAGTAGGCTGTCTGTAGAATGGAAGGAGATCATGCTGAGATCATCACCAGTGTGTTCATAATGATGCTAATCAATTTTGCTGTGACTACCTCTGACGAGAATTGTGTGCGACTGGATAGCGACCACCATACACCAGGTGTAACATAATGCCATGCTTAGGCGTGTCATGTTATGGAATCAGCCGGTTTATGTCCAGTAATGAAGCGGGGTGGTAGGAATCTGTAACCGACTGAGTCGCGGCCACCATTTGCATGGTGATGGATAGTCATAGTGACTCTCTTTTTGTTAGTAACGTTTCGGGATCAGCCAGTGTACTAGTATATCCGGGTACAGAGTGCCTTGCCGAACGATAGATTACCGACCTATCGGTGTTCACCGTTGTTTTTGGTTTGTACTGTGCTTACCTATTTTTTTTTTATACAACTAAGGTGGCAAATAAGCCTACGGCCCGCTTTATTGTAAGCGGATACCGTAAACTATGGACGCTTATGATAATACCATAGGTACTAACTTGCACGTTGCTGACCTTGGAATCCCCTATCCCAAGAAGCTCTGGAAAGTCTACTCACCGCAGGAACACAACACAAGGTTATTTGGCTGCGACCTTCTGTAGGGTAGAGGTATTCCGCCAGTCGGGTTACTCCAAGTAGAGAGAAATCTCCAAAGAAATTTCTCTGTGCACTATCATAAAATAATCATAATGATATTATACTTACGTGGATCCTTTATCAGTTGTATTCCTATAACTAATCTTCTATACTCGCTCTTCGATAAATTCGTAACGCATTTATTTGCAACCTATATAAAGAAAGGAGTAAATAACATTTTAGTATTCAATATACTTTTTAAAACTACTATTTATTTTTTACTAGCAATTTCATCTGTAATCGATGTTAAACATATGTATTTTTTTAAATCCACTCCATATTCAATAATATATATATATATATATATATATATATATATATATATATAAGTAAATAAATTGGCATGGTTCTATCTTTTTCCCACATACGGCAGTAGTACAAGAACATTTCTCAAGCGTTCAGTTTTCTTACGATGTTTTTCTTCGCTGTTAGCCGATAGTATTAAAAATTGAAATTAATAAATGTATGTGAATTCCGGAAAATTCGTTGGTTGGTTGTTTGGAACCTGCAGTTTAAACCTGCAGACATAGAATCGATATTCCGCGGGTCTAAATAACTTAACCTCCACAACAATACTCCATATTTAGATATAATTATTCTATAAATATACTACTACCTTGAAAACGTAAATCGAAATTTATTAGTTTTATTACAAGACACTGAGATCTACTAAACAAATTTGTCGATAAACACTTTTTCATGTTATTTATTAGTATTGTAGAGATAGGTAATAGGATTTACCTGTGAAAGTGCTAAATCAGCCATAACTTGCTTAACTTTAGATGACTTCAAGTAGCCTGAAATCTGGAAAAAAACATATCTTTATAAATATAAAACAATGCCTTATAATTTACGTTATAGAATGTAAATGGTAAATATATTCAGTAAAGCAAAGACTGTTGAATACCGTCTACTGTTTAATGCTGGAACGAATTTGACTGACAAGTTATTCATTGGACTTACATATACTTTTGTCGAAACGAAAAATCTTTCCAAATTTCTTAGTGTCATCAGTATAACCAACAAGTAAAAAAAGGTTACAGAAGATCGCATTCAAGGTTGGCAATGTGCTAGTGATACCTCTAATGTTACAAGCGTCCGTAGGCTACGGTAACCACTTACCATCAGGCGGTCCGGACGCTTGTTTGCCACCTTAGTAGTATAAAAGGTTTTTTTTTTACCAAACTCTTGTTGTATATCCGTTTTGTTTATTAGAGAATGAGATTAATTATACAACTTCTGTAAGGATTCGAACTCACGTCGATCGACGCGTTGTCCGTACACGCTACAACTGAGCCATCATTGCTTGAGAGCTGATAATAATAATATGTAATAGTAATTATTATAACAATTTTCTTTTAAACAGACCTCTATGCCTGTTACTAGAGGCTTAGTTTTAATTAAGACTATTTAAACGGATTCTGTAAAGGCACTTGCATCGTCCATATCCCATGCAGGCGTGTGATATGATAGTTGGGCGTGCGTTTTGAAGTATCTTAATTGTAAAGTTACCTTGGTAAGCGACATCGCCAACGTCTGCTGTACACTTAATCCTGGTAAAAGTCTAGTTGAATGGCGTACAAGTGCACACATATTATTGAACTGCTCTTCTTCCAATGGAACTCCTTCTAATAGTATATGACCCTTGGACGGAACTCGACGAGCTATGACATCGAGAAGTGCGCGCTTACCACTACCTGTTATTATAATAATTATAGTGATTTTGTTGAAGGACGTACTGTTATACAGCTCAAGAGATTTCTCTCTATTTGATGACCAGTGAAATACGTTCATCCCATGAAAGATCATAGCTAAATAAATAATTGGTACGATCAAATAAACAAAAAATTATATCTTGAGCTATATAATAACAGATTTCAATACTACATTCTGCCATTGGCTTCTTCCATATTGAAGAATGCAAAAACTTTACTACATTTTTTACTTTAACTTGCTATAACTCCGGAACTTGTCACACAACACGTCATAACTTAAAAATGTTTTTAAATAAAATAATAATGAGTTTGAAAAGTTTACTGTAAAATAAACTTACAACTCTAAATTGCTTTCCAACTTACTATGACTAGTTTAAAATAATTTGTGAAATTTGTAAATAAAAAAAAGTTTTTTTTATTATATTAAATTTTAAAAATTGTAAAGTAAAAGCAGCCAAGATTTAGTCTTTCTTAATGTCTTGTGCCTCATTTATTCCCTAACCCAGCTCTTTTTGCAACGTCTTCGATAAAATCAAGGCGTCGCGATACTCTACATCTAGCTTCACAGTGGGTAAGGTGGGTAAGGTATTATTGGTTACCTATTGTACAGACAAAAAGACATTGATTATTTTATACGTTTTATGACTCTAAAATTTAGCTCATTTTAAACAAGCCAACGGGCATGTATGCCATCAGACAGGTTTTTATTCCAAGTGCATACAGGCTTTTTAACTTTAGTCCTCATATATAATGTAGCTTCGGAATGATTGATTTGTCTTGGTTAGTTATTATGTGTTCACCTTTTGAACCAAGTATTGCGGTAACTTCACCACTCTGAGTGATGAACGAGATATCTTTGAGAATGATTCCAGTCTTAACACCTCCTGTGATACGTTGGAAAAAGCTTCCTGGCTCCACCTGGCGGATAACAAAATATCACATGGCGGATAACATTATTTACATATTTATTAATTTTATTTAATTTAAGTATTAGTAATTACTAATACTACTTTTCTATCATTTCCTTTGAACAATTATTCACTGTAAATGTATGAATTATATTTAACACGGTTACGGTAACGATTTTTCATCCATACATTCAGCAGAAAGACCTTCACTGCTGGACCTAGGCCTCTCCTAAAGGTCATCACAATGACTGATCCTGCGCTACTCGTATCCAGCGGGAAAAACGATGTTTATTGATAGATACTTCGGATAATTGGAGTTATTTGTGATTTACCTAATAAAAGACTTCAACGAAATCCTGAATTTCCTTTTTAAAATTTATTAATTTCATTTTAATACGTATTTCAAAAACGTTTGCTCTTAAAACTATTTACGAGTAGAGTATATGTATATAACATATATGAATTTGATACTGTTTATTTAAAATATTAAATTCAATTTTAACTTCAAAATTGACAAATTTTATTGGAACAGGAGGCTGACCAGTTAATAGCTATTTCTCATGACTTATATTGTAGTTAAATAATGAATTCAACAACTGTTATTGTTGTTTAACTTCATTTTATCTCACTCACCTGTCCGGAATGAAAGACATTGCACAATTCAAAAGTATAATCACCTCCGATCATGTTTATTCACTTTTCCCTTACGGCTGTATAAAGAAATGCATATGAAAATTAAACAAAATAATTTCAAACAGCGCGACCCCTCCGTCAAATACTACTTTGAAACTAAGTGATCTGTAGTTAATTTCGGAGTAAACTACAAAAGAGCGACGTTGCAATTTTCACTTGAGGCTAACTTCACTTCTATAACAGTGTTTTAGTTGTAGAATAGAAAATACGTAGGGAATTTAGAACTTAAGGTGAATAGGAACAAGGCATAGTATTGTACTTAAATTTATAGCAATTTTATTTAAGGGGAAGTTGTTTGCATTTCGAATTATTGATATAATGTTGCATTTACTATTTGTTGTACTAGCCTTTGCCCAAGACTTCATTTCCGTTGTCTTCTAAATAAAACGACTTGAGTGCCACCTACTGTAAACTGATTATACTATTATGAAACCTTCATGGAGATACCCACGAAAAATTTCTAAAGTTCTGAATCTGAAATCTGAATCGGATAAATGGTTTACAATGCATAGGAGACAAACAAAAAATGAATTATTCAGGCATATCGGCTCTAAATAACAATTCAATTGGAAATTAAAAGTAGAGAGTTCATAGGGGAAAAAAAGGAATTATTTATTTTTGAAATCAATATTAATATTACAAAATACTGATATAGTAGTACAGTAGATAAAAGTATAATAATGTGGAAATAATACTATTGATAAGTATTATTACTAATACTATTTTATTATTGCCAAGATAAAAAAAGTAAATTAAAAAGATATCCTAATCTCATCTTCAATTCAAATTGCTTATTTATAACTTAAGGTAACTTCTGATTTTGTGATCATTATTTTACATAATTACATATAACGATATTTTCAACTTTAGCATTGCCTGATATTTTATTTATTATGAGTGTAATTGGAAGTTATATTTTATCATTATTTTTGTTATAGGTACTTTTTGACTGGATTTTTTTTAAACATTCTCGACTCCACTGCTTTCTATTTATTATGTGGTGGTGGCCTTAAAAGTCTATTAAAATAAAAATTTCTTAAATTTTTGATTTTAGGCGTAAACTAATATCTTGGCAACTGGCCATGTATTTAAATTTTATACATATTATAAAACTCAACGTCTCTCTGTCTGTCTGTGCGTTTATGTTCTTTTCACGCGAAAACCACTTACCTGATTTACATGTTTTATTACTTTAATTCATAGTTATGTTATCTGGTCAGGTTATAGGTATATATTTTGCAAGATAAAGTTACATACGAAATAAGCAGAGACTATAATGTTGAATCAATTCGGAAAAAGACACATTTGGGGTGTTTAAATAGCTTACGCTGCGTAAACCATACGGGATATATCAAATTACTGTTGTATATATTTGTAGATCATTAAAAAGACCTACAAATAAGTCAGCGATAGCATATATCTATCTTCTAAGGATTCTCACAATAAGCATTTTATGTTCAGTCTTTTGAGTGGAGGCACCACGATTCACGCGTGCGCTCGACCGACGGCATTTTGTAATATTTGATTTCACAATCTTTACCAATAATTAAGATTGAAGATAATCACTATTTAATTAAATAATCATCACACTATGTTTGTTCAACATAAGTCTTACGAATTGCAATTGAAATATGTCGCCTTAACTATGAAAGCCTCATTTTTACACATATTTTGAACGCACCGTTGCCTTACATATTCATCCTGAAACCTCATAAGGCAAAACAATACTTCTTTCCCTTTTCAACACGTAAGAAAACTTGATATGTTGATGAGACGCCCACACAACTATTACTTCACTTATATTTATGAATTCCGAATCATAATTTCTCACTCTATCACGTTGACGTTTCGATGGTTTGAAAGAGAAGGGATGATATGCGCAGTGTCACTGACTCAGGCTTCGCACAGTTGTATACCCGCTGTAGTTTGATAGTCTCGTCAAACTGTATTGAATTCTGATAAATCGTCGAATTGTCGAATCGAACGAAAGTAATCGAAAATTAAAAAGTTCATGAATTAAAAAGAGAAAGATGTCGTGGTGATATTAGTGCGGGAGTCATTGTATTTTATATATTAGTGTTGTGTGTGTGGCCACCGGTTTGATGCAGTGTGTTAAGATCTAAGTACCGTTGGCCAGGTTGTACAGGTATGTTGAATGAATATTGACAATAAAATTAGTAATATATGGTATATAAAACTTATAGTATCGTATAAAAACATTACCACATTTAATTGCAAACTTATTTGTTTGCTGATTGTTACAATCAATATTTACCTACACTGTTTTCAACAAAGTTCTGTATACTTTTATGACAAATGGATTGTTAGCCCAGTATTTTCTATAGTACTAAAACTTATTTATTTTTATTAGAAACATATTATTTGTATTCTATACTTCTTTTTGTTTTGTCTGATAGTTGAACTGGTAAGTCTTAGTTTGGTTGAACTGCTGTGTCTACCCTCAAAATTTGTCTTCAAAAATGTCCAACCTTTTCGGTGGCTTATTAAAACTACTAGGTATTTTGTTTTTCGTCGGTATGAAACATTGCAAAAAAAACTAAATAATTTCATACTATTCATATATAATATACTAGCTGCGCCCGCGGCTCCGCTCGCGTGGACTACTAAAAAACGTTTTTTTTTCGGAACCATTATTTTTTTCTTCTAAAATAATAGTAGCCTAAGTTATTTATACCTTATAACATCAGCTATCTGGCATTGAAAGTCCCGTAAAAATCAGTCTAGAGATTACCAGGAACAACAGACAAACGGGCAACAATTTTAAAATTGGGTTTTTTGTTATAGGTGTCGTGTATACTTTCATATGCATTTAGTAAAAAGCTATTCATTGACATTACAAACAGACACGTCAATTTTATTATATACATATATATAGGTTTAATAGGTAAAAATGTTGTATTGATTTATGAACATACACAATATTATCGTGAATAATATAAATTGTTATGCTTATATGCTTCTTATGTGTGACCTTTTGACAACAATCTCACCTGATGTTAAGTGACGATTAGGTCGAAGTAGGTAATATGCAAAGCTTCAAAATGGTACTGGCGCTCCAGTGCAGCTGCCGAAAAACAAACCTAAAGTTGCTCGGGGCAGATTCTTAAATTCATGGTGTTAGCTAGCCAGCCATATATTACGATCTTTTCTTACAGTCAAAGCTTAGACTTATCCTATGATTGGAACCCACGTCGATTGTGCCCGCGCACGCTACAACTTAACCATCGCGAAGTCACTGTATAATATTTTGGTTACATAAAAACGGTTTGGTTCTACCGCCTTCAGATTACGGCATTTAACTAAGACGATGAACACTGGAACTAGACCGGAAACTATTCAGTTGTCTCGCATGCATTTTAATCTATAATAACGTGCTTAAACTTTAAATTTTATGGGAACGTTGTCTTACTTTTTCTTTGTGATAGGCAAATGTAGGTGATTCAAGATACACACAGTATTAAAAGGCTAAATAAGCACTAAATATTTTCGATGGAGTAACACCAAAATATAATAATCTAAATCTATACAGTATTTTTGCGTGATGCGAGCACAACGATAAACCTCAATCATTTATTTATATAGAAGATAGTCAAATTTTGAGTTTTTTTTTGAAAATAGACTATGGCTCATTCTTCTTTGTCTCTATTCGAATTTATTTAATACATTTATTTACGTTTTCGTATATTTTTAATTTCGGATATCCGACAGTTTCTGTTACGGTTACGGATGTCCATAACACCTCTGTTTAAAATATTATGATCGATAAGACTTCAGTATGTAGAGTTTTTTTTTATCAAGTAGTTGGATAATTATGATACGGTTAATGATGATGAAATAAGAATAATATTTACCGTTACTAGTTACCGTCGGTGAAATATGGTAACTAAGCGAGATATAAGTTTTGAGTAGTATAAGGTGAAGCAATTACAAATCAAAGTGACTACTATCCTAATCTTCCATTTCTAAACATCATTCTTTTTTAATTAACATAATTTCTAATAATCTTTTATTACTGAAATTATATTTTTTATGTATTGTTTTCTTATATTTTTGTCTACAAAGTTTAAGTTGTTGTTGCCTCAAAAGACCTAGTGCATTTTCGTGCTCATTCTTTTTTGTAACTGCGTTTAGTGATCTGGCCACTAGCAATCCAAACAAAAAAAAACCAACAATATTCAAGTTTGTAGGTATTATATATGTACGTGGTGCGGGAAGTCTATATTTGATTGGCATTAGATTTCTGCACCGAGTTTTGAATTAAATTTTCCTGTTCACTTACCTCAGTAAACAAAGGACAATAATTTAGTGCTTTTTATAAATAAAATCCAATTTCAATCCATTGGTAATTAATTTTCGGACTACGCGAATCTGGTTCAGTGAGTCATTATTTATATTAGTTTAATTTAAAATTCTTTACAATGCCTTCAGCTCCTTATTTGTTATGCAATTATTAAGTGAATTTCTTAAGTAAGGTAAAATGTCTTGATTTTCTTATACAACTAAGGAAGTACGAAAACCCTTCTCACCTCAGGGACATAACACAGGGTTTTTGGCTGCGGTCTTCTGTTGATCTATATACTATTGTATTAAATACAGTCTGAAAATATAAACAATATCAAATTCTTTTGGCAATTTTTCTATGCTATAATGTTAGACATTGTGTTCTTGGACAAAGAATATAAAAATTACAGTATGATAAATTAAAAAGAGTTCAATTTATTTTGAATTTCCAACGCTATTCTACGTTCTCAACGATTAAAAAGTTAGTAGTAGTACTACTATCAAAAAGGTAGTAAGTGAAAAAGGTAGTAGCCAATTACAGTTATTTTGTTCGTAAGATAACGCATATTTACTTTTCTTAGTAAGTGAAAAAGGTAGTAGTCAATTACAGTTATTTTGGTCGTAAGATAACTCATATTTACTTTTCTGCTTGTGTTATCATTTATTTGTAAATAATGTACAAAGTGAATACTTTGTTTTTCAATGTGCCGATGTATCTATATTAACTTCATGTTTATATGTATTAAAAGGTACCATAATTTTCAAGGCATTCTCGAATAATAATCACATTCCCGATTGCACTGTACCGACAATAAGCTACACTGTAATTAATTATTAGCAGTCAGCAAGCTAGATTACTAAAAGGAATAAAATCTTAATGACAGAATATTCGCAGTGAGTCAACAAAAAAGATTGAAACAATGGTAATGTACTCGGATCCGGGGTGAGTCAAAGCTTTGGAAGCTAAAACACCGGTGCCATGTAAGGTGTTTGACTTCTAAGTACAAATTATTAACCTTTAAATGTTCTTTTAAACGGGGTTATTACACTTTACGCTAGTATTCTTTTATTGCATTATCTGTAGATATGTACTGACTTGCATTAATGCTACATGCATAATGTTTTTTACAAAATATTTTCGAAATTATACTTTTTAGGTGCGTTATGAAAAAATAATGATAATGAATTATTACGATGCGCGCGCACATTGTAACAGAAAGTCTATGTAAACTATGAAGTTGTTTGCTAAACTTCTTTTTTTATTGTGGTGAAGATAGTCACGCTATTGCCGTACTGTAACTAATAATTGAACTTTTAAGACATATTGTATCAAATTAAAATATCTTCTAAGTACATGAGCTTATAGTATATAATACTTGTATATATAACAGTATATTGTATACCTATCTTAAATTAATTATAACATCTTCTATCTTATATATTAAAAAAAATTGTACGTCTGTTACTAATCCTATAACTTCTAATCGACTTGACCGATTGAGCTTTTATTTACAAAATAAAATTTGTTTTATCGAGATCATGGTTTATAAACATGTTCGCCGATAGGTGGCTCTTTGGTCGGGTCATTAACTACCGGATAGGGTATAACAAAGTCTGCCGGGCTGGCTAGTATACTAATATATAAGAATCTGTGTAATGCGCATAAAACCAGGTGACTTAGTCGACTTATTATAAAGTCACCGAATAAACTTAATCCCAAATTTATATGTCTTAAATATTACAAAGAATTTGTGATTCATAAAAACCTTTCTAAGAATTTAATACGGTCGAAAAATTTGGCCTTGAGGGAACAGTTATTAAGTGCTTAAAATTCATATTTAGCTAAGTCTACTCTACGGTCTGGTTATCTTGTAAATTTGTTATAAAACCCAATTAAATCTAGTTACCCTGCCGGCGGACCATAACCACATGGAGTAAAAAAATTAATATTATTTGGCAACATAATTAAACCAACTCTCCTACCATATTATGGTTATGAACGAAATACGTTTTATATAAATTATATTCAATTGTAGAGGTTCTTCTTGTTCGGTTAGCAAAAAAATATGTGAGGTACGTTTTCAAATTAATGAAATTATAGAATCAATGAAATTGCTCCTTAGTGTATAAAATGTACAGTTATAGCTTTTATACAGCATTGGTAAAAACTTTAAACACTTTTTCCGGCAGACACGAGTAAACATAATGATCGGTGTTTTAAGACTTTTGTTCTCTGTATTATCAAAGTCTGTATAAAACGAAATCAAAACGTATCCGATATATCCGTACTGTTTGGTTTGGAGCATCGCGATTGCCAGTGCAATGATGGCTCAGAGGTAGCGTGTACGGATATCGCCTCGATCGACGTGAGTTCTAATCCCTTGACTTGCAAAGATATCTTCCAAAGTGTTGTTCATGATTTTTATTAAATTTCTACATGAATTCTGAAATTTATGCTTCCATAAACGTGCATATATTTCCAAAAGTAATTATGAAAACAAATCACTTCACGAGATTGAACAAACTTTTTTTTGTTGTAAAAACCTAGGTTTCTATATCTAAGACGTACATGTAATTATTCAGTTGATCCTTCTGTTTTATCAACATATCTGTATTTTCCACATATTTATTCATGTATACTTCAGTGGTGAGACATAAGTAAGGCTTAAGATATATACTTGTTTTATACTTGTGGAAAGAACATTATTTGTATACCTAGCGAAATGTAATGTTAAAATAATGAAGTAAGCAAATTAATAATCCGATTTCGTTATCAATGATCATAATAGAACACATAAATATGAAATCATCATCATGATTATATCAGCCTTTATAAGTCCACTGCTAGACATAGGTCCCAAGGTTCGCCATAGGAACCGACCTCCGATAGACGCTTTTTTTTTTTTTTTTTTTTTTTTTTTTTCGAACTGACTACACTGTTAGCCTGAGGGGCCCTGGAGCCTTTACGGCTTTTACAGCTTTACCGGGCTTGGGAACCGATAGACGCGACGACTTGCGGAAGGCTGCTGGAAGTGACTGAATATTAAATTATGTTTACGTTATTGAAGATAAGTGACAAATATTTATACATATTTAAATATAAAAAAAATATCGCTATTATTTATTGTATACGAAAATAGGTTAATGTGTTTGTTGGCTTTATGCGTAGTTACCGGTTTAGGTACATGTTAATGGAGGTTCGAGATAAACTAATTTAATATGTAAATTAGTACCTGCTTTCTAAAGATATAAAGAATGATAAATATACAGTATTGTAATCAAACACACATTTCGTCATCCGTATTGAAAAACTGTACGATTTTTGTGCTTATATTTAAAGTGAAGTATTAATTTATTTTTAAAATACATGTATTTGGTTTACATTAAGCAAAAAGTACTTAATGGTTTTTATCATTATATGTGATATTCAGTTTGGCATATATTCATTTTCTGCCTGCTTGATGGTGAATCAATGTGATCAAGTTAATAGATAAATTGGGTACTAAAACATATATGACTTATGATATATGCACTATAAAGAGTACTGAAAAGATTAACTCGATATTATTTATACAAAAAAGATATTTAACAAGCCGTGAAACTAAATTACGAAACTAGGTTTTTAACAAATAGAATGTGTTTTATTTCATGTCTGTTTGCGCTACTCCACTGTTTAATTAGGAGTTTATGGTACAATTACTTTACTTTACAAACCAGAGCAGATTCGAAATTATCACACAATATTATAATACTGACGTGTATGCATATAGCACGCGGCTACGCCCACGTGTCTGGTAAAATAAATATGACAACATTTAATCAGTAATAACATATAATTCTTACAATTTTCGGTTCTAACTTCAAAATTGTCGGTATTTAATTATCTTTATAAACCTTTTCGTGCTCTTACAAGTTGTTTAATATTTAAGTTTATTTTTGTCACCGATAGATGTCACTTACTCTTTTGCAAACTAAGTAAGGAAATGTTTTTTGTATTTGGTTAGTACAAATTGTAAAACCTTTAATAATTGAATAAACAGTGTCACAGTACTCGCTGCTTTCATTGTTTATCTCCACAATAGTTCAAATAGATCAAAATAGATCAAACTAGTTCAACAGTCCACGCTATCGAAGTGCAACACACTCAACATTGGTCCATTCGACTCGGATTTTTTGGGTTAAGCGAATCCAGGATTAGGATCCGCACCCCAGACCCCGTACCAGCAGAGCAGTACAACAAGCAGTAGGTGAGCAGAGCAGTACAACAAGCAGTAGGTGAGCAGAGCAGTACAACAAGCAGTAGGTGAGCAGAGCAGTACAACAAGCAGTAGGTGAGCAGAGCAGTACAGCCAAGCAGTAGGTGAGCAGAGCAGTACAGCCAAGCAGCGGATGTGCAGAGCCGTACAACCAAGTGGCGTGTGAGCAGAGCAGCCAGGTTGGGAGCGGCAAGGTGTGACGTCATAGCTGAGGCATACCAGGACAACAGTGATTTATGTGAGTTAAGTGCAATTGTGAGTACAGTTTTCGTCTGTAATAGTCGTCAATAAAAACTAAGAAATTGTGAAGAGTTATCAACTTTGATAATTTTCAAACTTAGAAAAATAACGTATTAAGTTGAAATAATTTGTATTTTAATTTTCAACTCAGTGTTGTTTTTACGTTCAAATTCAGTTTTCCTTCACATGGTTTAATTTAAATATAATTAAGATTTAAGTTAACTTTTAAAGTATATTTACCAATTAAGTAACTCACATTGTTCGGTGACAGTTCAAATATTGTTGTTGTTAATAATTGTAACGCTTGATATTATTTAGAAAATGGAAGGTCTAATCAAAGTTCAAAAAGATATTAAAAATACTATTGAAAAAGGTTTGAGTAATTTTAGAAAAAGTCCAAAGGAAAGATTAACTTTTGAATACGTAGAAACTAGATTAGAAAATTTAGAAAAACAATGGGCTACTTTTATAAATAATAATGAAAAATTATATGAAAAGTATGAGGACATAGAAAGTTCTAATTATGTCTCTGATAATATTTATTATGAGACCGAAGAAGCTTATACAAATTATAAATCTTTAATTAAAACTATTATTAACACTAAGCATGCGGTTTCCAATAAAACAGAACCGATGAGCAAGTGTTCCCAAGATATCACCCAATCAGTTAAATTACCGAAAATTTCAATACCTGTGTTTTCCGGTAAATATTCTGAATGGCCAACATTTCGGGATTTGTTTAGGTCATTAGTACACAATAATAGTACGCTGGATAATGTACAAAAAATACATTATTTAAAAGGTCTCTTATCCGGAGAGGCTGAGCAATTAATACGATATACACCGGTCACTGAAGCTAGTTATAATGAATGTTGGTCGTTATTGGAGAATCGATATAATAATACGAGATACCTAAGTAATATTATTTTTAAAAGATTTTTCGAGCAAAAAAAGATGGGTTTTGAATCGGCTAGTGCACTTAAAGATCTTTTAGATACAACCACTGACTGTCTTAAAGCCTATAACAATTTAAATGTTAATGTGAAAATAGGAGACAGTATGGTATTGTACTACATTGTAAACTACAAATTAGATTCGGAATCTCGAAGACAGTGGGAGTTACAAGTGTTTAATGATAACTCCGACGATTTGCCAACTTTTGGTAAATTTCAAACATTTTTAGAAAATAGATTCCGCGCCTTTGAATGTTTAGAGCCCAAACGGGCAGTAGTGCATAATGGAAACAGTTCAAGAGTTCATAATACGAAATCATTCTTAGTCACCAGTGGTTCTTTAAAATGTGAGTTTTGTTCAGAAGGCCATAAGCTTTGTTTTTGCAAAGAATTCTCGAACCAAACCGTAGATTTTCGTCGTGAGTATGTTCGTAAACACAACATTTGTTTTAATTGTTTAGGTAGTAACCACACTGTATATAACTGTAAAAAGCCCACAACCTGTAAGATCTGTAAAAGACGACACCATTCGCTTTTACATCCAGAAAACGAAATTGACGTTACTGGGCCAACTAATAAAGTAACCATTGAGGGTACTAACTCTACAACTAGTACACCTCCAATAGTATCATGTCTTTCAACTCACAATTTCTCCAAGCAAGGACAAGTTTTACTAGCAACAGCACTAGTAAGTGCCAAGTCACAATTTGGTGAAACTTATGGTATAAGAGCTTTATTAGATCAAGGCTCTCAGGCTAGTTTTATTACCGAATCCACAGTACAGCGCTTAAGGCTCATTAAAACTCCAGTTCAAGGAACGATAACTGGCCTAGGCGGAGATAAAACTTTAACTTCAAAGTATATAGTATCGGTGCAGCTATATTCGCGTACTAACCAGAAATTTAATATTGAGGTCCAAGCTTACGTTCTGAAAGATATAACATCGTATATTCCTGAAAAGGGAATAGAGTCCATTGATTGGATAGACTTACCAAACTCGTGCCTTGCAGATCCTCAGTTCAACACTCCTAGTAAAATTGATATGTTACTAGGAGCTAATATATACAGTACAATATTGCAAGATGGTATAAAGAAAAGTTCAAATGGAACTATCGTAGCTCAAAATACCTCCTTAGGGTGGATTCTTTCTGGAACAGTACAAAATTATAATACAAAGGCTTATGTAAAGAGTACAAATATATCAGTTATGCATGCACACATAAATGAAGATAACAAGGACAAACAGAAAAAGGACATACAAAATAAGGACAAACTACTGAACATAAAGGACAATATTATAATGGTAAAGGAAATGGATCATTTCAATGATAAAAAGAAAATTGAAACTACAACTAAGATTTTAGAACTTACCTGGAACCGCAGTGAAGATCGCTTTCGCTACTCGGTGCATCCTCCGGTGACACCAACTGGATCTGAAAGAAAAAGATCTGTATTATCAGTTATAGCACGGTTATATGATCAGCTAGGATGGATAGCACCTACTATTATAAAAGCAAAAATGTTCATCCAAAAGTCATGGCTAGCAGGTACCAACTGGGATGAACCACTATCAGCAGAATTAACAAATGATTGGCTTACTTACCGAGATGAGTTGTCACAACTCATGTCAGTTCAAATTCCACGATGGTTAGGCATTTCAAAGGCAGATGTTCGTATGGAGTTGTATGGATTCTGCGATGCCTCTCAGTTAGCCTATGCAGCAGAAGTTTATGTACGAGTAGTGGACAGTACTGACGATATACGAGTTTCATGGATGACCGCTCAGGATTCATCACAATGGTATCAAGCATCGTCCAAGGAAAATCCAGCTGATTATGCCTCACGAGGTGTTGATCCAGGATCACTTGCCGAGAATACCATCTGGTTTTCCGGTCCACACTTTCTTAGAGAACAAACCACCCCGTACAGAAAACCAAAAGATGTAAGAGTTCATTTGGAAGAAGCAGTTAGGTCACATTTTAGTACAGTGTCTGAAGATACCATTATTCTTAGGTTTTCTTCTTTACAAAGATTGGTAAGAGTTGTAGCTTACTGTCTACGATTTTCTAAAAGAAACAAAACGCGAACAACCAACTTATCTAAAAAAGAAATAGATCAAGCACTATTATGTTGCATTAAAAAAGTACAAAGAGAACAATTTTACGACGAATACTTACAGTTGCAGGCCAAGAGTAGTTTTTTACCCAAAACAAGTAAATTAAAGTCATTGAGTCCATATTTACATGAAGACTGTGTTATGAGAGTGAGCGGTAGACTTCAAAAGTCTCAATTAGTTGAAAATACCCAACACCCAATCATATTACCACACTCTTCCCATTTCACCAAGCTAGTTGTATCAGAGGCACACCAAAACACATTGTATGGTGGAGCACAAATAATGATCAATTATCTAAGAGCTGCATATTGGATTATTGGCATAAAAAGTCTTGTCAAAAGTTACATTCGCAAATGTGTTACATGTGTTCGACAAGGTGCTGGAATTCAACATCAGTATATGGGATCCCTTCCATCAGTTCGACGTACTCCAGCTAGAGCATACCTGCATAGTGGAGTAGATTATGCAGGGCCGATAAAGAGTAGGACAATCAAAGGCAGAGGACATCGATCTCACGAAGGATACATATGTTTATTTGTTTGCATGGCTACTCGAACAATTCATTTGGAAGTAGTTAGTTCCGATACTGGTGATCCAGTATCATTGACACCAGGACATTTTTTATTGGAGAACCACTGGTAACTGTACCAGAGATTAATAGTTATTTAGAGTCAAACGTAACCTCATTATCTAGGTGGCAATTCATTCAACGATTGTTACAAAGCTTTTGGCGTCGCTGGTCCCAAGAGTATCTATTCATTAAATTTGAAAGATTTGACGTAGTCAAAATTATGTATCTTACCAGTTAATCTATAATATTGTAATGTGATTTATTATTTTATCATGTAAGTTCAAAATTATGTAAAGTTCATTGCAAAAGAATTGTTAAGGACATTTCGCCACTAATGTCCTTAGGGGGCGGTATGTTTAATATTTAAGTTTATTTTTGTCACCGATAGATGTCACTTACTCTTTTGCAAACTAAGTAAGGAAATGTTTTTTGTATTTGGTTTGTACAAATTGTAAAACCTTTAATAATTGAATAAACAGTGTCATAGCACTCGTTGCATTCATTGTTTATCTCCACAATAGTTCAAATAGATCAAAATAGTTCAAACTAGTTCAACAGTCCACGCTATCGAAGTGCAACACACTCAACACAAGTTAATCTATTATTCGCGCCGAAAGTAGATAAAAATAAATGATGAATTAATCAAGGATTTTATAAGTTATAGCGTTTTCATGTATATATTGTATGCATGTATTTATCTTTCAACTATAGGACGTTAAAAAACTCGACAAGTAATTGTGACCTTAATAAAACTTAAAAGAACATGTAATCAAAGGTTCACTATTGCTGTCGGTTACAAAATTATGTGATTTTCGTGACCGGAGTACATCCAGTCGTGTCTTTCGCTTTCCTGACTATTATACTTCCATGAAAATGTGATAAAATTGTGTCATTGACCCCCTTTGTACGTTGTTCTTGCTTATTGCACAAAAGTACCTCGTATCTTGTTCAAACATTGTAAGCAAGCTTCAATGCACATGTGGCAGTACCCATACCTTAATGCTTTTTAATGTTATATTTAATTAGAAAATTCTTATGGTCTTGTAACTTGAAATACGCGAGATAACGTTAGAGGTATTCGTCTTAAGTAATACATCCAGTATGTGATCAACAGTTTCAAAAACGATTAACAGTAAATAAATTACGTTACCGCACTTACATTTTTACTGTTTTAACAATGTCGAAGCATGAAGATAAGAGTTTTTTTTTTCACTTAGAAATAGACTGAAGTTTTTTTAACGTAAAGCCTTCTTTTGAAGCGATGATGGCTCAGTGGTAGCGTGTACGACTTCGCGTCGAGTGAAGTGAGTTCGAATCCCTGCAATGAGCCTGAGCTTTCGGTGAAGGAAAACATCGTGAGGAAACCATAGCTAGGTGGTAGGGCTTTTTCTAAAGTCCGCCTGGCTAGCTACCACCCTCAAGTTGAAAATCTGTCGTTAAGCACCAATAGGTGTGTTCCTGCAGCTGCACTTGAGAGCCAGACTTCCACTAGGTTTAGCGTGTTATCATCTTGGGCCACATCGTCACTAAACATCAGGTGAGTTTGTGACCACTACGCCAAAAACCAATAATGATAAAAAAAATAACCTAGATATAGGTGAATATTGATGTGTATCTGTAATCAATAAGTATTTTAGATATTAAAAGTACACTGAACAAACGGACACACTGATTAACACTGGTTTTGCGCCAGTACAATCAATTCAGTTAAACTTTTTTTTTTATCTTTCTATGTGAACCATCTACTATAAATATTATTTCCACAATATCATAGGTTAGCTGTAATAAATTGCGTTGTGGCATAAGAAAACCAAAAATTGCAATAAAACATTCTTTCATTGGTTTATTCTGTCTATCCTGTGTATAATTGTGAAAATTGATTAAATACCTATCTTTCATCCCTAATTATACCTAGCTAGTGTGTAATTTATGAAAAGGCCATTAGTGATTGGCCTTGTATCTTCTCACGTGAATTGAATACTGGATTCATGTTAATACATGTTTATCAGAACACGTGTACATCCTACAAACAGCTAATACAAGTGTAAGGAGGGCTTAAACAATATCCGGTGAAATGAGTTGAGTTTGCCTGCCTTTTATCATTTTATGGATGTATTGTTCTTGTGTTGTTTATATTTTTCCTGCAGTTGCGGTTTTACCGGTGATATGAATTGATTCTTATTGTTGTATTTTTAAAACAAAAAGAATATTTTGATCCTTTTCGTAATTAGTTTGTTATATTTTAAAGGTTTATTTTTTGTTATACCGTTATTAGATTTTTATATAGTAGCTCGTTAAGTTGACGGCACTCTCCCAAATGGTAAGCACAGTACAATTCAAAAACAGCGGTGACCACCGATACATCGGCAATCCATTGGCGGTTGTAGCTGTCTTGCCGGCCAGCATAAATATATCTTCACGTTACGTCTGAAGGATCCATTGTCATACGAAGAAGGGAAAACAAAATAGCTTTCAAATTAGCCATGCAGAGCTAAGTTTTCTGTTATTAATATCTGAACAAACTTAACGATTAGTTATTACTATATTAATTGATAAATTTTGTAATACCGTCCCTTATTTAACAGCATATAAAAACACCAATATATGTATATGTTGTTACGTTGTAATTGTAATTCACCTATTAATGATTAGATTGTAATTAAATTTAAATTTGAATAATCTCTTGTTGTCTCGTAAATAAATAAATGTTAAATTTATAATTTTGTTAGTTCTAAAAATTTAGCCTGCCATGCTTTGTTCATAAATATATACATTTATACTAACGGTAAAAACAACTTGTGATACAAGATATATGATTAATAAACTTGGAATTTGTTTAACGTGGGATGAGGACATAAATTACGTCATGCCAATAACCGTTTAAAAGTATGAAGAACATAATTATATAATTATATTATAACCATTCAAGTACGTCCAATATTCTAAGCAATAATAAATTAAAAACTATAGATATATTTTTTGTATATCTTTATTTAATTAAGAACTCGGATTCAAATAGAAAATGTCAGTCTCAACGTAACCTAACCTAAACTTAGTATATACAAAGCTAACTTAGTGAACTAATAAAAGAACTGCCATGATGTATTACATCTATATCATGGTGAGTGCTCTGAAGAGCTGTTCAATCGAATTCCTTCCTCTCCTTTCCATAACAGAACCACACGCGCTGGGCTTCGGAGCCACGGTTTTACAGTAACCCCCATCTGGGCACGTACTAAAAATTAAAATTTCTCTGTGTCTTATCTTTTCTGTAATGTGAAACTGTGGAACCGTCTCCTGCAAGTGTGTTCCCACCTTTTTACAAAGCCGGTTTCTTCAATATAACGTGACAAGATATTTATGTAGGCCGGCATTACAGCGGCGACCGCCGTTGGATTTAGATCTCTTGGTGGTCCCCGTTGTGTTTGGATTATACTGTGCTCACCACCAGAGACAATGCGGTCAATCTGCCAAGCTAAAATAAAATAAAACTTCTATAAAATCTTGTCTTTCTCATTTGCACTTACAGTCAAGATTTTATACATAGATCCGTAATATTGAGATTAAACAGATATGATATTATTTGTGTGCGATTGTTTGATTTTAGTAGCGTAGTCAGTAATTTTTAACCTTGATGTAAAATTTCTAAGGAAAGCCAAAATGCTGTAAAACACACGTCATACTTCAAATACGTTTGATATTAAGATTCGATATGTAATGTAATTATTAGTAAATATCATCTGAAAGACTATACCAGTTTGTTATTTATTATGAGATGACTAGCTAAATATTAAAAAATTGTATTTATCCGAGATGAAAAAATAATAGTTGCTGTTTTTTATGGTGTATATCTTTTGGCGCGTTTATTATAAGGTAAAATTAAGAGCTGGTTTAAAATAATGCTTATTTTATTCATAAATAATTAAAAAAAAGTAAAATGAATTTACATTATTATCATTGATGGCTTACTTCATGTTGTTGGCACGCAGCATACAAATGGAGTTATTTTTGTTTTGATATACCAAACAATTATAACTTCTTACGAGCGTACATAAGTACACCAATTTTTTTAAATTAATTTATCTGTTTTTGCCTTTAACTACAACAAAGACTTGATCGAAAATAGTAAAAAACTAATCTTAGAAGAACTAACTCTCAAGTGCACCTATCGGTCTTGGTGCTCGGTGACAAATTTTCAACATGGTGGTGGTAGTTAGTCAAGCAGGTATTAGATAAAGCTCTACCAACATGTCATGGTTTAATCGCCATAATTTCCTGCCATGAAAGCTCAGGTACATTGTAGAATATTAAAATCAAACATTACTGAGTAGAGAAAAAAATCGAGATTTAAAACTTGCCAAGTCAGAAATCACGTATCAAAGAAAGAAACAAGTTATTTTTTAAATGAATTGAAGATCGTAAATTTTACAGCTATAATTAAAGGAACAACTATGGATATTTGGCACCCGTTAGATCTCAGCTCTTTTATCGGTGATAACGACAACCCCGAACGTCCTTTCTACCGAATTTGGCCCCTTTTTCACATTTATTGTTGGGTTATTAATCTACAAACTTCTATAAAGTTTGTCTTAAGCTGTCCTAGAGCAAGTGTAAGATAATAAACGACAAGTAATTTACTTCTATTAGCAGGTTTATCCACAAATCAGCAAACATTTTATGTTACATAGCTGTATCACGAAGTATAAATAGAACTCAGTTAACGCACGATAAATTATTTAACTCAAATACAGTTAGATTCCTCGATAAAATGAAAGGGTTATTCAACAATATGATCACATCCGTCCTTACCCTACAATACAAAACTATGATAATAACAACGGAATGCATTTTACGCTTGATTTATCGATTATAAAAAAAGTAAACAAACATTATTTGAATGAAACTGAAACCATTACATTTGATACTTACATACTATGCATTATACAGTTATACCTACATAGTGATTGTTAAATATTTTATAAGTAATAGATAAATGATATATGAGACATATCATAAACTTTGCCAATGTGAATCTATCAGGAATAAAGCTGTATGAGAAAAAAAGCCAAATTTCAAGAACGCGAAAAAGCTGTCCTCCTACAAATTAGTTTAAAATTCTAAGAATACATTGTAAACAGCAAACACAATCTCAATATGGATCCACAAAGAGACGAAAGACACAGATATTGACAATAGTACCATCAACTGCAGTTAACGAACGGCACTTTTAGCGGGATTAGCGAAAAATTCATGCCAAGTTCTCACAATTTACAAGGTCCATCAAAACGACACCTCCATTTATTTGGTTTAGAGAACTTTTCACACGATTCGCAACTCCATCAAGTGAACAATAGACTATTAGGCCGGTTAAGTAATTCGATATCATTTATTAATGTTAGGGTACTGTTATAGCCTACTTTGGTTTTTGAAATGATTGAAGATTGTTGGACACTGTAATCTATGTTTATATTATGTATATTCGATTTGAAATGATAAGATTTCTCATGAATGAATGTTATGACTGCAATTTACCAACCGCATCGAACAAGGCGGGACGTTCTATTTCAAGGGCCGCAGAAGACGCAACTCGTGTTATTCTATATGGTTTAACTTAAAATAATAAAAAATAATGTTTCTTTATCCTTTATGAAAATGTTATGCGTTGCTAATTCTTATATACTAGGCGATTTTTTTTGTAACTTATCGCATTTGATGACTATTCTGAAGTTCCTTTATTATTAGGGTTCCAAAGTCATCATTTTTTTTTGGGTATTTCCTCAGCACGTAAATATTTCTCGTCTATGCCATTGTGTGGTTGAATATGTCGTTTAAAAATATTGTGGGTGTGTTAAAATCAATTTTCAATTCAGGAATCCATTTGTGAAATATCAAGCTTCAAAGTGCTAATTTTTGTTACGAGTCTAGTGTCCTTACCCTGCCAGGTAAATGATTGTTATTATATACGAAAAAAAACATGGAAGTAGTATATATAACGAACTAAAAACGAAAACTATCATAGCTAAGTAGGCTTTATAAGTTAACAAGTAATGGTCGATCAACTTATAAATCGATCATATGAATTCCATTAAATTATTTAAAACCCACTTCTAAGTCTGCATATTGTGAATGGCAACTACGGAACCCTACACTGCGCGTGGCCCGACACGCAGTTTAAAACCCACTTCTAAGTCTGCATATTGTGAATGGCAACTACGGAACCCTACACTGCGCGTGGCCCGACACGCAGTTTAAAATCCACTTCTAAGTCTGCATATTGTGAATGGCAACTACGGAACCCTACACTGCGCGTGGCCCGACACGCAGTTTAAAACCCACTTCTAAGTCTGCATATTGTGAATGGCAACTACGGAACCCTACACTGCGCGTGGCCCGACACGCAGTTTAAAATCCAATTCTAAGTCTGCATATTGTGAATGGCAACTACGGAACCCTACACTGCGCGTGGCCCGACACGCAGTTTAAAACCCACTTCTAAGTCTGCATATTGTGAATGGCAACTACGGAACCCTACACTGCGCGTGGCCCGACACGCAGTTTAAAATCCACTTCTAAGTCTGCATATTGTGAATGGCAACTACGGAACCCTACACTGCGCGTGGCCCGACACGCAGTTTAAAATCCACTTCTAAGTCTGCATATTGTGAATGGTAACTACGGAACCCTACACTGCGCGTGGCCCGACACGCAGTTTAAAATCCACTTCTAAGTCTGCATATTGTGAATGGCAACTACGGAACCCTACACTGCGCGTGGCCCGACACGCAGTTTAAAATCCACTTCTAAGTCTGCATATTGTGAATGGCAACTACGGAACCCTACACTGCGCGTGGCCCGACACGCAGTTTAAAACCCACTTCTAAGTCTGCATATTGTGAATGGCAACTACGGAACCCTACACTGCGCGTGGCCCGACACGCAGTTTAAAATCCACTTCTAAGTCTGCATATTGTGAATGGCAACTACGGAACCCTACACTGCGCGTGGCCCGACACGCAGTTTAAAATCCACTTCTAAGTCTGCATATTGTGAATGGCAACTACGGAACCCTACACTGCGCGTGGCCCGACACGCAGTTTAAAATCCACTTCTAAGTCTGCATATTGTGAATGGCAACTACGGAACCCTACACTGCGCGTGGCCCGACACGCAGTTTAAAATCCACTTCTAAGTCTGCATATTGTGAATGGCAACTACGGAACCCTACACTGCGCGTGGCCCGACACGCAGTTTAAAACCCACTTCTAAGTCTGCATATTGTGAATGGCAACTACGGAACCCTACACTGCGCGTGGCCCGACACGCAGTTTAAAATCCACTTCTAAGTCTGCATATTGTGAATGGCAACTACGGAACCCTACACTGCGCGTGGCCCGACACGCAGTTTAAAATCCACTTCTAAGTCTGCATATTGTGAATGGCAACTACGGAACCCTACACTGCGCGTGGCCCGACACGCAGTTTAAAATCCACTTCTAAGTCTGCATATTGTGAATGGCAACTACGGAACCCTACACTGCGCGTGGCCCGACACGCAGTTTAAAACCCACTTCTAAGTCTGCATATTGTGAATGGCAACTACGGAACCCTACACTGCGCGTGGCCCGACACGCAGTTTAAAATCCACTTCTAAGTCTGCATATTGTGAATGGCAACTACGGAACCCTACACTGCGCGTGGCCCGACACGCAGTTTAAAATCCACTTCTAAGTCTGCATATTGTGAATGGCAACTACGGAACCCTACATTGCGCGTGGCCCGACACGCAGTTGGCATTTTTTTCTGTATTAGTTCACAAGCTCCCGTAATGTGAAATGATGATGTGACCGAAGATGGCAACACACTATCTATAAATGCGATTGGTTGTCAAATTTAATTGCCAAAAGTGCTGGAATACATTGGTAGCCGCTTATCCTCAGATTTTGAACTTAAGGATGATTGGTAGTTTAATTGGTAAGAACTCGAACATACCCTAATATTTCCCTTGGAAAGAAAGTAATTATGTTGACAATTAGGTAGTACTCCTATTTTGTAAGTATATCAGGAATGTATCTCAGTAATTTTATTTATATTAAAAGCATTTAAAAAGCTTTAACACGACTCTCTCTTATGTAAAATTAAAACCAAGATATCACTCGTGAGGTATCATCTCCTTTCCAATGAAAAAATAACCATCTAAATCGGTTATGCCTAAACATCCATAAAAAAACATTCGAATTGAGAACTTCATCCATTTTTAAGTCTTTTAAAAATGGTATGAATTAAGATACTTGTAATTCAAACATTAAATATAAATTCGTAATGTGTAAAAAAATCATACTATTTCTTAACTATGAGAACTTAATAAAAGTACAATAGAATATAGATACATGTAAACCATATGGAATAACGTGTTTAAAATTACTATTGCTGTTCAAAATAGGTTACCATTAAAACAATAATTTATGGGCTACATTGCACAACGCAGGACAATTTTCTGTGTTCGTGTAGTACCTGTAGTACACAATATACACATGTAGTATATGCAAGACTCATTTACCGAAACGGTGCACTATTGTTTTTCATTTTTATCTAAACAACAATCAAACATGGTTTAGTGTGGTGTTACATTTATCGAGTCCGCTCTTTTAAATGTTTTCAACTGTTCAAGGTAATAATTATTTAATAGATTTAATGAAGAATTTTTGTGAGAAAGTTTAATGAGAATCAGTTTATTATATTGACTAGTTTATTGAATTTTACATGGACTTGCTTATTTATGACATGACACTCCAGTTATTATTGTAAAAAGGTTAAATAAATATAGATAATATAAAACTAAATTAAATAAATATAAATAAATACAAATATAAATAAGAGTTTTATGATGGTTTACTTCTTATAACAGAACTAAAGTCTCTATTTTGTTATATTGTATCGTGTTGTAAGTTGCATTTACTTATTTAAGTTACTCTTCTTTGACTAAACATGCCTTCAAAGAATAAAAATTCAGAAAAGCCAGTAGGTATATCTAATTAAATTATTAAAAATAATTCTTACTAAACGCTGGTAAACTTATTGAAGTATGTATCTATTCTGTGCTAAAACTACTATTTCAAATAACTAATTATGACTAGAGATGGCGCGCGGGAGGGGAACCGAAAATGTTTCAGCTTTCATATGTAACTAATCAGATGTGACTTTTTAAGTTATAATCTATAGCCGCCATTTTCTTTTTACATATATAAAAAATATTAGAAGAAGTTCACTTTTTTAAAATACTCGATGTTATGTGATGTATATAACGTACCTATATGTTTACCAAGCAAATTTACAGTGTAGACTTTTTATAACAATGTGCGCGTTGCACTTTAAAAACACACTCTCATCAATTCTTCATAACGCGCCTCAAGAAATATAATTTCAACAATAGTAGTAAATGTACTTGAAAATAATTTTAACGCTATTTGTTAAATCTAATATAAAAAACTAAATAACAGTAAAAATATAACGGTACCTGTTTAACCGATGAGACGGTAGCAATTAACCGTGATGATAATTCGCTGTTAAAATAAAATTAAGTGTTACCATAATTCGATACACCGTTATACCGTAACCATAAATTAGACGACTATTCGCAATTACTACCTTATTACATGAATTTTAGTTGACGATTTATCATGTAGACAATTAATAAAATATTATACCGAGGTAAATCTATTAGAATTTACATTTTAAAAGGAAATAAATTGACACTAGTCTTAGCGTTTGAACATTAATAAATGTATTTAAAATTATTTTTTCAAAAATCTCTCAAATTTAAATAACTGAAAAACCATAATGTCACTGGCATAATGTCAATATCTTCAGTATAATATATATTAGAAGTGCTTATTATTACGGGTTGTAACTTTACGTTTGATTTCCCGAAGATAACTCGAGAGTGATTTATAGTTGTTTAATACGAGCCACAGTTGCGCAGGTTTGAAAAACAAATTGATATATTTTGTACTTAGACATGACCATAACACAATCGTAAAAATTACGAGTTTGAATATGTCATATATTTCTTAGCAAAGCTTAAAATTTGTTATATAAATTTCTATATGCTGTAATGTTTTGTAAAGTGTGTTTTTACATTTTGTAAACAGTAATCTAAGTTTGGTTTTTATTAAAGATATTTTTCATGGTATACTTCGACGGTTAAAAAAAAAAGTAATCTTTACTTGAGAAAAGACAATCGAAATAACATTGGCACATTCGATTTTATTATCTCTTGCGTACTTAGAATATGGCACTTAACGTGTGTAATAGTTTAATAATTATAGAATAATATAAGCAGGAATGTGTTTTATATGCACACTTTGTGACCTTTGTGTACCAAAATATTGACATCGCATGCCTTTAGAATATTAATATTCAATATTTCCTTCTAAAATGACATTGGGAAAGGTCGTTCCACCATAATACTAACATTCCAAGCCTACATTTTATTATCAATGTTTTTTTAATACAACGGTACAAACGTAACGATTAAAAAAACTCGTTAACATAATTAGTGATCAATTAACATAACTGGCGTTTTTTCATATATCTAAGGTAGCAAATAGGCATATAGGAATAGTCCCGACTGATGGTAAGCCGTTGCTATAGCCTATGGACGCTTCTTCAAAGGTATCACTAACGCGTTACCGACCATGAACGCACTTTCCCCAAGGAGCTCTGTAAATCTTACTCAACGCAGGAATACAACATAAGGTTATTTGGCTGCGATTTTCTGTAGGATGAAAGTATTTCACCAGTCAGGCTGTCCCAAGTAGATAGAAATCTCCAAAGAAAATAATTTATATAACAAATATTAACATAAATAATAAAACTTAGAATAGGTTACTTACCTTATATCAAATTTTGCGTAGTAAATAAATATTTTCTGTAGTATTTGACTTAACTAACCAATATTTATCGATTTCAGATATTAAAAGTGTAAGATGGCTACATATTTTCAATTTAAAAATAGAGTTTTGTTCATTTTTAAATTTGATTTCTCAAAATGCTGTCAGCCATATTAGTCTATATATTATCTTTGCTGTGACGTCATACGGGTTGTAAACAAACATACTATAAGTATCGTAACGTATATATAGAATAATATGGTTGACAGCGTTTTCACCTGTTTACGAAAAGTAAACTTTTAAAATAAAGTTTTGTGGTTTTTTAAGTTCTAAAAAATATAGAAATAATGTTTTTCCTCTAAACGGGCAATAATTAATTATTTAAGACCTACTTTAAAAAAGAGTCAACTAGCCTATTTTGAATAGTACGCAAAGAACGCTGATTTAAATAAATAAAGTATATGAATTGAAACTTCTTGTTGTAATTTTTCGGCAACAACGTGGGTCACGTTTGTTTCATAGATTCATCATTATAAAGGAGGTTGCAACAGTGATTTCACCTTACATCTATACGTGTTTAGTTTAATTCGTATCTCTGCGATCGTTCCGGGCGCTTTCTTCGATCGTTTCGAGGTTATTTATTTGCTCTCACCAGTGCTAAGCTCAGCTGTTTTTGTACCTGATGGAGCGCATCACTCGTCTGCGACTTTACTTTCGAATGTAGATGATTATTCTTCAAACAAAATGTATGTTTTGTCTAACTTTATCGCATGCAAATGTATACTAATATTGTAAAGCTTGAGATTGTTTTTTTATTTAAGCGCGCTAATCTCTGGGACTACTAGTAAGATTAGAAAATTTTTTTTGCATTTAATAGACTTTTCGTTGAAGAAGGTTATATAACTTTATATTAGTTTACGCTACGATCCTAAGAAGCTAAGCAGTAAACATGAATGTCAAGCAGTCTGGTAAGCTGTAGGTAAGTACGGGAAATGAGAACACGGGTGAAACCGTGTGAAGCTAGTAGTTTTATAACCAACATAAAGTAATTATCCTATTGAAGTTGATCAAATAAATTTTCATGATACATTAAAGATAATTCCGTTTAACATTTTAATGTATTATATAAATGTAAAGAAAGTGTTTTGTTTCATCGTATTTTTTTACATATAATATAATATTTAATAACAAAAAAAAAAGAGAAAGCTACGAAGAACGAAAGTATAACGTTACTTGTTTATTATGTTAAAGGATAAATTATTAATTTGATATTTCATTTATAATTGAATTGAATGTTCCATTTTTGAAGCCTATAGAATTCTACGAATATAGAATGCATAGACATATATTATTATGACGTAACATATATATTAATACGTGAAGATAATCTTCGGACTCCTTTTTAAGCATATTGCAATTATGGAGGAGTGTGAGATTTGCCGTAATTAAATTTTACATGGAGAAGAAGTGCAGAAAGCTAATTATATATAACATGTGTTACAAATACATTAAATTAAATATTGTTAATATCAAACACATAATTGTCTGTCGTTTGTTTAAGTTTATAAATATAAGAGAAAATCTCCGGAACTACTTATAAACAGCAAGATACATTAACCCTGAGTGATATAGGCTATGTTTTATTTTAATTAATTTTCATATTATAGATAAAACGTGCGAGGTCGCGGGCGGTCACTAGTATTTTTCTTTGAAAAATGTATGGCAGCGTTTTTTTTTTAACAAAAGTATCATTATTTTTTCTAGTCACGAGGCCATTTGGAGAAATCACTGAAATATATATTATATTATGAATGGGGAATTCGACCTACAAACATAACCTGTCAAGCAAGAACTTGTCGAAGAACGGAGACAACAGGACAGTTAGCTAACTGTTACACATGGTTTAGTTTCAGTCCATATGGCAGGGAAATTGCATATCGTTTCAGCTGTGAATACACCGTAATAGTGGGTTGAACCGGAAAGCGACATAAATATCTAATCATTGGTTAGAGGTTTGACTTCAATTTGTTTATAAGGTTTACTAGCTGTGCTCTTCGGTGTCACTCGTGCTAAATTTGATCGACCATCTCTTCAGCGTGCCGGCGCTCGCGCCGCCAGCGCTCCTGTGTAGCCTATCGTTGTTTGACTTCCCGTACTTACCTACAGCTTTTCAGATTGCTTGTCGTTCACGGTTACTGCTATGCTCCTTAGGGTCGTAGCGTGAAGTTATACTTCAATAAATAGGATGTAAATTGTAGAAATATTTACTTATCTGATTGGCAGTTCCAGAGATTAACGCGTTTGAACAAACAACCTTTTGAGCTTTATAATAGTATAGAAGATTTATAAGACACAACAGAAAAGAAAGAAGACTAAAATAATTAGTAGTGCGCTCCGCTCGCGTGGACTACAGAATGCAGTAGGTTTTTTTTTTTTTACTGACTGACTGACTGACTATACTGTTAGCCTTAGTTGCCCTGGAGCCTTTACGGCTTTTACAGCTTTACCGGGCTTGGGCGATGCAGTAGGTCGAGCGCACGCATAGTGCCACCTCAAAATGCTTATTATGGCTAATCCTTAGAAGATAGATATATGCTATCGCTGTCTTTTTTGTAGGTCTTGTTAAGATCTACAATTATGTAGTATATTAAAGTGATATATCTGTTATAGTTTACTTAGCGTAAGCCTTATAATCGCCCTGAAAGAAACTTTTTTCCGAATTGATTAACCATTATACGGCACTGCTTATTTCGTATGTTACTTTATCTTACAAAATATATCCTATAATCTGGCCAGATAACATAAATATGAATTAAAATAAAAAACATGTAAATCAAATAAGTGGTTTTCGCGTGAAAAGAACTTTAACGGATGGACAGACAGAGAGACGTTGAGTTTTATAATATGCATAGATTGTGATTATAATATAGATAAGAACATTTGAGAAAATTACTCAAAGAACCCCACTGCAAAAGAGTAGCTCCGTCATATATGTATTTGCAGGCCGGCATGACAGCGGCGACCACCGATGGATTTCGATCTTTTGGTGGTCGTCGTTGTGTTTGGATTGTAGTGTGCTTACCATCAGGTACAGTACAGTCAATGTGCCGAGCTATTATATAAATAATAATAATAATAATAATTTTAGAGGGAGTACACTGAATGTGCGTGTAACGTCCATTCCTCATAAACGAGCAGTACAGACCATTAAGGAATGCTATCTTACAAAGATTTATGAAGAGTGATTCCAATAATAATTAACAATACGAGTATTTATCACGTTGGCTGGCGCGGCGGTCTACAAACCGTAAAGGTTATTTACACGAACCATTAGACACAGAGGTTCTTGGCTAGTGAATCGTACCAATTATTGCATCTTTTTGTGTGATTTGACAAATAATTTTATTTATTCTAGCTGTGCTCGCAGTTTTATTTATCGTCGGTGATATTGTAAAACGGGCTTTGTCAGTGCGAACTGATTTTACAGGAGAGAGAAAACATTTTTTTAACAATTTGCTAGGTCTGTGACATGCTTATAGACTCTTTTGACATAGAACGTATTGCAATATCACCGACGGTTTATAAATCTGTTTTAATGGAAATTGTGGACGGGCCTGTTACCCAGTTACCATAAAGTAAATAATTACTTCGGACTGAATCGGGACCACCATACCAGGTGTACCTTACACCCGCCAGTAATCAAGTAGGGACTAGGTCGCGAAATTATGCACATGGTGATAAAGCCGTCACAGTAACTCTTTTTTGTTTTGTCGCGTTTCGGGATCACCCATTATATACTAAGCTGTTGAGAGGCTTGGAGGCCTGATGCTTCATGATTACCGACTTCTCGGTTGTCACCGTTGTTTTGAATTGTATTGTGCTTACCACCAGGAACTGTACCGTCACTTGCCGTGTTACTATAATATATATATATAGTAGTAAAAAAGCATGCAGTCCACTTGATGTTTCGTGGTTACTGTAGTCTATAGTTAATATATAATAAAACTTACCTTAAAAGGACTGCATTCTTGCGGTCAGTCATAATAGCTTGCTAGTCCTGAAGATTGAGTTGGAACGCCTCGTGGTAGTGCGTGTTGCCAATCATACGATTCTAAGTTCTAAACAGCGTAGGTGATAGTCAATGTTATTAACAACAATGGTTGTATATATCTTCGGTTTATAATTACAGTATCACAAAAGTAACTTTCGCAATGTTCTCACGAGGTCGCGCCGCAATCGTTCGAGTTTTTAACCAAACAGCAATAATGTTTTTATCTCCGGATATAGTGTTCATTTTGTATATTTTAAAATGGACTGCTTTTTGTGTTTATATAGCTTTTTATTTTGATTACAATTTCAATATGTTCATTATTAAAAATGTAGATTAATTACTTCATGTATGCGTACCTTTACCATTTTAACTTTTCCTATCGTAAGATTTAATTTTTTTACAGTTTTAATCACGGAAGAAAGAGTCTTACTGTTTTTCCGTGATGTTAATAATTTTAACCAACGTTTAGTATTATTATAATTGCAATTAAAACAAATGAATCATTATATCATTATAATAATAATAGTAATACGCAATTATGTAATAAAATATAATGGTTTAAACTTTAAAAACACAATGATGATATATCAAATTAAATTTTATTGTTCAGTAACCTTTTAAAATGAAAGCTTAGACTTTTTTTAATTTTGATGGTGTAATAGCAAATTACAAAAATATTCGAATTTAATTTCGTATTTTTTTTTTCTATATTTGAAATAATATAAATTAAAGTGCTCGTAGCTTTAAGAAAGTATAGCAAAATGTCACACTATAAATAAAAACTTTGTCACTGAACTAGGTACCTATATCTTACAGAAAAACAAATAATATTTTCATCTAGCAAGGTTTAATAGAAGTGACCTAAAAATTTATGAATTAACCGTTATGAAAATACATGAAAAAACGAGTATGTACTTCAATCAAGACAAAGTATACCTATATGTGTGAATAAGATGCATATCACACTTCTTGGCATCTTGTTGTCTCTATGGACCTCTCATGAGGTTACACGGAGTCAAGGTAATGGTGTCATCAAATATATTCTGTTTATTATTTGCGAAATATTAGATTTCATGCTAAATACAGATAACTAATGGAAATGGAAAATACCCAGCAAATGAAAGCCTATTTGCACACTCTTAAATTGTAAGTACGGCAGGAACAGATTTGTGATTTTTTATTACATTCACCTTTATAAATAAAGAAATACAAGCTGAAAATGGCATATGTATAAAAAATTTGGTAGGTATATTGCCAGTAACTTGCATGCAAGAACCTACTTTAAAGGTTGAAGGTAAGTTAATAATGTTTGTGTTCGACAGATATTATTACTGTAAATGATGAAGAAAATTTGTGTCTTTTATTCAAGTGTTCCAAAATTGGAGTAGTTTCGATTCAAATTGTATTTTAGAAGCAGTATAATTAAGCAAGTAATTTTAATATAAAATAAAGCAATTCTACACAGAAAGCTCTGAAGTTAGAAAAAACTATGGCCTGGCAAAAATACTATCATGTCGACAATCAAAATACTCTTCCCTATCGTTTTTCGAGACCGGCGCCAAATTATGATTTTATTATAGTGACAAATTTCTTAACACAAAAAGACAACTTCTGCGTCGGAAAATTAATTTAGGTATATCGACATACAGATTATAAAAATAAATGTAATCTTTTTTAAAACGTAGTGACGTGAATTTTTCGCTGTATGGTATTACCTATGCTTAAACTTCATTACAAATCGACATTTTAGTGAACTTGGTAAAAAATAAAAACTAAATGTACTCCGTTTCCGTTCTTTAAATCCGGAGAAAATAAGGTCGAACACAATGCGTACAGAATTTTTATTATCTAGGCTTACCTACAAAATTTGTAAAACATTATTCACGTCGCGTATTAAGTGAATGTGAGAGGATCGTGTAATAAAACGATCAAGTTCTTAGTTTATGTATTTTATTTACGAAGTCCAAAGATTCTTTCCTACATTCCTTTCTATTTGAGGCAGCCCGACAACTTAAGTACCTGCATTCTACAGAAACTCTCAGAAAAATTGATCAAAATCTAATTAGTAGTTTTTGCATGGAAACCTATCATTTTATTTACATAGATAAGATTTATGTCATTGACTACTTATTATTTAAATCTTTTTCTTTTAAAGGGAGGTAGAACACTAAAATCTCCTTGGAATTTTCTCTCTAGTTGGCCAGCCACACTGGTTAAATACCACCATTGTACAGAAGGTCTCTCAGCCAAATAACCTTGTATTGTATTCCTGCGTTGAGTAGGGTTTCCAGAGCTCCATGGGGAACGAGTATTCAAGGTCAAGCATTCATAGCTTGTTAAGTAAGACGCTTGTTTCCACCTTCCTTGTATAAAAAATATATATACCTATGTCATACATTTAAATATGCATTAAAAAAATATAGTTTTCAAATCCTATTAGAATCAATGTTTATGTAACAGTCATGAGTACAATATAATCTATCTCATCATCTAAAGCTAGGCGCTATGATAATTCGACGGTGGACATCCTAAATGACTAACTTGCATATCACAAACTTTACACGTTAGTCAGTTAGTTTTGAAGTGAAACTTCTTATTCCAAAATAACCAATCCAGTTGGGTATGGAGCCCTTAACACTTCGTGGGTAGGTGTTCAAAAATTGAAATCGAAACATGACCCGCAGAGTCGCTATCCAACCGAGGACAAACATCTCGTTCATCTTGTACCTTATACGGAAAATAAATTCAATAGTTAACTATCACAAACAAGTATTATTCTTTAAAATATCAAAACAACGAAATTATTGTTTCTTTTTTTACTGAATAATATGTGCAAAATATAAAAAAGGTCAGATTGGAGTAACAAGATAAAGAACAGTGCTAACTAAAGGCGAACTGCTCCTCCTGCAATAAGTGCCAATTGCACAAATTTACCGTCTATCATTTGTAATCTTGACCCACATTAACGGGCGTATTATTTTAATTATAAACTTTGTGCAAATGAAGACATTTCGCGGACACGTGTTTTATTGCGTACTTTTGTATATATTTTTTTTTAATAAAAGCTGTTACGACGTATCTTGTTTTGGCAATTTGCTTAATTACGTTAAAACATAAAAAATATTCTTAATTAGCAACGAACATTTTTTTAAATCTATTAACATGAATAAATTTATTGTGTTGTTTGCATTGACCTATATTTTCATCAAAATAAAATTGTTACAATCTGAGTAAAATTTAAAAAAGTCAATATTCTCCGAATATCTGGAAACGTCTAGAATCTACTCGGAATATCGAGTACGTATTCGTAGCTACAAAAAGACATTGCAGTTCACAAACACATTCAAAGCTTATCGGCCCGATTACGAAATCACACAATGTATAAAAATAGCACACTTCCCCTTTTAAACGATGTCGCAAAATTTAAGTTCAATCTAGGAATTTCTACCATCGTTTTATTTGCCTATATAAGCAAGCTATGTTCCGAGCCGGAACAGTAAAAGACGAAAGATTTAGTCGTATTGAAGAGAAATCCAAGCCCGGTGAAACTGTAAAAGCCTTCTGGGCTTCAGTGCTTCGGCTAAAATTATAGTCAGATCTAAGAAAAATAAAATAGAGTCAGGACAGTTCTGTAAAAACAACAAGTGATAAAAGGAAGAAATCAGCAATAGGATCATAAACTAGTGTAAACAAGAGGTACTGTAAGTATTCACAGTGTTGTGAATATCTTAATAGTAAGTTTGTTTGATTTTTGTTTTATTGAGTAAGAATAATTATTTACGTACAATCTAACGGCTTTTTCACTACCCACGGGTATAAAAATATAGGCGAAATATAAAAACAAACATAACGTAATAAAGTAAAACTTTAATTTACTATAAACCTTAATATTTTGTCTTACATGTGTAAATCGTGGAAACGTGTAACATAAAGTAAATATTCACATGTGTTCACTAATTAGGTTTCTTTGTTTAAATATATAATTATGTAAATTTCACAATACTTAAGCTAGGTACACAATAAAGGAAATGCTTACGAGTTTGTGAAATTTTCAATATATCTACATACATTATTATAAAACTTGTTTAACATTGTGTATTCATATTATGTTTAAAAAACATTACAACTTTCGTCCAGACACGACTGCTTTCTATTTGGATCTTTCTACGATAAGTACCTAACGAGTATACGTAAATTTTCATAGAGCTTTGAAATTCCTCGTCGAATTGTAAAATAATGCTTTCTTTTAACATGTTCCGGTCCAAAGTTAATGTTGTAACCAGCTTTTATTTTAAACGGCAAACATACTTACTACAAACGTTACGGAAGTTATGCCATCATTTACGTGGATTGTTTTAAGTGTAGTATGGTTATAAACTAATGGGAAAATTCTTAAACGTTCATAAACATTTAACATCGTAAAATACATTTTGGGTGAATTCATCTTCACACTAAGTCAATAACTTAAACTGAAGACCGGATTTGATTATGACATCTATATTCTCAATTTTTAATGTTGAATAAAACAAAGATTTCGTTAGTTCCATCATTTTAATGATTTATGAGAAATAACAGTCTTATGATTGTAACTTCTGTTGCTATTCGTGTACGGCTTCTATCATATATGAGTTTGCTTTAGGTTATTGAATAATTTTCATGCTAGTAAATTGAATAACTTGAGAATTAATAGGGAGTTTTCCTTGTCTTGTTTTCCTTGTCCTACCTTAAGTCTTTTCCTTGTTATCCTTATCACACCTAAGTAGGATAGGATAACATCTTTTTCTCTTCCACTCTCCTCTAACATCTGTCATCTCTATATTTACATTTAGTACACAGATTATACATCAAAATCCGTCTATTTCTCCATCTATCTCTACTCCTATATCCTCCAGTTTCGTACTTAACATTCTTCTAGTAAATATGACTATTATCTGCCTTTTATCTCTCTTCATGACATATCCATACTACGCTAACTTTTTTCAACTTCTCTGTCACTGGTGCTATTTTCAAACTTTCGTTATTATGCACTCATTACTGATTTGCCGGATAATAAGTTTAAGGACCATGTCAATCAGGTTTTACTGTCAAATGGTAAATCATTAAGTGAATGATAGTGATGTGTGGAAGTGACTCCCTCTCTGTGCATCCACTAAATTATTAATATGATTATTAACTGTTAATATTATTTGTACAGTTGAAAAAAAAACCGTTCGAGTTTCTTCTTTTCTCGATGGCCGGGATGTTTTTCGAACCGGTAGTAGTGTTTTGACATTGATAAGTGCCTTCTTAGGGTCTTCTAAATTGAATATCATATTATTTGATTTTGATTTTCATCAAAAATTCTATAATCACAATTTGACTTAATTTTTTTTTTTATCAAATCATTTTAATTTCTGTATAACCATTTATTTTTGTCTCGATTTAATAAAATAGATGAATAATATACCTACATAAAAATACATTCGTAATATAATATACACAACACAAGTCTATGTCTACAAGTTAGATCTATTTGTCGTGTTTGCAATTTTACATGCAATTCGACGCTCTAAATAATATCGCTTTTGTGTTAATTGTGTTCTCAGACTATCATCGACAGTCTTTCATTATGAATTCCAATGCAATTTCATGCACGACATGCGTTCTACTACATTAGCTTAAATGTGAATCTTTTTCTTATACAAAATACATAAACACATTCGCTTTATCAACGGCTGTGGTCGTTTAACACGAGTGACCGTTTCTATTTTATCTGTGAGTTTTACAAGGACCGGCTTCTCTTTACAACACGTCTTATTAAATAAGATACTACCTACATTCATAAATCTATAGTATTGACTACCTATAAATGTATTTTTTCAAAATTTTACGATAAACACCCTATACGAAAGACACTAATCACGAATGAACAATAAATTTTTGTTTGTCTGTTTGTATGTCGGGGTTTTCGGTTAAGAATTGATTTAAATTTCATTTTAGGATTTTTTTTTTATTTAAGTAATATTGTCAATCATTGCCCATTAATTATGGTATGACTTATACTTATTTATATTATAATATATATTATATAAATATACTTTTTTATGGTTTTTAAAAGTATTATTGAAAAGTGATTTAGCCTATCATTTGACAAGCTTCCGTTTACGTTCCGTATAAATTTCATAAGTATCGGTCAAGCCGTTTTTAAGTTTAATCCGGACATACAAACAGGCAGACAGACAATATTTTTTATGGCATATTCGTGAACCGATTCCTTCATATAGGGTGTCTAGCGGCAAATTAAAAAAAATACATTCAGAAACAGAACTACAGAGATGTTGTATCTCATGTACAAGGACAAGGACAAGGAGCTTTGGAAACCCTAATCACCACAGGAATACAACACAAGGTTATTTTGTTGCGATCTTCTCTAGGGTGGAGATTTAACTACGAAATAAATACAGTATTTCATTATGTGTTTGTGTTTGTTGTATATAATTTAAACATTTAGAATTATTTTATTAAATGGACGACTACATTTTTAATACAAAGATAAGTAAATAATAATAAGTCGAAAAAATTAGTTGAAAACAATATGGTTTATATATAAATTGACAACACGCTTCATGTTTATAGTGCCGACAAGCTCGTTTCATTTTGTAACAGTGTTAAACATCGAAGTCAGAGTTATTGGATATAATAATAATAATCAATTATTAATAGCAACCGATTGTCGCGACCGGTTGCAACGCAACGTGTGCTTGAGAGATCATTTGTCAAATACCAGACAGATTAACGACAGTAAATCGATTACCAATTACGAGTAATGTTGTAACATCGTATATGTATTTAATAGATACACAATAAACATTGATTAAAAAAAGCACCAAATAGGATATAATATATTACTAAACATATACAATTAATACACGTATATTTACTTAATAGTATAAATATATATGTATGTATAAAATAACTTAACTAAAAATCTTTTCATTATGTTTGACAATTTTTTGGGTCAAATCTGACTCAAAGCGCGGTAACGTCAGTAATATTAAAGTAAAAGGTTAAAAATAGAAAATATGTTTTTCTTATTATTTTAAAAGAAAACTGCAAGGATCAAATCTTGTGTGGCAGGGAACTTTACAAAAATATAATTAAAGGACACAAAGGTATATCTAGACTCAAAACAATAATTTGTGAATTACACAAAAAAATATAATGTGTGTGCTTTGAACCCGCATTATTCACCCCAGCGGCACCGGCGCACGACGCGACTGCTTAAACTTTTTTTTAGATCTGACAAGCGATTAGCCTTAAGTACCCTGAACCCTCAGAAGGCTTTTACAGCTTCACCGGGGTTGGGGGCAAGCCCTGAAGGCACTCAGCCGCGAAAGCGTGGCAACAATCGCAAGGGTGCCAAAGTGGCCGAACCTCAGCTTGGGCTATTATACCTTATATATGCAAACATCGCGATACTATGTCTAGTTCCCTATCCGTAATTCAATCTAACTAAATATACAGATATACATGTTTCTGCCTTCTGGGAGGAAAGAAGAAACATGCGTATATGTATTTTAGTAATATGTCAATTTTGGTCTAAACTAACTAGCCATAAAACAGGTCCAGCGAGTACGCTTGGTTTTTGAGAACGGTGGAATAGTACGCGTTAGATGCCTCGATATTGTCATCGGGATCGGTAAAAATGTTCCGCGGTCGGCGTTTTGTCTTCGGGGTGTCTGCGACTGGGTTGTATTTTGCGGCGGCTTCCAATAACGGATTCGGATGATTCGACGCTCTGTCGAAATAGGTTTTCGCGTGTGATTTTACGTATAATTTGATCGAAGAAAGTTCCATATCTCTATGGAAGTCTTCATTCCGAACGAACCATGGAGCATCGACTAACTACGTAAGAATGTGTTTTGCAATTTTTGCATGTAGTAAAAGTTCGATTTAGACATATGTGCGAATGTGGCGAAACTATACGTTAGGATCGGTCGGACGATTTTTATTATTGGTGTAATTTAAAATTATTGGTGTATAAAAAGATTTCCTTTGATTTATTATCGTGGCATACTGTTACTTTAAATTTCTGATTACGGCATTTGTTGGTAAAATAGATTGCTTTTAAATTTTTGTTATTAATCTTATAACTATTTATACATAATATTCGCATATTTATACAAAACAAAAATTAAATGCTGTTCGTTGGTAAACACATCACTTGAGAACGGCTGGACTGATTTGGCTAGTTCTTTATTTGAAATGTTAGTAATTGCCCGAATAAAGTTTTTAGGGAAAGAATTTTTTTTAAGTTGTAAAGTTCTAGAATTTTCAATACCTGTTGGATTTTTTATGAACTCAAGATCATAACTTACGATTGGAACGATGGATATGCGTAATTCTTATTTTGTTTTATTTGCTGTTGTTATGGAAAAGTTTTAAAGGAAAAAAAAAAAACAGAAAAAAATGGCGCTTTGGTAGAGGTATTAATTACTGGAAACGGTAGAACAACGTCTGCCAGGCCTGCTAGCAAATAATAACAAAAAGTGTCTGTCGAGCCACGAGCAGTGTATGTTTCCGTAGTTGCCTGTCACAATACGCACCCTTAGAAGGGGGCTTTACGTAATTTTCAATATAATTTGTACGAAATTTCTTATTCAAGTACATTTTATAAGTTGGTCGACTATTACTCGTTAACTTGTAAAGCCTACTTAGCTGTGGTAGTTTTCCTTTTAACTTTTAAATTTGTTCTTGATACAACTGCCGTGATTTTTTTTTGCCGCAAACGGATCTCTGAACCGAAAAATGGGTTTCACATACCGGCAATATTTTTGAACGACCTACTCGTATCAAACGACAACCCACAGCATGGGATACGCGAGAAAAAAATTAATTCCCACTTTACATGTAAACTACCCAAAAAAACTTTTCCCGATATTTTATTTTACCACTTAGTCAGTGTGATTATATAATCACATATGTGATGTGATGTACATATGTATACCCATACCAAATTACAGCTTTGTAGTGCTAAAAATCTTTGAGTTAAGCTGCGGACAGACAGATGGACGTGCCAAATTTATAAGAGTTCCTCGATTAGTTCGGAACCCTAAAAATGAACGCACCACGCCGCGTGTTACAACGTCGTTAGGAAATGAATTGGATAACATTCAATAAACGATAACGTGTACCTTCCAAGGAAACTGGTTAACACGTATTTTTACCTCTTCTAATAAATTGTATTTGATTTTACTGTATGACTTTAGTGACAATGAAGTCAATACAACGAGCTATGAAAATTATCTATTTTAAGATCTCAAAATTATCTGTGTGTGTGTAATATTATTTAAATTATTAATAGGTTTAGCGTTTTGGCCACAATATCACTTGAAGTTAAGTGACGATGTGGCACAAGATGGTAACACGGTAAGACTTTTGAGGTACTGGCTCTCAACTGCAGCTGCTAGAACACACCTATAGGTGCTTTGTGACAGATTTTCAACTTGAGATTGATAGCTAGCCAAGTGGGTATCAGAAAATGCCGTACCCTCATGTTATAGTTTCATGAAGATGTTTTTCTTCATTTTTGGTAATTGCCACTGTCTCATTTAATTCCGTCGCTATCCGCAATTATTGGATCCAAATTTTTATGAAAAACGGTTAAGGCTTCGGATATTTGTTAAAATCTTTAGGGTTTTTCGTGTCTTTGACTAGTATATGATGCACATTTGCTTGAAATGGATATGTTAAGCCCAGCTAAAGTCCACCTGGCTAGCTCTGGCAGCTTATAAAGCTCTTATAAGTGTGTTTCGGAAACTGCATTTGAAAGCCAGACCTTCTCTAAGCTCAGCGCATTCATATCTAAAATTATATCATCATTAATATCAGGTGAGATTATGGTCTAATACCAAACCTAACATAGTATATAAAAGATAAAAATGTACGATACTCGATCAACTTTAATAAAATATATTAAAAGTTCAGTTTGTTAATTTGGAAAACCAAATGTTTTGTTTTTATTCGCTACTTTAATACTCCGTCGACATAAACAATACGGGGTTCCACTAAAATCTGGTTGTAAATTGAGTACAAAGCGAAAGTTGGACAGACCAATGAAGTGAATAAAACTTCGATCTGTATGCACGTGTATGTATGTGGTCATTTGTATCCGACAAAAAACCCGCTGACCCACTGCAGATACCAGAACGACTCAAAAGGAATTTTCAGCTAAAAACTGCAAATCACGAAACTGGATTTAGTAACTTTGGCTTTATTATATAATTTAGTCTTTACAGGTGACTTTGCTTGTGTCTTTTGTTAGTTAAAATTTTCGTACTGGCTTTTTTCAAATGAATTTAATATAGCTATTGTATGTAAAAAAACAAATGCAGACAAGTGGCGCGTCCTAAGAGGAATATATCTAGAAGTGTACTAAGGACAAGATAATATAGTAAAGTATTTATCAAACCCGCTAACAATAAGCATAATAATATAAAAAACTAGAATAAAAAAGAAGACTAGAATAATCAATAAAAAAGAGGGAGAAACGTTTAATTTTTGAAATTAAATGCTTCAGGAAATACACAGTATAACTATTTTAAAGAATATATAAGAATATCAAAAACTTATTAGATAATTTTTAATGATGCGTGTTCGGGTACGCACTCTAGCGCATGTTTTTTTTATTGCAATTAGACAAGCATTATGTTTTACTGTTACGATTTCTAAATTCACTTTTTATTATTTACAATCTACAGTATTTTTTCTGAATACATATGTGGTACTATTTATATAAGGCGTCGGTGTTCAAGAATTCTATTTTGTAACATATCTTTCATAGTCATTTGACTCTTTTATAATATTATCTGTTGCCTGTACCCGTACTTAAATTATGAATATATTACATTTGATTTATTCGTATTAGATTGTATACAAAATAAAAAAATATAAAATATAGTCCCTATAGTACAAACCCAAGTTTAATAAATACCAGACTCTATGGTGAGGAAACAATTTTCACTGTGTCTGTAAACTGTAGCAAATTCCATATTGACCTACTTGCGTTGAGCAAACAAATTCCTTACATTATGCATGGTGGGACACGGTTAAGTAATGTTTAATTTTATAATTTGAACGGCTATTGCACCTACGAATTTTCGAGGAACACGTTAAGCTGCTGTATTACTTAATTATTGATTAATACCATGCGAATTATTATGTAAATGTTCAAATATTGTAATTTTATACGTGACTCATTACATATGTACATGTCTGATCGATTTGTTTGCTAATTTCTTATATTGTGCAAAACGCACTTTGCTGTCGTATACGAGTAGTACATGAATTCGGATATTGACTGAAATTTTATGATTTGGAAGCAAAATGAATGATCGAGTATATAATATATAATTTTTTATAACTTTCTTAGCAACTAGCCAAAGATTTGGTTCACCTCTTGCACACACACACACCCCTAGACGCTCACTAACGCATGCGTCATAAATTTTAATTTTCTTCCTTTTTTTATCGTTGTAGGTTTGGCGTAGTGGCCACAATCTCACCTGATGTTAAGTGTTGCCGGAACATACCTAATGGTGCTTGGCGGCATATGTTGAACTTGAGGGTGGTAGCTAGCCAGGCGAGTATTAGAAAATGCCCTACCACCATGCTATGGTTTCTTCACGATGTTTCCCTTCACCGAAAGCTCAGGCTCATTGCAGGGATTCGAACTCACGTCAATCGAAGACAAGTCGTACACGCTACCACTGAGCCATCATCTGCATCATTAATTGCTATATTTAATCTACTTACACCTACTTATCTTCAGTTTGAATTTGAATTGTATCCTAGGCCTTCATATTACAAGCATTGCCTATTTTTGGCTCTTAGTTAATGCTAAATATGTTATATAATTTGTTTTTAGTAATTAAAATATTTTTATACTTTTATTTGCATAAAACGATGAATTCCAACATACCATAATAGATTTAATACATTTAATATTATTATTTTTTCAATGAAGTCAGTAAATACTAAACCAATAAATCATGTTTTATGATCGTGTAAAATATATACTACAATTTTATTGTAGTTTTATAAATATGTTTATGTATATTATAATTAGATATATATTTAGAACTAACAATCATATTTTAGGTAGAAGGGTGTTAAATTGTTTATAAACTGATACATTTTGCAAAAATTAATATCCTGTTTTAGCCTTGGTCATAGTGTGTTTCTTGATATAATCTGTTTGACGTACATAAAAATTTTCGAGAATGAATAAATATTTATGTTTTTTTAATTTGCTTTCAAACTAGTTTGATTAAAGGGAAAATGCAGTGTGAATATTTAACTAAAAGTACTCGATACTGACCAGGATTTTTGTTGGGATAAATGGACGTCAAAGAAGTAACCGGGGTAGGCACTATGAAAACGAATGTTTCTTTTATTATTTAATTTATTATTATATTATATGTTATATTATTATTTTATTATTATATCTTAGGCGTAGCAACTTATTGTGACTGGTCTCAAGACTACCCTCCTTTTGAGGTTGGTTGTAGATAACCAGTGGTTGCGTGGCCTAGATGCCTGTTTGCAACATCAAAACATAAAAGTTTTTTTACATAAAACATAATACTAAGTACTTCGTTGAGAATACTTATTAAAATATTTGCATATAAAGTGTTTATAGTTAAGTTGGATTAAGAATAAATAAATTAGCATATTAATCTATAGGATAAAATGCAGTGTTTATTATTTCTTTTATCCGTTCGTCTCTAAAACAAGTTTTTAACTTCATGTAGAGTTCTTTACGGAAGGTTTTGATTTTGTGTTTTTATTTTTATTTTATTATACCGTTTGATAGCAATATTGCCTGATGAAGGATGCGAAAGTTTGGTAGCAGACAGGTAACTTAAAGATGATATGTAGCCAAGCGATCAAAAGTGAATGTCCTATAATTGTGATGATGCTTTAATTCTCCGTATTATTTTTGGAAAATGGAATCTCTGATATATAATATAATATTTCTTTGTTCTTCTATGCGTTCCTAAAACATACATCCGATTGCGATGAAACTTGTCGTGATTGTTATACGCACGCCCAGGAAGGTACGCATGTAATAAGTACAAGCGTTCACAAAACGTGGCGCGCGAGTCGCTTAATTTTGAAGACAACGGGAACGAAGTCGCAGGCTTAAGCTAGTTAACTACAAAAAGGTACGACTAAAATTGAGTTAAGGTAATGGTAATTTATAAAACAGAAATTGCGCCAAACTTTAAGTATGTATCACAGTTCCATATCTTACCGTTTTAAGGTAATCTGAAAGTAGTCCTTAACTATTAAGTCCTTGAGCTGGTGATGTTAATCGTCGGCTATGCGAAATAAAATCACATATATTATTTACATTCAGTCGTCAAAAGACATTTTCCACGTTTCCTTTCCATTCGTCGTCATCCGGTTTTGCTGGAAACAACATTCTTCGATCGTGAATAATATTTATGTTTACGCAATAACGCTGAGTAATCCTTATTTACAAGGTACAGTCTTTAAGAGGAAGCCATTAAATTTATTCTAAACAAGCTTTTGCCTGCGACTTTGTTCCCGGTGTCTTTTAAATGAAACGACTCGTACGCCACCTATTGTACAATTATTGTACTAATTTGGGAACCTTAGAGGCATGCACACCATAACTCACCAAAACTTCATCGCAATCGGATGAATGGTATAGGAACGCATAACAGACATACAAGCAAACATTATTTACGAGAACAGTATAGATAAACAAAAATATATTTATAAAATTGAAGTATTAATTATTTCGTACATTATGTCGTGATTTAGATTAATATAATTTCAATTTATGATCGAATGACCTTCATAACTGTGGGAACTAATAAAACATGAAGTCAACCATACTTTCATACCGACCAAAGAGATAAAGTCTGTGAATATGTTTATAGGAACATTGAAGATTGGCGTTGAGAAAACTGGAACGAATATTTTGATGAAAGAAGCATAGAAAAATGTATTTGGTATAAAACAGTACAGTGTCAGCCTCTTCTTAAACCTTGGTTTAATGAAAGTCATTTTAATTGACAATATATAAAGATAGCATTAAGACTTCGTTCAGGGAACTATCCAGCGGGAAAATTTGCATATCTCATGAGGAAAACAGAGTTGCCCAATTGTAATATATGTAGAAATATTGATGATGTGCATCACTTACTGATGGAGTGTGCTAAGAACAAAACCGAAAAGGAGTCGCTGATGAATAGCATGAATTTAAACTGCCAAAATATAGGTCTTTTTAACAGCATTTTGGCAGAACCTTATGCAAATGATGCAAAGATATTATATGGCTTGGTAGTGTTATCTCATCAGTGACTCTCCTGATGTGATGCTATAAAGGGTCCCTACCCTACACGATGCGACTGATATATTCGGTAGAATAAAAGTCCCTAAAACAAAAACAAAAAAAAGTTTGTAGGAGGTAATCTTTGGAATTACTGATGCAATGCTAAAAATTCTTTCGTTACTAGGAAACTACATTATCGTAAATTGATATAGGCTGTTTTTTATTCTTATTTATTTTTATATTGTAATTAACGCGATCTAAGTCTCGGGCGGTTGCTAATTTAACATCAAATGTGACGCGTCTTTCATACAAACGTTTACCCCTCTTTTCAATCCTTACAACCTTTTCATTGTTGATGCATGACAATAATCTCTAAATTTACACATCTTTCTACATGGAAATAATAGAAACATTATAAGACTTTTAACTTATACCTTAATAACTTGACTACCATGGATGATATTAATGCCAATTTTACGCGCATTTTTTGTGCAGTCTGCAATAAAGAAAGTAAACAAATCGAAAATTTATAATTATTCATTAATCATGTATGTACTTCCTCACGTAACAGAAAGTGAAAACTGATTTAGAATCAGGAAAGTGTATTTGCTGCTCATTATTCCATATTATTATTTAATGTTCTTTGAATCGATAGGTTTATATTTTTACGATTGTGCATATAGTTTTAACCGCTTTAGCATACAAAGATATTGAAATAAACCATGCTTGGAATATAAATAATAATTAGTTAATTATTTATAAGTTAATTCTTTAACTTATAATAATTATAATATTTCGTTATTATTACACGTACCTATACTATCTGGTGACCGCCTGCTTCGCTGGGTTCAATTTTTTATTTATTGAATAATAGCCTATAATAAGACTTTGGAAACATAAAAAAAAGTTTAGGGTACCTCTCCTATTCGTAAAGTGGGAATAATTTTTTCTTCTCGTCTATCCCATCGTATGGGGCATTAACTTGGATAGGTCGACCAAAAATATTGCGGGTGTGAGGAAATCATTTTTCGTTTGCAAAATATTAAGCTAATTTTTGTTAAACTCAATTGTCCCTTCCCCCTGCCAGCTAAATGGTTGTTTTTGTATATGTAAAAAATTCATGGTAGTAGTATATATCATGAAGTTAAAAGGAAAACTATCAGTTAACGAGTAATAATCAATCAAGTTATAAAATGTACTTGGAGAAGTAATTTCGTACAAATTCCATTGAAAATTACTTATAGCCCCTTCTTTAAATATGCATATTGCGACGGGTAACTACGGAACCCTAAACTGCGCGTGGCCCGACATGCACTTGGCAATTTTATTTATTATTTGTTGGGAGTGTGAAAATCTTATCTAAATTACAATAACCACATCGTAATACAAAATATGAATGCGGTGTTTATTTATAAAAAAAATGTTGCTCCTAGCGTAGTCAAGTCGCATTAACTTATTATAATTATTATATTATATTTTAGTGTATGCAATTGTCGACGAACCTATATAAATAAAAAAAGTGTATATATAACATAATCGTTGTAAAAATATTAACTCTCTGTCTCACAGTACGAAGGCGTGCGTGTATAACTTAGCTTCATAATGTGTGGTGATGTTTCGAAGGTTGTCAGGTTGCATACATGTCGGTAATTAGTGACAGTGTGCTGTGTTGTCGGCCTTGTTGCTGTAATCTCGAGATGGTATTCAATATGACTTTCTTAAAGGTTACATATATGTTCAGTTTGGGAGTTATTGTCGGGATCTTGATATGTCATGTGGTGGTTTTTATTTTGATTAAAAAAACTTATGTTACTTGGTCCTATATTATGTAATGTTCGCGGCATTTTACTTGATGTAGTTTGGTTATTGTGTAACTGTGGTCCAGGGAGTTGCCACAAAAACTCTCTGGACAATTTTAACACGAGAGCCGCCATTTTGTTAGAGATATATTTGAAGATTAGCTAAAAATATTCTATTCACGTGACGTTGGCATAATTGTGGATGACCACAGTTGCCATTAAATTAAAAAAAAGAAGATATATATGTTAAGCTAACAACAACGTCTACTTATTTTTTTAAGTTTGTATAGGTTAGGTTACACCTGATTTTAAGTGACAACGTGTTTGAGATTGCTATCTATAACAACTTAATGCTGAAAAAAGTCTCAGGTTTTCTCTTGGTCTGGTTAAAGATTTTATTACTAAGATTAACTTAAGTTAAAATTAAGAAGAAAATTCTCCATGAAAGGTTAAAAATATAGAAAAAACTTCTATCTCCCAGAGTATACAAGATATCAGTATGCTCGGGCAATTAATTTGTATGATATATGATAATTGGGAGTTTATATTATTTAACAAGTTTCGTTTATATTAAAAGAACTAATCCTGAATAAAATTTATAGTTATAAGCTATTGTATATACTTATATTATATGCATTTTATTACATTGAATTTATTACTTCAAAATCAAACTTTCATTAAAAAGTACTTATATCGTACAATTAATATTAAATAATTGCAAAAAAATGGCCCGAGTATATTTTCTTGTGAAGAAAACATACGAATATTAATTGTGTTTATTGCTTTGGGAGTAATAATAAATTAAAACTTAACTGTACAAGAAATTTCGTCTATACCGGTTTTGCCAGAAGATGTGTTACGAAAGAAAATTATATAAAAGTATTCATAAATAAAATGATAATGATTTAAAATTAAAGTATATTCTTGAAGTAGGTAATAGATGACGTGTTATGCACTAGTCATATCTATTAAATAAACATTCGTACATTGTGAACAGTTCTCACGGTCGAGTTTTCTCAAAGTACTTTACTATTTATGGTTAAAATGTAGAAAATGCAAAAAAAGTGTGTACAGCTCATTATGTGTTACAATTGTTTATATCTTATACAGTAGGTCAAGAGTCATACAACATGTTACTATACCGCTATTTAAAAAAATACTAAACGTATTTTGTGTCTCTATAATTTTTGAAGTTATAATACTTTGATGTGTTTAGAAAATTGAGAGCGATCTTCGCGTGCATTATTTGTCAGTAGTTGGAAATGATGAAGTTGGCAATCAATGATAATAATGTGAATTCAATTTTACTGAGGTTTTTTATCATCTGATCTTAAGTGAAGTCGTGGCTCAAGATGGTAGCACGCTAAGCTTTAGTGGAAGACTGGCTCTCAAATGCAGCCGGATCACACCTGTTGGTGCTTAGCGACAAATTTTCAACTTCAGGGTGGTAGCTAGCCAGACGGGTGTTAGAAAATGCCATACCCCATGCTATGGATTCATTACGATATTTTCCTTCATCGAGAGCTCAGGCTCATTACAAGGATTCGAACTCACGACTATCGACGCGATGTCTGTACACGCTACCACTGAGCCATCATTGCTTCATACTTCCTGGCTACATAATTGTGGACAAGGTAGTGGATTTATCTAATAGGCGTCGGTAATTTATTTTGAATAAAGAGTAATCATCGTCATTTTCAAATGACTCAACGTAAAAATCGTCAGTTGCTTTATGGGACTAGATTAAAATAATAATAATAGTCATATATTCTTAGTAGACTACTTGATCACAGTTTCTAAATAAACTCGTAGTAAATAGAAAAGCAAAACAACTCTACTATACTTCGGAGAGGTTATACCGTAACGGTTCACATAACCTTTATCTTTAACGTTACGTGGCTTAGATTCCGTCTGAGAAATACAATGTATTTTCACGGTTTCAATGGTCTTCGATTGATCCGCACTGGACATTGGATATGAATTTAAATGATCATACGCGATTTGTTTAACTGGAAGATGTTTATGCCATCTTAACAATGCTACCATATTTTATTAAGTAGCGAAGTAGATTATGTTATGTATTACACCCCTTCCAACCATTTATTTTATTTTTGTTAGTTCGAGTACATCTCAATTAGTGATGTCCTAATGCGTTACTGATTTGATTTCCTATAACAATTTATTTTATTTATGAAGAAGTTTCAATCGATTCAACATATTGATAAGTATTTTATGCTCATCATTTTTGTTTTATAAACATACCCAGGCGTTTATATGACTAATATATTATGTATTAAAATAAACCATTTATAAAACGGTAAATGTATTTATTATTTGGCAACATCAATCAAGCAGGTCATAGAGAACATGCATCACCAACGACGCGGCGGCGCTTTATGTGTCACTCGCAACGAGACGCCCGTATATTACACGTTGCATTTCCCTTCGCTGAGTGTTTATTCACATTTTTCATAAGTCTAAGAAGCTAATCTCGAGTGATCCTTTTCTAAAAGTTATTTTATTGATAGGAAGCTACATTAAAGCTTGTAGGCTTGTATTGCTTTTAGGCTAAGTTTCATGTTCTAAATAACGCGTACGAAGTCGCGAGCAAATATGAGGCTAGTAATGTAGGTTTGTTTGATTCTATCAATTGTCACAAGATCTCTTTTCTAGCTTCTAAAATTTTAGTCACAGTTGCGTAGATATTATGCAAAGTCTTCGCTCCGAAGAATTTTAGTGGAAATCGACGATTATTATATTTTACGACACTTTCGGGTACGATTGCATAGAAAAATATACCGCGGCACAATTATCTAATGGTTTGTTTGTGACTTTTATTACATACCTACTAGCTGTTACCGAGCTGGTTCGTTATATGTTTTAACTTTAATAATAGTCGTATTATAGGACGATGGATAATGAACATTATGGAGATTATGGGTGTAAAAAGTTACTTTTATTAACTTTTTTGTTCGACTTTCTGACTGATATGATTTTTTCTGAAGATTCTCAACTCCATTGATTTCTTTTTTTTTTCTCGATTATATTGTGTTATGGTCACAAACGGAACATGCGATGGTGGCCTTAATTAGCTAACGCACTGATAAACGTTTTTATTATTTAATGATAATATACATCTCACAAGATTGCGAGACTGGAAGAATCTCACAATATACTTATTGGCCACTGGCCATCCCTTTAACTAACATTTTCTTTTAATTATTATTACTATTAATTATTATCGTACACGATATAATCGATTTCTATACCAACTTTACATACCTTCGAGCTTTTCAAGTGTGATTGATGGACAAACATTCAAACAAACGTACTTTACATTTATTATATAAGTTGGCCCGGCAGACGTTGTTCTGAATTCTCCAATAGTCAATAACTCAACCACAGCTCCGCTCCACCTATACCGAATTTATTACTAATGAGAGCAAGCTTATTTCTTATGTTATTGTTACTGATTAATCCAATAATTAATGTAATCTCCAAGAACCAATCCATGTGTAAGACCTGCAAATAGGTAACTTCATTGACGTGACAAACATAGAATTTCATATTATTAAACGTTTTCTCTTTTTGGAGGGTTTTAGAAATTATATTCCACGGCTGGATTTTCGAGATGTTTTGTATTAATTTTTTGTCACATAATTGCATTTAGTTTACTGATTATATTTAATAACTCAACGGATTATTAAACACGTATTCATTGACTTGCATTCTTCTAAGAAAAAAACAAACGAAAAAAGAACTGGAAAATTGCTGTCGTTGAGAAAAATCATACAAAAGTTTATATAATTTGCAGAGAAATAAAATTCCTAGTAACTTAGGTAAACTAATCATACATCAATTATTCATTGAACTCTACAATTTTTCGTTATTTTATAATTAAAAGTTACAAAGAATTAGGTTTATAATTAGAATTTAATGTCTGAACCATGCCTTTTGCTGTTTATTGATTTCCTAAAGTTTGCTTCTTATACTATAAACAAGTCTACATACGTATTTGGTCAAGGCAAAGACGATATATTAACCTCACGATATGCATTCTGCAACATCAAACAACTATCTACCAATGACGAAGTTCACGTAAGATATACCTAGTCCACTTATTGTAATACAGGTTTGTGTAGGCCTTCAAGTGAACACAATACTCGGTTTGCCAGGGTCACCGACCTACGGGCGCCGCGCCGGGGCCCGCATACCGTCTTGAGTAAAAATAGATCTAGCACCCTGGAACCTTCTAGTTTAAAGTTCACTGTAATATACAAGGTAACTAGTTAGCAAAATATCTTACATCAAATATACAAACTCTATTAATAAATCTGCGGTGCTGTACATAGATGTAATATTTTTCAAAATTCCCTGGTAAACATCATTAATAATGATAAGGAGTAGAAAAAAAACAAGTAAAATTAAACTAAAGATTTCTATTTATTTATGAGTTAATTTGGTTTATATGTGTAATTACGTATTACTTTATTCAACGAAAGTAATTTTATATATCCATAACTTTCATCATAAATGTTCATCGACGATGCAAAACAAGATATATCACCAATACCTGTTCTTAAGAGAAAACTTGTATTTGTGAGTTATTTGCCAGCACTGGATGATTTAACCAGACTTTAACCATACAGAAAGAATCCGCTGTATAAATCAACAATTTATGTTTTTTTTTTTATAGTTGAAGTTGAAGTTTTTAAATGTTTTTTCTGAAGGTAAGCACAGTACAACCCAAACATAACGGCGACCACCGAGGGATCGGCCTGCATAAACTTCTCTTCAAGTTACGGTTAAAAGACCCGATGTCGTAAGAAGGAAGGAACACACTGACCGGGAGATGGTTTCATTTTCAAGGTTTTTTTTTTTTTTTTTCGAACTGACTATACTGTTAGCCTTAGTGGCCCTGGAGCCTTTACGGCTTTTACAGCTTTACCGGGCTTGGATTTTCACGGTAAGATAAAGATAAGTCATAGAGAACTTTTTAGTTCGCTCCGAGTTGGAGGTTACCGTAAAACTGTGATTTCAAGCCCAGCGTGTGTGGTTCTCTTGTGAAAAGGAGAGGAGGGAATTAGATAACTAATTCATTCGAATTAGAATTTACATGTGGGAGCAGCTAGTACATTATAAAAGTAATAGTTTACGTAGAAACAACATTTTATTCAGTGTAGATAATTTTAAAATATATAGTTGTACACTATATTAAGCAATGGTCCACGAAATTGGACACTAATTTGTTCCACAAATGTTATAAGCGCTAAACGCAAATATGGTATGTGGAGGACGTATTATATAAAGCGGGTGCACCCACACATACTGATTTTAAACGAGTAACAAATACTGAACTTGAGAATTTAAAAGTAGAGGACAATGTAATATTCTATGAACAATAATTACATCTAATAATATAATTGTGTGGTAAACTACTTCGGTTTTATAAAATTTATAATTTTCTAGAAAAACGCGATTACCCTATTTTTTATATTTTTGTAAGTTCCTAATTTTAATTATATTTACATAATACTATCTACATTAATTAGTCTGTACATATAATTTTTATCACAATTTTTCTCATATAAACTTATTATAAGTGGCATTGATCACGAATAGGTCATTAAAAATATATTAATCTGTCTGTCTGTTTGTATATTCCTATTTAAAATTGACATTGAACTGAATTGAATTTCACTGATTCTTATATTTGCTTTTTACACTGGAAGCTTATGTCATAAGTTAAAAGAATTTTCAATACTACGAATAAAAATAATAAATCTGTGACGAAAATAATTACTGCGTAATAAACGCTTAATAAAAGTTATATAGTAAACGATCGTCGAGTATGCAAACAAGATAGATTAAACACGTTCTTTAGATAAATTTACATATATGAGTTCATATGCCGACAGCGAATGATAAGCTATGTTTTGCATTTCTATGAATATAAAATGCTTGTGAAAATAACAGCACATTAACTGATGGAAAGTAAGGTACAGTTCAAAAACTACGGCGACCGAAGCGCGGGTGACAAATTCCTACGGCTGACGTCGATGTCATGCCGGACTGCAGAAACCCCTCTTCAAGTCACGTTATCGTAGGAGAGAGAACACGCTGGTTGGAAGGAAATTGCCTATCTTCTACACACCATGATTATCATAAGAAGTTGGTCTTTGTTCTTTCAGAAATGGATGCTATTGCAAGTTTTTTTAGTCCAAAGGGCCCTGAACCCTCTGGGGCTTGTAACTATTGTGTAGCCTTGGCTTCGTATATAAGCCCGCATGGTTCTGTAGTGGAAGAGAATTATTTTTATCGCCTTATCTGTTGTAGTTTTATAATTTTGGCTAACGGTATGGTAACTAATTAGGCATCTCCGTTACGTATCTCCAAAAAGTGATAGATGAGAATGAAATGACTTCTCAAAAATTCAATTTCAAATATTTTGGATTTAAGGGTAAGAAATTATACAACGATAAAATATCACAAACTCAAACTGCAATTGCTTTGTGATGGAAATTCATTTATACGAATACTATAGAGATTCAAGATTCAACTGAGACAGAGACTGTCAGTTTGTTTGTTTGAAAGCGCAAATCTCTGGAACTACCAGTCAGATTTAAAAAATACGTTATTCATTTTATAACCTATATATTGAGGAAGGTTATATAAGCTACATAACTCCACGTTACGATACTAAGAAGCGAAGCAGTAACTATGAATGTCAAACAAACTGTCAAGTACGGGAAGCAAGAACAATTATAGGCTACACGGATGTGTAGACGGGAGCGCGGTGGAGGTTTGGTTTAAAAAATTTAATACTGGTGAAACCGTGGGTTACAGCTAGTATCAAAACACACAACAAATTACACTGTAAATTTTTACCTCTATATCTACCATTATTGAGTACTTAAAAACGTATCACAATGCAGAACAATGGTTGTCTGAGAACTCAAAAGGCTTTAATGGAATGCAATATCACCAATAATGACTGTCGCCAACAATGAATGACCACCTTCAGTGACATTTCCCGGTACTCGTTGTCGGCGTGACTCTGTAGACAAACGTGTACGGTATACAAGTTTGTCATTAACATACAAAGAAATTGCTCACAAATTGCTAAATATAGACATAGGTAATAAGAAATAGGTTTATATATATTTTTATATTGTTGCTTCGTAACCAATTTCACAAATTTCGTTAAAAAATTATTTATGCCTCCAGTAGAAACTAAATAGTCTCTTATTACGATTTTTCTCAAAAATTTTCTTGTAATTAATTTCGTACCGAAGGCTCGATCTCATTCTAGGATTCGATCTTACGTCGATTAACGTGGCGTCCGAATATGACACCACTGAGCCGTCATTGCTTCAAGTAGACCTGGGTGGTAATAGTATACTTCTTTTTTATTTATTTTTCTTAACTTGGCAACCGGTCCTCTTTATTGAAGACCATTACTGCCATTATCGAGTGAATATAGTTCCCAGTGTTATGACGATTTTAGTATCCTAACACGATGGGAACCCTTGTTAGAACTTTATAGGGAATTTTTGTGGCATCTCATACTTCATGATCCATGTTATTATTTCCAATCCACTTTACTTGTTTTTGTTTTTATTTTTTTTATCGTTATAGTTTTGGCGTAGTTGCCATAATCACATCTGATATTAAGTGACATGTGACCCAAGATGATAACACGCTACCACTGAGCCATCATTGCTTCAAAAATTGTGCAAAATGAGCGCTGTTTTACCCAATATAGGGTCAAGTAACACAAATTTATGAATAAAAACAAAAACCACTACATACATGGCAATTTGAGATCCCGACAAAAACTAAAGTAATATACTTAATTTCTTAACACAGTAATTTCTTCGACAATGTTTCTGTTAGGTCAACAATATATAATACGGTAAAATACCATAATTGTAGTTTTAAAAATGTTCACATTACCACATCTTCGTGTCTAGACGTACACCGGTTACTCAATACAAAGTATTAATAAAAAAAGGATTGTACGTGTTGAATTATCATAATTTCTACACGCGATGTCTTCGAAACCAGTAGTGTAGGTTTGCTATCACGCTATTTATTGAGGTGAGGGTCTACTGCCGGCTTCCGAAACTATGTCAGCCATGAAGAAGAAGACATTAAGTGCAATATCTACATATATAAAAAAGCTTGAGAGTTTGTTTGTTTGAACGCATTAATCTATGAAACTACCGTTAAAATTCCTTGTGCATTATATAGCCCATTTATTAAGGAGAGTTATAGACTATATCACCTCACGCTACAACCTTAATGAGCAGAAAAGTAATCATAAACGTCATGGAATCTGGCAAGTAAGAACAACGAATAGACTACGCGGGTGCGTTGTCGGCGCGATGGAGAGATGACCGAATAAATTTAACACTGGTGGAACGGTGAGACACAACTAGTCTTAAATGGCATACTTGTTATTTATTTATTCCAGCAACCAATCCTCGTTAGTAAAGATTATTATTATCATTATCAAATGAGTAATTGTTTTTTACTATAAATTTAGAGTTTTCTGTTGACTTGTTCACAATAACCAAAGTTTATTACCCACAATTATAAAATATAGGGTCAAATAATGCAAGCTTATGAATTAAAAATAAAAACCACTACACAACAGGCAAGATCTCGTCAAAAACTCCCATAACATACTCAATTGGGAACTGTGAAAAATTTCACGTAAATTTTACGCACTATGTACATTTGTACGATTAAGGTTTTTAGGTTAATTAATATTTAACTGTACACTGTAGAGATTATACTGTAGTATACTGAGTTATGCAACCTATTCTAGCTAAAGTTTACGGTAAAATGAGTTATGGTTTACTAAAATTATAAAATGAATGTTGAAGTAAAAGTTGTAAATCAGAAAAAATATATTTCAAAAGGCACAATTATTTACCTGATATAAAATTTAAATGTCGACTACAACCAAGGAGTATCTCGATTATTAGAATTTCCATAAACACCTCGATTAAGAAAAATAATTGTTTCAAGACATTGTATACTTTTTTTTTACACATTTCTGATTAGTTATTGCGCCTGTATTTTTTATAATACTTCAAGTGACACGAGATGGATAGCAAGTTTCTACAATTTATGGCACTTCGTCAACTACGTTATTAAAAAAGAAACATTCAAAATTAAATTTCAAAAAATAAGCCACATAATTAACCACATAAATTCAATTCCTTTCAAAACGTCTATTAACTTTTCTTTTTTGTCTGTATGTATGAATTATATTTTACTCATTAATAAGGACATTTATATCCACAGGTTCTTCTTTTTTAATGATTATATAAGGAGAATATCAGTAAATTAGTTTAATGTGTGTACTTAATTAGACGTTGCAACGCGTTGGTGAATATGATTTCCTACTTAAGTAAGCCATCATTACCTGTTTAAGTGATAAAAGCCGTATTTTCCCTCGATCTTCACATAAAGACAATACAATAGAAGATCTCACGGGTATTAACGGCAATGCTTTTAATTTCCGAGGTCTAGTTCAAGGTATTACAATGACATGTTCATATGACATCCGTTATTATTTTTTGACAGAATTTAAGTGATACAGACATACTTTTGATGTAATGTTTTCTGGTTTATTTCAATGCGTTTTGAAGGTTTTGAAGTTCTAAATGACTTATCTTTGTCGCACCGTGAAGCTGTGGAACTAGCTTCCGGATAACGTGTTCTCTCCTTATTACAAACTCGGTTCCTTTAAGCGTAACGTGAAGAGATATTTATGCAGGCCGGCATGACAGTAGCGACCACCGATGGATTCAGATTTCCTGGTGGTCGCCTTTGTGTTTGGATGTGCTTACCATCAGGAACAGTACCTTCAATATGCCGAGCTAATATGTAAAAAAGAGTTTTGAAACACTTTTTCTTTGTAACATAAAATGGAAATAAAAAAAAGGAAATCAGACTTATTCTCGAGAACAAAATTTCCAAAACGGAAGCGGTTAAACCAAAAACATATCATGCGTTCACTTGCGGTGCCTAGCCATACACGTCGTTCATATTCCATGCCGTCTGTGCTGCGTTGGTGCCACGACGGAACTCGTATTCGAAAATAATAAGAATTTCAAGTTTTCCATGGTTACAGAAACTGCGATTTCAAAGAAAAATCCAAAGGTGGGAAACAAATGTACAACTGATTTTTTAAAATAAATGTCATAGCTATATTATAAAAATAATATGACTTTGCAATTTTAAGTAGATTGAAAGATATCGATATTCACACTAGTCAATATTAAAAGTCGGCTATTTCATACTTTAACCCTTAATATGATAGCGAAAAAAATCTATATAGCAATAAAATGGCTGAATGGATAGTTGCATGTGGGCAGTTGCCAAATCAGAATTAGTCGGTGTGTAATCTCTTTATAAAGTAGGTAGTTCTAAAAATATTTACACGCTGTAATGTCGCTGACTCGTGTTATATAGTTTATATAGCAAGTCCAAATTAACCTAACCTGGTACCTATGTCACTACTCACTATTGGGTAACATTCAATGTCGTATGTCCGAATCTAAAAGATTTATTAAACAATTTCAAACTTACATGGTGAATTGTAACCAGTAATTAGGGAAGTGCTGAGTTATTTATTATACAACCCAGCCCTATATATTTTCCAAATTATCCATTCGGCTAATTAAATAATATTCCTATTAAAATATTATTAGTTTAGTTTTTTTATTGTTTACTTACACTCACCTTGTTTCGAAGATTTGTAGTCGAGAATTTGGAACGGCAGAATGTCGATGAACGAATAACGAATCATTCATCATCAACGAATTATTCTGAATTCGCGTACATTTAATATAACATTATCGGCTGATGGTGAAAAAAAATATCGTGAGGACATCTAAACGCTTGAGGAATATTCTAGTAAAATATAGATCTGTGGATTCGCAGTTTGAAATCGTCAATACTTCGTAGAATGGCGTTGTGATTAAGCCCGTGCTTTGCCTCGGGAAGAGACCTTTGCCCAGCAGTGGAGCATATACAGGCTGATATTATTCTTATTATATATTCTCCTAAAAGATTCTTACTGTAAAAGTGGATGGGTTTGTAATTTATATTATTAAAAAACTTCATTGTCTTAACTAAATCTTAAACAATAAAAACAATAAAATTATATCTTAACCTCATCCTCAGACAGCATTATTAATGTTTTATTTCTACTATTTATTACATAACCGTTTTGAAAGGGCTTTTCGACTTACACAAACTGGTCGTTCGACGATATAATCTTTAAAAAATTCGGCACGATAAACAGCTAACCTCATGGCCTCTTGTATCATAAATCTCATAGCAATAAAGCTGTGTTGAGCTATATATGTATTTACGTAGAGTTTTCATAACAGTAACAATGAGATGGTGAGATTGGGTGTGACTGTCACCGTCGCGGACGCGTCCGGTCCCCTCACTGGCGCAATGCATATGACCTTTGTTATTCGACATGAGTTTTGTCAGGATATAACCAATGTCAATGATCGTTCGCACTACGTTCTATGCAAGAGTTGTTATAAAATATCTAGGTCTCAACCATTTTACCAATATTAATCATTACTTTGACCTTACAACAGACTGATCGTTCTTTAAGTATAGTTATTTGATTATTTTAAATTATTTCCGTAAATATTTTGAACTGCAGTTCGAGATCTTGGATATTTTTCATTCTGACATTAAATGAAAATGAAATTAAAATTATGATTTCTTTTGTTCCAGATGAGTATGATGCAGATGCAATAGGAAACCATGTGCAGATTTAAGAAAATCAAGAAGTCGAAGTTAAATAGTGCAATGAATCTAGTACGTATATGTCATATTTATATTATCTATATGTTATTTCTCAAAGGTATTTCCTCTATTAACGAAACATAGATAAATAGTTTAAAATGAATGTTTTCGTTATATTCAAGGCGCCATCAATTAACAATCCGTTTAACTAACATGACAGCTGTTAGTTATATTTTTTTAATCGCGTCACACACGATGAAGATACTATACTATTTTATATTACGTTATCGTCATCATTGTCGTATGTCATTTCAGTCTCTTGACAGTCTGCTCAGGTATCACACATATTTTTTGTCCGAGTTCTAATTACAGAATGATTAAATATGAGTAACCCGGTTTAACTATTTGATTTATCAAACAGCTCATCAGACGATGATTATGATTTTGAATTCGATATACAAGTTGCATTAGCACATTCTAAAAGACGTGTTGTAAAACATCGATTAATCAATAGTCATTAGTACTATCGAGTAATCGGTAGTTGGGATATAACTATTGATAGTTTATTTCCAATAAACATAATACGGCCATATTTGTGATTACAACAAAGATTTGAGCGAATTAGCTATTTTTAGCTTGTCAAGTTAGCAAACTAGGCAAGCTGCAGAACACACGAATGATCTGTTTTTTTCGCTGTGGTCGCTCGATGGACTGACTTACTTTACCCGCCACGACCGCCCTCCTCTGCGGCAACTCAAGCCTAGGTCCGATCCATCGGCATGGAGCCCTTGAGACAAGCAGCCGCTCGCGCGATACAAGTGACTCTACAATCACTAGCTTTCACAGCCATACATGACACTGCATTATACACACATGCACAACACACATAGGTACATAGGTTCTGTAAGGGACCTTTTTTTTTTCTTTTTTTGCCTAGTTAGAGTAGACAAAAATTTCAGACCACTAAATACACATACACATGTTCCTTCCCTCCTCCCAGGGGGCAGAAACATGTATATATGTATAGTTAGTTTAGATCGAATTACGGATAGGGAATTAGTCAGATCGCGACTTAATTGCATACGCGCAACAGTCCGAGCCGAGGTTCGGCCACTTTGGTACCCTCGGATGTTGTTGCTTAGCTTTCGTGGCTGAGTGCCCTAAGCGCTCGCCCCCAAGCCCGGTAAAGCTGTAAAAGCCGTAAAGGCTCCAGGGCCCCTCAGGCTAACAGTGTAGTCAGTTTGAAAAAAAAAAAAGACTTACTTTCCGTACTATGAAATAATTGATAGTCAGTCGATTAATTAAAAGTTAAAAAAATAATATTTAAATACATTAAAATAAAAAGTTATTTATTTTATTTCATTAATTTTGTTTTGTATACTAATTGAAATATTAACTTTCGAAAATGTGGACTGATATCGCTTATCGCATATATTTTATTTATAGCTGTTTCAAACCATACATTATAACAATTAAAATTGTATTATTTCTCATTTATGCTATTAATTACGAGTGTTATATTTTAGTCCTTAAAATATTCGTTTTGTTTTTCCCGCCGTACAATTTAGATATAATTGTAATAATTTCTATGGGGCGCTGGTGTTTATGAAAGTGATATTACCCATTTGCCTTACAATTTCTAATTTATGTCAGGTCACACGTAATGTCACATGTAAGATCACGTCACAGCATCTTAAAATGAAATAAACATAATGCTTGCTATTAAGATAAAATATATATTATCTCCTGCGTGTATGATAATCCATTGTTTTTATATCTTAAGATAAATTATTATAAAATCTTCACCGTCTGCGACGCGCTTTACATCCTATAATGTGCGAAATATTCGCACTGATCACGTAATGTAAGTAAGTTGTTTATTACATTTTGATATAATAATTGAATTGATTGAATAATTTCATTACATTAAATATCCTAGGCTAACGAATCCGTTGCTTGAAAATCATGCCGCAATCGGCACTTGGATTGAGCGGGGAGCGGCGGTATTCAGTTCCTTCTAACCCACTGATGCACGATCCTCGAGGCATGCATTCTGAAGATTTACACGCGTGGTCTATATACAGGTAAATATATTAATTACCTACTATAATAAGTGTGATGAAAATAAAAATAATAAGGTTTAACTGAAACTACATTACGGATGAAAATTTCCAAGAATAAATTTTAAAATCAAACAAGATTTCGTAGTTCTCCAAAACTCTAGAAATAAAGACGGTGAAATTACCAAAGCTTCAAGGTGTTTTTATCTTTAGTATTGAAGCCTTTATGAATATTTATACATATGATTATATAAATATACTGTTAACCGTTAAGTATAAAGCAAGTTTGTCAAAAAGGCACTTCAATTAAATTACGAAGACCAAAGACGAGATCCGAATAAGTTATTTGTTGAATAGGTTTTTATTTCATCCTATAATTGATTAATTCTCCATCTATTTTTATTGTTATTATGTTTGCTGGTCCATATTGGCGATCTTCCTAAAAGTTGAAATAATTTTCTCCAATTAAGATGTTGATGTTAACTTTGCCGATCAAAATATAGGTGTAGGACAACAGGACGTCACTATGACTAATCCAAGGTGCATCCACCGCTCTAGTCTAGCGCGATATGGCGCGATGTTCGTGTTCCGCCGCCTGCGCCGCGCCGCTGTCGTTGAAAACAGCTTCGTAGTTGTACAAACCTATGTATTTTATCAAGTCGCGTATGCCGCTTCTCGCACCTTGGCATCTCCACTGCGTCGCCATCCGTTGTCGTCCAGTTCGCGGCCTAATACAGACTTCATGAGAATTGCCTTAATTAAACATTACATCACAATCCAGCCATTATGTAGAGCTATGTTGACGATATGACAGTGAAGTCTGGATATGACTCCCGCCCTGTACATCCCCTAAAATGATAATAACTGTAACGACGAATACGTCCATGAATATAAAGAACACAATATAGTGTAAAAATAAATCTTACATTTTTTTTTTATAAACCATCAAGTTTTCTTCTCTATAACATGTATGTTTTCCGACCCGGTAGTAATGTGTTGATATTTATAAGTGCCTTCTTAGGGCCTAAATTAAATAACATTTTTTGATTTTGTTTGTTAAAAATTACACTACAATTACTTTTATTTGCAGACAGAACTTGAACTCTGACTTTACGGATAGTGCTCTCGGAAGCACTGATAAAAGTCCACTACCATACGGCAATTTCCAACTTAGGGATACCACCGTGCAATCAATCTTATCTCATCCAAGATATGGACCCAAGTAAGTTTCGTTTTTTAAATCTACGAATGTGATATCTCGTTAATAGATATATTTTTAGGGTTTGATCTCGATTATCAATGTTGTTTAAACATAGAAAATTAATAACATATGATTTATGTAACTATTTATAAGTTTTATAGCAAGCAAGTTTAGTAGAGATACAATTATTTCAAATATTTATTGTTCCTGCAAGTGCCTATTTCAATCGCCTGATATACTTGTCACATCATTTTAGATTAAATTGAATAAATATTGCCTTTATGTTTCAGATCAGCCCTCGGTTCCAACATGTACACTTACCTCAAGTTTGGCTTGCCACGCGTGTTTCCACCAAACCACAACGGCTCACAGAGGTCAGGCACACCTAAACCGAAAACATCCATCGGTAGTGGAATGAAACCAACACCCAGGTTAGAAAATATGATATTTTATAATGAGCATTTGTAGTAAATATTATGTATGTAGGATTGTAGATATAGATGTGTAATCTAATATAATAATGCATTTCGCATTCTTGAGTAATAACATAGGACGTAAGAATCGCTTTATGATATACTAGGTGTGCCCGCTGCTCCGCTCGCGTGGAATACAGAATGCCGTCGATAAGCGCTCACACGCGCGATTCATACTGTCCCTGCTCAAAAGACGGAAGACCGCAATGCTTATATACATCATCGCTGACTTTTTTATATGTCTTTTTAAGATCTACAATTATGTAGAACATTAATTAGACATATCTCTTATGGTTTACTCAGCGTAAGCCATTTAAGCGCCTTCTTTCCGAATTGATTCACCATTATCGTCACTGCTTATTTCGTATGTTAATTCATGTATTACCCTATAACCTGGCCATATAACATATCTATGAATTAAAGGAAAAACCATTAAAATCGGATGAGTGGTTTTAACGTGAAAAGAACATAAACGGACGGACAGATAGAGAGACGTTGAGTTTTATAAAATGTATAGATAAAGGTTATTTAAAACATGTTACTTTATTTAAAAAATATATGATAATTATTTCAAAGGATTTAACTGTAAGTAATAATTGAAGACGTGTTTGTATATTTTTCAAAGGATACATAGGCAAAGTCGAGGAGTACGCGAAACGTCGTCAGGTTATGACAGTTCTGACAACGAGACTACTACCAACTATAAATACAGTCGCAAGTATCGTTCGGACCCTGATTTTAGAATGCAGCATTTACACTCATCACACCAGGTTCGTGGAATTCAAAACAATTACATTACAATTTGAATTCACTTGCTAACGGCAACTGTTACCACCGGTAAAGCATAAAGTTAAGGGTTCAAAATATTCAATATAAAATGTTTTAATGTTGTTTTAAACAGGTGAAACAAATTGTATAACAATCAGCTCACTTCTAATAGTTAGTTCCCGCTGTTATTTAAAGAAAACCCTGTTACAATCGTCAGAACAAATTTTGCGTAAGAACTAGAGAAAAATGATATGATTGATAAGTTAGATCCAGTAACTCGACCGTTTTTTAAGAACATTCTCTTAATATTGACATAGTTTTTACATTAATAAGAACTTAAATTGAATTTTATTGTAAACAAATTTTTCTATATCATAATTGAGTTTTATATAATAATTTTATTGTATATATTTTATGTTGTTCTAAAATGTTCTTAATTTATAAATTTACTTCAAAGCCGGGAACAGGAGTGCCATTAGTAGCAATGCAGCAAGCAGGCATAAGTCGAGGAGATGGACAATGGACTAACCCTAGGCATAAGTCTGTCAGCGAAGCGAATCTCCTGGGAATAGATGCGCGACCTCATCGATCACAATATACAAATAGGCGGAATAGTGTCGCTGATTTTGTACCTGATGGTGATCATCACAGGTAAGCTAAAACGCTAAAATAATACCTATTATAATTTGTCGATTTGAACACTACATTTAATAATAAAATTAATGATCCTTTATTAGCAATTGCAAGCAAGGACCTCATACAATAACTGTAAATAACATGGAAAAGGAATATGAAACATAGATTTTTCAAGTAAACGAGGTTTATATATAGTTTTCTATAATTATAGCGAATATGTAACTGTTTTTTGCAAAAGCCTGATTTTCTCGATTCACATAACTTATAAGTAGGTACGTTAATCGTTTCAATAGTTGAGCTATCTCAAGTTAAAATGACTAAAACCAAGGAGCATTTTCGCTTTTGATTAGAGCCAATTACCGTTGTTAGTTCGGTTTTTTCAAATTGGTATTTTGCATTTTTCACAAAAGCAAAATATGTATGTGTAGTAAAGTCTCGTAGAATTTTACGGCCCACACACTTTTACAGAAATAGATAGATACAGAAAGAGGTGAAAAGTCCTTAACTCTACTGACACAAATGTTTTATATGATGAGATTTAACTCATTAAACTAATAACTAGATTTCAAACACCTACATATTCAAATGAGGCTCGTATTCAAAATTTACACACTGCAACCACATTGTCCTAATTTGTCACGCGAATCGGAAGGCCGTGCATTATTCAACGTCTCATTCATAATATATTTACTTTTGACTAATATAAATGTTTAAGTTACGTATACGTTTGTGAGAACCCAATAATTCGTGACTGCAAGTCCTGTTTGATAAATCGTGATTTAAGAATAAGGTAATGTTTGCGGTATTAATACTCGAATGTTTGGCGAATTATTGATTTGAAGGTCGAATGACCAAAACGAAATTTTTTAAGCAGGTTTTTATTTATCGTTATAGGTTTAGCGTAGTTGCCATTATCTCACCTGATGTTAAGTGACGATGTGGCCCAAGTTGATAACACGCTAAACCTATTGGAAGACTGGCTCTCAAGTGCAGCTGCAGGAACACACCTATTGGTGATTTTCAACTTGAGGGTGGTAGCTTACCAGGCGGGAATTAGAAAATAACTTACCAACATGCTATGGGTTCCTCACGATGTTTACCTTCACCGGAAGATCAAGCTCATTGCAGAAATTCGAACTCAAGTCAATCGACGCGAAGTCGTACACGCTACCACTGAGCCATTATTGCTTCAAAAAGATTACAGATTAAGTTGTAAATATTGCTGAAGGTATCAAACTCCTATTATTATGTAGATAGATATATTTTGAACAAAAGATGATACTTCTTGCTACCATTGATACTTACTAATTCCGATAATATTTGATTGATGGGTTGCTTTGTGAGGAACTACTGAATACCTAATTAATTTATTCTGATAACAAAAAGGTTTCTCTTTCTGTACGTTATATTTGTAAATCAACACCAAGAACATAATCACTTACCTATACGGCTATACATCGAAATTCACAATGTTTCGCTGCTTATCAATTTACAATATTACCTACATGCTTATATTTCCAGCTACCTGATGCCATCTTCACACCTTGGCGGTAGATTATCGAAGGCCGGTAGTCACATGTCAGTCGCGCAGTCAAGGAAACATTCCACACTTAGGCCAGGAGACCACCTCGATGGATACGCACATTCAGCTTACATTTACCCCAATTATTACGTGAGTTTTAATCTGGCTATTTAGGAAATGTCCATGGAAACTAGTAAGGGTTTGTCCAAATTTTATAATCATAATAAATTAACGTTAATTTGAGAATCAATTGAAAACCAGATAAAAAAACATTTAGCCCGTTGTCGTCGAAATCCCTGGCTATTTATGCCTTGCTGTTTTCAGGTAAACAGTTTGGAAATTACGTCACCAGAGAACAAATCTACGCTTCTTGTATCGGGTCTAAGTTTTGAGGTGAAATCTGGTGAAATATTAGCTGTATTGGCGACGTCCCATCATGAAGCCACTGGTTTACTCGACGTTTTGGCAGGAGTCCGGAAGGTAAACTTTCTCTAAATCTATACTAAGATTATAAAGCTCAAGAGATTGTTTGTTTGTTTGAACGCTCTAAAATCTACGTTTGGAAAAATCGATTTGTGATTTATAGCGTATTTATTGAGAAATGTTATCGGCTATATACCTTCACGCTTCGACCCGAAGAAGTAGAGTAGTAACCATAAACTTCAAGCAAGCTAGCAAGCTGTAGGCAAGTACGGGACGTGAGAAAAACCACAGGCTTGAAACTTTGTCGATTAAATTTAACAAGGTTGAGACCATGAGGCACAGCTAGTATAATATATGTAAATTGTATTTATTCCATTCTTTGTTATTCAAATAGGATACTTTTATCAATAGTGACTGAAGTTTGGGAAGCTCGTGGATAACAGCCAGTACTAATTAATAAAATTGCAGGAATAGATAGGAAATTAGAAAGATGATCATAAATTAATTTTCAAGTAACAAAACAAAATTACAAGGGCTTGAATTGAGTACCAGTTAATACCATACATTACAACACATTACCTCATCACTACCTAGTACACCATTTTAAATTTGTATGTAACCTTTGCAGAAGCTATCTGGCGACATAGTCCTAAATGGTCAACCGGTAGCATCGTCAACGCTACGGAAGATAGCTGCTTACGTTCGCAACGACACCTCTCTCTGTCCTGCAATGACTGTAGAGCATACCTTACGATTTCACGCGGCACTCCGTCGACCAAGGCACAATCATAATCATGTTAAAATGGATGACAAAGACCGGGTAAGCTTCTATCTATAATAGTATTTGTATAGCTTTCTTTAATGAATTATAAAATGAATTACTTTAACCATTGTCGGTAGTAAATTTATGATTGCGAGTTTACGATTGGATGTTTTCCAATTTAGTATCTAACGTGTATTAACAATTTAATTATAATGGAATAGAATACTTATATAGAAACTATATAATATATATTAATAGTTGTATTGACGACAGCGACAGTATTTGTATTAACCGTGTCATAGTCGTCAAAGTATCTCAGACTAAAAGGTTTGAATGCTTACATTGTGCATGGAAACTTATTATGGCCATATTAATTATGCGCGTACGTTGATAAGTTCATAGTTTAAATACTAGTGACTTGTAAATAGATAACAGGACCATTTTAGTATCAAAATCAGTGCATAACCATTTTGTTTATTTTTTATGAATAAATATTGAAGTGAAACTTCTTATGCGATTTCCAAGCGTTAAACGTTAAAAGTTAAACGTATAACGTACATTACCGGTCTCTCCTTTTTGTGTGAGCCAGAGCGAGAGAGTAAATGTCGGTATGTATGTATATTGCACACTGTTTATATAAAATAAAAAATGTCTTTTAAAATGAAGTTTCACTTCTATGGTGTGTGAATCACACACACACCTTTTTTTATTAGGTATTATACTTTAAACATTTATAACCTTCGTTAGATTAATCGTAATGTGTTCCTAGATAAACATTTTAATAGAAGAGCTGGGCTTGGAACAAGTACGGGATACTAACGTGGGCCGTCTAACCCGTTCTGAGATCCGACGGTTGAACGTCGCTTGCCAACTACTCCTGGATATGGCCGTTCTCATCCTGGACCAACCGACTAAGGAGATGGACATATTCGACACGTTCTTCTTAGTGGAGTACTTGAGAAACTGGGCTAGTACAGGACGTGTCGTAATCATATCACTGCATCCTCCGACTTATGAAATATTTGCGATGTTGACGAAGGTATGGTTCATATAAAATTATTTTAAAACATTCTTAGATGATAATATGCTCACTAGAAATATAATTCACTGATAACGAAAGGGGGACTAAGCGATATGAAGAGTCCAACAGTATAAGCGAGAATATAGACGCTGCAAAAAAAAGCGAAAATGCTCAAGCTCCTTGTATGTTACGCCTTATATAGGTAGGTACCCACCCATCCACTCGGTTGAGCAGGTTGTTACAAAATATCCACTTATAAATACATTATATCATTATTAAGTATTATATCAATATATTATTATCATCTATGGGAAAAGAATAATAACATTACAAATATCTTAATTGCTCATCTGTTTTCTTTAAAAAAAATATAACGCATATTACTTACATGGTCTGCAGAATATTTAGAATTTCTTTTGATTTTCGACTTTCCCCATCGTTCTTATTACAATTTAAATGCATATAAAAAGCACACGTTTTAAAACGTTGTTAATTTATATTGAAACTATGTTTAATTGAAAAAAAATTCAGTGTCTTATGCCAAGTTATTATGACACTTTCAACATATAAACGATTATAAAACAAAAGTTACTCGAAGTACTAAAGAATTTAACGTCTTTATATGGTTATAGGTAGTGCTTATATCAGCGGGAAGGACAATGTTCAGTGGGTACAGAAGAGACATGTTGCCATATTTCTCATCGATAGATTATCCCTGCCCTGCGTTTAAAAACCCATCGGATTACTATTGTGAGTACTAATTTTATTAAAACTAATCATTCGTCTATTTTGTATGATCTGTTACAACTCTACAATAACAATATTTAAGTTCTTTATTGAAAAGTCTACTGGTTGCTAACTCAATACTACGGAACCCTAAGTAGGTGATTCTTTTTGAGAATAGTTTTATTGAGATATATGCTTAATTCTTATTCTATTTCCTACAGTAAATTTACCCTGTAGAGGAATCAAGCGACTCTCGATGATATATATCGCTGTCTCCACCGAATATTATCGTAATAGTAGAATCTAAATTTAACAGGAGCGCCAAAAACTGTTTTAAGGTATATTTTTTCAACCAATCAACACAGGAGAATCATTTTTATACAGCGTTTTTTTTTCATTTATTCTGTATAAATGAATTAAAATTATTTATAAAATATTTTTATCAAAACCGCGCGTCGTGGCTTCTGTTTGCAAGCCGACATTATTCGAGTAAAATCTATCATAGTAACATGTACAATGATACCTACTGTATCTCTATGTGACGTCGTAGAAGTATTCCGACGAAAGACAAAACAGCAATTATAGTTCGTTAACATTATTGCATTATTTTATTCGATTGACGCTTTTTTAATCCCATTTTATCGAACGTAAATGTTTAAGAGTTGTGTAAGATTTGACTGCTGAAGCATCACCGTCACATGTATTTCTATCACAAAGTAGCATTGTTCGCGCTGCTGTGTTCCAATATGAAGGGTGTGATTGGTCACATACCGGCACGCGACCAGTTCCTATTGCGCTCTTTTTGCATGTTGATTTTAAATAGATGTAGGCTGCAATGACTACTAAGCGTCCAACTGAACGCTTTTACAGTTTTACTCCCGTCCAAACGCGCCATTAGCTATTTCACATCAAAAACAATTTAATTTAAATAATTTTTGATTCTTAGTGGACTTGGTGACTCTGGACTCCCTGTCGGCGGCGGCTTTACTAGAATCGTCAGGCCGGGTGGAGGCACTAGCGAGTGTATTCGCTGGTGCTCGGCCTCCGCACGATCCACCGCCCCCCGTGCCTCTGCCTGCTCCCCTCAACAACCATAACGTCTTCCTACAATCTTTCGCTCTTATCGAGTAAGCATTGAAGTTTAATATATTTATAAATAGCTGTGCCCACGGCTCCGCTCGCGTAGTCTACAGAATACTGATGTTTGTGGGTGTTCCTTAGACATAAGTGGTCGCGAAATTTTTTTTTGGTCTTTTTAAAATTTACAACTATGTAGAACATAAAATTTAATATATCTCTTACGGTTCACTCAGCGTAAGCCATTTAATCGCCCCCATAAGAGTCTTTTTTCCAAATTGATCCACCATTATCATGGCTACTTATTTATTTTGTTACTTTATGTAATAAAATATATCCTATAATCTGGCTAGATAACATATCCATGAATTAAAGGAAAAACCATGTAAATTGGATTAGTGGTTTTTGCGTGAAAATAACATAAACAGGCAGACAGATAGCGAGACGTTGAGTTTTATAATATGTATATAAGATGATAACAGTAATAGTACCCTGTAAGTGTCCCACTACTGGGCAATGAGGCCTTTTCCCTAGAGAAGGTATTGGCTTAATCAGCACGCCAGCCCACGACGTATTGGCAATTTCAAACGCCGAGAAATCAGCAATTCTATAACTATTTTTCCCAAAGTGGTAGGTACTATAGAAACATTTATCGAAACGTTCAGGTTTCCTCACGATATTTCCTTCACAGTAAGCCGATAGTGTTACCAATTTAAATTAGTAAATAATATATAAATATATTAGGTCAAAACAAAAATGGTCTTTATTAATTAATGCATTTGTATTCAGATTTTTCTAGTAAATGTAATCCATTTATTCTTATTAATAAAAAACCGTTTTAAACAATTACAGAAAAAGTTTAGTGTTCACCCAAATGACGACTTTATCCAATGTTATCACAAGGGTGTTAATAGCTGCCATCATGTCCATTATAACCGGTACAATTTTTTGGGATCTACCAGCTACAGATGCTAAGGTATGTTATCTCTATTGTAAAATTATTAAAATAAACCGCCTTATATAGAACAAGCAAGCCAAAATTCGTTTAATATTGGTTTTATAAAATCTACATCCAAGGATCCTATAAATAACTTTTTCTAAGAACCTAGGACGGTGGGTGCTGGCGTTTGTGACACAGACAGACTCACGATTAATACAGGTTATTATTTGTAATCATATTCAAATTTACATTCTTATAAGGTCTACAGGTGTTACATAGCATCGAGTAAGAAGCAGTCGCTTTATAGATCATAGATAAAAAAAACAGTCAAGATGAAATAATATGTCAATATCACAGTTGTCCTCTTATGCAAACCCAAGATTTTACAATCAAATTTTACATTTTCTTTATTTCAGTTGACACAAAACGACAGAGTGGGTTTCCACTACGCTGTGATGTGCATGACAGTATGGCCTCTATTATTATGGCTGGGAGCGCGTGAAGCCAGTTCAATGAGGCGCTACGTCGAGAGAGACATCGCTGTCGGTCTTTATTCAAGAACAGTATTTATTATTTTCGATGTGAGTATACAGATAAAACTGTGTAAAATAAATTAATTCTTTTAAATAGTAGTTCAAAGTGACGCACTGTGTCTGAGAGTAAGCAGAATACAATCCAAAAAACAACGATGTACACCGAGAGATCGTCTCTGTCATGCCGGCACTTAAGCCTCCTGACAGCTGAATATACACTGGCTACTATTTTTTTATACCACAAATGTGCCAATCAATCATACAGCCCGCCTGATGGAAAGCTGCTACCGTAGCCTATGGACGCTTGTAATACCATAAGTATTACGAACGCTTTACCGTTCTTAAACCCCACTGCCCCAAGAAGCTCTGAAAACTCTAATCACCATAGGAACACAACACAAGGTTACTTGGCTGCCCCAAGTAGAGAGAAATCGACAAACCAAAAGAGTCTCTGTTACGGTTTATAAACAAGAACGTTTTGGTCGCGATTCCTGCCAATCCGCTTGTTTACTGAATATACTCCGGCTGATCCCGGAACGCGACACGCCAAATCACACCATTATGGCGAATGTTGTTGTGTGTGAAACCTGGTTTATGGTGGTCCGAATCAAGTAGGACACAAATTCATAACGGATTGTAGGGCAACAGATTATTACCCAATTTCTTGTTATGTTTTTTAAGTAAACCAAGATTTTTTGTATTATTTTTCAGAAATAAAAACCATATATTATATTTCTTGTTGTGTATAAACGTTTGACCACAATCACTACCTGTTATTATGTTTCTTAAAATTAACCAAAATGTCTTGTCTTTTATCACAAATAAAAACTATTTTCTATATTAATATTTCTTATTTTATATAAACGTTTGACCACAATGTGGCCAAAAATGGTTGCATGCTAAACCTTCAAATTAGACTGGCTCTCAAGTTCAGGTGGAGGAACAAACAGATGATACAATAGGTTTTTATAAGACTACTTGTTTAATGTTTTAGCAATTTCTGGAGTTATGGTCAGCTATCCTAACCTGGTTAGCTTACTTAGTGCCAAGCTACGCTATGTCAGGATTGTACGCGCAGTCGCCGGGCTCTTTCGATGGATTTTATCTTTATTTAGGTAAGAATGAAGTACAGCGTGCATGCATCTTTCCACTGTTGTAAATAATATAAAATGGGCAGAAGAACAAAAAAAGCGCGATTTCGAACTTATTTGAAAAGTTTGAAAGACTGTAGTTTGCTATGTTAAATTAAATAATTTATTTATCGTTTGGGTCGACGATGATTATTAACGGTGAATCCTCATGTCTAGGTGTTTACAATTTCTTACGTCAATGCCCTATACCTACTTACTGTCAGCATTAATTTTGTTTATATAATCTTGCTACTTAATAATAAACCATATCATTATTAAAATTCCAGGTTACATGGTACTCTATCTAATCAGCATACAAATGCTATGCCGAGCGGCAATATTCTTAGTGCCAATGGAGAAGTTGGCCGCAATACTGTCAGGCTTCTGTCTCCTCCTCAGCACCTTAGTCAACGGCGTGATGATACAGCAAACAGACCTACCGCAATACGTACGGTGGCTGGAATACGTGTCACCATCTAAATGGGCTCTGCCTGAAGTGTTGAGAAAAGAATTGAGCGAAATTGCTCTAAAAAGTAGTATTAGCAAGGATATTAGGTGCACTAACAAACAGGTTGGTAAATTTATACCTTGGTTACACATATGATGTCAAATCTTTTAGATGAAATAAGATGAAGCAGATAAATCCAGCATCCTTATTAACTCACGAATCAAACTATCTTGACTAGTCTAAAGACTGAAATTAAGATATCTCAATTCGCAATGATTGCTATGTTTATGTTCAATTGCTTCTTATATTTTTGCATAAGCTTTTCATTACAAGCCATTGTTCCTTCTCAAATCAGAGGAATATGGTTTATAACGGTGGTCACATTGGTGATAATTTTGCTAATTCTACAAGACTTATACGTTCGATTTATTTAGTTAATATTTACTATCAAGCTGTCGAAGTAGTTACCAGTACGTTATAAGACCAGTTTGTCTACCTATCAAATGTAATACAGTGTAATTCAAATGACAAAGGAAATTGTAAATGATCATATTTAAATTAGTGATACAAATGCATTGTTACAGAGACCATATCAAGACATAATAGTCCAGTCACCCTGTCCACCACCAAACGGAACTCAAGTTCTTTCAAACTATGATTACCTCAGATCAGACCATATATGGGAGTATAAGGATGACAGTTTCTTAATAGCGCTCGCTGTTTTCTACGCAGTTTTCGCTATTATTGCTATCGTGGCTTTTGTTGTTGACTGCACCAAATATACAAAGTCGAAAGAACGGAATAATATAAAGGGACACAAGATAACTGTTAATACGCCTTGATTTGTCCAAAGATATAGATAACAAATGAAAAGGAAAAAATACACAGATGATTTGAGAAAAAGTCAATGCAATTAATAAATATACGATAAGAATACTAAATTATTGAGATGAATAAGATAAACAGAAAGAATATGGTTCAAAATAATATACAAAAATCTGCTTTTTCTTACATAAAAATTAATAGTTACGTAATCATTTAGAATAACAAATATTTGGTTATTGGCATTTCAAAGCGTATAAACTACTTAAATTTGAAATGATAATATGAATAAAATTTGAATTAACTAATGTTAATGATGAAATGTACAAAATATATGAAATAAACGGTCATAATAATATCAATTTTAGGGTTAATTTATGAAAGGCTGACTGTTCGTCTTCCGATCTATGTTATGAGTTAATATAATTTAGAAAATCTAGTTGAATTTAGTACTTATAAGGGGGCAATGAAGTGTTTTAAGGAGCAAATATTTTTATCGTAATTCTTTACGAATGAAGTCATGAAAGATGAATAATACTTTTTAGACTAAGTACGCCAGAAGAAATTGTTACAATTTCTGTGAAGGTTTATTTAATTTATCAATTATGTACCAAGCCCACGTGTATTAAAAACCAGTTTATTTTATAGTGTAAGATCACATTTTATTTAATACATTTTTCATTCTTCTTCGCGTTTCGTTTTTGAAACGTGTCGTTTATTGAATGGTTTATACAATTCACACGCTTTCCCTTCTCTGTTCATTCAAAGTAGAAGAGTAATATAAGCAGATTTTATATAAACTAGTATATAAGTAAAATATTTAAAAAAAATTTGGTTAATCTTGAAAGAAATGAATGAATGTAATACGGCAAAATTTTATTTATACTGTCTGTAGGTATCGAATTTATATATTAGTTTTAAGATATATACTGCCGTTTTAAAACGGTCTTCGAATCTTCAGTGAATTTAAATTGATTTTTAACTATTATCCCAATTTTCAAATGATATCACGTGCTTTATAGATGTCACCAAACTTTCATATTCGTTAATAGAATACTGCTATGTACAATAAACATTTTTATATACATATACAAATATGCTCGATAATAATGTACCTAAAACTGTGTCTATCAATTGAGTCAACGAACGTTTAAGAGATCTTGATTTTTATGTTACAATTAACTTATTATCCCATTGTGTTTTTTCAAATACGGCAGTGTATTTTTAATTTAGTAGGTATCTTCTGCTATATCTAATTACAAATATACAATTTTAAAATATATTTTTAAAGTGGAGCCATATCACTTAATTATAGGAGAAAAAAATATGTAAATTTTAAGTTACCTGTAGATCAGAATGCTATAATAATAAAGAAAAATAAGAAATTTAGTGATAAACATGCGTTTTATTTCTGTATCACTTGTCAACACGTATACAACATTGATTTAGTTGTTAATATCTATTATATACGAATAGATTATGACATCAGAAGAATATAATATAGTCTTAACTGTCATATTATAACAAAATTTAATAAGAAGCTCTTATAGGTACTATATCGAACGATTCGTAATTTCAGGATTTTATTTATTTAAGAATAAATTACTGTAACTATGAATTCATAAACTTTTCATACATAAACCAGATAGGATGACAATCTGCGAAAGACTGCAGGCAGATGTTGGATGCGGCAAGCTGAAGACAGAGCGCTATGGCGCTCATTGGAGACCTATGCCCAGCAGTGGACTAATATAGGTTATTGATGATGATGATCTGTGCTAACATAATAAAGCTGAAGAGTTTTTTTGACTGATTGTTTATTTAAACGCGCTAATCTCTGGAACTACCAGTCGGATCCGAAAAATTATTTTTGTATATGATAGCAATTCATGAAGCTATATGACTTCACGCTACGATCCTAAGGAGAGGAGCAGTAACTATGAATGTCAAGCAATGTGACAAGCCGTAGGCAAGTACGGGAAGTGGAACAAATATAGGGCTACACGGGCGCGTTGGAGGCGGCGGCGAATAAATTTAACACTGCTGAAACCGTGGGGCAAAGTTAGTGAAAAATATACTTTTTCTACCAATCGGATGCGAAACAAATTTAATACTTGTTTTCCAGTAGGGCTATATGTTTCCGGCTATAACGTTTTTAAAATTATACTTATTTGACGCGTTTAGTAGAGGGTACAATTGAGAGTTGCGCGCGCATCACTTGTGATGGTAGTGTGACATAATGAAGTTAGTCATCCATGATCCATCATTTTTCTGATTTCAGTTTTTTTTATTATGTAAAAATAATTAAATTGTGCATAAATAAACCATATTTTAAACATTTAAAAACAAAATTAATATAATGTTGGATTCATACAAAAATACTAGCGACTTCCGATATCAGACAGTGTATTTGGTCTGAATTATAATAACATTGCAAAGCAGAAGTTGCTTCGGGACGACATCTGTGTATAGTTTTGATAAACAGGAATTGCAATATAAGGCATTGTTGAATAACTCAAAAGGACGTTAGTCAGTTCGCGACTTTTTCGCATGATCGGCAACAGCCCAAGCCAAGGTTCGGCCACTTTAGCACCCTTGGAGCTTGTTGCCCAGCTTTCGCGGCTGAGTGCCTTCCGCGCGTCCTCAAGCCCGGTGAAACTGTAAAAGCCGTCTGAGACTCAGGGCTCTTACAGCTAACAGTGTAGTCAGTTCGAAAATAATAGTAATAATTACAATGTTTCTCTAATATCAAACCTGCGACATTATATTTCTTACAATAATTTTTATTTATACTACACTCAATTATTATTACACAAACAAAGAAAAAAAATAAACGTCAGTAAATGAATGAACTTTATTATAGTATCATTTATGGCAAACTTTATCACGTTATTGCCACGCTGGACAAAATTTTAGGAGTTATTTTCATTTTGTCACGCCTAATAAGTAAAATTTTTTCATGGGTACATAAATACACACAAATATTATTTTTATGTACCTGGTGCTGGTATTGTAAAGTCAATTGTAGTAATCACATAATTTATACCAATAATAATGTACTTAAGATTAACGAAAATGCACAAAAAATTGAGCCAAATTCATATAAATTTAAAAACTAACAATACTTTGGAAAATACCTTCTATTGTTGTCATAATGGATACACTGTAGATGTATAAAAATATTTTTAACAAATAAATTAACTAGCAACTTTAACAATAATACAGTCAATATTGTGACAACTAATTTAATTAATTTATGATTTAGTCATATATAAAATAAATGTAAGTAAAGTAATAAATAAAAATACATAAACATCAACTTTTTGTGCTCGAGTTAGTGTGAAACAATTCATGATAACGTTTGCATATTTCGCACACACACGGAGTTATTATACCTTTTGTTATTTTATATGATCTTTCTCTAGGATTGCTTTCTGGATAAGTCTCTTGGTCAATGTAGTTGCTTTCCAGTAAAAGCTTCTGCAATCTCTCCGAAGGAAGTCCAGTGTTTGTTTTTACTGTATCGTTACCGGGTCTGAAATAGCAATATGGATTTGCTATTTTTGGGAATATAAGTAATAAAGTTATTTTAGTATCCGAACCTGAATCGAATAACGGTTTTAATCAATTACTCGATTCAAGCTGCGAAACACAAAGTGAATCCTCTTTTATTAGTACTCATACGTCGATTTCGGTAATATTTCGTAAAGAATGATATTGTTTAGTTTTTCGCCTACCGACGCTAAGCAACGTTACGATTTCATATCGACTATGTAAAAATAAATAACAGCGTATAGAATTCCATACTCTATAATTTATTACTTATAACGTTAGTTACTAGATTATTAATTATCTTCTATGATCTATACATCTAGATATACTAATATTTAACTATTTAATAATAAAATCATAATGACGATATTCATTGCTCATAATACATTAATATAAATCTAATAAGATCACCTCAATCTTTCGTCGTCGCATTCGCTGTTGTCCGTATCATTATTGAACCTTGTATTTCTCTGTCGCCAATCGAAATTATTGCGGGACGTTTGAACGTTGTACACGCTATACTCGCGACATTTACGTGCGCTCGCGCTTCGTGACGTAGACCTACGTGTACGTCCGCGGCCCGAGCGTGATAAGGACGTGCGTGATTTGGTCAGGATCGGACTGTATGCGGGTTAATTATTTTACAATAGTATTTTAATGGGGAGTTTTGGCGAAATCTTGATCTGATGGGTTTTTTTGTTATTTATTAACTTAACTTATATTATTTGACCCAATATTATGTAATTATTGCTGCATTTTACATGATGTAGTTTGGTTACTGTGCACAAGTGAAGTCGATTATAAATAATAACTAGGAAATTGCATTTTAATTTGCCACAAAAACTCCCTGCACAGTTTTAACAAAGAAGTTGCCATTTTTGTTGCGGTCATTTTTAAAGAGTACAAGAATTATTACAAAAATATTGTATTCACGTAACGTTGGTTGAATTGTTGCCACAGTTGCCATCAATATAATTAGTTTTAATCACTTCACTGGTGAACATAGGTCTCTCGGAAGTTTAGCTACTATATACGAATCTCGGCATACAGCAACCAGTCACTTTCACAAGTTGTCACTTCTTCAAGCTTTTACATAAAACAAAAACGTTTACCAAGAAGCGAACTCTATTTAGGAAATGTTTTCCCATAGTCGGTTGATTGATATATGTAATAGGACCACTGCCACGCCATAGGCTATCGTTTGACATTAATAACAATTGATGTTAACTGACTATAAAAAGGTAACAAGCGAAAACGAGACGGGGTCGGTTGTCAATTATACTACGTTAGATAACATAAAGATGTTTTTCGCCACAATATGCACATATTTAATGAAGATTTTAGTTTTTAAAAGGTATCCACTGCCTTTGACAGAAAACGGCATGGGTAGCTTTCGGTGAACGAAAACATCGAGATGAAACCGTAGTACGGTGGTAGAGCATTTTCTAATGCCCGCCTGGCTTGTTACCATCCTCAAGTTAAAAATCTATCGCCAAGCACCAATAGGTGTGTTCCGGCAGCTGCATTTGAGAGCCAGTTCTTCTACTAGGTTTACCGTGTTATCATTCTAGGCATAATCCAAATTGTCTGCAGTATAACATTAATCAGGTTACTAACTTTGGGCAACGGCAATCAACATTAATTTCCGGCTCCGCAGGTGTCAAACTGCAACATGATTTTGAATCTCCAGATCGAGATCTCGAACGCGATCTCAAGACGGATGGAGATCTCTTCGCTGTGCTACATTTGTTCCTAAAATACACAAACAATATTTAAATAGGCTTACCCGATAACTTGAAAAGGCCTCGTAGCGGGTGGTAAGAAACCCTTGAGATCGCGGTTTCGATTCTTGTACATGACTAACTTTATGACTTTTATGGTTTAGAGTGAGATTGACTTATCTCATATAAAAACTCAGTGGCGAAAAGATTCCCGGCCAGAAGTTTCGCGGACCAGATCCGAGGTCTTGTACGTCTCAACATATTTGGAGGTCTCCCATGTGTATGCAAAATAATTCTAATAATTAATACTATATAATAATATAATATAACAAATAATAATATAATATAACAAATAATAATATAATATAACAAATAATAATATAATAAATAATAATTTATACAATATAATTCTCGTAAATGCATTTTTGCGACTAATCCTCTAAACGTGCATATCAAGAAATGTTAGAAACGTATCGATTTGGATTTTTTTTAAATCATATTTATAAGGTTCCAGTAAATCCTTGATAGCTTTACCAGGCATAAAACAGAAGATAATTTGATATATCGTCGGTGATACTGCGAAAACGGGCTATGTCACTACGAACTGATTTTACAGTAGAGAAAACTTTTGAGTGAATACTTCTTTAGCACCGATGTGGTTTAAAACTCGATGAAACGAAAGAGCGACAATATAAAAAAACAACCATATACATCTATAGGATTTAGCATACGAGAGAATGAGATAGAATACATTTACATTATGCACGGTTATTGCAAGTCCTGATTTTCATAATTGTGATTGTCGTCGAATTGGTCTAGTGGTGTGAGACGAGCAGACTTCATACGCAGTACGCACGAATTGTCGATAGTTTCAATCCCGCTAATTTAGGATATTTCAAAAGATTTTTTAAAGAACATTTTTTTTTGAAGGTTCATTTCTCTCACTATATCTATTTTCTATATCAATTTTTTATTTTTATATGTTAAAGATACAAACAATGTAGAAGATAATAGAATAACAATTTTAACGATAAAACTTACCTATGGTACTTTGCTGTATGACAGACTTGTTTCTGTCTACCACCCTCAGGGTCATTGCCGGCACAGTGACACGGTGCAGGCTTGCAGGGGCCGAAATTGCACGGATTCCACACTTCATCTATACGCACTTTTGTTGCTATCTCGATTTTCGGAGACAAAATACCCTACAGAGGTTAGAACTCTTTGGATCATAATTAGGTACATAACATTGCGTTAAAGAAACGACAAACGTTCTAGTAACACGCAATTCTATAAAGAAGTGAGGCGAGTTTACGATATATCTCGCTTTTTCATACATCGAGTAGAGCGGAAAACTAAAATTATAACAAAATGATAGGCATATTCGTGATCAGTATCCTTCTTAAAGGATGACTATTGAAAAAAAAAAACATATACCTATAGATAGAACTACAAATTCATCAATATAATATAACGTAACGTAACGTAACATAATATAACGGCGACCGACGAAATGTGAAAGGTCATCAACAGTCATCAATCTAGATCAAAGTAATACACTAAAACAATATAGGTAATTATAATGGCTGACACGGACGTGCGACTCGCAAAAGTACAATAACGTATTATATATAACCTTGTGAGAGTAAAAATCCAGACAAATAGAACTGCCTTGTCATGCCTCTATAATATACATATTTGTGTGTTCTTTGTATGGGTCGAACGCGTGCGAAAGTGGCTCCTCTCCCTAGGTTGGGTGTCGGAAATACAATTTAATGCCTCTACTATTTCTATATCTTTTTCTATACATATTATAAAACTCAATGTATCTCTGTGTGTTTATGTTCTTTTCACGCGAAAATTACTTATCCGATTTGCATGTTTTTTATTTTAATTCATAGCTATGTGATCTGGCCAGGTTATAGGATTTATTTTGTATGATAAAGTAACATACGAAACAATCAGTGACGATAATGGTGAATCAATTCGGGAAAAAAGACGCATTTGGGGCGCTTAAATGGCTTACGCTGAGTAAACCACACGAGATACATTAAATTAATATTGTACATACGCAGTACGATTTGCGCGTGCACTCTACCGACGGCATTCTGTACACGAGCATAGCCGCGGGCACAGCTTGTAAACAATAAATCCCAAACTTATGTGGGTAAAGGAATTCTTATGTTAATTTGTAAAATAATATCTAGACGGAAGCAGCTTAAAATTAGTTGGACACGTCATAGACTTCATCATAATTCTATACTATAATAGTATAAAACTCAAGAGATTGTTTGTTTCAACACATTAATCTTGGAACTACAAGACAGATATTAAAAATACTTTTTGCTTTAAATCCTATTTATTGAGGAAGGTTAGAGACTATATAACTTCACTCTATGACTCTTAAGGAGTGGTACAGTAACCATGAACAACAAGCAGTTTGGCAAGCTGAAGGCAAGTATGGGAAGTGAGAACAATGATAGGCTACACGGGTGTGATGGAGAAGGCATGCGCTGTGAAGTAGGTTGTAGAAATTTAACATGGGCGAAACTGTAGGGCACATCTAGTAATTTATAAAAATGAAGTGAAATAAGCATCTTAGTATCATTTTAATTATGTTCATTTTTGCAAGTGTATATATAATATAAACCAATAGATAATTACCGGAAACTCTTTAGATCTCCGCATGAGCAAGTCAACACCATCATTGGAACACATGTTTGGTGGGAACAGTACATCATTCAGAGCTCCGAGGTATTGCGCCAGAATAGTGCATCCCCCAGAGACACAATCTTCACACCACTGCACCAACTCACAGTATATTGTTTCATTTTCTATGGAAAATGATTCACCTTTTTGATAACATGTTTAATATTAATTATAAATTAATATTTTAATTATAAATTAAAATTTAAAAATGTGGAACTTAATTCCGTAAATTATAGTTATTATGTTAAATTTACTCTATGCATGTAGGTATAATAATAGTCAAATATATCATACCTTTAAATTCTGTTGCCCTGGAATGCTAGAATTTTGTATAATTTTTTTAGGTAATGACTATATTTCATATTTATAAATATATATTTGTATCCAAGTGAAGTGTATTCTTGTAATGAGAAAAAATGTACAACCTAGATGTAGATCTAGGTAAACTAGGTTGTGTTGCATAGATTTACATGAATTTAAATAAATCCCTGCAATGAGCCTGAAGTTTCAGTGAAGGAAAACATTGTGATGAATCCATAGTAGGACATTTTATACCACCCTGAAATTGACAATTTATGCAAGGCACCTATAGGTATGTTCTGACAAATGCACTTGAGAGCCAGTCCTTCCACACAACCACAACATCATTTGACATCAGGTGAGATTGTGGCCAAATGCTAAACCTAAAAAGCTTTAAATCTCAGGCTCATTTCAGGGATTTAAATTCATGTCAATTGACATGACACATTACCACTCAGTCATCATTGGTTGCTCTCTATGCTTATTCATGCATCAATTTACTTACTTAATAAACAGCAAATATTGTTAAGAGCACAAGTCTCTTGAAATCTTTTGCGAAAGTAAAAAATGTCTTTGAACATAAGTGGAAACATGGGTGGCAATAAGCAGGTTTGATAGCTGGTCCCAAGTGCAAAAATTGTAAGAGATACTCGTCCATCCTGGCACAGCCACACTCCAGGACATGAAACCTGTAGTAAATATTATAATTCATATAATTTTAAAAATAATAATACAATTGTCACACAAACACTACTCTAAGAAGTTATATAATGTTTACAATATCTTACCCGTTGCACCTCAATTTCCACCGTCAACTCTATATTTTTTGGCATATTGCAGCATTATTTAGGTGCTGTTATGTTTTTTTATCGAATTACAATCATGATTATAAAATATTTATAGACGGGACATTATTTACATAAAATTATTTGACGTAGAATTTACATTTGTTTCCATTTATGTAAGTTTATTACTTTATGATATTACACGAATACTGAAGAATTAATATAATTTAGTTCATTTGTGTATCTAGATAGTGGTAATTAAGCTACGTACTAATTAAAATGACTTTTGGTATGTATTTGTTTACAAAATAAATGAAACATACATCGGTTAACGGTTGTTATTGTTAAGTGGGTCGATGGGTTGCTATGACAACTGACAACTACTCAAAGATGAAGTTCAGAAATTGGTACCTACTTAAGCTTTCCAACAATTTTGTCCTATTTTCATTTTATATCCAATTTCTAATCTGTTGTACGTATCTTTTCGAAATTTTTACTTACCTATCCCACAAAATAGAATATAACATCGGATATCGGCAATTTAGAGCAAGAAGAACTGACATCAGAACACACTTCTGTAAACTTTTTTCTAAACGAAAAAACTGTCAAGTTTGGCGTAAAAATTGTAATTGTATCATGTTTAAACTTTTATAGGTACATAGTTACTGTAGTTTTTTTTAAAGAATTTTACTCATATAGCAAAAATGGGTTCAGTTATTCATTGGTTTCGACTGGACTTACGTATACATGATAATCTTGCTCTTCGTAATGCAATAAACGAGGTGGGTAAGATTGAACAGTTGTAACTTTGTGGTTATTAACACGCTTCTTTTTATATATTTATATTCCTTTCGATATAATTTTAGGCTGAGAACAGAAAATATGTTTTGAGACCCCTTTACATAATCCATACCAATATTAAGGCTACAGTAGGCAGTAATCGTTTACGGTTTTTAATTCAGAGCCTGAAAGACTTAGATAATAATTTAAAGAAGTTGAATTCACGTCTTTATGTTCTCAAGGGAGAGGCCACAGAGCTTCTACCAAAATTATTTGACAAATGGAAAGTCAAGTACCTGTCATGCCAAGTAGATATTGATCCTGAATTAGTACTGTTAGATGCACTAGTTGAGGAAATCGCCAATGAAAAAGATATCTTTATAAATAAAAGAGTGCAACACACTGTGTACGACATATACAGTGTTTTAAAGAAGAACAATGGAGCTGTTCCTTTGACATATCAAAAATTCCTTTCTTTAGTACAGGATGTACAAGTGAAGGAATGCATTGAAATAACCAAGAAAATATCTGATCATTGTAAACCATCTGATGAGAGCTCTATAGAGTATGATATTCCAAGTTTGGATGAATTACAATTAGATGAATTGACTCTACAACTCACAAAATATCCAGGTGGAGAAACAGAAGCTATTAAAAGACTTAATTTGTATATGTCTAAAAAACAATGGGTATGCAAGTTTGAAAAACCAAATACATCCCCAAATAGTATAGAACCAAGCACAACAGTACTTAGTCCTTATTTAAGCCATGGATGTTTATCAGCCAAACTCTTTTATCATAAGTTGAAAGAAATTGAAAATAGTATGAATCACACTTTGCCACCTGTATCTCTTTTGGGACAGTTAATGTGGAGAGAATTTTATTACACTGCTGGAGCTGGCACTGATAACTTTGATAAAATGGTAGGGAATAAACTTTGCATGCAGATACCATGGGGAAAAAACGATGAACATTTAAAAGCATGGGCTGAAGGGCAAACAGGTTATCCTTTTGTGGATGCTATAATGAGACAATTAAAGCAAGAAGGTTGGATCCATCATTTAGCCAGACATATGGTAGCATGCTTTTTAACTAGAGGAGATTTGTGGATATCTTGGGAAGAAGGAGCAAAGGTATTTGAAGATTATCTGCTTGATTATGATTGGTCTTTGAATGCTGGTAATTGGATGTGGTTGTCGGCATCTGCTTTCTTTTACAAATATTTTAGAGTCTATAGCCCAGTAGCTTTTGGAAAGAAAACAGACAAAGAAGGTTTATATATAAGGAAATATGTACCTGAATTAAAAAAATACCCAGCAGAGTATATATATGAACCGTGGAAGGCACCTAAGTCAGTTCAGAATAGGGCAGAATGTGTTATTGGAGAAAATTATCCTAAAAGAATTGTGGATCACGAAAAGATGCACAAGGAAAACATGCAAAAAATGGGAATAGCTTATAAGGTTAACAAAGAGAAAAAAGCGCTGAAAAGGCCTTTATCATAAATTTAGAATATGTTTTTTTATCATTATGGGTTTGGCATTGTGGCAACAATCTCACCTGATCTTAAGTGTTGATATGGCCCGAGATGGTAGCTTGCTAAGCTAGTGGAAGACTGGCTGGCAAGTGCGTTGCCGGAACACACCTAAGCTGCTTGTACTAACTACCTCAACAACTAACGAAAAAGATGTTTTGATTTGTGTTAAGTATTTTCTCTGCCAATTATAAGTACAAATTATCATTGTTTCTTCATTTTCTTCTATTTGAAACTCTTCCTATTCAGAAGATTGAAATATTGTTTTTTTTTTACTGGTAATAGTCAGTAATTGGAAAAGTAACTATGAAGGTAAATCATCTTAATATCCAGTATTTTATTGCAATTTTACATCAGTTATAAAAAACCTTTTTTTTAATCGATAACTTTCTTAAAACGTGAAATTAATAACATTTGATTTACATACGGCGCGGACGCGGCACCTCGCAACGATTAAATTTAATATTTGTTTGTGCTCTAAATGTTATTTAGATATTTTTAATCACAAAAATGTATTTGATCATTACCTGTAATCATGTGGTTATAATATCATTTAGTAATAATATAAATGCCTAGATTTAGTATGCACATATTGAGTCTATGTTAATAATATAATAATAATAAATATAATACAATATATTAATAATATTAAGTTAAAAGAATATATTTCAAAGTAGGGATTTTTCTGTAATATGCATAGATGTATTTAAATATCTAGTAATATGTTTATACATAAAGTCCTAAGTCATTATATTAAATACTACTAACAGCAAACAAGGCTGCATGGTCAAGATATCTTTATTTATTTCTTCTAAAAAGAAAAAAATTGCATAAAATTGTGTCAAAACGGATTTTTTGGTGGGATCTCAGGCTGTCATGTACTGGATTTTGATTTTTATTCATAATTTTTGTTCTTTTACCCTATATTGTGTAGAACAGCTGGCATTTTGCATAATTAAGTTTGGTTGTTGTGCACAAGTGAAATGGATTGGAGACTCTCAAGGAAGTTCTAACAAACGAGCCACCATCTCGTTGGGATACGAATACTGAAATTGTCATATATGTCTGACTTGGCTGCACGGTCTTAGATACCTTTGCCTGTTCTTTTCAAAGAAAGGCAAGAACTATACTAATAAATAATGTCAATATTCAAATGTCATAATTGTCACTATGTTTATAATAAAAACAATGTTATAGTTTTTTTTTTTATTGAAATTATAAAAGATGTAGTTGCAAAAAGTGAAGAAAGTATATTAATAGTTCGTAACAACAATAAATTTTCTAGAAAATGTTCGCGACGCTTTGATAGGTAAGTTTCCCATAAAGTTGAAAGTTGAATAGAAGATTAAAAACCTTTTTTCCGAAAAAGTATAGTATAATATATGAAAGTTTTATTGTCAATATAATATAAAAAAACATGGTTACTCTTAATACTCTTTAGACATGCTCTTTAAATAAAATTTATGTATTTCTTGTATCCAATTACGCCCCCTATTCTAAACTCCCTATCCAAAGTCCAAATCTTATTAGGTAGGTACACAAAACATAGAACCAATAGTAATATACTTATGTTCCTAATATAAGTGACACGAAAACAAAGAAAGCAAATAAGCTTGGGACAGTACATTTTTTTGTTTACAATATTCTATGAAGGCCGACATAACCTTAAGGGTGAAAGGCCTTAAAAATGAGAAAAAAAAATCTATGAAATAGAGAGATTGTTTGCAACAACTGCCTAATGTGGATTGATGGTTATGAATATGAAATGTCTGGTGCAAGAACATTGTTAGTATAAACAGTCTATAATAACAGCCTATTAATTTTCCTTCGCTGAGCACAAACCTCTTCCGGAGAGAAGGCATGGGTTTAATTGACATGGTCAGTATGAACAATCTGAGAATACAGTTTGAAACTTTTTACCATATTTAAATTTTGTGTTTTAGATTTCATTAATGATTTGTTTACTGACTACTAAACAATAAGTCCATGATAATGTTTTTTTCTTTAATCTTTTCAATTTTCATAAGTAAATTGTATTTATGAAATATTTATAAATTACTCAGTGACTTATTAATTTGATATTTTTGCTTAACTTAAACAGCACTTTTCCATAGGTGAAGTTAATTATTATTTAATAATAAAATATATTTCAGATACTTTGTTAAGTAGGTAAAAGATAGGTTAAATAAGCAAATTTATGAATATATGCATCATCCATTCCACATGAATTACAACTTTAAAGCAATGCTTTAGGTAATTTATCAGAGGAATAAATTATGTTTATTTTATGCTAGCTGTGTCTGCTTCTTCCCTTGTGTGGAAACAGAAGAACGCGTAGTACTTATAAAAATCATTATTTAAAACAAAACTTTTTAATGATTGAAGATATTGTGATTTGATCTTTTAATAAAGACCAAGTATCTAAGGAGTAAACAGTGATAACACGCTAAACCTAGTGGAAGACTGGCTCTCAAGCGCAGGTGCCGGAACACACCTATAGGTGCTTGGCGACAGAATTTCAACTTGAGGGTGGTAGCTAGCCAGGCGGGCATTAGAAAAAGCCCTACCAACATGCTATGGTTTCCTCACAATGTTTTCCTTCACCGAAAGCTCAGGATCATTGCAGGGATTCGAACTCATGTCAATCGACACGAAGTCATACACACTACCATTGAGCCATCATTGCTTCAAATGAATAATGAATATGGTATTTAAATATTATTTGAGAACAGATCCGAAAATGTTGACATGACAGCAATTTTTTTTAAAATATTATCTTGGACTGTATATACATATTTTATAAGTGATGTAACTTTATCTTTCTTGTTATAATGAACTTGGATATGATCACAACGTTTACATAACATATTCATATTGATATATCTTAGAGGTCATATAATAATTTTTTTATCAAGCCTTTGACTGTGAATTTGTGTTCTGAATCCTTATATACAGTTATAGTCAACTGTGTATTTTAGAACATTGAATATAATTTTTATATACAACTGATTTTATTACAAATAAGTTGTATATAATTTTACCATAGGCAAGAATCACCCTTGTTAAAATGTACAATTGAGTAATCAATTTACTCTGTCACTGTACCTCCTGGTAAACTGGTACCTCCATTGGAATATTTTTTGGGTCAACTTATATTCAATGTAAGAATATGAACTGTGTGCATCATTGTGGGAGTGCCAGTCAAATGTGATGACAGATTAGCAAGTATCCGTTTTATTACATTCAACTGAAATAGAAAACAATGAAGACTCACCGAAATGTTAAAGCAAATGAAATAATCGAATTTATAAAGTTTATATATACTTGAGATCCTGAATGGTTAGGTAGGTACTGTAAAGACACATTTCGCCAATTTTTATTTATGTTGGCTCTATTCTTTATCTCAACGATGATATCTGGATGATATCTCCGATGATATCTGGATGATATCTCGTTGAAGGATATTTATTTTATAAAGCTATTGAGCAGATTTTAGTGACAGTAAATAAAATGTTAGTTGGTATAATTGTTTTCACTTTTCACACATGGAAACAGGCACACCTACCTAGTTGTATTGCATGGCAATACATTGCTTAAATAAATAAAAAAACATATTTTTAAAGTTATAGAAACTTTTGAAGCGATTGTGCGTCATTCATAGCGAACTCGGATGTGCCTGCGCTTTTAGTAGAAGAAAAAACACCGTTATACAATAAATAGTAGCATGCTGGGTAAACGGTCTGATAATCGAACTTGTTCCAACTAAGTACTGCATTTGAGGGCTAGTGTCCTTTATAGATAGCATAATGTCATCTTCCAATAAATCTTAAAATCAGGTGTGAATTTTATCAAAGGGTCAGTCTGTAACAATAAAAAACTGGTTAAAATGTAGAATGTAAATAATAATAAGTTTTACATTTTTGTAGAATACAAAACGTAAATAATGATTGTTGCTGCGAGCATTGTATGGTGTCAATCAACTATTTGGTAAATATTATTGTCACGATACAAATCATGCCAGTAAAAAATATGATAATACAGTCATTTGGACACATGGGCGTTTATATTATTTTAAGATTGGTTCTGAGTAAACTAAATATTATATACAACTATATAATCGATATTATTAGCTGGAAACGCCGTCTGAGGCTTCAGGGCCCTTATGACTAAAAAAATAGTCAGATAGAAAAAAAAAAACGATGTTATTATAATTTTAGTGACTAATGTATCTTGCTTTTTATCGATCTGACTATACTGTTAGTCTTAAGGCCTTTCAAACCTCAGAAGGCGCTAAAGGCACTCGCCGCGAAAGCAGAGCTACAAGCGCAAGGGTTCGAAAGTGACCGAACATCAGCTTACTAACTATACATATAGTTATACATGTTTCTACCTTCTGGGAGAAATAATTCAAGTGTTCCAGATTGCGATTTCAATTGTTATTATATTTTATTATTGACATTTCATTTACACAGTCTACCCACCACTCAGTTGATTTAAAGCATAATCGTATTATCGATTAAATTTACCTTTAAAAAAGAATTGATAATCGTAAAATCAACTTAAAATTTAAATTATGCTACATTTCTAAAACAAACATTTGACATGTGTCGTGCAAGTCTTCTTACGATGAATCAATAATAATAAACTTTCGTTATCGGCATCGCCGATTATTCACTACAATAAACAGTATCGGTATCATATCGGAATCATTAGGTATCGATACATCCCTAACTATAACAAAATGTGGGAATTTGGAACGTTTAAGCGTCTTTATTTAGTAACTTACGCATAACGAATTTTATTAATTAATTTATCTTTTATCTAAAGGCTTAAAAAAACAATTTTACGTTGGCTTTTTTTGTAATAATAGAGTTTTAAGTACTTATATAAATATATATGTATAAAAAAACTTTTACATGTAAATTAATTACAGAATAAATTAACAAGTTTATTCTAATGTAATATAATTTATGGGAGCGTTGAAACATTTTCAAAAGACAATAAATCTTTGACGCATTTATTCTATAACTTTAAAGTGACGTATTTGTATAGGTTGTTCACTCATAAAGAGACGTGAATATAAAGAATTTTCGATTAATTAACTCGTGGTCGTCGAGTGGCCTAGATCGGCGCGTCGGCGCGGCGTGGCGGGTTACCGATTCGATGTCCGAAGGTTGAAAACTTGTGCCTTGATAATACTATCGGCTGACTTTGAAGGAAAACATCGTGAGAAAACCGGAATTCTTAAGAAATTATTTTGTAGAAATGTTACCCATGTGTGGGGAAAAATGTAACTGCAGAATTCTCAGAATTGAAAATCTTCAATACCTCTTAGTGTGACGTGGTGGTTTAAGTCCGTGCCTCGTGCTCGGGTGTCCCACAAGGCTCCATTTTGGCGCCTTGCCTTTTCAATCTGTACGTGAGCGACCTCCCAAGACCCCCCCTGGATCTAGGTGGGCCTCCACGCTGATAGTTACGCCTCACGTAGACATAGATCTCATCTCGCAGCCACTGTCCAACGCGCCGTAACCATTCTCGGTGAGTGGCTTCGTACATGGCACATAGCTATAATCCGGAAAAGATAGCTGCGATTATGGTCGATTCGCATATGGTCGAACTAACACGCTCGTTAAACCTCTCTTACTATTCGATTGGAATATCCCTTGGGCCAGCCAGATTAAATATCTGGGTTTCACCCTCGACAATAGGCATCTCAAGTCTACAAGTCCGATCCAACGGCATGGAGCCCTTGAGCTAAGCAGCCGCTTGCGCAATACTGTGACTACATTCACTAGCTATCAACATACACTCATTACACCGAATTGTACACACATTTACGCCCCTCAGGTACATATGTTCTGTAAGGGACCTTTTTTCTTTTTGTGGCTAGTTAGTTTAGATAAAAATTGACAGATTATAAATTCATCCCTTCCCTCATTCCAGAGGAAAGAAACATGTATAACTTTAGTTTAGATCGAATTACGGATAGGGTATTAGTTAGATCGCGCCTACATTGCATACGTGGCAATAGTCCAAGCCGAGGTTCGGCCACTTGGCACCCTTGGAACTTGTTGCCTTGCTTTCACGGCTGAGTGTCTTAATCGCTTGCCCCCAAGCCTGGTGAAGATCTAAAAGTCGTAAGGCTCCAGGGACACAAAGGCTAACTGTATAGTTAGTTCGAAAAAAAAGAAGCTAGGATATTCTTACTTCAGCCGTAGAATAGTGTTGTTGGATAGTGAACACCTGCAGTTATTAAGTAATACAACTAAACACTCTCAATAAATGATCTATAAAATTCCAAAAGTATTTTTCAAATGTGACTAGTACTTACGTTCAAACAAACAAACTCTTGAGCTTTATAATATTAGTAAAGATTTCTAAAGGTTTCGTATAGAGAGCGTGCGTAACTCTAAAACTGTCTAAATCACGTGACGTTACAATGACCATTTGACCCGGCTATCGGTGTCGAATAGTAAGTAGTTCTTCTTCAAGTAAGGCGCAATTGTCCAATTGTCGTGAACAGATATGTACTTTAAAAGAAATCCATCTAGTTTTATACTGAAGTAGCCGTATAACCGATGGGATTTCCCATCTCAATATCTCAGTTACTTTTACCTCTTTAGGACATTTCAGAATTCCTTCCTACCTGAAACCGTGGAACACAGCTAGTCTATATTTATAAAAGCGAAATACCTAACACTCATCAAGAGATCTACGAAACTATAGGTACGATTGACTTGAAATTTACTATATATTTGGCAATGTGGACGCTAACTAAGAACCGATTTTGGTATATTCAATCGCTAAGGGTGTAAAATAGGGGTTGAATGTTTGTATGCGGTAGTAAAACAGACATTTTTTCTTTGAATTATTTAAATATAACTCAAAAGATTGACCGATTCTTATGAAATTTTGTACACGGGAAGCTTAAGTCTCTGGTTAATTGATAGGCTATATAATTTTCAATAATATTTTTGAAAGTAAAAATTAATATCCTCAATTTTTTTTAAAATAATGACCGTTTTTGTAGCAATTTCGTACACAGGAAGCATACGTCATTTCATATTTAATAGTTTATAAGAATTGTCAATGATAATTTTTAAAATGTTAAAAAAGCAATTGCATTTTTCTTTTTTTAATTCCCAGCTGATTTTTATTAAATTTTGTTCACTGGATATATACTCGTATATATTATGTCTTTCCGTAAATTGACAGGCTATAAGAACCGTCATTGTACATTTAGAAATAATAAAAAAATAATATTTTTATTAATTTACATTCGATTTTGAAGAAAAATTTACATGGTAAGTACATGACATTCCTTAAATTGATAGGCTATTAATTGTCAATAACATGCGTAAAATAAAATTATGGAATGACAAAATTACTGCGTAATCAACGCGTGCGGAGCCGCGGGCACACCGCTGGTTATTTTAATAAGAACTGTTTTTCAATTTTAGACCGACATCATGAAGTTTCATATCACATTACTTTTTATCTGTCCTTATTTGATCATGTCGTTCCCATATAGGAGTAAGTGGAATGGAAAGACTACCTTGACACAATCAATAAATGTGAAGATTTAATTCTTGTCGACGACTTCGTATTCGTCAACTTATACACATATGTTATACTCTGTGATTAAGTATACTTTGGACGATCCTGAAAAGCGAATTATTCAAGCGTGCCCATTCAAAGTGCCCCACTTTGGTTAGTCTTAGTTCCATTTCTCATAAGTTAATAAGTTCAAAACACTATTCAGAACACTCGTCTTGATACAGTCGATAAAATAATCTCAACGAGGCAAAGTCCTTTCGTAATTGAAGTGGTTCCAAGTTCTCGGTGACGTATATATCATTGACAATTTTTACCTTGTATTGCTTGTAATATCAGTGCCTTGTGGGCCTGAAACCCTCAAACTGAGACAGGGACCTATGTGACCCCATGTAACACTTGTTCATCGTGTCTCTTCGTATTGTTTTATATTTTTTTGTGTATGTAGAATAAATGTTTTATTTATTTTAATTACTCCTATTACTCACATTTGCAGTTACGCAATTCCAATGTACTTCTTACTGTTATTCCTTTTGATTTTTTAATAATTTTATAGTTCTGAGTTGCCAAATTAATAATTTCCTAAACATTAAAATATTATTTCTACGAGTATTACATTATTTAATGGTGGTGTTAGAGCATTTTCTCATGCCTCTCTTTCTAGCTACCACATTCAATTTGCCAGTCTGTCGCCAAACACCTACAGGTGTTTTCCGGCTGCTGCACTTGGGACCCAGTCATCCATTTCTCCACTATTATTAGCGTGTCATCTTGGACCACAGCGTCACATGGTCACGTGGTCTAAACCTTTAAAGAATACAAAAAAGCTTTCTCTTCAAAATACCTTATTACGTCTCTGCTTTAAGTCGAACCCACTAATATTACAATAATGGGATAAGGGACATTCGCAAATTACTTCCTTTTATACTCTAGTCGGTACTACTAAAGAGCGCGATTGATAGATTGCTGTCTTTATAATGTCAGTCTGTGCAGATTGGTTTTTACTTTATTTATGTATAGACTCGCTTTGACCGCGGCTCCTCTCGCGTAGACTACAGAATTTTGTCGGTCAAGCGCACGCGTGAATTGTGCTGCTCGAAATATGCTGATTGTGAAGGATCCTTAGAAGATAGCCATATGCTATCCTGGACTTTTATGTTGGTCTTTTGAATATCTACAACTATATAGTATATTAATTTGATATATTTCTTATGGTTTACTCAGCGTAAATCATTTAATCGCTCCAAAAGTGTATTTTTTCTGAATTTATTAACCTTTATCGACACTGCTTATTTCGTATGTTACTTTATGTAACAATATAACCTATGATAACCAGAGAATATATCTATGATAGCCAGAGAATATACCTATGAAATAAAGGAAAACCTTGTAAATCGGAGTAGTGGTTTTCACTTGGAAAGAACATAAACCGAAAGACAGACAGAGAGAAGTTGAGTTTTATAATACAGTAGAACCTCGATAAGTTAAAGTCCAAGGGAAACACAAAATATTTTAAGTTATAGAGGTTTTAAGTTATCAAGGGTCTATGTTAGGGATAGGTTAATTATAGAGGTAGGTATGTACATATGTATGTATGTACCCTTGTTCCTATTTTTACTCGAATGCGTAAGAAGGATTGGTTCAATAAAATACAGAAATTGAAATAATAATATAATAATGATTGATAATGTACTCTCATGTATCCCAAACTGAGCCGCAACTTCTTTCCTTTTCAATCCATTTTTCACTGCTTCTATAGCTTTTAATTTATCAGCGTATGTGAGTATTGTTAGTTTTCTTTTTGAATTCATTTTAAGCCAGTTTTATCACACAGTAGGTAAAGCGATGTTTCCAGGACAATGTTCAAAAACTTATGATCCAAGTAAGCCGCTAACCGCCGCAAAGCTTTAAAGAATTTCGAAGAAGCAAACAATAGGTGACATATGTATGGTCTACGTTAACAATTTAACTAGTGAACACGTCCAAGCAATAAATACCGAAACCTTTTGTTTTGCACACTCTTTAAAATGACTCATTGACAAACAATTTTATGTTATAGAGGTTGTGGAATCATTTCTTTAAGTTACTGAGGGCCAATACAGAGATTACTTGTTAAAGTTATAGAGATTGCGTATTTTAAGTTATAGAGGTTTTGGGCTCTGATGGGAAGGGAATATATTATTTTTTGAAGTTATAGAGGTTTGAGTTATCGAGGTTCTACTTTATGTACTAAATGTCCCCGCGGCTCCGCTCGCATGGACTACAGAATGCCGTCGGTTGAACACATGACCGAATCGTGCTGTCTCCGCTCAAAAGACGGAAGACAAAAATGCTTATCGTGGGTGATCCTTAGAAGATAGACATATGCTATCGCTAACTTGTAGTTGTAGGTCTTTTTAAGATCTATAATTATGTAAAATATTAATTTGATATATCTCGTATGGTTTACTCAGCATAAGCCATATAAGCGCCCCAGATGCGTCTTTTTTCCGAATAAATTCACCATTATCGCCACTGGTTATTTCACATATTACTTTATCTTATAAAATATATCCAATACCTGGCCAGATCACATAGCTATGAATTAAAATAAAAAACATGTAATTCGAATTTGTGGTTTTCGCGTGAAAAGAACTTGAACGGACAGAGAGACGTTGAGTTTTATAATATGTATAGAAGATGTATATACTATTTATAGAAGATAATCTCAGTATAAGTTGAAACTAGTTTAATTAACTAGGCACAACGGTTTACGGTTTATTGATTTTAATCTATATGCATCTTATAAATAAAAACCTTGTGTGCGTTTGTTAGTGATTCTGTAACTTCTGAAGGACTTGACTGATTGAACTCATATTTACATAATATATTTGTTTTATCGAGACGATGATTTATAGATATGTTAGGATCCCAGTTAGTATATACATATATAAATTCCGCTTCAATATGTTTGTGTCCACAAACCCGGAAAAGTATTTGATGGGTTGATTTGAAATTTTAACACAATATTGCATTTCTATATAAAAGTGTTTAATATGATTTTTATCCTGATGTGCTCACGGTAATAAAAAATCCCAAGCTTTTCGCGAGGTTTAAATAAAACCAATGATATCTCACTTCTAACTAGCTGACAGCGAAGCGTGGCCGGGTTTGGTTAGTTATGAAGAAAGACTTTGTGAAAATAAGTAAAAATACGTTATAAAACCCTGTAGTGATGTATGGATGTGAGTGCTGGGCAACTAAAGAAACGGTCGAAAGAGGTTTCATGTGGTAAAGATGCTACTATATATAGGCTTTTGTTTGACTACTACCTTTCCTGATCGTAAGTGATGATGTGCTCTATGATGGAGCACGCTTGCCTGGTGCGCATGATAAATGTGCAAGCAAAACGCTTCTTGTGCAATGGTGGAATATCAACCATATATCGATGACGCTTCGCCAAGTCCCATGTCGCCCGATGATGGGGGAACTAAATTGTGCAATTAAACGAACACTCGCCGAAATGAATCCGGTGAAAAACCGATAAACAGGCAACTTTACGTCGATGTTCCAGGCTCTGCAGCCTTGCTTCAACTACCACATTTTACCAGTGAATCTTTTGGTAGACGCTATTTCTAAATCAAGTATTTCTTAATAGTTGCGACGATTGTTTTTAAATTGATGTTAAGTGACGATCTAGCACAAGGTGGTAACCCGATAAACTTAATGGGGACTGGATGTCAAGTGCAGCTGCTCGATCACTCCTATAGGTGCTTGAATGACAGATTTTCAACTTGAAGGTAGTAATTAGCCAGGTGGATATTAGAAAATGGCCTAGCACTGTGCTATGATTTCGTCACGAAGTTTTCCTTCACCGAAAGCTCAAGCTCATCGTAGTGATTCGAACCCAAGTTGATTAATGCGGTGTCCGAATACGCTACCACTGGGCCATCAATGCTTCAACATTGCATCAATATTTTGTATTTCCTCGCAGCTTCGGCGAAGAAAGAAAGAAGACGGACTCTTTGTTATCACCATGGCTACCACGCATTGTAGCTGGTCTGATTCTTACAAAATGAAGTCAGCCAGTTAAATATAGTTTAATTAAAAACATTATTCATACAGAAACATTTTTTTTTAAATATAATATACATTTTTTATGAAAGTTGACTCAGGTACAGTATTAGTTTAGATTAGTCGAATGTGGTACTTGTGACACGCGGAAATAACCCTGTGGTCGATGAATCGTAGGTGAGCTCATATTTTAGTGACACCTGTTTGACCTGATTACCACTGACTTAATCTTACCTTAAACTTACCTACATAATTAGAGTCTATATTTTAAAATTGTTGGTGGCTAGGTACCTACCAGAATTCACTGTATTTTTAATGGTTAATCTTTCATTTCTACTGAGTCTCAAATAAAAAAGAAATGGAAGAAGAACGATAAGATCTTACGGTAAGATTTCAATAACACCCAAAGATTTAATATGCCCATTAAATAATTGCTTGATAGGTGGAATCGATCTATAACCATATACAACGAATTCGCATAACTCGGAGTACAATTTTGTATACAAGTATGTATATGCCACTCAATATGTCAACTAAGATCCTACGGCGTATGTCAATGTAAATCTATATTTAATTTTATAAATCTTTAGTTTTGTCTGTAAATGTAGTTTATTTTTTTCAAATTTTCCGCTAGACTTTCTATATAAAGGAAAATGATCACGAATATGAAATTACAAAATTTTGTGTCTATTTGTATGTCTGGATTTAACAGAAAAACGGCTAGACCGATTCCTATGAAATTTTGTACACACGAAGCTTTTGTGATTGGTCACATGGTAGGCTATAAGAATATTCGATAGTACTTTTAGACAGTACTTTAGTATTTGTAGACTGGGAAGCATACAAAAAGTTACGTAGTAGTAGTTACATAAGTACATATAAAAAAGTTTTCCACCGATTTTGATGAGATATTGTACTCGGGAAGTATGTGTCATTTCTCAAGTGATGTGCTATATGAATTGTCAATTATATGATTAAAAATTAAATTACTGGATGAAAATAATTACTGTGTCGCGTTCACTACATGCACCACTAGTTGTTTAATGAATATTTTAGAATCGGGCATACTCCATTGAATGTTAAATTTTATTGTTATCCAATAGCGACGTTAGGTTAGGTTGAACTTGCGATAAAAAGTAGTGCAAGCCGACCGTTGCCATCATAATGCGTGGCACTTGGTGCATCAGCATCAATTAGTATATCATCAGTCGTTTGTTTATCATTAACGATTTGTCTAGTTTGAGTAGTTAGTTCCTTTTAACACTCGAATTAAAAATTTATCTTGTTGTCGTAATGTATGTTAATGTTAATCGGTCTATGACAAATCATCCTGAAAAGAATAATAAACGAACATTCAGCAGCGAATGACCACTTTAGCTACAACTAGCTTGTTAGATGTTAGCAAACACCGGTGTATCTGCAGAAACACTGCGCTTTGAACAGACACTGTAATGTAGGTTTATATTTTGAAAATTTAATCTGAAATAATTTTGGTATGGAGGCGTCGTATGACAAAACAATAACGTCGTTTGACAGGTAATATTTGCTTCTGTCACGCAATAATGCTCTTATTAGACTTTTTTATTCCCTGTTTTTAACTAAATTTATGTACATTTAAAAAAAAAATGACCAGCTTGTTAATTTAAAACTCACCTAGATATATATATGAAGTAACTAAAGCCAGCCGCCCATCGTGTATTGGAATAGACCTGTGCTGTTTTTTAAACCTGAGCAGGCGACCTGTACAAAATCGAAATTTTGTTTTTTATTGACACCGTACAGTACGGCCGCGGCGCGCGGGTCGTCCTGTGCATAGTCTTGCACAGGTAAACCTCTCCGGTAGATCGTAGCGTGTATGGCGGGTTTAATATATATGGAAAAAAGTGATTAACTCATTACCAAGTATGCTGTTAAATTTTATTTATTCTTCACAGATGAAACATTATTCCTGAGGCGATGCAGTGAAGTTTGTAATAACAAAGAACATGGAAACATCAAAATGACTGGCTGACTACTGTGGGTAAGTTCTTTTAAAGACATTTTCGGATGTTCGCATCTTTTTTAACCTCCAACGTAAACAGAGGGGTGTTATAAGTTTAACATGTGAATCTGTGAGTCTGTCTGTCTGTTTGTGGCGTAGCTCCAAAACGACTGAACCAATTTTGATTTAGACTATTTTTTGTTTTGAAAAGGTACTTTATCGAGAATATTCTTAGCTATGATTGAAGAAAATCTGTTCAGCCGTTTGACGATTATCAGTTCTTTTTTAGTTGATAAATAAAGGTGAGCTTCTTCCATAGGTCTTATCCAGTCGAAATTAGGTATTCTTCTACTTTAATGATATTGGAAAAACATGTTAACCTTGGCTTTATGCTGAAACATCATCTGAAATCTACCCGACTCTTTACCCAATTACTGCACCAAATTGTGCTGAGGGTTTCTTAAATTTTTAAATTAACTTTGTTTAAAGAAGTTATTTAAGTACGTAATTATATACTTTAAAACACTAGAAGTTTTTAGCGAGATCTGGATCGGTCATGTAATGGTTTTTATTTTAATTCACAAACTTGTAATGTTGGCGGCATTTTACGTGATGTTGTTAGGTTATTGTGCATACATGAAGTGGATTATGTATACTTGTAATAAAACAGTAAAAAGTCGAAATCTTGGGGCACAGCTAGTATAAAATTATTGCGACTTGAAGGTACCTTGTCCTGATAATGCTATCTATCCATTCAAGAGTTATAACTCATGTATCAGTATATCCGACTCAGTTGACACATATTCCGTTTAAATTTCGATATCATATCTTTAAATTATATGACCTTGAATCGTATTACCTTCTTACACAGTTTTATTTAGGAAGTAAAATTTGAAATGTATTCAACACATGACAAAAGCTATAGCTGACACATCCTTACGACCAAAACAAAAACATAAACGCGCCGCGCCGTGCATAGTTTTTCAAATAAATTTAACAAGGCTGAAACCGTGGGGCGCAGCTAGTTACACAATATATCCTTGTATTATTCCTCCTTACCTTTAACCATACCTATTAACTTACATTTTTTAAACAGCGGTTTAGTGCATCGCTAACAAATTATTGTCAACGATACTTTACTGAAGCTATATAAAAAAAATATTTTTTAATTCATACATTTAATCTAATCCAGCTGAACCATTTATTTCCGAATTAAAGATATTTCTGTTATTGCGCTTTAAAATATCTATAGATTATAGTTGTAATTATTTAATTTTTATAATATTTATAATTATTTTTATAATAATTATGTATATATTTATTTAATTATGTATATATATTTATTTTCCCTTAGGTTTTTTCACATTTCTTTATTTATTATGTTGTTCGGAATACATGTAAGGAAAAATTATTTTTTTTTTTCATTTCATGACCTTTTTCTATTTATTTTTGGAACATACATCTATAAAATAATTAATTTTACAGTACATATATTTCGAAAAACATAATAAATGAAGAAATGAGAAAATAACTAAGGTAAAATAAATATATACAATTAATAAAAAATGATATGAATAAAAAATTATAAAAAATAAATAAAAAAAGTCTATATGTGATTTAAGTCGAAAACGGCTTGACCGATTTTAATGAAATGTTGTACACAGGATGCTTATTTCATTGCTCTAATGACAGTCCATAAGAATTGTCAATAGTACTTTAGAAATCGTTAAAATTTTGTACATAGGTGGTATAAGCCATTCCATGATTGACAGGATTATAAGAATTGTTGGTAAGAGTTTTTTGAAACGCGAAAAAAAACTTATTCTCAACTGATTTTGATAAAATTTTGTACACGGAAGGTATATTTCATTCGATAATTGATAGGTTATCAGAATCTTTTAGTAATAGTGAAAAAATATATATTTTGATGATAATTTTACTCGGAAAATATAATAATGTCATTGCTCCTATGATAGGCTAAATGAATTTCCAGTAATAAGAGTAAATATAAAGTTACGAGACGAAAATAATTACTTTGTAATAAACGCGTGGGGAGCCGAGTGGCACCGCTAGTCATTTATATAAATTTACATGTAAAGCTATCATTTACAATAAGCACAATAGAGCGATTTGACATGGTTGATGACCAAGAATTAAAAAAAAACTATAAAGGATTAAAATTAAAATTAAAAAAAATATATAAATTTACTTCTCTTTAGTTGTTTTTTACAGCATATGAAATAGGTCATGATGTATCTATCCCATCATTTTTATCAACGTTTTGAAGACGTAATGTATCACATTCCTAGGTATGCCACGACACTGACCGATCCGTTATACATAGACAGTTCGCATACTGACCTCCAAATACCACGGTATAGGCATCTAGGTATATCTGGGTTATGATGTACGTTGGTTGGATTAGAAACGCAATGCTAAAAAGAATCGGTCAAGTACGAGTCGGACTCGCACCGAGGTGTCCGTTTCACCACACATAATTGTATTATCAAAATTTTCTTTTTTTTTTAAATATACATGACAAATTTGACAGGTTTATACCTGATGGTAAGCACAGTGCAATACAACAAAATCGGCGACCACCGAGGGATCTACAATATGTATTCGTCGATGTCATGCCGGCCTGTTCAAATGTTCTCTTCACGTTATGTTTGAAGGACTTCATGTTGTAGTTTGTAGGAAGGAGATTTTTTTAATTCTGTTCGTTAACCTTAGCGCGAGTCCGACTCATGCTTGGCAGGTTTTTAGGGTTCCGAAGTCAACAATGAACCTTTATAGCCTCTCGCGGCGTAGCTCAGAGATCTTAGTATTAGAAAGCTGTAATTTGGTATGGATATACACATTAATCATGCCAAGAAAGTGGTAAAATAAAATCTTATAGTACACCTAAAGTGGCGATGATTTTTTTTCTTCTCTATTCCATGGTGTGGGATGTCGTTGGATAGGTCGTTAAAAACTACGAAAACGGTATGTGAAAACCATTTTACGATTCAGGGATCCGTTTGCGAAATATTAACCTTTAAAGTGCTAATTTTTGTTACAGTCAAGTGTCCACCCTTGTCAGCTAAATGGTTGTTAATATGTGAAAAAAATTACGGCAGTCGTATAGAACGAAGTTAAAAGGGCAACTATCACAGGTAATTAGGCTAGCAAGTTAACGAGTAATAGTCGACCAACTTATAAAATGTATTTGGAGAAGTAATTTTGTACCAATTCCATTGAAAATTAATTAAAACCATCTTCTAAGTTTGCATATTGTGACGGGCAACTCATGTTGGCTCATGGCAACAAACGGGTAATTCATGTTATTTGTGTTTTAGGGCTTCCGCTATAATAACACTAAGTTTGATACACAACATAACAGAAAAACAAACGTTAAAAAAACATGTTTTTATTTAGAATAATATTTTTTATTTAGAACGAACAGCGTAGGCTTAAGAATACGGTTTCTTTTCTGGGAATGGAACCCTGAATAGTTTTTTTTTTAAAGCTAGCTGTATAGCTTGCCGAGTGACTTTAAATCATAATATTAGTCTCAGGTTCAGCATTTGCGTGATCTCAGACCCTCCCTAGCTTAGCTAGTAGCTCAACTATAAATAAATAATAGAGAAGGTCATGTTATCAATGTTTCAATTATCTAATGACTATAGTAATACACAAGTCTTCGTCATAATACTAGCATAATATTATTATTTTCATCTTAAGGTCACTGTCACGGTTCATAACCTAATTAAACTGAAAATAACTCAAAGTTAACATGACCGAGAGATAAGAGGTTAGTGCGGCGGTGTGGCTCATGACCGACTCCCCTTGATAGGATCCGGGTTCGACGTTCACGGATGTTTTTTTTTTTTGTAAAAAATATATCAAGTGTTGTGGATTCATCCTGTATCCTGTCCAAGCCTGTATTTAAGATTTATTAATTATGTATTACTACAATGGTATCTGCATAGATTTATAACTTTATTTTAAACCTAAACAATTGATGGTTTAAATGGCTAATCATAAATTCGAATTATTAAAAAGGCTGTATTTTTTTTTCGTTCACGGTTTTTTATACAACTAACGTGGCAAAAAATCGGACAGCGGCTTTTGCAACTATGGACGCTTGTAGAAGAACCATAGGTATCACTAACGCGTTACCGACCTTAAACTCTCCTACCCCAAGGTGCTCTGGAAACTATTCACCGTAGGAATACAACACAAGGTTAGGGTGCGATCTTCTCTAGGGTGGAGATATTTTACCAGTCAGACAGCTCCAAGTAGAGAGAAATCACCACATAAATTTATCTTTGTCCTACCTTTTTTCTTCTACAAGGGAAATGGATTCCTTGTTTCTGATCACACCATAAACAGTATCGGGCGTGAAGATGTATATGAAGAAGAAGAAGTATATATAAGATTTCTGATGAATGGATACTCAGTGTGCGAATTGAGGATGATGTAGCGGTTTGTGTTGTTCATAATTAATCTGACCTTGACACGCGGAGTGTAACGATCTCTTTGCCGAGTTTAATGAGGACGCATGTAAGATATAATACGTCATACAGTCATTTAACTTCATCATGCTGAGTTAATTCATGATTTTTAAAATATTTCCAGAGTATCTGTGTTTACCATCAGCCACTATGGCGTCACTTTGCTGTGATACTATAATATATTTATATTAACAGACCTGTGCGAATATTTCTCACATTATAAAATGCAAAAACAGTCTAACAGAATTATCATGTTAGTTATGCAGATTGTTAATAGGTGACGCCTAGTTGAGTATATTTTCATTAGGAATGTTATCAACTGACGGTATTTCTGTTTAAACTATTTTTCGCCAGTATCGGGGAAGGTTTGCTTTAAAATGATGTTTGAATCAATAATTCTGGTGAAACAGAGATATGCCATAAAAGCACTCTTGACAAATAATATCATATATAGAGAGATAAACAAAATAAGTATTTATGTTTACTCTTTGCAAATAGCTATACAAATCTGAGAAGAACCGCAATTGCGTTTTTGTTTCGTTCCTCTCTAGATGGTTTGCCTTGATGTAGTTTTTTTCATTTAATTTGGTTTATGGAGCTTCCATAAGTTTGCTGATATAATCAGATTTTTAAGGTTATGTCTTAATAATGATAAAAGTACTGCAAACACACGTATAGCACACGTGCTGTATAAACATGCACAAAAAATTTATTAAATACTCAATTATATTTCGTGGCTTGGTTTCGTGTAAATATTTGATTTTTTATCATTATTTAAATTTTGACTCTCAGACTTAACGAGACTTATTAATATGCCATTTTTTGTGTTAGTTCCACCTTCAATGATGTCTGCAATATATTATTCATTATCCAGTTTGTTTATTATCAAGGCCGACGAAAGAAATTATTAATGTCCATTGCGGTTTTATTTTCATTGAATTAATCGTAGATTTTGTTAATCGCATTTTGTTAATATACTCAGCAAATTTACTGAGCATAATGCTACTGTAACATGGACTTATTTAGTCAACTTTGTATATCATATTACCTCATTTCTACTGGATTATTTAACGTAGGCACGTTTATATTTTCCCGTAAGTTCAGAGATTTCCCATTTCTCCATAAACAATATGTAATTTATAAGTTGATTCTTCTAACAGTGATTCTAGAAAATGGCTCTTGTAATAGTTAAGCATGTAATTTCGTTCATAATTACACGAGTTTCATGTCTGATGCAATTGCGAGTATTATTTGCGGTATCACGGCTCAAAGTGGCGCGGCGCGGCGCGGCGCTGCGCGTGCGCACGTTTCAATGCGTTCACACGTTGTTGGCGTGTTTCAAAATGCACAGACTGTAAAGATTATCGTTTCTCTATTCTAAATTTCGTCTCGTATTTATAAGTACATATTGTACCTATATAATAAAGTTTTTTTCGATTGTTTTTATTTATACCTATTAATTAATTCCACATGTTAATACTTGAATGCTCAATTAAAATGATGTTATGTTTATATTTGAGTAGCTGTGCCCCACGGTACCAACCGTGTTAAATCTGTTTGGTCAATTCTCCACCGCGCCGCGTCGTGTAGCCTATCGTTGTTCTTACTTCCCGTACTTGCCTTCAGTTTACCAAATTGCTTGACATTCATAGCAGCCTTCGTTAGGAACATGGACCTCCACAGGGACATGAGGCTTCCCTCGATAGAAGCCTATGTGAAATATCTCACCAGGAGATACTTCGATAGCGCTTCGAATCACCCCAACCCGCTCGTAAAATCCACCGTGAACTACGTCCCAGACAACTCGATCCCCGTTGCCAAACGTTATAAACGCCGTCCGCGAAATCTCTTTGTCGATCCCGACGACGACATCGAGAAAGCTAATAATTACTACGCGTCCGCTCCCGCAACATATGCGTGCTCGCGCCCACGCCCGCGAAACCACCGTTCCCTCCGCAGGGGACGTACGGTTAACTTCGTTCCCGCACACCCGCCACGACCGCCCTCCTCTGCGGCAACTCAAGCCTAGGTCCGATCCATCGGCATGGAGCCCTTGAGCCAAGCAGCCGCTCGCGCGATACAAGTGACTGTACAATCACTAGCTTTCACAGCCATACATGACACTGCATTATACACACATGCACAACACACATAGGTACATAGGTTCTGTAAGGGACCTTTTTTTTTTCTTTTTTTGCCTAGTTAGAGTAGACAAAAATTTCAGACCACTAAATACACATACACATGTTCCTTCCCTCCTCCCAGGGGGCAGAAACATGTATATATGTATAGTTAGTTTAGATCGAATTACGGATAGGGAATTAGTCAGATCGCGACTTAATTGCATACGCGCAACAGTCCGAGCCGAGGTCCGGCCACTTTGGCACCCTCGGATGTTGTTGCTTAGCTTTCGTGGCTGAGTGCCCTAAGCGCTCGCCCCCAAGCTCGGTAAAGCTGTAAAAGCCGTAAAGGCTCCAGGGCCCCTCAGGCTAACAGTGTAGTCAGTTCGAAAAAAAAAAAAAAAAAAAAAAAAACAAACAAACATTCATAGTTATTGTTTCGATGGTTTGGTTTGCAGCGTGAAGTTATATAGACTATAATAACCTTCCTAATTTAATAAGGTGACTGGTAGTTCCAGAGATTATACGCGTTTAAAAAATCTCTTAGGCTTTATAAAATTAACAGGTTATAGATTTAAATATTTCAAATATTGTCCAAAAGGGATTATTCATGTTCAAGCATCTGCTTAACGTATTCAAGGTTGCAGTTGTGGTCGAATTTTTCAATACAAATCAATTATTACGATTTAAAGCAAGTATCTCGATAATTTTATATTTTTATTCTGTTACCACCGGCAGCGTTCTGATTATTCCTAATATCCAATAAACCAAGGAGGTTGTTAATTATATAAAGGTTATAAATGTTACCATACATTGCTTAATGGATCGTGTATTAAAAATGGTATGTTTACGTCATCAGTGGAAATTGCACAACTTTTAAAAAAGTGCACTGTCACTACGTTATGTCTTGTACAAAACGATGTATAGTGATGTCATCAAGGAGTGATTGTTTCATTTAGACCAATAGACTGTGTTAGGTATAATGAATTTATCATCATCATTGTTTTGGTTCTTATATCTTACTATATGTAAGTGCTTGTATATTTAAGACGGGTACAAACTAGCAAAGTTTTAGGATATGTATTATAGGTTAATTATTAATTGTTTGGTAAAATATAGCATTTAGGGGATTTATTAAACTAGGGATTTGATGTTAAAAATATAAATTCCTAACTTCAGGCAACATAGACATCCTTTAAATACGGACTTAGTCTGTGATATAAAAATTAGTTTATATGTAGACAAGATATGCCCGCGGCTGGGCACGTGTTTATTACGCGGTAATTATTTACGTCTCGTAATTTTATTTTGAATCATAGCCTTGGGTTGAGTACCTGCGGTGAGTAGGGCTTCCTGAGTTCAAAGGAAGGGGAAGGAGGGCTGAAAGGGAGGTAGGGACAGACAAATTTCTTTGGAGATTTTTATCTAGTTGGGGCAGCTCGACTGGTGAAGTACCTCCATCCTACAGATGATGTCAGCCAAAATAACTTTGTTTTGTGTGCCTGCTGTGAATAGAGTTTCCAGATTTTCTTTGGATAAGGTGATTCAAGGTCGGCAACGCGCTAGTTAATACATGTGGTATTAGTAAGCATACATAGGCTACGGTAGCCGCTTACCATCAGGCGAGCCGTATGCGTGTTTGCCACCTTAGTATTATTTTATATACAATTATACTTCTAATAATCTTATTTTTTATACAAAAATAAGTTTTTTTGAGGTTATATTCATAAGTTTTATAGCCTATTAATTTCGGAAGGGCATATAGTTGTCGTGTACAAAATTTTATTAAAATCGGTCAAACTGTTTTTGGTATAAATCCAGCTATGAATAATTATACTTGCAACCTTTATGCTCTATATTAGCTGCGCTCGCGGCTTCGCTAGCGTGGGCTATAGAATGATATCGGTCGAGACCACGTGCAAGTTGTACTGCCTCAAAAATTCTTATTGTGGGTGATCCTTGTCGTATAGTAATTTGATATAACTTTTATGATATACTGAGCGTAAGAGCCTTTTAAACCCCAAAAGCGTATTTTTTCCGAATTTATTTACCATTATCGTCACTGCTTATTTCGTATGTTACTTTATGTAATGAAATATAACCTATAACCTGGCCAGGTAACATATCTATGAATTAAAAGAAGAACCATGTAAATGGGTTAATTGGTTTTCGCGCGAAAAGAACGTAAACAGACAGACAGACGTTGAGTTTTATAATACGAGTATGTGAAGATATAGAAAGATGTGACTGGGATAACTACCATTAGGTATTCAGCTTTAAAAAATTCAACAATAATCAATCCACAGTAAACAGAACAAAGAGGTTTATAACTACCAATTCATAGATAATATTTCGTGTCTTTGAATCACGGACTGAGGTGCCAGCAATGGCTTTTATAATTAAATATTTCCTATAGTGAGGTGAATGACACTAAGGTTAGATAATATTAAACGGGATTTTATATGGTAATAGCTAAATTAACTAATACGTATTTGAAGAATACTACGATTATTTCGTTTGTATTATTATAATATTTATTTTGTTGATTTCTCTCTAATTGGGGCAGTCCGACTAGTGAAATGCCTCCGTCCTACAGAAGATCGCAGCACACCTTGTGTTGTGTTTCAGCGGTGATTAGGGTTACCAAAGCTACTTGGAAAGGGGTTTCAAGGTCAACAACGTACTAATAATATTTATGGTGTTACTAGAAGCGTCCACAGGCTACGGTAGCCGCTTACCACATTGTTGCAACTTTTGCCACATTAATTGTATAAAAAAGAATAATCTTTGCAATGTGTATGTTAATAAAATATGTGGAAAATACAGACATTTTAAGTATATATTTTTATTGTTGTTTATATTTTATTATTTTTAAGTGTAAATTGAAAAGAATTCGCGTTGGGGATCTTTTTTATTTAGGTATAATACCTAGCATTTGACTACAATATCACATGATATTAAGTGATAATGTGACCAAAGATGGCATTTTTAGCTTAGCTGACTAAGCTACTAAGAACTGCCCGCCACCGTACCATAGTTTCACCAATATTTTCCTTCACCGAAAGCTTATTGCATGATAAAGTAGCTTATTCAATATGATTATTGTTAACGTTGGCCAATCGGGCTGGAAGCTGATAACAGATCGTGACATCGATGATCCTCCTGGTGTTTCTCTGTTCAGAGTGGAAAGGGGATGGAGCTAGAATGGGTCCGGTAGGTAGAAAGGGAGGATCTATTTATTCCCTGATCGGACTGAAGAATATTACCTAATTAAAAAAATGAGAAAAGAAATATCTTCTTAAATTACTATAAAAGTAGCATTTTGTATTTAAAGGTTTCTTTCTAAGCTATGTTAGTTTGTATAGTATTGTCCTTATTATAGTGGGATAGCCTTTATTTTTTTAAATACCGTATGTACGTGTATTTTGTTAATTACCATACAAAATATTTATTGTATTTTTTTTTTCATTTGCATATATTGCTATGTTTTGTTATAATATGAATGATATTGTATATCCAATATTCGTTTTTATGTAATATATTTCGATCTATTTCGATTATGCGACCATATCCATTCTATTTGCTGACATTAATAGTATGCGTTAATAGTGTGGTAGAAATATTTAATCATTTATTTTTGCTATCATTGTTTGATAAACACACTCGTATATGGTTATTCGGATATTAAGTTAATGAAGAGTAAATAATGTTTGTAGTAATAAATGAGAATCGAACAAAACTATTGTAATATAAACAAACAGTAATTTCGACTTTGCGCAGAGACAACGTGCCAAGATTACTTTCTACGTAAATAATAATATTAACAGTCCTATTGTGATGTGGCAACATAAAACAAAAACGTTTTTTTCTAAGAATTTTTTGACATTTTTTTAAATTATGTTTTTAAATATTTGTTGTATAAGTAGGTACCAAATGACCTATTTGTAAACCAGGAAACGCAACCTCCCGTTTTATCTAAAACCAGTAACGAAAACAGATATACTAAAGATAAAACTAATCAAGAAATTAAACGCTTAGGGTTATAATATAACCAATTGAAATGATTCGGTTAACCATTGGTAAAACCTCTCCAATGATTACGACAATTTTATTGTAAATCAATCTTTAAATGCAAACGTATTTCGAGAGAGATGGAAGGAAATAGGCAAATTATTTAACAGTTTCTGATTGATGAAGTTTCTAAATACTTTCTGCATAGTTTATACGAATTTATTTGGAAATTACCTCTAATTATCTTATGATACTGAAGACACGAAACATCTACTATATTATCGCGTCGTCTCAGATATCGACATCGGAGAAAATCGATGCGCATCCGTCAATATATAGATTCCGAAAATAGCTATATAGTTTTAAAATCAAATATCACTAAGATATGCACGAGCTATATTACCCAGTCCTATACCGCTAACATTCAAATTTATAAATCTTTTATATATGAAAATACTAGCACCGCTAGTAATACAATACCCGCAATATTTTAAAAAACGTGGAAATACAAATAATGATCACCGTCTCTTTACGTTAAAAATTCTAAGTGTGTTAATAGATCAATTAATCTTCGTTTCTTACTCAGTAGCATTTAATAGAGTGTTATCTCGGGTATTGTCCGTTTGAGTTTTCCACATGTTCTTTGAAACCACATTACTTCCTTTCTAAGAAGATTAGGTTACTAATAGGAATTCTGATGATAATTAACTAAAGATATGTTAAATACATATTTTAATCTAAGCGTGTTTATATTGATACAATGACTGTTCGAAGCCATTGAAATTTAGACTTGCAATGTTTAAATCTTGTTGTCGTTCCATGCTAGCGGCGCTGATGCGAAAACACGTTCAATTCTTGTATACAAACTTCCAAACCGGTTCTCTATAATAAGCCTAACTGAACTAGCATGACGTAGCAAAATCCTTCTGTGAATCATTTGAAACACTGTGAAGTGTAGACGTTATAGATTGAAGGAGCATTACACCTACACCTGTTAAAATATAAACCGAAGACGTTGATATAATTAGATTCCCGCCAACGTATTCTCTTATCATTCCGCGCTTTGCTATCGAAGCGGACGCGCGCTCCGCAAACATTAAAAAGTTCGACTTTCAAATTACCGCCAGTATTGGAAAAAAAAACATAAACACTTTTTTCTAACAATTTCAAACTGTGAAGTGGAGTGTCGTGTTCCAGTTCGATTATTTATTTGAATTGTAAGTAGTTTTTGCTTTGTTGGAAAAAAGGAAGTCGATTTAAAGTGGAATAATTAACAATAAAAGGTCACGGTTAATATTTACCTTTAAATATTATTAATATTGAAGGTAGTTTATTTTTTATTTTCGTCAGTCATTTGATGATCAATGGGCAATTGTTACTTTATGATTTCAAAATTTATGTATCTACTATTTTATCATTGTAAAACCCATAAATATATTACTTAGGTTTTTTTTTAAATCATGTTGACTGTTGTATTATCTCACGTAATCGCATAATAATACTTAGAAAAAATAATTGATTGCACTTTTGAATATGTACTTATACAAAAATTACTACTAATATTATGATAATTGCAAAATTATATCTTTTATAAAAAAATCTCTATACATACATGTACTCTCTCTCTCTCTCTATACATGAATTCGTAGATTAGTATTTTCAGCCGCCTGCCTTATCATCCATTGTTATCATATAAACAAATTTATCAGATTGTTTGTATTTACATTTAAAAATTGTAATTTTCTTATATAACAAGTTTCTTATATAAATCCTTCGTAATAATATTTCTATGTGAACCCATAAATGTAGGGTCATGCGAAAAAGATAAAAAATGCGAGTATCGTAAAATCGTATTAAGGATGCTCAATACAAATTATACAAAACATATAAATAAAAATTTACTAGTGTTTTGTCAGAAGTAAAATAAATTTATTTATAAAAAACAAAGTAAATAACACCATTTTAGTAATGTACACGAGTCAATGACGTGATATTCAAGATTTTAGAAAGGCATTGACCGGAAAATTGTATGTGTAGTCGAACTGCTTAAACCCCTACAACGTACCCATTGCAGTTTGCCGCATGGTGTTAATAATTGCAAAACTTCATTGAGCTATCAATAATAATATGTAGACACGTTTTCAGTTCTACTTTTTTTTTTATAAAGAAAACAAGTTTTGCAGTTAGACGTTGCGTGCGATTAGCCACAGTGCGTGCTACACACGAAACAATAATACTCGCACACGGAGGTACTATTTACCTTACATACTCGTATAAATTAAAAAAAAAGACCTTACTTGCATATTGAAGTGAAACTTCTTATGCGACTTCCAAGCGTTAAACGTTAAACGTTGAATGTTAAACGTTAAATGTTAAACGTTTAACGCACATTATCAGTCTCTCCTCTTTGTGTGAGCCAGAGCTAGAGAGTAAATGTCGGTGTGTATGTATATTGCACACTGTTTAAATAAAATAGAAAATGTCTTTTAAAATGAAGTTTCCCTTCTATCGTGTGTGAATCGCACACACACCTTTTTTCCTTCTTTTTTTTTTTGTTAAAAATGCATTAAGTAAAATTTTCTTATGGAATTTTTGTAAGTATATTGATGATTTTTTTTTTAAATCTTGAAATATAAATAATCTCTTACGAGTATATCCCAGCGTATGCGGTGTTTCCAAAACTGTGGTAATCTTAGAATTTTTATTCTAAAGCTTCCACGATACATAATCAAGATATTATAAATATAAATGCATATATATTTGTTTGTCCAGTACAAATTCCTATAGCATTCACTCGGTTACGATGAAATTGTTGTTGTGACCATACTAGTAAAGGTTTCCAAATTGGTGCGACATTTTTACAATAGTTGGCGTGCGAGTTGTTTAATTTCGAATACAACGGTAACGAAGTCGTGTGCAAAAGCTAGTATATTTAGTTTAGTTTTTTTTGCTGATAAATTTTCACGGTTTGCGATAAAAAGTAACTATACACTCTAACACTCTAGATAAATAGTTATGATTTACTTATGTTTGTATGTTTCACGCAATAACAATTTCAAACGGCCGTTTGTAAACGAATCATAAAATTTTCATCGACTTTGTTTATACAAGATGTTCCTAAAATAGTAATTTTCAAAGAAAACAAGTATTTTTATTTAACTAGTTGTTCCTGCGGCTCCGGTCGCGTGAACTACAGAATTTTGTCAGTTGAGCACACGCGTGAATTATGGTGCCTCAAAAATGTTTATTGTGGGTGATTCTTAGAAGATAGACATAAGCTATTGCTGACCTTTTTGTAGGTCTATATAAGATCTATAATTATGTACTACATTAATTTGATATATCTGTTATGGTTTACTCAGCGTAAGCCATTTAAGCGCCCCAAAAGCGAATTTTTCCGAATTAATTTACAATTATCGTCACTGCCTATTTCGTATGTTACTTTATATAACAAAATATATTCTTTAACCTGGCTAAATAACATATCTATGAATTAAAGGACAAACCATGTAAATCGGATAAGTGGTTTTCGCGTGTAAAGAACATAAACGGACTGACAGAGAAACGTTTAGTTTAATATTATGTATAGAGTACATTGTATAAATTTTAAGCTTGTAATATTAAAGCGTGGATTCTGGACTTGGTTGATGATAAAGTAGGAAACCTTATAACCAGTTTTTGTAAACGCAAATAACGTGTGAAAATGGAAAGTTTACAAAAAAGTTCGGTCTATATTTTATCTGATTGGGTAGTGAAGTACCTTCATAACTATTTAGCCATTTAATTTCTTAGCCATCTGAAGCCCCGAGTTGACAGAATGTTTAAAAAATTGAAGTTAATTATTTTATCATATTGGTCTTTAGATAAAAAACCTAAAACAATACAAATGTGGAAAAAGTCATTGTTTCTATATTATGTGTTTAATTTTTGTTTCCGAAAATTACATATTTTGCCTGTGAGTCCCGTGATTGGAAACGCCACACAGAAAATGTGACGTCATCGTACAATTAATATACGCAGTTGAGTGTTATCTGTACCAAGTGACCCTAAATTTATTACTGAGCGTTGAAATAGTGGCTTTAAAATGATATCTGTTGAGTAAATTTCATAACTGAATTAAATAATAATCTCCGTGGCTTCCAACAATATGACCGATGAAAAAAGCAGCCATTAAAATATAAGTAACTAACAACCACACCGACTTCGTACGCGTTAATTATAATATAAAACTTATTAACAATACATAACCTTTAACGATCAGTCTGAACTTAGCTTATATAATGTCAGTATAATAATGCTTAGAATCAGACCACTGGTTCCAGGGATTACCTTCTACATTCAAGCTCACTAGTAGGGGGGATTGTACATTTCCAGCGCACCAATCACAGACGAGTATGAGAAGGTCCTTTTTTGTTACAAGGGGAGGCCGAACCTAAAAAAAAAACAAGGAAGCGAGCTCATTGTTATCGTTATGCGTTAAGGGTTAATGATGTCATTCGAGGGTAGTGGAAATAATTAATCGTGAAAGCTATCTTTTGAATGAGTAGAGATATCAGAAAACGGATGAAGGCAATCGATCGGGCGTAGTTGAAAACCGCAGTTTGACATCAAATTTTTTTTTTTAGGTTCGGCATCCCCTTGTAACAAAAAAGGACTCTCTCATATTCGTCTGTGATTGGTGCGCTGGAAATGTACAATCCCCCTTACTCTCACTATATTTCCCTCTTTGTAATATTATGATATAGCAGCCAATGAGCATATTTTTTCCTACCTGGTTTACAAGTGCACCCAATAAAACCCCGGGTGCGTTTTATTGCAATAAAATTTCATAAAATAAACTAAAACCTATAACCATCAGGACGAACGTACCTTTCTTTTAGTTTAATATTTTCTAATAATCTGATCTTTACTTCCAGAGGTTGACCCTTACATTCCAACTCACTAACTTTATCTCTTTATTATATTAGTATAGAAGTAGAGATATTAATATAATGGTTAAACAAGTACACCGCCGCGCTCCACCGATTATGTTACGAAATAAAACATTAGCTTGGGAAATATACTAATACGAACTGATATCAGTTTCATGTGTAATCGAGTAACGGCAATAGTGCCATACTTACGTGCAAACTTGATACATTGTATTGCATACGGTTTTTATTACCAGCATTATTATAGATAAATTAATTATACAGTTACCTACAATCTATAGTAGTTTGTCTAATAGATGACTAAGGCTAGGGCTGGTGAACATGACGCAAATAAAAGAAGGTCTATGCTCGATATGATTGTAATGAATTTGGATTATGCAAGGAACCAGTGATGGCGTGGTAGTGTGTACGGACATCGCGTATTTGCCAATGAGCGTCCCGTTAAAATCGGTTCAACCGTTTCGAACATTACCCGGAGCAAAGAAACAGACATACAGACGAACAACAGACAAAAATTTTTAAATTTGGGTTTTGTTATAGGTACCGTGTATACTTTCATATGAATTTAGTAAAAAGTTGTTAGTTATAACATTACAGACGCTTCAATTTTATTTATATATGTAGATAGGAAGTGGTAAAGGAACTTTATTACTTAAAGGAACAATTTATGTATTATCCTTAATAAGAATTGAATGGTGGAAATACGGTGATTCATTGTCGTCTTCATTCACTGAAATAAGATGAATGTAATGGGCGGTTAATCAATTAAAATAATTATGTAACTCCTTATGTTCCCTTTCGTATTTTCATTATAAGGTTTAGTTTTCCTCGTGTGTGATTATATCAGAAGGAAGAATAGTTTCCCTATAAAATGTTTTAATATAATAATTACTCGTTAATATTACTTTAACGCTGGCCACACGAGCTACGGTCTACCGCAAAGGTGTACTTGTGCAAATATGCCTGCATATGTAGACCGGAGCGTGTATAAACTTGTGCAGTTTTTAAACCTAATAATTAGCGTGTGTGGCCGGCGTTAGACTACATTTTCGAAATAAAGCCTTGTGAGTTATTTATAGAAGTCACAACAACAGTTATGAAGTATTCGATATGTAAAATAAAATCTCATTTGAAAACACTATTTTAATAGTCGACCATTATCACAATACATTGTAAACTTCACGGAAGAGTTGAATAAGCGAAGCTACATTTTAGTATATTTAAATAATCGTGTACAACTTTATAAAAGTTTCCTCTTCACTTATTGTGAAGAAAAGTCAAAAAGTAGTAGTAAATTAAAAGTATTTGCTATGTTTAAATTTACACTAAATAAAAACGTATAATACTACAGAGATTTCCTTACGAAACACTTGTATTTCTTTATCGGTAATAATAATTATTTTAACAGTTCAGTTTATATCACCGATTCATTAAAACATGCTGTTTTGCGCAGACATTTAAATTTATTGTGAACAGTCTCAAGAATGTCACGATTATTTATTTTACGCATATTGCGGTGAAGTGACTATTGATTGTATGCTATATTAACCTCCCACCATAGCAGGTTGAAGTTAAACTACATACATACACACATATACATTAAACTTTACAAAGGGTTATTCATATTACAATAAAATAAATTGAACTTTACGTGTTTGCCACAGTATTTTGAAAGAACCTTGTTCGGATGATGCCAATATGTTGTATGGCGCGTAGTAGTGTTATCTCATCAGCGACTCTCCTGATTTTATCCTAGAAAGAGTAGAATGCAATGGGGCTGATATATTAAATTGAATAAAAGTCTTAAAAAACAAGAAACAAAAATATTAACTTTATTTTATACTTACTTATTATTATCAGAAAATGGTCATTATGAAATGAGTGTAAAATATTTTAAAGAACATAATTTTGATTTTATATAAAGAAAAAACTGGAATCATATGCATAGGTATTAAGGAAATCTTATTTATTAATTTATGTATATAATAAAGGTAGCGCCAACATTACAGATTATACACATAAAATATAATAATAATAATAATGATTTATTTATTTACAAATATAGAAATTGGATCATCATTGGATGTTATCATTACCCAGTAAATGAAACTAAGGTTGAAAATTCATTACTCTTAATAATTATGTTGGCGGCTGTACTAGTCGTGAGACCTATTCCAATTTCTTTTTCTGAATACTTTTCCATGGTCATGACGAATAAAACAAAATAAGAACTACACATATCCATCGTTTGAATCGTGAGTTATGTTGTTAAAAAAAAAAACAATAGAAAAAGCAATTTAAAACTTTCAGATATCTTTAGAATTTTCTTTCCCTTAAAACCTTATTAATGATATCACAATAATAATAATCAGCCAAATCGGTCTAGTCGTTCTCAAGTGATACGCTTACCAACGAACAATATTTCATTTTTATTTGTGTGGATACGATTGTACGTTCAGTAATTAATATATATATGTATATATATATATATATATAAAACATAATTTTCTTCTTTTTTAATTACATTTTGTTACGAGGATGTTCGCCCCCGTTATATCACATTTTATAACATTTGTTTATACACACGAAAACGATAGATAAGTTATCTCGTTCTTATGAAACCCTGTTATAGTACTAACGTCTGCAATACAGCTGACTTATTGGGTCACACCTCAGACAAAACATTCATAAATTTTTTTCAATAATTGCACTGTATACAATACGTCATGGTGTTTTATTTGTATTGTAATATTTAATGTCTCGTTCCATTGGGCAAGCAGTCAGAGTACTTTTTTTTGTTAAAAGTACCGTAAATACTTTCATATGTATTTATTAAAAAGCTGTTGTTTTTACAAGACACTTAGATTTTATTATTTGTATAGATAAAGTCTAGGAATTTAATGAACCTTTTTCTGACTAGCTGTGCTTCTCGGTACTACTTGCGTTTCATACTTTCGATTCTCCTCGGGCAGCCAACCCGCCTTCGGCTCCCGGTACCCCGCACTATTCTTCAGCGTTCTCGCTTAGCGTATTTTCTAACCTACACTTTGTATGGTAATCGCTGAGCTCCTAAGGTTCGTAGCGCAATGTAAAGAAACTAATGATCACCCTCAATAAAAATAAGCTATTAAATGCATACAGATTTTTTGAAATCTGACTTGTTGTTCTAGATGTTAGCGTGTACAAACAAACAAGAAAAAAACTAAGCCTTATAATATTAGTATATACTATTTATTTAAATTTAAATTACCTTCTCCGTTATATTTAAAACTATTCAAAACCACCTTTTTCACTGTTAACTATTATTTATTCTCCAAAAGCGGAAAATCAACTTTATTCTTTGCCGGTTTATTTCTGTAGGTAAGCACGATGTTATAACCTTTCCTGATTGTAAATTTCAAAACTGATATTGAGGGTTCCGTACAGACTTTAATTATTTTATGGACCACCCTTAAAAGTTGCTTTATAATTTAACAGCTAGTCTATGAATATTTTAGTATTATTTATTGGTTTTGATTCGTGGATATACCTAGTTAAATTGACAGAAAGAATTTTCATAAAAGTGTGTTAACGACGCGACGCGACGTCTGTTCCTAATAGATACGTATAAAAATAAAACGTGCAAGTAGTCGAATATATCTCAAGGTTGGTCAGTGGGAGCATGCAAGTAGCAAGTTGCCTAATACCACACCTAATACTCGAGCGAGCGACTATAAGGCACGCAGTTGAAAAGTATCATCTATCTCTAAATTACCTAGTTATATATTACTATATAGGTATTAATTACGACAAACTTGACGAACATCACGTGTTTTTTTTTAATTTTATTAAAATGCACAAGATGTCCGCCGTATAAGGCCTAAAATGGAGGCCCAAAAATTATAAATTTAAAATATATGTATATATTCGTCTTCTTTTTTTTATTCAATGGCTACTATGTTCATCTATAATTTTGCCAACGTCACTTCTGCTTCTTCTTCCTGCCCTTATACCACATTAGGTGGGACCGGCACAGCCCGTCTTCTTCTTCCATTCCAGCCTATCACCCGTCATCTCTGCACTCACTCCCTGTACACGCATATCCATTTCACACAGTTCATCCAAGTCTTTTTATGGCGCCCTCTTCTCGCATTACCGCTCACTATCATCTCCATTGTCCTTTTTGCCATACGACTTTCATCCATTCGGATAACATTTCTATACCAGCATAGTCTTCCACTCATTAATTTTTCAGTTACTGGTGCTACTTTCAGGCTTCCTCTCACGTTTCCTTCCTATCTTTATCCTATCCATTCTTGTCACTCCATACATCCATCTCAGCATTCGCATCTCTGCTACATGCACTCTCATTTCATCCACCGCCTTTGCAGCCTAGCACTCTGATCCATACAAAACGACAGATCTTATAATTGTCTTATAGATTTTCCCGTTAAGTTAGAGCGGCATGCGCGGATCACAAGTTGTTCCTAATCTCACGCGAATGAAATATTTTTATAATTACATATTTATGTCATCTTTGAACATAGCTCTGACAAGTAGGCGGCTCCCTTGTCAAAAATTACATAGAGTCCTTGTTTATAAACCACTTTACTTGTGTACAATAACAAAATGACATCACGTAAAATACCGCCAAAACCATGTGGTTTTATGTAATACAGGGCCAAACAACATAAGTCTATGAATTAAAATAAAAACCACATAATAGATAAAGATCCAGCCAATAACTCAATATTCGCCTTTTCGCCCTAGTCCCCACATCATGCCCCAAAAGACGACGCCTACTTGTTAATCTATTGGTACTGACACCAGTTTCGAGTAATTATTGTTTACCTACAGTGGTTAGAGTATATTATTCACTGTAGGTATATTTATGTATTCATAAATAAACCAACCAGCCCGCATCTATCCGCTACCCAGTTCAATATAGACCGTTATTCACTTCAATATTCTTTTAATCGGATATTCCTTGCGAAACCTATAGATTGGTGTGTTTTGATTTATCAAGTCATTGCTACTCCAAAACTACTGTTGTCGTTGCCGCATTATTTACATTTTTATTTTATAAATATACAGCTAGTACCCGCGACTTCATTCGCGTGGATGTCGAAAAATAACATAAATTGATAACAGTCGGTTAAGCCAAGTCATTTACCGAGATAAAAAGTATTAATCCAGCTACCTATCCAGCTATGTGCTAATTTCATCCAATTCCGTTTTTGCGAGTTTGGTTAACAAACATTCACACATTTAAACATCCAAACATACAAACTTCCAAATTTATAATAAAGTAGGAAGTAGGATAAGAATATTACTATACTATACTATAGTATACTAGAACGCAGCCATTAATAAACCCAATTAAAGCAAAATAAGGAAGTATCCGTACTGCAAGTAATGTCAATAAATTCCAAACATTGTCAACACACAATAGTTGCAACATCCTACAAATCACTAGTGTACTATGTTTTAACACGTCGCATCGTCGCTTCAATATTTCTAAATATCTTCTGTAACACGAAGTTATTTTATAATATTCATATAAGTTGCATCAGAAAAATATTTCATTAACATTTTTAATTATTTAAATTTAATATGATTTTAATTTTATTATATAAATATCTCAGTCTATGAACTAAGTCATTTTAATTAAAGATCCGTCAATGATAAGACGTTTTTATGTTAGAAGTTCATTATTTACAATCCTCTAAAACATAATATTCATCTATGAAATTTTTACGCTGATCACAACCAGTTATTAGGTTTATGATTTTTTAATTCCTATAGAGTATTACATTCTTTCTTTGTTACCGTTGATAAAAAGAAGAATAATCAATGATGATAGATTATAATGAATGAGGACGATTTTTTGTTGTTGGCAAAATGCTTCTCTTTTACGATATATGATCAAGGCAACACACGTAGATAGTTACGAGTAATTTAACACTGTCGGCGCCCCTTATAACTGAACAAGAGTGTAGAATGCCGTATGGGGTACTAGTAAAGACAATATTATTATGTAGGTACCCATTTCACTTAATCGCCCGATAGTCTACATATAACGAGTCACATCACAAACGTCCATATTCTCAGGTAATTTGCACGTTTATTACTGGACAAATAATTTATGTTTCATGTAGAAGGTGTAATTGGTAGAATAAAATTTTACCTTATACTTACTAAGGAGTCACCGCACGTTCTATGGTGTAGGAAAATTCCTAACAAAACACTTGACAATGTCAAAAATAAAACTAAGAATTCAAAACACAACATGGTGTAAAATATACTATTCATACATCCTTTTGTATGCCATCATAGTTTATTTTATAAATAGGCAAAGACAAAACAGTTGAAAAACTTTTTCTTCTTTATTTGTCAATGAATTATTATTTTTTTGTTTAGTAGGTAGCTATTGTCGATCTTTATAAAAAAATTGCAAACAGTTAGTTTTTCTTTGTTTTGAAAGTAAACATTCTCAGATAAACAATGAACGAATGTAAAAGAGTAAAAAAATGGAAAAATATAAATTCATATATGTTGTCCTCCAATTTTCAATAATATTCATGGTCGAATTTCGACCGCTGCGCAAACACTAGTTTAATATGAATACTTATTAATGAGTGGTGAACAACGATAGAGACGAGACGAAGTTGGCGAGTAATAGGTTACCATATGGTATGGACCTATCATAAGAAGGGATGAAAAACATAACTAGAACAATATTTCGTATGAAGGTGGACGAATGTAGGAGTGAAGGAAAAATCGATAAAGGGTATGGATTGATTGTGTGAGTAATGAGATGACAGCTGATGGAGAAGAATAGATGAAGAAAACATGCTGTGCCAATCCTACTTATTTGAGATAAAGCTAAGAATAAATGAAATAACCGCAAATTTAGACTTATCGACAAAAATAAATTCTAGTTATATTGCTAGATATAAGAAATTTGATTACTTTTAAAATATTAGAATAAGTTATTGTGGTGCAAAACCTTGTTAAAATATTTTAAATTGACCAACCATCTGTTAAAGACGTCGTCGAGTGGTCTACATGAGACTTGCAAATGAAGAAAGTTTACGATAATTTATGTTGTGGGAAAGTTTATTTGCTTATGGTATTGGTGATAATTTTTTTACTGTAGGAAAAGTTGGCCACGTAGAGATCTTGAATCCACTTGTTTACTTCTGTACTAGTATAATAATTAATAATAAAAAATAATAATATTAATATTTATAAAAAAACAGTAAAGAGTTGAAATCTGTTTAGAATCATGGACAGAAAACATTTCTTTAGGTTTTGAAGTTCTGCCTGTCTGGCTGTTAATTTGTACGCCAATCACGCAGAAACGGCTGGACAGAATTGAGAAATTTGGTATTATTATGTTTTATAGTCTGTAGGTACATTTAGGATATATTTTTACACGTATGGACATTTGTAGGATCTATAAATTGCGCTTAAGTTATTAAAAAAGAAATGTATGTAGGGTGAAATGAAGTGAAATTTTACGAATTTAATCCAAATTATTTTATCTCCACGTGATTTTCAATAGAAATAATAAACAAAAACTATACATATTTTTTATTATTATTCATAGATTGAGTTCTACGGATTAGTTTATTAGCTTTAAATGTTCTGAGATATTACAAGGAAGAACGTTGATAATAATAACATTATACCACTACGAAATAATTGTTATGTTAGGTTTAGCCCGCTTGAGAATTAAAACGCCTGGTATAAAGTGGACGGGATTTTCTTAGTGTTTCATTGCTCTAAAAACTGTGAGATCCGTTCGTTCATAGGAAATTGGAGTATGCCGTCAAGTGAAACTTTCTGGTGAACGGGATACTAAGAAAAAGTTTATGCGCTCCAGAAACCTGTACGGAACGACGTATTAGGTTAAATTAACAGCGTAGACGTATGGCAGATTATCGATGGATCGAAAGTACTGAATGTTACGCAAGGCCGACTGCTAACCGTGAGTACCACGTTGGGTCTCAGGAATCCAAGACATTCATAAAGCACGAAACACGGTAAAATCACTGATGTTGAATTTCAAAACATTACATATCTTTTTTATCGCTATTTTTCATACACGAACTTCCACGCGGTCGAAGTAGCAGGTATACAGCTAGTATATATAAATATTAAACATATAAACGTTTGTATGCGTGTATAAAGTATCTGAACTTAATTTGATTTGCCACAGATAATTTATGACTACACATGAAATATCACATACCCGCTAGGTGTAACTGTAAAAGATAGATGCAAATGTTATGATGATACGGTCATGGAAATATAAACTGAAATCAACAGGAAACTTGCGACCTGTGATTGTGTATCAAAATATAATAAACTACCTGTGTCCCGCGGCTGATTAATGATTTACAATCATTAATGATTTACTTTTATCGGGCGGCCAGGGTTATGCGTCACAGGCGTTTGCGCTACTACACCTATATTCATAGACCCGAGCCGAGTGTTGAATTATTTTAATTTTCCATTACCTATCTCCCAAAGTATGTTACCAAATAACACGCTATAAAGAGCAAAGTTTATCTTCATAAAATTCTCTTGATGATGAAGTAACTTTAGTCCGTAAGGATTAATATACCATGCCTAATAATAATGCTCATAAATCACTTTTCCATTTTCAATATTGTTTTGTCACAAAATACCTTATTGTGGCTTATGTATAAGAGATAGGCATATGGTATCGCGGACTTATCCTTAATATAATAAGGAGTAATATTTATGTAGAACATTGTCTTTACATATTAATAACCATTACGCCAGCGCGCACGGATAAAGCAGTTCGCTAGTGCTGTTTATTCAGACTTAATAAAAATCAATATTTAAGGCTAGCTGAGAGGTGTGGCCTAACACTATATAACCTATACTATTATTCCTCATAAATCTGGCCATCACATACAAAAAGAATTTTTCGAATCCGAATGGTAGTTCCATAGATTATTAGCGTGTTTAAGCAAACAGCGTGTTTAAGAAAAAAAACTCTTCCACTTTATTCTATTAGTATATATTATATTACTATAGATTAATATGCCTAATTATACTGTAAATGGTGTCGAAGTAATAATTAAAAAATAATAATTTTAGAATGGATGATATTTTAAATTGACATAAGTAGGCATTTTTATAAATTACATGAAAAATATGTTGTCGTCTGTGGTGTGTTCATCATATTATTTTCTTTATATTTATATATTACCATCTAGCTTTTGTTTGAGACTTCATTCCCGTTATCCTGAACATTAATCGATACGCCATCTGTTGTAAAATGTTTGTACTAATACAGAATCCTTCACGGAATTGCATACAACAATGGACCAAAGGTTTATCGCATTCAGATGAATGGTTTAAGTACGCATAGGGTACAAACAAAAGACAAGATTTTTATATACTTAATATAGATTATCATCTGGACTGAAAAATTGTTGTAAAAGGACGTAATTACATTACTATCGCTTAATATTTTATAGCTCTATTTATTCCAATGCCTTACTGCCATGTGAATTGGTTAATCTGATATAATTTTAGAAAATTAGAAGAAAATCAACGGACAATAAAGCATATTACAATATTATTTGATGTTATTAACCTTATTAGTTATCCTTATCTATTAATATGATCATATTAACTTTATGTATGATGCCTATGATAATGCATAATGTCCTCGAAATTGTATTTAGAGCGCGTGATAATAAACAACTTCCTCCGAGTTGTGTGTACTTTTAACAATGAAGAAGTATGCCCTTCGGTTAATCGAGGAAACAATTTCTAGACTCTTAAAATAAGCGTATTAAGATCCAAAATTCCGTATACTGAATATTCTATCGGTTTCAGTAAATCCACTGTTGTTGTTACAACTGTGCGGTTTATTGTGCTGGTGTATAGTCAACCAGAACTTGAAAACATTCACGTATCGAAAAGCGTTTGACTTGTAAACAACGGTTCTTTGTCAATCACCTGTCTGTTCTTGGTCTTTTTTTACTGCTTGTTTTTATATTATAAGTAGGCATGTCGATTGTCGTGTAAATTTTAAAGATTTTTGAACAAAACTTCTATAGGCACGTCGGGCGACTTTAAGATGGTTAAAATCTTATGAGCTCGTGTCATCGACATGGTTATGATAACAGTACCTATATCTGTAACTATGAGTATGTTGTTTTGTGTGTGCCTATAATAGAATGTATGCAATTGTTTCTCGAAGTGCCGATAGGTGTGAAAACCAGACTGATGTTAAAGATTATAATTTACAAATTAAAATATAATAATTCTTAATACTACAATTAGCTTGTATATCCAACAAAATCCTAAAAACACTGTTATTTAATAGTTCTAAGTTTTCACTTCTGTCGGCAGTCCTTAGTGACTGAAAATTCTTTTTAACCATCCCGTTTTGGTCTAAAACTCGTTTTGCTTTTTAATTGCTCGACGTTTCGGCCTGGCTACTCAGACCGTTGTCACGAGCCGACTGGTGTGTTGCGGTGTCTTCGTTAGCGAGCGACTTCTTTCTTTGGCTCATTGTTCGGCACACTACACTCACAGTCTCTACTGTTACATCCTCCGATACTACCCGAGGTTTAAGTTTTCCTATCACAAGATTCCATACCGAAGAAAGTTTTAGTCCGTCATCACGATTGAACGTTTTTGTAATTTTAAATTTCAATTGGTCCTTTTTTTTATCGTTATATGTTTTGGCGTAATGGCCACTATCTCACCTGATGTTAAGTGACGATGTGGCCCAAGATGGTAACACGCTAAACCTAGTGGAAGACTGGCTCTCAAGTGCAGCTGCCGGAACACACCTATTGGTGCTTGGCGACAGATTTTCAACTTGAGGGTGGTAGCTAGCCAGGCGGGCATTAGAAAATGCCCTACCACCATGCTATGGTTTCCTCACGATGTTTACTATCCTTGGATTTCCTATCCTAGGATAGTAAAAACAATCTGTGGAGAGGATTTTGGTTCGTGTACTTCAATTCAATGATTAGTCCCTCTTCGAACAGATATTTCGCTATGGCTGAATTATCTACAAACACATAATTCGATCATAGTGGAACATCTGCTCGAAGAGGGACCTGACCATTGGATATACGAGTATGTATATACGTCCGTCGTCATTGGTCCTTTTAGGGCATTCGGCTGTTAACGAAAATCAACGATGATTATCTTCTTTTGGACTAGTATATTTTATATTTTATTGCATCATGTTACGACGTATACGGTATGAAATTATGCCTCATTCTTCTTAATATGTGATTGAATTAATGAAAACAATCAATGCGTAAAACGAATACATTATGAAACTTATATATATATATATATATAATATATATTTGTTTGTCTCGTATGCGTTCCTATAGCATTCTCTCGATTACTATGAAACTTTGGCGATTTGTTGTGCGCACACCCTTGGCGGTTTCTATATTATACCAGTTTATTATAGATGGCATTAAAGTAGTTTTATTTTCAAGACAACGGGAATGAGTCTCTACCAATATCTAATAAATAAGTAAATCTCTAAATCTCGGCAAGAATAAGGATCTCTCCGCTCTCAGATTATTTTTATTCCCTTTATTTATTTTTATTTTATTTATTAAGAAGTAGTATAAATAGCCAGAACTTAAAATAAAGTGGTGGTGATCGATAGGGCTAGTTACACTGGCTTAATATCGATTCAATCTCCGCAAGGTCGAGTGTAAGCATATAATAACGAATATTTCGGAATACTTGTACATTTACTAATACGAATTGTTTAAAATGTCGGCTGACGGTGAAGGTAAACACCGTGAGCAATATTGAACGCTTGGGAATACACTTTTAGGGAAAATAAAGGACTATAGATGTGTCACTGTTTGTAATTGCCAATACGTCGTTATTAGACTCGTTTCTTCCTTGATCCTTTCCTCGGGAAGAGACCTTGGATATTTTATTTTTATTACTATAGCTTAAAGTTTTTTTAAGCTATATCATCGCTATAGTATTGTTGGCTTTAAGAGAGTCACCAAAAGGTTAATCCGAACATTTATTTTGTTTTTAATAAAAGCAAGAAATTTTAATCATAAAGGCGCTACATTAACCATATCTTTCATATTAATGCATGTAACAGTATGTTATAGGGATGTTGTGTTCTGTATAATATAGAAAAATAAATAATACAAAACCGAGTTGATTTCAAGATCAACAATAAATGCAATTGTTATACAAATACAAATATTTTTATTGATGATGATATCAGCCTGTAAGCCTCCCATTGCTGGGCAAAGGCAAACACAAATTGTATTACATATTTAGTAGAAACTAAGGTCCGAAACAACGCTATTCCTCTAATATGGAGGTCTAAGAGACATTTCGAATTGAACTGAAAATGGTCTCATATTGATTTCAAATTAGTGCAAATAAAAAATATAAAATTAAAATCTGTGCGTACATGTGCGTGTATGTGTGAGTGCCATGTATGTTTAATTTTACGTCTGTTGTGTGCAAGAGGTGAACCAAATCTTGAGCACGTAAAAGATTCGCTTCCCCAACAGACTTTCTAGATTAGCAACTTTTGTAATTATTTTTTCGAACCGATCATAATGTTAGTCTTAACGCCCCTGGAGACTTTACGGCTTTTACAGCTTCACCGGGCTTGGGGGCGAGCGCTTAAGGCACTCAGCCACGGAAGCTTTGCAACAACACCCGAGGGTGCCAAAGTGGCCGAACCTCGGCTCGGACTGTTGCAGCGATTGCAAATAAGTCGCGATCTGGATAATTTCCTAACATTCGATCTAAACTAACTATACATATTTCTTCCCCGTGGGAGGAGGGAATGAACATGTGTATGTGTATTTAGTAATAAAAATTTTGTCTAACTAACTAGGCAAAAAAGAAAAAAAAGGGTCCCTTACAGAACCTATGTACCTATGTGGCGTGCATGTATGTGTGTATGATGCAGTGTCATGTGTGTCTGTGATAGCTAGTGAATATAGAGTGACTGTATCGCGCGAGCGGCTGCTTGGCTCAAGGGCTCCATACCGATGGATCGGACCTAGGCTTAAGTTGCCGCAGTTGCGTGGCGGTATTAACTTTTGTCAGCCCAGAGTGCGTAGCTATTGTGACTGTTATATCTATAAGCCTGTAAATAAGCATGGTGCCTTAATATTTTAAATATAAAAATCGTCCCATAAGTATGTACCCTCGTAAAATGATTATAAATATCGGTTGTGTTATTTCCGAAAAAAAAATCCCTACATAAAATAACACTAGTGAAACAACGGGCCTTCCTTTTTTTGAAGTCTTTTATAAAATTTCATGCAATTCGAACAATAATTTATATCATTTGTATCATAATACGTTTTTTTATTGTATTTTTTTATAAAAACCATTGCGTGTCGATAAGCTACTACATAGCTGCCACAGGTACATATGATATGCCTTGAAGGCTGAAAGACTGCGACTTAACCAGTTTAGTAGGAAACCTCTTGAAAGTCGGCTCCGTTTAATTTGTATAGTTTAAACGAGTGCTTAATGTCAAGTGGCCGTTTAAAAAAAGAATCCACAAATGCAAAAAAATCCCTCTAAATAATTCCATGTCTAGGTAGGACAGACCATAATTTTTAATTCGATTATGTGTTGATTATATATATATATATATATATATATATATATATATATATATATATATAAATTGGATTTGCATCGGCTGATTCCGAGATGCGACGCGCATAAGCGAATCACTATGAAGGGTTTTTTACAATATGCATCGTGGTCGTGAGCCAGTGGGGCTGTACAGTTCTACCACCCGCTGTCAGCGTTTTCTCGTTCGTTACTCGGCAAGATATACCACATACAGGTGAGTATACCCCTTACACCTCATAATATTAGGTTTAACTCATAATGTAACCTAAGGAATATTTTATGGATGTGAAAGATCTAATGTGGCGGGTCCAACCGGCTATTGCGAAGGCGACACACAGTGGTTCAGGATTTGAAAAATATTGGACATAGGCAAGTCCGAATTTCGTTCTGATTTTGGTTTTGTAGGACAAAGGATCATAATTCAAGCACATCTAGTAATCACGCGGAGTGGTAGTGGCTGCGACCACCATACACATAGTAATAAATTAACACTGTCACAGTGATTTTCGCTTTTCGGGATCACCCAGTATATATATTCAGTAATAAATTTTTTGGTTACGCCATTATTTTTATGTCATTTTTATTTCCTTGTAATAAACCATCCTTTCATGCAAATTTTCCATATAAAATAGTTTCGATGTTTCACATCTGCCAGGCGTCCCGCGACGGGTAATTTTTATTAACACGCTTATATTAGCATCACTTGTAACTATTTATTACAATCAATGTAATAAAAACTTAGACTAACCTAACCTACTTCTAATTGTCGTATCAAAATGAAATTTTGTTTGTATACGTAGTTCGGGTGACAACACCATTATTTGGTATATTGGAGCTGATCTGATGATGGAGCCAGGAGGTGGATAGTGGAATTCATCAGTGGTTACTAGCAAACCCCTCGAGTTTAGGTTCATATAATTCGTTTTGACAAGTCAAATAGATATGGCTTGGTAATGAGAAGTTATTACTCATATAAGAATGAAAAGTTTTATAATTTTTGGTGCGTAATTAAACCTTGTTTTTTGTTTTCTATACTATTTAAACTTATAATTCTTACTTTAAAATGTTTAAGTTTATATTTATTCAGGTGTTTGTATAATAGGTGTCTATGTATTATGTGTAATATCATCGAACAAATATGTCAGGTTATTGTTAAAATAATATAAGTGATGACGTGTATAATATACACTTAGTTAGGTACTACGTGTTCTAAACATTCTTACTAAAATAACTTCTCAATATTTAAATACAAAATAAAAAAATACTATTTTTATAATTCTAAGGAATACTGTTAGTAGCGAACGAAACTAAATTTATTCAATGTTTAAAATACATCGTATTATATTAACATGAGCATTAGTAATTTAATTAACTTTTAAAAGAATATGAACGAAATAAAATATCATGAATAATAAAATAACTATTATATGTATAGTATACCATTTTAAATCTTTTCGTTTTAATTTAATTTTTACGTTACGTTACGTTACGCATAATCGCCTCCCGGGATCGGCCGATGTACATAGTATATCCACTAATCAAGTAGATCTGTAGAGATCTTTACCAGACTGTATCGCTACTACCATGCAAATCACAGTGACTCATTAGGACTAGTAATCTATGTGATTAAATGATTGGCCTTAGTTAGGATACCACTTTTACTAAAGTTGATTGTAAATAAATACAAGCGGCACATACCACGCAACATCAGCTGGCCAGCATATTTGTATTCTACTTTATATCATTCAAAAAAAAGTTTATCTACTTCAATATATCAGAAGGTCAACACGTGCCATTGATACTAATAAAAAATAATCTTAATTGATATAAAATTAAAGTATGTACCTTTGACCCGCGAGAGCGTTACAAGTCGAATATAATTGTGAATCTGAAACATCAGTCATCAAGTGTAACACGAGCCACGAGGTAGCCACGTGAAAACTTGTAGGATAAACACATCTTTTATATTTATGTTGCACTTTTAATTTACTTATCCATTGTTTTTATTTGGTAAGATTGTATTATAAACTGTCTTTTGATATAGCTAATAATAGTTTGCACATGTTATGTGATAATATTTCTACAGCGTACTACTAAAATTAGATAAGAAGAACCTACGTTAAAGCAACTACATAAGAGACAGCAATTAATAAGTGATAAAATTATTATTATTATTATGGGTATTATGAACATAATTATTAAAGAAAATATAAAATGATTAATAAACGAATTTCTAATGTATACCATTATTTACTTATCTTGTTTTGGTAGTAAGCCGACGATTTGGAAGTACAAATATGTACAAGCCATGTAATATAAGTTTTTGACGGGATCTTGATCTGTGATATTGCGGTTTTTATTGTAATTCATAAAGTTACGTTATTTGGTTATATGTTATCTAAACTTGGTGGCATTTTAGGTGATATGGTTTAGTTAATGTGCTCAAGGGAAGTAAATTAGAAATAATAACTAGAAGCATGAATTTTAAATTGCCACAATAATTCCCACAATCCCACAAAGAACCACAATGTTTGAAAAAAAAAAACTTTATAAGTTTGGCGTTGTTTTACTGATGGCATGGATTATGTTGGCTTTAGAGGCCGCTGTGGTTTGTGGCCTATTCTCATAGACCTGCGACTTAAGAAAACCCCACAAGAAAAAGCCTAACGGGGTCAAATCGCACGATCTCGGTGGCCAGTTCATATCATCTCCACATGAATTGACCATGCACTCAAATCGCTCGTGCAGAATATCTAATGTGGCATGACCTGTGTGGCACCATGTGGAATGAAACCACATGTCATTGGTGTCCATATCATCCAATTCAGGCCAAAAGAAGTTGGTAATCATCAACCTACAGCGTTCACCGTTAACGGTCATGGCCTGGTCAACGTCGTCCTCAAAGAAATATGGACCAATGACTTCGCCAGTCCAAAATCCACACCAAAAAGTGACTTTTTCGGGATGAATTGGATGCTCTTGGATCTCATGTGGATTGCTGACGTAGCCATTCGTCCAGAAATGAGTTTCAACGCTGAATATGATTTTTTTATGAAAATTTGGGTTAGTTTCCAACTGTTCAGGGTCCATTCAGCGAACACACGTCGTTGTCTGTGGTCGTTTACCTTCAAACCCTGGGTTAGTTGAATTTTGTACGGGTCCAGACCCAAGTCATTTTATAAGTAAGTTTGTTTTGTTAATATATGACCAGTTGATAAACAATACTACATGTTTTGAATTTGATATACGCACGGGTTATCGTTTTCCGGTACTAACCGCGTTTGTGCCGTTTTAAGACTTATGAAGCGGTCATGTTTTATTGTGGTCAAAGTTTTATTAAAATACAGCGTGGTCTAGAGCGGTAAGACACGATAATTATGCCCGATTGTATCGCGACCACCATACACCAAGTGTAACACACTCCAAAGTGGCACGGTTAAGAGTGTCGCGTTCCGATATCAACCGGTGTATTTTATAGTAATTAATGGGGTGGTAGGGATCGGTATCCGTTGGATCGCGACAACCATGATCATGGTTGTAAACCCGTTACAGTGACTCTTTTCGGAATTGGCCAATGTAGCCAGCTGCCGAGAGGCTAGTAGGCGTCATAACGGCGGCTGGTGATTGAATACCGATTTCACGGCGGATTGTACTATGTTTACCAACAAGTACAGTGCAGTCACTTTTTCGTGCTGCTATAAAATAAATTTAAATAGCTTAAAAAACACGCTTTAATCATGCATTAAAAATTATAAAACCTTTTAGTCTTATAATAACATCTCGTGTTACCAATCCCAATCTATTGGACTTGTTAAAACGTCGAGAGTAAAACGAAGAGTTCCACTATCCACCTCCTGGCTCCATCACCACATTGTCGTCGATACAAAGCCCAATCTATTGTACATGTCAAAACAAATCTTATGTGGCCAAACTCGAGGGGCTTATTAGTAGCTACTGAAGAGTTCCTCTATCCATCTCCTGCCTCCATCATCTGATCAGCTCCAAGATACCAAATTATAGTTTTGAACTACATATACATACAAAGTTTCATTTGATACGAAAATTAGATGTAGGTTAAAATTGACTTCGAAGATTTTAGTATTAGGTAATTTTTCTAAGTGGTATCTATTTATCGAATAAAATTTATGAATGAAATTTAGTCATATTACAATTCAAAGTACTACCTAACCCGTGCCAATATTTCGCACATTATATTATAATGTAAATAGTGTAAATAACAGCTGTCATATTAGTTAAATATGAAGCAATGATGGCTCAGTGGTACCTTGTACGACTTCGTGGCGATTGTCGTGAGTTCGAATCCCTGCAATGAGCCTGAGCTTTCGGTGAAGGAAAACATCGTGAGAAAACCATAGCATGGTGGTAGGGCTTTTTCTAATGCCCGCCTGGTTAGCTACCACCCTAAAGTTCGCTAAAAATCTGTCGCCAAGCACCAATAGGTGTGTTCCGGCCGCTGCACTTGAGAGCCAGTCTTCCACTAGGTGTAGCGTGTTATCATCTTGACCCACATCGTTACTTAACATCAGGTGAGATTGTGGCCACTACGCAAAACCCATAACGATGAACAGATTGTTAATTGATGGCGCCATGATTTTCATTAGTATACACAAATCAACAAGTTTTTAATATACGTTTTTAATAACGAAAACATGAATTTTAGACTATTTCTAATGTTTCAAAGACAGGTCAGGTCAAGAGTACTCTAAACCGACGAGAATGCATGAAAAGATTGATGAATGTTGAGGAAGCGAAAGTTGTATATCACCGTTGGGAAAGAGGCGTGATTTATGTATGTATGTTATTTTTCGTCAATAAAGGGGACTTAATATTTAAATTGATATTTGAATTATTAATTTGGATGAAGAATTAACGTACATATGGCGTTGCCAGGAAAAAAAAACACCTTTCAAAAATTATATATATGATGACCACCTATCAATCAGTTAAAACTACTTTTCCAGTCATTCCACTATGCTGTAAATAAATGTTATGTTTATTATGTTTCTGTGATAACAATCAGTTGTATTTTCACAAATGATACTGCATCAGTATATCACGTGTACAATGCTATAAAACATTTTAATCTTATCTCGGAACCATTAATATCGTTCTGGACATAAAAGGAGGATACAGACAAATGAGATTTCTTGCAATTGTACTAAAAATATAAAAAAAAAAGATTTAGAAAAATATGAATCGATATCCGACTCACCTATTTATGCCGCAAAATATCAGTGCTCACATTGAAATATGCACTGTCAAATGCTAAGGGAAGGTATGGGCTTATCACCACGCCAGCCTACGACGTATGATCAAACACCGAAAAATCAACAGTTCTAAATTTTTCCTACATACTAGATAACATTTCTCAAGCGTTCAGGTTTCCTCACTATGTTTTCGATCACCGTCAGCCGATAGGGTTACCAATTAAAATTCCGTGTGGAATGTACGCCAATTTCGAAAAAAACTTGGGAAAAAGCCGGGAAGTGTCAGTATGTATTTTGTATTGATCTTTAGTTGATAAATTGTTTTTATTGAATAGTTGAAAAAGACACGAAAATTGAAATATAATTACTTATAAGAAACATTGTCTAGAAATTTTTGGTCTATATAAAAGTAATCCGTATCTTGATATAGGTATATAGGTGTTTATAACCTGACAGTTGGTATTTATTAACATAAAGTGAGGATTGGCCGCGTAAGTAGATACCTATAATTTATTCTTTAGCTATAAGTTATAAACACTATTATGTAGCTATAAACCAGTTTGTATTATTTTAAGGATTTGGTGTAGATGTAAGACGTAATAATCAAGTATTATAATAATATCTTGCGTTGTTGAATTGTGTTGTTTTTTTTTTAATGGATTTTTTATTTACCTAATCACACGAGACATGACCGACAAGTGAGTATGTATGCATTGAAGTTATAATATAATAATTATCTTATGAAAATTGTACTGTAGTACCTGTACTAGGCCTAGCCTGTATTACAGGTACTACTGACTTCCTAAATGTTAGTAGGTAGAAAAGTGCACATGCCGACCGGGTAATTAATGATATACAGTTACATTCATTAATCGTACAATTTTACATTAATTATTGCATTGTAATAAATAAATCCTCTCTCTGAACATATTATGTTAACGACAAAAGCCATTGTGTAACAACAATTTTTTGTTAGGTCTAAGAGCTTGTTAATTTTAATATACAAGTAAGGGCCCAGATAAAAAAAAATTGTATTAGTGTTTGGAACGTTAAAAACGTTCTTCCTTCTCAAATTAAGTTAGTTAGTTAAATTAATTAAGTAAGATAGTTATCCTTTTTTATATTATTATTATATTATATAGATTGGCATTTATTGTGAAACTAGCTGTGCCCCTCAGTTTCTACCTTGTTAAATTTATTGGGACAACTCTCCACGCCGCCGCCGCGCCGAGCCTATCTTCGTACTCACTTACCGTACTTGCCTACAGCTTGCCAGATTTTTTGATGTTCATGAGTACTTAATATCTTGAATTAACCTCCCAATATATTCTTGATAGTTTGATTTATATTCGTAAAAACTTTGACAAGCTTGATTTCTTGATTGGTCGCACAATGTTAATACTAGAAATAGACATAAATTAGACGTACCGTGTTTTAGACTTAGTAAGACTAATAAAAGTTTTTTAGGTAATAGTGTTAGGTTGTATAATAAGATCCCGTCGCACATTATTGATTTGCCGGACAATGAGTTTAAGGACCATGTGAAGCAGGTTTTACTGTCAAAAGGTTACTTACATACAGTAGGGTGGATCATTATGTTAATGATAGTGATGTCTAGAAGTGACTCCCACTCTGTGCGTCCACTAAATTATTAATATGATTATTTTCTGTAAATATTATTTATATAGTTGGGAAAAAAAAGTTGAAAAATAGATAAGCCCGATCCAGTTTCTTGGCGTTCTTCTCGATGACGGGATGTTTTCCGAACCGGTAGTATAGTTTTTGACGTTCATAAGTGCCTTCTTAGAGCCTAAATTATTATTTTTTATTATTGATTTTGATACTGTTCTGCTCGTTAAGGTCGTATCATGAAGTTGTATAGTCTATAATATTTCTAAACATAAATATGTATATGCAAAAATATTTTTTCAAATCGTAATTGACATGTTCCACAAATAAGCGTGAACACAAAGAAACGATCTCTTTAGCTTTAAATAATAATATTGTATGTGTAGATTCATTGCAAACTCTGATTAAATAACAACAATAACAATATAAGGTAAATTGACAAACAGACGAGGATGTAAAATATATAGGCATAGAATTACCTACTCGAAACCACATGTTTTTTAGTCCATAGAAGTTACTCATCTATGTATTGAATTGAAGAAAAAAAAAGGAAATTCATTGTGTATTTGTCAACTAAAAAATAAAGTGGAAAATAACATAGAGATTTATTTACCATATTGGTATGTAATAATGAATCATTTGCTATTTTCCAAACGAAAAATACATTTTACCGTAGTTAACATTCAGTAAATTACTTACGAAATATATTATGAAGACTTTTTAAAGATTCGTAAACATATTCTAGTCACGTTTAATAAGGATAATAAATAAAATAATATGTGTCATAATGTATGTAATAGTACATTTAGTGACTAGGTATGAAACAAGACGATTTCAGACGAGGGTGAATTGGCTTTCTTTTGCAACTTTGTACATACAGTCGTTTTCGAGAAAAAGTCTCTTGACATACGGTCCGACAGTCAACCAGCTAGTCAGACAGACGGAAAACAAAGTGATCCTATAAGGGTTCCGTTTTTTTTTTATTTTAAAGTACGGAATCTTAAAAAGTATGCCTATTGATACTTAAATCATATTATGTAAATGTACTTATACAGATAAGTACATTTCACCCGTGTTAAATGTATTCGACAAACTCTCCACGACGCCGCTGCCAACGCACCCGTACAACCCTATCATTGTTCCACTTCGTATGCTTGCCTACAGCTTGCCAGATTGCTTGACGTTCATTGTTACTGCTCCTCTCATTATGGTCGTAGTGTGAAGTTATATTGCCTATAGTATTAATATTCCACGTGAATTTGTCTATCATATACAAAAATATTTTTTTCAATCTGACTGGTAGTTCCAGATATTAGCGCGTTTAAATAAACAAACAATCATACAATCAAACAAACAAAAAAGTCTTCCTTTTTATTATATTATTATGGTTAAAAAATAATTGTTAAGTGGTTCTTGAGTTATAAGCGTATCAACAGACAGACGGACACACCGAGATACATTAAAGAATATAAGGATAATATATAAGCAATATTTATGTAAAAGACGGTACGTCAATGTACGGTAGTTGTAATGTAATCAGTTCGGAACCCGCAGGGCGCGAGTTTTACTTGCTACTTGTCCGATTATTTTGGTACACAACAACTGGAAATAAAAAAAAACTTGCTAATCTACATAAATAAAATGATTGAGGTTTGCCGTTGTGCTCCCATCACGCTATAACTACTGGATCGATATGTTAATTTATTGTTTATTTTACTCCTTAGTTGGTCCTTAAAAAAGACAAATTATCTTCATCTTAATTTATTAAAAAGTTGTTTAGGTTTTATGAAACTACAATTTTTATAAACACTATGCCGTCGCACACAATTTTACTAGCCGCGGGCACAGCTAGTAAATTAATTGGTAATTAATTTAAAATAGCCGCTCTGAAAAGTATGTATTTTCGCCTGGTCAAGGTATTAACACTTTGTACGCTTGTATAGGCTCCACATTAATCAGTTCATTTCAATGTTATTAAACATGGACTTAGATTGCGAAGTCAATAACCTAAGACATGCAGGTACTGAGATGCGACCACATAACATAAATATCTGCCGCGAAAGCACTGAGGCGCTTTCATTCTAGATGACCGTGTCACTCAATTCCTAGCAATATGGTTTGCAAGAAAATTTGCGCCATAAATAATTTATTAATAATAAAATGTATTTTCTATATATATATTAGCTTCACTTGAAACTAACTAACAAACAATGTAATAAAATCTTTGTAGTTAATTTTAACCTACTTCTAATTGTCATTTCGAATTGAAACTTTGTATGTTTATGTAGTTCTGATGACGAAACATTATAACTTAGAGTTGATCTGATAATGGAGCCAGGAGGTGGGTAGTGGAACACATCAGTGGCAACTAGTAAACCCCTCGAGTTTGGGCTTATATGATTTGTTTTGACAAGTCCAATAGATTGGAGTGGAATCGCTGATTTATGATTTATAATACCTTCAGTATACACAACATTTTTATCGGGCGGCCAGGGTTATGCGTCACAACTCACACGGCTCGTTCGCGCCACTACACCTATACTCATAGGCCCGAGCCAAATTATTATTTTTTTTTAATTTTACATATCTCTCATTTTTTTTGTACAAATAACATGCTATAAAGGGCAAAGTTTATCTACATAATATTGTATTGATGATGAAGTGACTTTCGCTCGTGAGGATTAAAATGCCATGCCTAATAATAATGCTCATAAATCACTTTTCAATGTTTAATAAAACTTTGTGACAAAATACTTTATTGTGGCTTATGTATAAGAGATAGGCATATGGTATCGTACTAAGGAGCAATATTTTTGTAGAACATTGTATTTACGTATCACTAACCATTACGCTAGCGCACGAGGATAAATCAGTTAGGGTGCGCTAAGTCTTCCTACTTACTTAACAAAAATCGGTATTTAAGGCTAGCTGAGAGGTGTAGCCTAATGCTAAATAACCTATACTGTTCCTCGTGAATCTGGCTATCATATACAAAAACATTTTTAGAATTCGACTGGCAGTTTCAGAGATTAGCGTGTTTAAACAAACAAACAAGCAAAAAAAACTCTTTTGCTTTATTATAATATTAGTATAAATAATAGTTCCTATATTCGTGGAAATCACCTTTCACAATACACATCAAAAACATTTGATAGGTCAACATAGCTGCAAGCAAACCCTAGTGGGCTAAAGTTCAAGACAGGAGGCCATTAGTATATATAATAAGTGACCCTGAATTATAGCTATGAAAAGCAAACTTCAATGGACATTGACAGTAGGTGTTTGCCAATGTATTTCGATACAATGTAATTGTAGTGCAATATAATAATACGAGATAGAATTAAATGCTTAGTTTTGTCAATTCTATTTCATAAAATTGTTTTTATTCTCTCTACTGACATTACATTTTTGATCAGTCAGTACGAGACGGACGGACGACTTATGTTGATGCGTCAAGTTATCGTAGGTACGTGCCGGTAACATTTAGATCCGTTTTTATATATTTTATTTTATAAATTTGGTTTTTAATGCAAATTAAACAATCGATCAGTTGGTGCAATTTAGAATAGAATAATTTTAATGTTAACAAAATAAGAGAGATTTTACCTACAGTAGGGGATTCTTTTAGAATATCTTTGTTCGCAAACGTCTGTATAGAATAAATGACACAATTATGAACTCTTTGAAGTTGTTGTTTTATGTCACAAACTTAGATTAATAAGTATTAGTCTACGCTGCGCTCCAAAGCGGAGGCCAATCATTAATGTAAGATCACTAATAATATACCTATTTAGTTTTAATATATGTTTGTAGTAATTATTTAATTTATGTGGCCTCTAAATTCCTCGTTTACTTGGTGTATATGCATACATGTGTTAACTTGTTTATCTCGTAACTCTTTTCCCAACTACAACAGTACTAAAGTTTTATCCTCGTGCTCTTTTTCCCTGTAGGCCTTTCACAGCATATCAGGCTATTAAGGAGCATAAGACAGATGGTATTAATGTCAGCAGGAATCAAACCCGTAATATAATAATACCCTTAGTTTTTATCAGATACAGTGGCATCTAGTCCACCAGGTATTTTTTTGTCTATTAGTAAAATATACTAGGTTTATCGCGTTTTTCGAACTGTGTCAATCTCCAGGTCATTTCATTACGATTGGTTCAGAGGTTTTAGTCGTGAAAAGGTAACAAACAGACCGACAAAGTTACTTTCTCATTTATAATATTATAGTGTGGATTTACGAGGAATTGCGCAAGTTAATCGTTAGATAAATTAATTATATATAAGTCAGTTTAATGGTAAAGTTATTTATGCGCGATGGTTATATTAGTATTTGGCCAATTAGTTTTTTAATAGCTCCACATAATTTAATATCTGAAGAGTTTTTTTTGTTTGATTGTTTGTTTGTTTGTTTTAAAGCGCTAATATCTGGAACTATTAAGATTACATTAAATCATTTAAAAAAAAATGCATTATCATTTGTAACAGAAGTTATGGCGAGACTAAGTATATAATATAGATAGGAGACTAAAATTTTTTATCTTTTAAAAAGTACAACTTTTTAATAAATTTAATTTAATTACATTGTTTGTAATTATGAAGTTGCTGGTATTAAGTGTCCATTTGGACATTGAATTATGTGTTCGCGTGCTCAAATTGTACACGTTCGAGTCGTAATTGTCATAAATGTTGTGACTGCCGTGTGTAAATGTACAAAAGTACGGGAACTAAATAGATCATTAAATGTAATGTGACAGAGAAAAAATATTCATGCATAATTAAACATTGTAATCGACGTATGTGAAGGATAATAAACATAATGGAAAAAATATCTATATAATGGTATATTCCTGAAGTTATTCTTCTTTTGGCGCGTTAAGTAGCGTCTAAAATTGAGAGCTGCGCGCGCATTTTGTCACCGAAGTGCGACATTATGAAGTTAACCATGAATAATAATAACTTCAATTCATTTTACTGGCTTTTATTGTTTTAATTGTGCAAAAATAATGTAATGTTGTATAAATAAAAGTTATATTAATTTAATTAAAAAAAGGCAGTGAAATAATTTACATTATTTTCATTTATGACTAATACTAATCATGTACATGCACGCGTGATAAAAATTTTACAGTTATTTTTGTTTCTTTAAGTCAATATCTATACATACAAAATTTTTTTTAGGATCCACAATGTTCTGTAAAACTACTTATTAAGTATTCATATAATAAAACAATATATTTTTATTTATTTAAAATAATGCTATCAATCTGTTTTGTTTAGTCTAGTATCATACAAGAACTACTTAAAAGATTTCGATTAGGGCTTAGTAAACGAGATCTGAAGTTCCCAGAAGTAAACTTCCGTTCTAAATAATAAAGTCATTTCCGAGAATTAATAAAAAACTATATCGCGTTTCCTGTGATACCTAGCGATTCAGGGCCGCGATTGTGAGACTTGAGTGAGACTGGTTTTCGCAAAACACGCGTATTGCTGTTGTTTTTTTTTCATGACATTCAATTTTATTATTTTCTTGTATACTATAAAAACGATTTTAGTATCAATATACAATATGCATATGGTATGAAATATTTATAATATATGTGACGTTAATAAACTAGAAAAACTGTTTGACTCAAATTGCAACTCGCTTAATGTAATTATACGTACCTATATGGCCCTTTTTTAACACTAGCAAAGTCATTGATAATTGTGTGAATTATCACTATATGGGTGTAAGTCGAACACTTATCAACTGAATATAAGTATCATTAGAATCATATCAATATTTCTGATAAGTTGAGGTGATACACAATAGAATAATATATATATATATATATATATATATACGTTGGTTGTGTTATTATGTGTCATTCCCGTTGATTTGCATCATTCATGCGGATACTCTGATAAGAGCTCCGTTAATATCTCATATGTAGTAAATTAACAGAGAATTGAAAACTTTATAAAATCCTCGAAGTCTTTATAATTGGCAATAAAATTAAATTGGCTTTTAAACCTACGTCGGAGTTGGTTTAATGTTTCATGATAAGCACGTTTGATAACGTACTCACTCTATTGATCAAGCCTTTGATAGCGATGGTTGAACTTAGGGTCACAATAATATCGTCGGTTAAAAGTAAAACTCATTAAGCGCAGTAAATTATTATATAATATAATGATTAATAAAGTATAATATAATTATTATTCATGGCAATATCAGTGACCACTTAATTACAAATTACACATAAGTAATTTGTACTATGCCAACTGAAACAGTTGGTTTTAATATGGATAACAAACCCTCTACAAAAGTCCATACTGTAGAATCTTAACTCATGATCTTCGACTAAAGAGCAGGTCTATTACTATTGCCCAGATTTTAATTACAATTTTTAACGATTGTAATGTAACAAGATGGTGTAATAACACTGAAAAGGGAGTTGATACTGCATCATACTGGTGCGATTTATTTTTAACTCGAACACTAAAAATACTTTATCAAAATGTTATAACATTGTGATGATACTATAGCTTGGTGATTGAGCTTCTACTAATGCCTTTCCGGTTAGCTACCACTCTCAAGTTGAAAAGCTGTCGCCACGCACATTTAGGTGTGTTCTGGCAGTTGCGCTCGAGAACCAGACCTTCAAGGATTAACGTGTTGCCATCTTAGGTGGCATCGTCACTTAACATAAGGAGAAATACTGGTCAAACTTATAAAGTATAGAAAAAAGTTTCATCACGATGCAGGATTCGAACATACATCGATCGACACAATGTCCGTACGCGCAATCATTGATCCAACATAGCTTTTTTTATTGACTTAACGTTTTGACCTTATTACATAAGCCGCTGTGATTATTTTGGCTGATAGCTCTAAGTTAAAGCTTTGACCCGACGTAGACAATGTCAGGGCTTACGCTTATTAACGGTTATCGACTTTAAAATTATTTTCAAGATTAATTATAGCAAAATCACGACTTATTGAAATGTAATTCTAGCATGTAACGGAACTAACTGTACGTGCAAACTGCCGTCAAAATTCATTAGTAATCGTCTATTGAAAATAGAAGGTATGAACCTTGAGTTCTCAGATAAATAGGAACACGATTTCAAAACACTATTAAAACATCAATTCATTTAGACATTCTTACTTAACGTTTTAATTTAACGTCTTGATTTTAATCACCTAGAATCCTGAAATATTTCTGTCGTCATAGTTAACTTTATTGCTTTGTTATCACTCGTAGCGTCTGAGAGATAAATTATCTTATGTTTAAACTATCAATTGTTTGTATAGTTTTACATATAATTCTAGTGAGCACTTTGTTTATAGGAGTTATAAAAGTGGACAGTATTTAAAACGCCATTTACAATATTATGACTTATATGAAGAAATAACCGACATTTTTCTATCAACATATTTAATAATATTTAGTTTTAATCGATGACAATATATGTATAAATACTTTACGCGAATACCTGTTGATTGTCGTACCCTTTTGTTCTTATGAACTAGAGTAATGTACTTACATGTTCGGGATAATAGTAAAAATCACCAAAAAATTCATTACAGTAATTCCTCACGTGGTATTTAATGCAGCTCAAAAGTTCTCCATACATAACGTTTTGCTCACATAACATCGATGGGTACCTGCATATTACCTTTTAAATATAATTAATGTTTTGCGTTCACATTTTTTACTGCGCTCGGCCATAACTTTTAAGTTCGAGTTGATTTTACAATTTTTAAAGTACTTTTGTATGGACATTTTCGAAAGCGAAGATCTAGCCCTCATTTCTCTTAACTATCTTTTAAATGAAACTTTCGAATAGGGATAATATCATTTTAACTTTTTGTCAAATAAATAAATTTTTGTTCTGATCGAAATCTTGATTCTATTGTATACATTTCTTGAAATTATTGTGGTTTCCATAAAGAATTGCAAAAATACCTAAAATGCTGCAATAAAAAGAACAATATATAGATAATACAGTGTTTATATAACATGTGGTAATCAATCAAGTTTTAATAATATAATCCGATTTAATAATGGGAATGTCGTCAATTAATACGTAAACCTGATATAATTAAGCTCTTTCAGACTTACATTACGGAATATACTATAATAGTCAAAGTATTGTAAATTGAAAATATTTTATTAGTATTATATTATTTTATCATTTCGGTCTTATTTCCATTTTAATTTGTGAAAGGTCATTAATACATTTTCTGGAGAAATCACTTTTAATTAATACAAAGGTATCGATGACGTAGCTAATAGCTTAAATTTATTTATAATCAATCATGTGCAGTATAAAAAAAAAGTATACCTAAGTACGTAATTTTTTATCAATTCAATAAATCACGGTCAAGATAATTATTTTAGTATTTTGTTATCATCGTTAATAACACGTAATTATCTGATTGATTATATGAATTATATAGGGCGTCATTGATGTGTCAATGCTTAGTATGAAATGGAAGTAATACATTGGAGCATTGATTTCTATTTTTACGGTGTGCTGCTGGATTTAAATTTATTAATTATTTGGTATGATTTGTTTAATATAATATTATTATTAAATTATATTTTATTAAATTCATCCGGTTTTTACTTATATTATCACTATGTTGAAGAGTTTCTCGTTTTACTAATAATATTTCAAGATGTCTATTACTTATATTAATTTACTAAAATTATATTGTTCTATTTTTATTACAGGATTTTTCATTACTATTCCTATTTATTTAGTAAATATATTTTCGTTACAAGTTATTATTTACATTTACTTGATTTCTTACAATTTACTTATTATAGGAACCATACAAAAAATTGTGATATAAATAAGTCGCAATTATTTTATATATATATATATATATTTTATGTCACTTCTTTTATATCTGATCAGAACTATTTGTAATTAAAGTGTTCTGATGATAACAAAAAAAAATTAGGTGATTTATTATGTGAAGGTTTTTTAAAGTTGGTTGCAGCCTGTATATCCGTGGAAACAGTGGTACTAATTATATAAACATCGTAGAAAGTTTTATGACTGTTTAATATTTATGAACTGGTTTTTACCAAAATATATTTATGGTGTAGTGCATTGCATTTTCACCTCGCAGTAGAAACTTTCGTATAGTTGGCGTGCGGCGCGTCGCGTCGTCGTAGTTACTAGTTCTGTGATACCGGTCATCTTTTGAATGCACACTGTGTGCCGATGTTGTCCTTACGAGAGACATTTAAACATTCCGCACGTATTCCAGATTTTCTTACCTCGTTCGGCAGGTGCATTGATTAAGGTCGTTTCGTGCACTTTACCAACCTTCCGATTATTATGATTATTTTGAAATATTTTACAATTAATCTCTATATATTGTCTCTCAAGGTTGTTTTCTGTGGCAAAGCCATATCTCCCTTAATTATTCATGAAAATGGATGATTCAAACAGAATTTTAAATCTTATGTTTTCCGCTATTCCCTAATGAAAATATATTTTATTATGATGTTTGTTAAATTCTTTACTTTCTATAATGCGCGAAATATTTGGACGGGTTATACTAGTATAGTTACTGTCTTTCAAACAGCACTAGATGTTAATATAAAAAACGCATAATTTCATCATGTCATTGGTACTATTGAGATATAATTACTTTACGAGACTATTGAAAGCCTACAACTGTACAAATTCCTACTACCTAAGTAAATACATATTAACATAATGCATTAGCATATATGTATAGTATACAGCCAAGTGACCTACTATGTAATTGCATATTTAAAGAGCATTTAAAGTCAAGATAATTAATATTGCTATATGTTGAACAGCCATGTTATTATATTTTTAATTTATAACTTATAATAAAATCCTCATAATTATAGTACTTTGATTAAATTAATTTTTAGCCTTAGAAAATTAGAAATATAATATGTAAACGTATTAGGTTTATTACATGTACACATATGCAAAATTTATTTACATATAGTTTTGCATTAAGTAGAATTTTTAATTAAATGTTTGGCTTTACATTACTAGAATATTCAAAGTTATAATAATTCTTTTGGTGCGTACAGTAGAGGGTAAAGTTGCGAGATGCGCGCGCATCGTGTGACAGAAGTAGTTATGATTAAGCTTGCCATCAATAATAATAATGTGATTTCAGGACAGTTTTTTTACACCAAAGGATTATAACTTCTTAGAGCGTATTATACGAGTATGTAATTTTTTTCTTCTTCATGGAGTGTTAACGATTGTTTATTTAGTTGAATTCATGATTGTAGTCAATTTCGTATCTCGAAAATCGTAACCTCAATTTTAAGTTGCGGATGGAAACTCTGTTATCGCATGGCCAAACCAGATTGACAGGTACAAGAGGCTCCGAAACTTGTCTCGTCCAATTAATAGTAAGACGATCATCGATGCCTATACGTCTTCTGGTTAATACTGTATTCGTTCAAAATCAGTCTGTCTCGCTAAGGTAATCTCTGAATTTGTTGTTGTTGGTTTATAATTTTAGTAGCTGCACCCGTGTTATTTTATTTTTATTCAACAAAGGTGACAAACAAGCATACTGCTCGTTTGATGGTAAGCGGTTACCGTATCCTATGAACGCTTGCAATACCATAGGTATCACTAGCACGTTGCCGACCTTTAACCACCCCTACCCCAAGGAGCTCTGGAAACCTTACTCACCGCAGGAATACAACACATGGTTATTTAGCTGCGATCTTCTGTAGGATGGTGGTATTCCACCAGTCGGGCTGCCCCAAGTACAGAGAAATCTCCTAAGGAATTTCTACCTCTCTGTTAAATTTATTTGACCAACTCTCCAACGCGCCGCCACCATCGCACTCGTGTAGGCTACACGTACGTGTTTTTCTCACTTGCCATGCTACAGCTAACGTCTACAGCTTGTCAGGTTACGTGACGTTCATACTCACTGTTCCGCTCCTTAAGGTCGTAGCGTGAAGTTATATAGCCTATCACCTATATACTTACCTATATAGTATAGTAGTATCACTATATAGTTATCACCCTCATTAATAAATGGGCTATATAATGCATAAAGAATTTTTCAAATCTGACCAGTACTTCCAGAGCTTAGTGCGTTCGAACAAACAATTTCTTTAGTTTTATAATGTTAGTATAGATTATATAGGTTTTCTTAAAGTAATCCTTCGTTGACTTTGTGATGGTCGACGTTGTTTACGTGATCGTGTACATAAGAATATAATTGTTGTGTTTGTTATCGCATATCAGTTACGCTCGTCTTATCCCAAATCAGTTCAAATCAAATTTACCAGCTGAAGGAGTTAACAATAGAATTGGTTGTTATATTGAATACTTCTGTGTAACTATATAGGTGCTTCAAGATTTTTCTTTGAATTGTCCAATGTTATAAAAGTATTAAGGTGAGTTTGTATATAAAACGTATTATAAAAAAAAAGTTTTATAATTTTTAGTACGTAATTAAAGCGTGTTTTTAGTTTTTTTTACATATACATTTTTTAACTCTTTAAATGATGATTCATGTTACATCGGGCAAGGGACGGACCGGGCCCGGGCCAGTGTAAGATGAATCATCCTTAACACTTTTATATTTTTTGTACAATAGAACTGACGACTAAATATTCATTAAAATGTAAGTTACATTCACTTTAATAACCGCGTAAGTTGAATGACCTTATGAACTACAAATAAGTTAATATCTTTGAGAATCTGTCTAGTACAACTATACATAGACCGTTTTATTAAAAGAGATCCATGTAATTTTTATTAAGTAGTAAAAAACGTATATGTACTCGATTTCATTATGGATAAAAACATAGCGTACCAATTGGCAAGTACGGGAGATCAGGTTGCCTTTTATAAACGGCAGATATGTCTAGAAAGTAGATCAAAACGCATTTCAAAAATTGATATGTTTGTTGGCTAATGTTCATTGTTTTTCTTTGCCATATTATTTAATAATCAATGTGTAGTAATTTATATTAGGTGCTTAAGAAATAAAAAACTGTCAGAGGTTTTATAACCGATTCATACTCTTAACCATAGAGTAAGTACATTTAATTCTGACGTCCTTGGTAACTATGGACTATAAAATCTATTTTCTACTTTATATTATTAACTATAAAAAGCTACACACATCAAACCCGCCGACCCATGTTGGCGGGTTAGTCGGCGACTTCACATCGTTGCAAGTCGGAAAACTTTGCCGGCGACATGTCGGTGACACGATATGAACAACTTCGTCTCCGGTCTTAATCACTGACTATTGTTAAGACACGTTGTGTCTTTTTAATCATTCAGAGTAATTAATGTTCAACATTTAAATATGAAAAATAATAGTGATCTAATAATAGCAGATTGTGGAGTTATTATCGCTCTGTCCGTTCCGAGGACACGAAACTGTTAGGTTACACCAAGTTTATTGAGTTGTTACATTAATACTGAAAAATTAAAAGATTTGAAGGCACGCGAGTGTACAAATTTTTATACATTAAAAAAACATCATTTTAAACATTAATGAATATTGTTGGACACAGAACATTAAAAAAAATGAAACTTCAGAAATGCAGCTTTCCCAATAAACAGTTTGCAAAGACGTTTTTATAATCACTATTTAGAGTTCCATAATAACATAACTCCTTTGAATGATAAAGATTTATTAAATTGAAAGTTGTTTCATTGTTTCACTCTATATTTCGAAATAAACACCACGTCTCTACACGTCGAATGTCGTTGGTCAACTGAGTGTGTTGTGTATGTGTACACAAGCCGCCGACATGTCGTCGAGTACACTTCGTGGATACAAGTTGTCGAAATGTGTGTAAAAAATAATGTCGCCAACACTAAGCTTCAGGGCTATGTCGGCAGGTTCGGTGTGTTAAGCGCATAAGATTTTCGTTCTTAATCTCTTTTTATTATTTTAATTTTATATTTTATCTATATCAGTACTGTTTAAAAGTAAACCGACATAACAGATTGAAAATTTTTGTCTTTAAATTCATTTTAATCTATGAAGCCCTATTTCCTGATACATTCTAAAAAAAGGTTTGAGAGGAGTCTGATGAATTGTCACGTATGTTTTATTGCTGCTATTTATTATTCCTGGGAATGAATACAAGAATGTAATATATGTGCTCAAAAGGTGTAATATTTTTTTTATAAACACGATCAAGGATAATGTAAGGGTAATGAATGTGTGGCATACGTGAGAATATTCGTGTTTTCATAAAATAAAAATAAATCAAATGTAATATACATAAATTGAAATTTATAATTTCGTAGGTATATAAACAATAATTTAAACAAAATTTTCCCTAACGTGCAACGAAAGATCTTGCTTTAAGCCGACTGTATCCTTGTTTATTAGTTATGTCTTTATAATGAGGACCTAGTGTTTCATGATGTTTTTGTGGCGTATTTTTGTTTGTAAATTTTAGAATTGATTTGTAATGCTTGAATGACATAACAAATATGTAATTGCTAATAATAACTTGGTGCGGTTAAATATGTATGGAGAGGTATTTAGATCTAATTATTAGTAACTAGATATGCAAGCGGCTCTGCTCGCGTGAACTACTGAAAAAATCTTTTTCTAAAATAAAAGTAGCCTAAGTTACTCCTTATAACATCAGCTATCTGCCAGTGAAAGTCTCGTCAAAATCAGTCCAACCGTTTCGGAGATTACTTGAAAAAAAAAACAAACAGAAAGACAAAAATTAAAAAAAATTGTACATACAGTACCTACATACTTTCATATTATGCATTTAATAAAAAATTGTAGTTTTCCATTATTATGACATTACAAACAGACACTTAGATTTTATTATTTTTGTATAGGATATGTAATAATTTGTTAGGTAATTTTTGATTATATCTCTTGTGGGTTTTAGACACGTGTAAGCAATATAGCAAGGTTGGCTGATGGTTAATTTCGACACCTATACTGCGTCGTTTATTTTGGAATTGAAATTTGTAACACTTTTTCCTAAACTTACTAAAGATACCTAACACAATGAATGTGTTTGGCTTCTATAGTTTATGTGATTATTACTTATTGCCTTTGTTAAATGATTAGGTAATATCTCTTATCTAAACCTTTATCGGTAGGTACCTCTTTGTAATAGTTGCTTAGATTGCTTTTTGAACGCGCTTCAAAGACGTGCATCAGTTATGTTTTCTTTTTTTTTTAATGGTAACGTCTGTTCATTCGCGATTATGCCAATGTCACGTGGATATAATATTTCTTTAATCTTTAGAGTTCAACAACGTTTTAACAAGACGGACAGATTTATATAATAAGCATAATGTGTAGAAAAATCTTTTATGACTTTTATACCACAGAAAATGCACTAGAATTCTGAAACACGAATGTTGCTAAGCAATACATATCTGTACCTTATTCCAGCTTGCGACGTAACGTCTCATCCGGAAATGCAATCATTCTCAGTACCGACTACTGTGTACATAAGTTCACGATGTGGCATCGTGTAAATTTTAATCCGGAACTAATTATGCACTTATAAGAGATAAATCAAGAAACTACCTTGTGTTTAGCACTATTCCTATTTACGTGATATGTTTGTATACAATGTTCCCTATATTAATTGAAGAAGATCGATAAGAAGAAGAGATTGAGAATTGAAGAGAGATCAACTTAGTTTTGTATCCGTCTCTATAGAGTATTGACGAACAAAGACCAACCAGCATATACAAAAACATGTCTTCAAAATCTTTACATATTAAAATTAATAGCAATAACACAAATTATGAATGTCATTTGTTATGTATATTTATATTTATGCATATAAATTATAAATAAGAAATGAACAATATGCGATACCATTTTAATTTTTAATATGTAAGGATAAATTTTCATTTATATAAATAAAATTAAGTTACGGCTGTACCTATTGCCTCATCACAAGTATAGCAAGATTTTTCAGAGGCCATCCCCCATCTTTCTCCCATTCCCACCATTCCCCCATCTTAGCAGGTTACTCTGGTAGACTTTGCATAATAACTCCGGAATATTGCATAGGATATCTTACATTTTTTCGCCAATATTATATTTTATTTAAAGAACAGATTTTTTAATGAATACTAGCTGTGCCCACGGTTTCGCTCGCGTGGACAACAGAAGGCATCGTAATATGTTGAAACTTTAATATATAATTTTTAATGAAGATATCAAAAACAATTTTTACAAGGACCAATTAATTATCTAAGGAATAAGGAGAAAGGAACAACAAAAAAATGTTTAATTTAAAATCTATCCAGTCGTTTTTGCGTGATGTGCGCACAACGGCAAACCTCAATAATTTTATTTATATAATAGTAATCTATACATGTTATAAAATAAAGGCTTCCGCCGCGCCTGTCTGTCTGCCAGTCTGAATGCGATGAACCGAAAAACTACCGAACCGATTTTCATACAGTTTTCATAAATGGACGGAGTGATTCATGAAGAAGGTTTAGGTGTATTATTAATTACAGTTTTGTGTAAATTGGCTGAAATATTACTATGATTGTTGAAAATGTCGGAAAAAATCAGCCGATTGGGAGCTTTACAAGCGTGCGCCGCGTAAACCAATAGAGTTATATGTATTAATCTGCTACCCATGCGAAACTGGGGCGAGTTGCTAGTAATATATATAACATACGATAAGTTTTTATTAACATGAAAAAAGTATTAGGATATGATTCTTGATAATGACTACCTCTCATTAAAATAGGGTTGTCCACTTGACGTAGTACCAATACCAATTTAAACGGTTATCGAAATCCTAACAGTGAAAATGTTGCGTATCATTTATGAAAGAAAAATAATATGTTTGTTTGTGTATTGGAGATTATTAATATATATATATATATATATATATATATATATATATATATATATATATATATATATATATATATATATATATATATATATATATATATATATATATATATATATATATATATATATATAAGTAGAGTATTATTTCACTTTGTATCTACTCGAGGAAAATAAAAAAGTTTTTGTATAAATAAGTTTTCTTCCAAGTTTACTAATACATAAATTTAAAATGTGTATTTTACATGAGTATTTTATAGGAATACAGGTAGGTAAATCGAGCATCTAAAGATATAGACAAATTTATAAGGTAATTTTTGTAAGATTGTTTTTGCATCCTGTAATACGTATGAGTAATATTTTCAGATTCATGGTTATTTCAGTTGTATGGTTTTTATAGGTATGTATTAATGTGTCAGTTAAAATAATGAAGGTATAAAATAGTGTAATGGTAAGAAGACATTCATTAAGTATCGTGATTCGATAGAGTGAGGACGTCCTCTACGGTTTCTTAGATTTTATTTTCTTTAATAGGTAATGTGTGAAATTATTTTTTATTTTAATTAATATTAATATTTTGAAGCACCAATATTTAAATAATAATCAGCGCAGGCAAGGTAAAGGCATAAAAAAATTGAATTCAATACTGCGTATAAATAGAATGTGATATGCAAATCGTAAAACATAATATTATGTTCACTTTTAGTGCTTGTGTTTACGGTACATTAAAATAATGCCATAAAAAGTAGAATTGATTTATTTCATTACTACGAGTACTATTGTTTCGAAGACCATTTACATTATACATATATTTTATTTACACTGAATATATCGATCACATGTGAAGAAAACATAAATACGGTTTTTGTCAGTTTCAGTTGGTATTGTTTCATATTTCTTATAAGCGTGATCTGTTGTTAAAATATTTTGTTTTAGAATCTTACATTTGACTGTGATCGAGTTGTCGTGGAAAGTTATGACTAATTAAATACGTTTGTTATGTTTAATTATAAATTAACTAGCGACCCGCCCCGGCTTCGAACGGGTGCAATACTACGGGATACTAAATGTACCTACCTACCACAGAATGTCCTTATAACCAACATTTACAGCTTTTTTGTCATTAGACAATACAAACATGTTTTGTTTAGAGGTTACTCTTGAAAGAGCGACATATAATTGACCATGGTACATAGGGTCGGTACCACCGCACTTCCCTACATTTTAAATCTGTAATATCTTCGGGAATATTCATATAAATTACATGCTGTAAATGGCTATATTGATCTATATTAAATGGACAATGTATTTAAGGTACTTAATTGGATAAGGATTAATGCTGTATTGCTTAAAATCACTTCGTAAATAAGCCATTTTTTCCCGTAAAATGTAAAGGATAAAAAATGGTTATTGTGGGTTATCCTTAAGAGATAGACATATACCATCGCGGACTTTTTTGTTGACCTTTTTAAGGTGTACAATACTGTAGTACATTATTTTGATTTATCTCGTGGGGTTCAGCCAGCGTTTGCAATGTAAGCGCAATAAATGTGTTTATTTACGACATCACATTAGAAACCTCTAAATTTACCAGTGTTTCTCTACAATATTATGCATGTATTATACATATAAATCTTCCTCTTGAATCACTCTATCTATAACGCTTCAAAATCCGTTGCGTAGTTTTAAAGATTTAAGCATACATATGGACGGACAGAGCGACACGACTTTGTTTTATACTATGTAATGAAATGAAGCACATGGCGGATTTTAAATGAATTTAGCTACATCTGGTTCTCGATTTGATATGGAAACTCGTATAAACTCATGGACCACGTCAAGCCAACCTGACGACGAACTAATGATCGCTAACACTAATAAAATTATCGGTAACGATTCTGTGCCTTCCACCAGGAAGAAGCCATTATGGAGTAGTAAGCCAATTCTGTTATTGGCATTGTTATTATTTCTGTCATGACAGCAAATAATCGAAGTATATTACGATACTGCATATCGGTTGGGCCGTAAGGTAGTAGAATCAAGGAACGATATGATAATACCAGTTTACCTTGATAAAGCGAACGGTGGTTTAAGACAAATTTTGTTTATATATATATTGTTATATTTATAAGCAGTTTTACATATTCACCGATCAGTCGGTGATACAGTCAGACGTGTATTGGTTTTTTGAATTCGGTTTTACAAAATGCACGGTATTTACAACAATATTCTTCTGCCTTTCAGGTCCGATTTGTATTTTTTCCATTAGATACTTACTATACACAATTGTTTAGTTCAAAGTTGTCAAGTTCAAAATTGTTGTACAGATTTTTTTAAACATAAAATATAATCTTTTATTTGTTTTTAATTTATTTATTTTTCATTTGTCTACAGATAAATAAGGATACAAAGCAAGATGGCAGGAGTTAAATCAGTATTCGAGCCGCTCGGGGATCCGTGTGCAATCTCTAGTCATAGAATAAGCATGTGTTTAGTTTTAATTTTATTATTAGGTATGTATTGAGTTCTTACTTTATACTTAAGTTTGTAGTGAAAATTATTAAATATAATAATGCAGTTGATAAACTTTACTCTTCGTTTTGAATAGAAGATCTCGTTAACTTTAGCGTTAATTCATTTAATATCTGCAATATAATTAAAACGGATTGTTTGTATCCTCTAAAACGTAATTATTTAATAATTGATATAAATATTTCAAAGTTGAATTCTGCGTACAAATTTACTATTTTTAAGGCAGAGGTAATATACGTTTTTATCATGCATACTGGTTTGTTTTCAGGTGTTCCAAGTGCACATTCCCAGATAGAAAAAATGTACATTGACTTATCTGATCTGAACATCCTTGTTGATGAAACACATCTTTTGAAATTAGTACAAATGTGAGTATATACAATATCTTATAATATAAATGTGAATGTACGTTTGTTTGAATGTTTGTCCACCAATCACTAAGCGTGGCTATACGGATTCTAATGAAATTTGGCAAAGAAGTCGATTGTATACTGGAGTAGGACATACGATACTTTTTGTTTCGTCTAGCGAAGCAGGCGAGTAGCAAGTAGTATTGTCATAATATATAAAATTTAATTTTGTTTTTTTGATTACATTTTACATTTTTTATAATTTAATTAGCAGTAGAACTGCTAATATATTTTTGAATATAATCGGTAAAGTAATCGGACAACCCATCGTTAAACATGGGTTCGTATCCCGCATACACCACCAAACCATAGTTTGGTACTAAGGCATTGTCTCATGATCGCCTGGCTAGTTAACATTCAAATTGAGTGCCTGTCGCCAAGAACAAAGGTGTGTTTCGACAGTTGCATCGGAAAGCCACCCTTCAAGTCTACCTTCCTTCTACATCCTTCTCAAACAACCACAATCCTCTTATGTAATTTTATTACCAGGTTTTCTTACTCAAACTCACGAGTGATTTCCTTTTGAGTGATATTTTATAGAGTATAATTTATAATAAAATATGTTTGGTTTCAACTTAGTCTATAATCATACTTAAGGGAGTTTAAATTTATGATGGATTTTTCATTATACAATATTTTACTCATTGTTTTGAATTGTAATTTTTTAGTGGTCAGTACAACACGACTCTCCAGGTGATCTCTCAAATCCAACACCCGGATATAGTACAGTTGGTGCCGCCCAGTGTCGAGATACCCGGTGAGACGGACCCGAACACCACCGCTGTGATCACATACGATATATGCGCATACGGGAAAAGTCCAGGCCATTCAGAAGTCACGTTCAATGTCACACCTGCGGGATATGTCAAGTAAGCAATCGAACTTTTTATCACTTCTTATAAAAATCGCCGACATGCGTGAAGTACACAATGCTGCCAGTGTCATGTGGTTAAATTTTAAACGAAGGAGAATGACCGGTGGTAATCTATTGTCTGTTACGCGACTAACCAAAAAAGAGTCACTGTGACGGTTTTATCACCATGTGCATAATGGTCGCAATCCTCCTACCATCTTGATTGATTACTGTATATATGTGAGCTGATCCTGTAACGCGAATCCCATAACCACGCAGCAATAGTTGGTGTTACACTGATCTCGTGATGTAGTTTGACAATTGTGCACAAGTGATGTGGATTATAAATTAATAAAAACTACAAACAAGAATTTTAAGTTGGCAGCAAAATTTCTGAACAGATTTAACAAACGAGCCACCATCGTGTTAGTAGAGCTATAGGTATTTGAAAAATACAAGAATAATTAGAACAATTTTCTTTTCACGTGACGTTGGCAGAATTGCGGATAAACACAGTAGCTATTAAATAAAAAACTAAGAAGTTGCTTAGAGTTTATGACTTTATCAGTTAATTTTACGTTTTCCAGCTTAGACACGGTGTTCCTGCGAATCACCGTGATGCAGTCGCACGCCATCAACGTAATCTCATACATAATGGGGTGGATATACTTCGCGGCGTGGTCCGTCTCGTTTTACCCTCAAATCTATATCAATTACAAGAGGAAAAGTGTCGTCGGTTTAAACTTTGATTTCTTGGCGCTCAATATTTTCGGTTTCACCATGTACTCTCTGTTCAACTGTGGATTGTATTTCTCTAAAGAAATTCAGGTAATTAAAATAGAAAACTATTATATTTTCTTTACTATTTTTAGTCAAATTTTCAGTATTTATGTAATAGTATATTGTTTTTAAATGTGTTTACAGACCGAATACTTTGCTCGGCATCCGCGTGGACTGAACCCTGTACAACTCAACGACGTATTCTTCTCGTTACACGCTGCTTTCGCCACACTTATCACCATCACCCAGTGTTTTATATACGAGGTAATTAATGTATATGTCATGTAATATTTTTGTATTCTCTTTTATGACCATCGATCATCCAAATTCCTCTACTGACACTACTTACAATGATAGTTTTTGTCCCACAACACCACTGTTTGTACCGACGTAAACTGGCTTGTTGAATTAAACTCGACATTGTACGACATACCGGCCAATAAATGATTCATTCATTAATCGGACAATTATTTTCAACATATTGTCATAAAACATTATTTAAAGGGGTTTTGTTTACATTATTATGTTGTGTCATAATTGACTATAGTCGGAACAATTTGATAGCTTAATTTGGACGTTTTTAATATTTCTCGATGCGATAACCTTTATAGCACGTTTACTCATGATGTTAAACAATTAATCACATGATGCGTGTCTACGTTATTCGTATAAGTACTACAATTAAGATTATTATATAAAATAATCTTACCTAATTTTATTTTAGTAAATTAGTACTAACACACTAATTACTTCATCATTTAAATTCCGATTTGAGGATCGCACAATGTTATGTCTCGACGCTCTTGCCGCTATGTATCCGTAGTGTTGAGGTTAATAATAACACCTTCAATATCTTTAATAATGGACTTTATTTTTATTTAAACCATCCTATAATCGGTAAACTACCTTAATCGTATAATTACATGGAAATACACTAAATTCAACCGTAAACCATATTATAACCTATATTACTTATCACTATCTTAGGTAATTTCTAAACGACTGTTCTAATATGTCGATCCATTTACACTAAAGCGTGGTATATATGACTTGTATAAGAGTTACAACAATACATTAAATAAAAGATATAAGTGCATGCGCACGACTCTTAAGCATTCATACTTTATGTATTCTCTATGTAATTGTATCTCTACTGCGAGGCGTCCTAAACTCAGCTGTCTTCAACAAGTAGAATTAGGATTTTTTATAAACACCTTGAAACCGACAGTAGTCGATCATGATTATCTTATCGAATGAATTATTCTAATTTTTATTTAATGTAAATTATAATACCACGTATTATTTTTTCTTTAAAGTTCCTTTATTTAATCTTAATAGATAACAACGCTTTACAAAATTGAAGCTAGTCCAGTATATTTTATCGTTGTAGGTTTTGGCGTAGTGGCCACAATCTCACCTGATGTTAAGTGACGATGTGGCTCAAGATGGTAACAAGCTAGTGGAAGTCTGGCTCTCAAGTGCAGCTGCCGGAACACACCTATTGGTGCTTGGCGACAGATTTTCAACTTAAGGGTGGTAGCTATCCAGGCGGAATTATGGTTAATTAGAAAAAGCCCTACCACCATGCTATGGTTTCCTCACGATGTTTTCCTTCACCGAAAGCTCAGGCTCATTGTAGGGATTCGGACTCACGTCACTCGACGCGAAGTCGTACACGCTACTACTGAGCTATCATCGCTTCAATCGATCAATAAATGTAAATATTTATCGAAAGTTGGTGGTAACTATTTGTTTCCACATGATATTACTACGTTGATATTACTACGTTGAAACCGATTTTTTGTTACATCCTTACATAGTTTATATTTTGGCAGCTGTCAAATCTGACATATTAAATTTTCCAGACTATGCATGGTATAGCCAGGTTACAGAGAGTACGGACATCTTTACCCTCAACCTATGCAATCCTAAGTAGAATATATTAAAATAATATTTACCCTTTAAAATCAAATTCCCGATTAATAAGAAATATCTGAATACACCAGCGCGAAGATCAACGTGTGTCGACCGTGGGCCGGAGTATACTGGGTGTGTTCTCTGTGGTGGTGCTTGTATCAGTGAGCGTGGCAGCCGCCGGTAAACTGGCCTGGCTCGACCTCCTGTATTACTGCAGTTATATCAAACTGTGCATCACTCTCATCAAATACTTGCCCCAGGTGAGTATCTCGGGAATATATCGGGCTGTTTGTGTGCCTTTAAAAACTTTATTTGTTTGAATGTGTGAATTATTTCTAAGCTGACGAAAATACGTAAAAGATATTTCGAGGTAAAACTATGATCACAATTTCACCATATCAGTAGGCGCTTGGGACATGTATTTTGCATTAGAAAACGTCCTATGACCATACTGTGGTTTCGTCATGATGTTGTCTTTCATCGAAAGCTTGGCCTTTCAACCCAAGTGGATTAAGCGACGTCCAAGCGTCCTACTATTAAGCCTCTTCATCATTTCAATTTCTACTCAAGTACATAGGTTCCGTAAGGGACCTTCTTTTTGGCTAATTAGTATTGATTTAGAACAATTTTACAGATTACAAAATACATACATATGTTTCTTCCTTCCTCCCAGAAGGCAGTATAGTTAGTTAGATCGAATTTTTTACGGATAGGAAATTAGTCAGATCGCGACTTGTTTGCATGTACGGCAACAGCCCAAGCCGAGGTTCGGCCACTTTGGCATCCTTTAGTTTGTTGCTTCGCTTTCACGGCTGAGTGCTTTCCGCGCTCGCTCCCAAGCCCGGTGAAGCTGTCAAAGACTCTAATGGCTCCAGGGTCCTAAAGGCAAATAGCATATTCAGTTGAAAAAAAAAAAACATATCAACCTATTTTATCATATTACACCTTTTATATTTACAAATATATGTATTTTTGTATGTTTCAAACTTAAAGGGGGCCCAAAAATGTAAATAGTATTTTTTCAGCGACGCTTAGTAAAGCTTGTGTATTCCAGGCTTACATGAACTACAAGCGCAAATCGACTGTAGGCTGGAGTATCGGGAACATCTTCCTCGACTTCGTCGGCGGGTTCCTCTCCGTGTTCCAGATGACCCTCAACGCTTACAACTACAACGACTGGGTGTCGTTCTTCGGCGACGCGACCAAGTTTGGTCTCGGTCTCTTCAGCTTGGTCTTCGATATATTCTTCATACTGCAGCATTACGTGTTCTACAGGTACGTGATACTTTTTTTTTTTAAACGGGATTAGTGTTGCCATGTCATATGTATTCTTTAGTTTTATTCATCTATCACCTACATATTGCTTGAGAATCATTAATGAAACATCAACTTTTTAAAATAACTCTTATCGTTAATCTTTAGTGAATAAAAATATCAGATATATTTGTGACTTACATGAAAACATTTTTTTTTCTGTTTGGAATTTTTATTTTTTATCATGTTTACCCTAAAATTACAGAAACCTTATTACATTATCTGTTTATTACTTCTTTTTTTTCGAACTGACTATACTGTTGTTTATTGCTTCACATTCGGTTAATTTTTATAGCTACTTTTCATTGACATTTAGGAAAATTTAATCGAGGGAACATTTTTTTTTTCATTAATCATATGGAACATGACCGTGAGGGTACTAAATGATATCGATATGATAAATATTAAAAGTAAAAAAAATCTACATTTTGTTAATTTTTATTATACTTGTAATTTTTTCAAAATAGTGTATGACATGGTAACTACGACATTTTTATGCAATTCTTTTAAATGTGATGATCTTTGGAGAAGCGTTGTCTTACTTCCTAAGTCCTTCAAGGCTGGTGATGGTGCTTACTAACATAGCTTAAGCAGGGTTCCATTAACATCTTACAATAACTTATCTCTGTCTAACAAAACATTACGTAACACAAAACTATCAATTTAGAAGAAACGACTTGCCAATGCATTGCACATAGAAATGCAGAACATACGGTTATTGAAGATTTCGATCAGAAAGAAGACACTAATTTAGAAAATAATACTATTTCGAGTGTATACAACACAGAAAAAGAGAATTCCACGTAAGCTAAAGCAAGCGTTGCAAAAATAAAGTTTGCAATAATGATGATGTCGCAATGGCTTATAAATTAGTGAAACATTCAAGTCTAGATTTAACAACTCGAAGTGATTTACAGAAAATATAATTTGTACATTCAAAGTGAAGTGTCAATGAAATAGAGAGAATTAGAAGCTGAGAATAGAACATTATTAGATAGAACAAAGATCAAGATTTAACATTTGTACGCTACGTCGATAATTCTGGAACATTTATCGATATGAAGACTTACACACGTCACAACATAAAACAACACTCGTACGGTCAGCAGAAATTTTTTTTGTGATTTTATTTATTTTATCTCATTGAACACTTGACCTATATTTGACGTCACTCACGCATTATATGAGTAATATTTATGTAATTGTGACACATATGATGTGAATGTGATGTCAAACTCAGGTAACCTGTTCACTGGGGTATTATTTTGAAAAACAAAATCACATGATATATTTTGAAAATTATCATCGTAAGTATCATCAATCATTCGGGCACAACGCTTTCGCTTAATAGCACGCAAACGTCAACGCGGAATCAGAATTGGGATATCGAAAAATGGGCGCCGAGGCTTTTTATTATTTTAAACACGAATATCGCACGATGGCTAAGGATACTGTGATTATTTCAGAGAGGGCAAGGAATTTGTGATGGTTAACAGTAGTGATGAAGGTTCAGATATGACGAGCAGTGGTGAAGGGCGGGAGTACTTTTTATTGGTCGACACTTGGTATGTATAAGGCTACTATTAACAACACTGCATAATATATAGTATTAGAATAGAATTTAGTGTAAAGCTTTCTTTTATTCATGTGGACAAGGGCCGGTAAAACTATATTTCTGAACATTAAAAAAAAAGGTTTCTTTATCCATTTTTGGAATAGTATCGCCGCCCTTATCCATTGTTGGATAATTTCTATAATATTTTCATGTTTTATTTTAGGAATGCTGAAAAGAAATACAACCTGGACGTGAAGGTGTGATGAATTTTTGAAGAGAGGTCACGTGGTAGCCGTTCTGATACTAGTAAATTTTCATGGCTCCGCCCGTCGTTGGTCAATAAACTAAACTTTATATTTTAGAAGTTCCCTTCAATTTTGTATCGATTAACACTGCATTAAATTACCGAAATGTTTATACGTAGACAGAGAAAATTTATTTTTAAATTTAATCTCAAGTATTTGATTAAAATAATTAAAAGACAATAATTTTTGTTCTAGAAGTATTCCCGTTATTAGCAATAGATCCAGAATAGGTTCCGATTCCGTACAAAAATTATTAAATTAAAATGCCTTATTTTACATACAGGCAAATATATTTTTTAATGTAGACTGTAATTATTTTCCTTCCGGGATTTAAAGAGATTTAATATCCACTCTTATGTTATTTCTTTAAAAGAATAAGTTTTCAAAAGTTAATATTATTTAAAACTATTAAAATAAGAAAATGTTGTATAATAGACTGATCTTTGGCATTACGAATGTAATAAAGACCGATTGTCAATTACTATTTTGATATCAATAAATATTTCAGATTTTATTATTGCGAGAAGAAAAACAGATGTTTTTAGACGTAGATGTTAATAAAATCATATTATATGGAAATTAATAAATCGCTTGTTCTAATTAAAAAGTAAAAAAGTCTTTAATACATTCAAATGAAATGCGTCTTTATTATAAAAATTAGAATTAATTTTTAATAAATGTTATTTGTTCATTTATTATCTGTGATGAAATGAAATGATATGAACACATTTTACATTAAAATGTGTATTGAATCGATCACCGCAGTTTTGATTTTCGACACCTTTTTTTTCACATACAAAGTGCATTTACATTATTTCCTTTCCCTGTAAAAACAGTATTGGCGTTTAATTTTATATGTTGTTAAAATAGAGAGAAAATATATATGTCTGCACTTAATCTGAAATAACGTTTTTAGTATAAATTTTATTTTCATATATTTGTGTTAAGTTAGATGGTTAAATATTGTTTGTGGTGACTAAAATAAATTGATCTTGGTTTTGCTGTGTTTCTTTTTATCTCACTCTCTATCTTTTTTGCTCGCCTCCTAATTATCTCCCGTCTATCTCTCTCTTTATACACAACTTTATGAAAGTATAATAGCTCATTTATAGTCAAAATATATTGATACAATAAATTAAAAAGGCTTACAATTACAATTTATAGGAATCATTTAGTTGGCATAAATAATACTTATAATAAACTAACTATGCCCGCGGCTTCGTTCGCGTGAACTACACACAGTGCCATCTACCGGGTCCAATTGTGAATTTAAACCATCCGGAGACCTACGCAAACACACAAAAAATTTCATCAAAATCGGTCCAGCCGTTTAGGAGTTCAGTCACATACACACTTACAAAAAATTTATATAATATATATAAAGCTAAATTATTTAAAAACATACTTATAATAACAATGAAGCTCATACATAGATATGTAAGTTTATTGAGAAAATAGGCTTATTCCCAAGATAACGCACGTGCCTAATTACTATGTCAGCCCACTACTACATATTGGTGATTTCAAACGCCGAGAAATATGAGAATTTTCCATAGCGTGGCGATACTACAAGATCTGCATTTCTCAAACGTTCAGGGTTATCTCACGAGATGCGCGTTCATTGGCAGCCGAAACGGTTACTAATACAATTTAAAGTAGTAAATGTAGCCGAATTATGAATAAAATATTGCTAAATACTGAGTAATGCGTGAGTATTGATTGCTTCTTACTACTTTATTTACGTAGTATCCAACCATAGAATTATGAATATACAGTAAGTATACAGGCTAGCGGACCTTATTAATCTATGTGTTCAACCGACCGAGTGACGACAGTGAAAAAAGGCTGTTCGGCCGACCACGTAGATCGCTAGAGTTTGTTAATTAGCGAACTAAAAATTTTTTTCCGAACTGACTATACTGTTAGCCATGACTATACTGGCCCTGGAAGCCTCAAACGGTGTTTACAGCTTCACCCGGGCTTGGGAGCTAAAAAATAAACCTAGCAATAGTTTTAACCTGGCAATCAATTAATGGAAAGAGTAGATGAGTAGCGATCAATCGATATTTAATTAACACTACCGAGTAACAAAGCTTATTTTTTTTAAAGTACCATTCCATTTTATTACTTTTATATACAACGTAACTAGCTGTGCGCGCGGCTCCGCTCGCGTGGACTACTAAAAAATCTTGGTTATTTTTTGTGCGGAACACTAATTATTTTTCTATAATAAAAGTAAGCTTAAGTTATTCCTTATAACATCAGCTATGTGCCAGTGAAAGTCCCGTCAAAATCGGTCTAACCGTTACGAAGATTACCCGGAACAAACGGACAGAAAGATAAACATTTAAAAAATGGTTTTATGTTATAAATAGCGTGTGCTTTCATATGTATTTAGTAAAAACCTGTTATTTTCATATTACAAACAGACGCTTCAATTTTATTATATGTATAGATGACGATCGTATTCAAATATTCACACAGAACTTATATAGTTATTTAGTAATGGAAGTGTAAGTCTAAATGAGTGACATAATTAATAATCAAACTTATAACACCATTATTCGCCGTAAGCCAAACCAAACTAAAGTCAACCAACCATATTAAAAGACACTCAGTTGACTCTACTATTGCGAATTTAATGACTAGCTTGTTGTATCATCGCTCGTATTACATCTAAGAATATACCTTTAAATAGGCCGGAAGTTGCTTTGTGACCATTCTAGTTCTGTATACTTTTTTGTAGTCATGGTTGCTCAGCGGTTACGTATACGGGAACACCTACGAGTCTATATAAAATCCCTAAGCTTTTAGTGAACAAAACATCGTGATGGAACCATAGCATGGTCGTAGAGAATTTTCTAATGCCCGCTTGGTTAACTACCACGCTCAAGTTGGAAAATCCGTTCGCCAAGCATTTACAAGTGTGTTCCGGCAGCTACACTTGAGAGTTAATTCCCCCACTAGCGTGTCATCATGAGTCACTTAACATCAGGAATTCCAAAAACTATAAAGAATTTAAAAAAGTGTGATCTGTCATATTTTGAAATATTTTTATCTATACATTTTCTATACATATTATGAAACTCAACGTCTTTCTGTCTGTCTTTCCGTTTACGTTCTTTTCACGCGAAAACCACTTATCCGATTTACTTGTTTTTTGTTTTAATTCATAGCTATGTTATCTGGCCAGGTTATATATATTTTGTACGATAAAGCAACATAAGAAATAAACAGTGACGATAATGGGGAATCAATTCTGATAAAATACGATTAACTGGCTTACGCTGAGTAAACCATACGAGATATATCTAATTAATGTTCTACATAATTGTAGATTGTTAAAAGGTCAGCAATAGCGAATATTCTTGTAAGGATCACCTACAATAAGCATTTTTGTCTTTAAAATAACCAGCGGGTGACCGCCGCCGTAAGTTGGAGCGGGGGCAGCACGATTCACGCATGCGCTAGACCGACGGCATTCTGTATTCAACGCGAGCGCAGCCGCGGGCACAGCTATTAAATTATATATTATAATCTTTTTCCGAGTGAAATACGTATTTTCAAATTTACATCTACTCATACACTTTAATCATAACATCAGACGAGTAAGAACGTTTCTGCTTATCCTGCAATTACCCAACAATTAACTTGTTAATAGTTAAATATTTCAATAACTTGCCTACTTCAGAACCAATTACCTCATATAGGATATCGAAAGTATTTCAAGAAATGACAATTATTTACAATTAAGTTGGACGGTATACAATTGAGATATATTTTCTAGCAAGCGAATGAATAGGTTTTTACATCACCAGCACTAACATTAATAATCCATTAATAGCTTTAAACTATCGGAGACGACAACATGTATGCCTTTTACATAGTCTACATATGAAAAACTTAATAAATGATTTATCGCATCTAATTGAGAATCTATAAGAGCTGAAACAACACTTCCCGCTCTGCTCCCGCGCGTCCTATGTATATGGTAATACTAACTGCGCACCGCAGTTTCACCCGTGTTTAAAAGAAATTGATGGCTTATAATACTTCAGTATAGACAATATTTTTATCAATCGGCCAGGTTTATGCGTCGCAACTCACACGGCTCGTTCGCGCCACTACACCTGTAGTCATAGAACCGAGCCGAGTGTTGAATTATTTTAATTTTACTTTATCTCCCAAACTATTCGTCTAAATAACATGCTATAGTGGACCACTGTATGCGGGACGCGGGAGGGGGAGAGAATCAACTAATGAGTTAGTTATTAGTATGTTGCCAGCCGCCAGCAGCAATAGACGTTTGACGTGAGTTTATGCGCGATTTTGTCTTTGTGACTGCTACACATAAGATAATTTTACCAAGTTGAAATTACCGACACTGCGTTTTAAAAAGTTAAATAGTCAATAAAAAGTAACGCTTCTTAATATTATATAAATATTATAATATGATATTTACTTTCCATTATAAAGCGTGCCGTATGGAATTCTCTTGAAAATGTATACAGCGCTTGTTGAATCTCTAATTTTGTATGGTCTAACCTAATGAACGCACATTTAAAACCTACCTCGATAAGATCTGCAAATACGTATTTTAAAACTAATAGTACCAAACAATATAAAAAGCAAATACAGTATGAACTATATAGGTTTATTCAAATATCATAAGGTATATTACATGTTCATGACCGCTCTGAGTACTTGTTACTAATAGAACAATTTAACAATACCGATATAGAAGTACTAGTAAAATATTAAGTTAATACACGACACACATTAACCAAATCATTGAAAATACTTAATAGTCCGATATAAAAAGTTTAAATTATGTTGTTGTTTATGATGTTTTATATGAAGATTTTAATGTAAATAAGGCTATTGCAGAAACTTACCACTTAACAGAGGAGACGGAATCAGATTGTTGGTAAATTTAAACAAGACAACAATATAATTTAAATTAAAGTATGTTATTTATATTATCCATCACACTTGCGATGAAATACGTAAAATTATCTGAAGATATAGGACTTAATTTAATACCGCGTATGTCCATGCACACCCGCCGCCCCGCATCCCGCCAACTTTTGGGAAAGTCGCACTTATAGCGGTTGAGCTACATAAATGGCAAAGAGTATCTACTTAAAATTGTCTTGCTGATGAAATAACTTTCGTTCGTAAGGATTAATATCTCATGCCTCATAATTATGCCCATAAACCACTTTTAAATTTTCAATAAAACTTTTTCACAAATTACTTTATTATGGCTTATGTGTAAGAAATAGGCATATGGTGTCGTGGTCTTTTATTTGGATGTACTAAGGAGCAATATTTTTGTAGAACTTTGTATTTAAGTATTATTTACCATTACGCCAGCGCACGCGGATAAAGCAGTTAACAAAAATCAATATTTAAGCTGAGAAGTGTAATCTGGCTATCATATACAAAAACAAATTTTCGAATCCGACTGGTACTTTTAGAGATTAGCGTGTTTAAACAACCAAATAATCAAACATAAAAAACTCTTTCTCTTTATTATATTATAGTAAAGTATGTACGAGTATATATATTGAATTTCAATGCTATCAAGTTTATCAACGAATAATTCTGCGGTCTGGTGTTAAATGGGCTAATATTAAAAAATCTTGTATTCAGTAAAAAACATTAGAATGATAGGATTTTCGTTATCCTTACGACTGTTATTATAATACTAATTAAAATATCATACTTTTTAAATAACTTGACAGTAAAGTCTCGTTTGTTACAATAACATATTTTGGCACTTTTGGAACCTGGCTGTAGAATTAATTAAGTATCGAGTAAAAAAAAATCTGTTGTACAACTAATTGTAATATAATTATAACATACCTATATTTTATAATTATATTACTTTGAATTAAGTATCTTATGAATCGATCAGACTGAATATATGAACCTTATCCGAATTATTTTTGCAGGGAAGCCCGGTATGTCCTGCTACCTGGTACCACCTCGTCTGTTGAAGATCCTGCGGAACTTGCGAATAGTGCTTCCGAAGAAGTGCCTTACCAAGGACCGCCCACTTAGCGCGGCGACTCGCTCCCATCGCTCTAACGAAACGTCAATAATACAGTACAACTCTGGATCAGCGATTTTCCGAACCGAGCTAAAGCAGCATAGTCAAATTTAGCGTCTCTTTCTGATAGACGTTCGGGGCAGACAGTTTGAAGATCCAGGACTGATACATCGGTATTGAGCTTATTGTCATTGTGTGTAGTACGGACGAGATTCCAAGCGGCACTATATTATTAATTTGCTGACTGTACTGATACTACTGACACTGACAATAAATTTATGGAAATTATTGCCGAAAACGAATAGAAAAAAAAATATACAAAGATTTTGTCAACTAAAACAAATTAATGTCTATGAATAAACATATTTGAAGATCTGTGAGAAATAATGTTGAAAATGCTGAAATAGAAAACTTATAAAAATTTCAGCAAATTAAATTTACGCATACACGAACATGAGAAGAAGACTTTAAACCATGTAAAATAAAGTACAAAACTATATGAGTTTAGCTAAGGAAGTAAAAATATGCGCCTTAGTCGTTTAATTAAAAAGTATGAACTGTTATTACATATGAATACGAGTATGTATAAAGCGCGTGAAAACGATAGTATGTGAGTGATTATATACTAGTAGGAACAAATATACAAAATAATACAAGTACTCTTTAAATTGTGATAGTGGGTGAGTGATAAACACTATAAAAATATTGAGCAAGCATAATATCATGGCAATAAAACTCGTGTGTAATGTATTCTAGGACAGTCATGTTTATTTTTATGGTAGATATTATTAGTTTAAAGTAATTTTGTTATTGTATTTTTTTACTTTATTTGTTTATTTCCTAACCCTGTTGAGTTAAGGAAAAATATATTAATTTAAGATGTTACCACACGCATTCGAATGATAACTATCGATTGGCATAGATTTATAGAAAAACAAATAATTCGACATCGATCCATAGTTTACTATGATAATTCGATTTTTCCGATCGATTTATAATTTTTATAATTAACGATACGTTCTCTTGTATATTGTAAGTCATTTTTTTCAAGTTAATTTGATTTAATTGATCATATGATTATTTATGAAAATTTTTCTTCCGATCATTCAAATCTTTAGTTTCAATCTATAAAGTTTTGTCAATCTGAGACCGTGTTTCAGTTCACGTGTGTGTGCGACATCACTCTTCAGAAGTGTGTATTATCTTGTAAAACCATGAGATTAATACGGGAATGCTTATTATTATGAATTGTATAAACGTTAAAAAAAGTCGAGAGTCACTTTTCTAGGCGACAATGCCCCCTTTTGAGCGCTGAAGGCTTCAGGGGGACGATAGGAGAAAATTAGACAGCGTTAAGGCGGTCAAAGAGAACGGCTGGCACATTAAGAAAATTGTGAAAAATAATGTTTTCCTGAAACAAATTTGGGCAGTTAGTTCTACGGAATTAAAATCCGGCCTTATTTTAAATTATAGTAAAATTTATATTTATAAAAATGCATGTTTGTATGGATTCTAGAACGGCTGGAGCGATTTTCATGAACTTTTCAGACAATCTTTATATTAGCCCAGCGGGTGATCCTGCTAAGTTAGATAGCGATCGGGCAACAAAAAAATATGTTAGCCACAGACTTAGCCCGTGTTTATCATGGACTTCTTATCTCGTGTGCCGCGCTAAGTATCTGTTTATAGATGCTATAAAGTTGTAATAAGTTATTTTTGAACATTTAAAATTTTGGGGCGCAAAAAATTTTCCGTTCGCAAAATAAGTTTAAGAACCTATGGTCTTTACAATAAAAATTAAAAATTTCACTTATATTGCAACTATAAAATTTTGCCACATTTTTAATTTCTATTAAATATTTGCTGTTTAGGATTTATCTTGATTAATTTTCTGAGCGTATTTAATTATAAGTAGATTATATTAAATTTTCCGTCATGAACCATGAGCACCATTTAATAAAGGAATTTAATGTCTCAAGTGCCTTTAGCGACATTACAATATACTTATTGAGGGGGACAATGACACACCACTTTACATAAAAAATTTAAACTGTACTTCCGGATTTAATTAGGCCCATAGAAAAAAGCCTTTACTAATATTGCTATTGACAAGCGGCGCAGTTCCAACATTTTGGCACCGTATTTAAATAATTTAAGTACTTACATCTAGTACCTGAGCCGTAACTAACCCTAAAACAATTATAAATTTTTCAAAGTATTGAAGACTGCTCAACGATGATTATGGCCATTATTATGTAATACATATTCAAAATGAATAAACCGTTAGATTATATAACAATTTCTTATAATAAAACACACGACAACAAGAAATATTTAATATACTTATTTATATCTTACTCTAGTACAAAGGGATTAGAACCATAAGACTTCAATAAACACGCAATTATAACCGTAATTAAGTACATTTTTTACGTAATTATGTTCTGTAAGGATTACGACTGTAAACATTAAAAATATGCATAATTTTCTCTGTGAGGTGAGGTGGGGGGAGGGTATTTGTCCTCGACATTAATCTTAAACGTCTTTACAATACTGCGGTTTTTATGCTGGTTATTGCTTTACTTAAACGCACTTGCAATTTGACTCCTCATATTTTTTCATACCATGCGCTTTATGTCGTTCCTAAGGAGTAAACTCCTAAAAGGCTGTTCACTGCCACGGTTTGGGTGACCATTCCAATGCGATGCGTCGTGCGAGCAACGCTTGTTGCGATGCGTCGTGCGAGCAACGCTTGTTGCGATGCGTCGTGCGAGCAACGCTTGTTGCGATGCGTCGTGCGAGCAACGCTTGTTGCGATGCGTCGTGCGAGCAACGCTTGTTGCGATGCGTCGTGCGAGCAACGCTTGTTGCGATGCAACGTTGCGGAATCGCAGTATTGTGCTTTGGCTCTTAGAAAGTTACAATAGAGTGTCTCGATACTTGTATTTCTATTGTGATATTACTCGTATTAATTTTACATTCCATAAGCTGTGTCTATACTATATTATAAATATATTTATTATGAATATTATATTCTTTACTATTAAAAATATATAAACAAATAGTAATATGATGATTTTAGAAATGATTTCATTGTTATTGGACGTTCTCTTCAGAAACATTTTGGAAATTACATGTTATTCCATTTAATAGATATATAAGCATTTAGAGTTTTGATAAAAAATATTGTATAGATTATTAAGAATTCGATTAAAGGATTTGTACAATAAAAGTTATATTTTTAGCCCAACTAATTTGATATTCCATTGGGATTGATGTTTAATTTATTACTTATCCTGTATCGTAATCCCGTTCGTTAATACCGAAGTTTAAATCTCTGATGAAATTGATCTCGGTATACTTAGATAACAGTAAACTTTAGAATACATGAATACAGAAGCAATGATAGCTCAGTGGTAGCGTGTACGACTTCTCGATTGACGTGAGTTCCAATCCCTGCAATGAGAATGAGCTTTCGATGAAGGAAATCATCGTGAGGAAACCATAGCATGCTGGTAGAGCTTTTTCTAATGCCCGCCTGGCTTTGAGCCAGTCTTCAACTAGTTTCAGCGTTTTATCATCTTGGGGCACATCATCACTTAACATCAGGTGAGATTGTAGCCACTACGCCATACCAATAACGATAAAAAAACTTAAGTAGTTAGTTATTATTCCATTATACAATTTATGCATACACATAAATATGTTTAGATATTATAAGAGATTTCATTCCTCATTAGGATGTTAGTCTGAATTAGAAGTATCAAAAATTTGAATCATTGAAGCCACTTATGTATACAGAGGAGATTGTTGTATAGTTGAATCAAACTGATCAGTCTAAGATTTTTTATAGTAACATGCCTAATGACGTTTTGTACGTCACACACGATTGAAGTAAAACTTAAATGGTCACCACCATCCCGACGATCACCACCATCCCGACGGTCATCACCATGCCGACGGTCACCACCATCCGTGATAAGATATAATACGTTAATAATTAGTCGCGCCTAAAGAAGTTTTACTTCAATGCCGTAACGGACTTCCGTTGCATATATTGCCGTAACGGATTTTCGTTGCATTGTCGTCCAGTTAGCACCTAGTAGCGCCTAAAGAAGTTTTACTTCAATAATAATAATAAGTTTTTTTTATTAAGATAATACATCCATTTTGTTAGTATTACACTTATTACTTATATGCTAATGTTAGTAAGTCTTAAAAATAAAAATGTTTAATTAAATACCCCCCGCAACATAGACGCGAACTCAGTGCTGCAATAGCGGGCAGTCGACACTATTTGCGATCACCTGCAGGATGTTAGAAATGTGAGGATGTTAGGAGTGTTCCGGTAGCTCCACTTGAAATTCCGTTCCTCTAGACCGTGTTTCCACGTTCGAATCATAAGATGAGATTGTGGACAAAAGCTAAAAATTAAATTATAAAATTAAAAATGTTACGCAAAATATTAAGATGGATATTGGTTATTCCCGTTTGAAGAATAGATTGTTAGATTTTTTTTTGAAGCAACTTATAAACAGTAATTCCTGGAGACATTTTTATGTTACTTTAAACTTACAGAAAGGTAATTTATTTGCATCAACATATTATTTGTTAGTGATGTATCTCTTATAAATGATTTTAGAGATAATATATTTGATTAAACAAAACATAATACTGTGTTTTTATATACGTAATTTTATTGACAATTTTGAAATTTAGCTCAACAAACATTGTTGAAGATTGCGTTTTATTCTAAAATTTATCCAAGTGATTTTATTTTGTTTTTACCGAATATGTAGGTATTACCGCATTTCTTGAGGATATACGTAGGTATTTTCTTTATAAAATATACCTATCTAAATGGTATAAAAAGTATTTCTACTGTTACAAGTGGACTTTTGTACTTATAAACAATTGCTCTCAGTGCCAATCTCCAGATTGACAAACATTTTCTATAATGATTTAACCTCAAGATTACAGTAAGCCTTTACTTACACTGTAAAAGAATATTATTAATCGAATAAAAACTTGTAAGTACCTAAATTTTATTATTCTTTTTTACTATAAAACTCTAATCTAATTTGTGTTATAAATGGGAAGATATGTTTGTTCCAATATTTGGGCTTCAATCGTATTCAAACGGCTGGTGAGATTCTAATGAAATTTGGGTTAGAAGTCAATTGTTCTATTGTATGCACATAGAATAGGTGTGTAAAACACAGGTGCAAAGTGGACGGGCAAGAGATAGTATTTTTATATGATTTAATATTTTTAAAAGCTACATTCTATACAAGGCTTCTGAAAATTTTCGTTTCTTTGGATTAATGCGGTTACCGATTATTTTAAAGGGTCGGTAACGCGTATTTGGTGCTTCTGGTGTTGCAAGAGTGCATAGACTGTCGCTTACCATCTGGCGGATTGCACGTATGTTTGCCATCGACGTGATACCAAAACTTAAACTGCACGACGCTTGACTCTTTCCTCTTGGTTTCAAGAAATATAACAATGACATTGAAGTACGAGTATGTGTAGACTCTTCATAAATTATAATAAGATTTTACTTTTTTATCACCCTATTTTTACACCTACAACCTATTTTTTTTTCTGCCGCATAACATTAAAATTTAATACTTAACTATTTATACAGTAATCAGACGGGAGTACGTGTTGTGTTCATATATAAACATAATTATAGATAAAGTTAATGATTCAGTGCACTGCAGTCATGTGACTTTCATATCATTCTAATTTGTTACGTATGATGAAATAATTGTTTTACGATTATTAACATACATACAATATTTCAATATAAACAAACTAGTCACTGAATAATCCCGGTTTATCTTATTAAAATTAGAATCTCACTATCCTAGAATTAGTTTTAGTGCTGCAATTGTAATTGGTGAATTAACATAAAATATAGCCGGGTGGTAGAATACGCCAATAGTGTCCGACTGGTTCGCGACCACCATATACAGATCTAACTCTCGCGATTGTGGTTTTTTATCGTTATAGGCTTTGGCGTAGTTGCCACAATCTCACCTGATTTTAAGTGACGATGTGGCCCAAGATGGTAACACGGTAAACCTAGTGGAAGACTGGCTCTCAAGTGCAGCTGCCGGAACACGCCTATTGGTATTTTACGACAGATTTTCAACTTGAGGGTGGTAGCTAGCCAGGCGGGCATTAGAGAAAGCCCTACCACTATGCTATGGTTTCCTCACGATGTTTTCCTTCAGCGAAAGCTCAGGCTCATTGCAGAGATTCGAACTCACGTCACTCGACGCGAATTCGTACAAGATACCACTGAGCCATCAGCGCTTCAAAAATTTATGATATGATAGCCGGAGACACACAGTGACTCTCTTTTGGTTTATCACGTTTCGGAATCAACCAGTACATATCTAGCCGCTAAAAGACTTCCAGGCCGGCTCGACAGCGGCGAAAGTTGTTTTTGCATTGCAGTATCGTCACTAAAAAAAAAAAACAAGTTAAGATTCCATAAACTATGTAATACATTTTCTTATCTGGTTACATGCCATGAATGTTTACGATGGTGAAGTAACAAATGAAACTGTAACGTACATCCCTTTTGACCTTCAATTTAAGCGTAAACATAAAATATGTATTTAATATGTAGCCTAAAACCTAACGTAAGAATTGGCGACCAGAAATATCATAATTTATTTTATTGACATTAAGTTTAGTAGGTAAAAACGGTGTAAGTAATGTACAAGTAATGCCTTCAGAATATATGATTGTATTATAGTAGAACCAAAATATCTATACGACAACAGAAAATAAACAAATTTGCATTAGTTGATAATTATTTGTTTTACAAGTTTACAAGTCAACAGAAAGTTGAGAGGAGAAATATAAAAAAAAACTATAATTAGTCTTGTCAATCAAATAAATTAAGTACACATAATTTAAGCCCTGATAAGAAATGTACGGCTGCTGAAATGTACGGCCATGGATCTGATAGGTTTATCTTATATAAATATAAAATGACTCTTTGTGCGTTCCTGTATCATTTACATAAATAAGAATGAGTTGAAACTTTGTTGTTGGCAGTTGAATCACCAACGTGGCACGAGTGTCGTTTCACAAATGGGTGTTTTTCATTTAAATAGTTCTGAATTTACTTTATTTATGTAAAAACTGCTTCCGTGGAAGGTTCTAGTATACATATCATTACGATTTTTCGTGGAATTTAAGCAACAATAAATAAAATAGAAATAAAAAGCTCTTCTTTTTCTTAAATATTAAGAGCTCAGGTCTTGTCGGTGGAGCAGTTGCCAGTGTTCTTTATCCTCTGTCTTTCTTTTGAATTCCTGATATGACACGATTGCCACTATATCCTTCACTTGTTGGAAAAAGCTTCGTCTAGGTCTTCCTCTTCCTCTCTATACTTCGATTTTTCCTTCCAAAATTGTTTTAAGAACTTGTCGTGCCATATCAAGTGTCCATTCATCTTTCTTCTGGTATCTATGTTTCTCAACAACTGTCATTCCTCGTCAACCATTCTTAACATTTCTTAATTTAAATAAAAAGCTACACACAATTAATTCGGATAAAACAGGTTGTTACCTACTGGGAAACATCAAAAGCATTTTCACATGAACTAAGTCGCTGGAAACCGCTAGTATTTGAAAAATACGTATTAAAGTAAATGTTATTTTAACCTGAAATAGTAATTTTGAGATAACAGAACAAAGGTCATCATGATCTATTATGGAAGACTTAGGATGAAATCGATAGAGCGAACTCAGACTTATTTCAGCCTAAGTCCAAAATACAAATGTATGCTTGAAAACTTATTTAACTTATGGTCGTAATCTTAGCAAAGTCGACGACTTACGGAAAACTTGTGTACTATACGTACGCGTGTTAGAACTTATATTATACTTCTTTGGCGTGATCAAAATCATTATTAATTTACACAAAATTAGTTTATTAAAATAAAATTCCTAATTTAATTGTAGATGACAATGCATCTTAAAAAATAACATCGAGTGAACTATCTTCAATACAATAAACCAAAAGGTTTAGCAAGTAACGACTGTCGCCATCTCGACTGTCGCCACTTCGACTTTGGACATTTAAAATATGGCCAGATCGACTGTCGCTATCGTGGCTGTTATCACTTCATATGATCGAAATTTTATAGATTTGATGACGTTGACAGTTTACCAGAGACTTCCTGAATTAAAGTTTACTAACCATGAGCTAAGTATAACTGGATTATAAATTCGAATTCTCAGATTGTGCTGAGTAAATACTCAGCGAAGTTTGAGCTAAACTAAGGCTGAGATAAGTCAGTACATTCTAAAAATTATAGACGCTCTAAATGGTTTACATTCGTTAATGTCGAAATGTACGATATTACACTCCCGATATGTTGGAAGGTTGAGTGTTGAGGATACCAGGATAGTATCTGTCGTCATGTCAGCGTAAAAACGCACGCATTGCACTAGTAACCGCCCGCGACTATAATTAGAAGAAAACATAACCTATTTCACTCAAGGATAACGAAGCTTACTATCAGTAACGGTATATTTTGTATCAATGTAACTAAGCTTCGTTACAATATACGCTGGTGTGACCAAAGCATTGAAAAGTGATTCAGTTTAAAGTCTATCGCTTGTTTACCTATTAACATTTACGCAAAACTAACTTATTTATTCGATTTTCGATATATTTCATCATGTCACAGATAATCACTATAATCTGATGACACCAATTATCACTCTGAAATTTATTAATCAACAGTCACAACAAACACAAACGGTTTACTGAATATGATTAATATACCTACTACAAAGAAATATATTTAGAGTGTCAAATAAAATTAATTGAGTGTCTTTGATATTTTTTGCGTACTACGAATATCCACAGATGCGGCACAAGTAACCATACGTTACGTTGGAGAATGCCATATATGTAATACTACGTAACTTATAAGGTATTGCCAAGATTTACACAGACAAATTATTTTTATCATTTCCATACATAACATATATACAATTGTTGTATCTTGTATTCACTGTTTGTACACGTGAATAGCACGTGTTGGCGTTTTTCCAACTAATAATGCTCGAAATCAGTAGTAGTTGACTTTATTTTATCACTCATATTTGGGAACATTATCAATAACTTTGTTGGTATATACAAACTAAGTAATATACAATATGTGTCTACCATAATAAGCACAATACAGTTACGTAATTATTCGATTTATATCTTCAATGTCTAACAAACTATAGATAAACTGTTTAGAAAAATAAGTTGTTTTAATTATACTTGCATACTTTTCAGAATTTTCTTATAACTAGGTCCAAGCATGCGATCAACTTCGCACTATTCATGGAAAAAATATATCACGAAGACCCATTTTTACTCTAAAAAGCGATCATTCCGATCTATGCTGATATAATATTAATATTATAAAGCTGAAGAGATTTTTTGTTTAAACACGCTAATCTCTAGAACTACCCCTCGGATTCACAAAAAAATCTGTTTGTTTATAATAGCCAGAATCATGAGAAATAATATAGGCTATATAAGTTCACGCTACGACCTTAAGGAGCGAAGCTGTAACTATGAACGTCAAGCAATTGGCAAGCTATAGGCAAGTACGGGTATTGAACATTGATACTACACGGGCGCGTTGGCTGCGGTGCCGTTGAGAGTTCGTCGATTAAAATGAAAACGGGTGAAACCACGGGGCACAGCTAGTCATGGATATATGGGAATGTTAATAAGTGTGAACGATCAATTATATTACAATCAAAAATTCTAATTATTTAGCGTCCATTTGAACCATAAATTTTGTAATGTTTACTTTTGTAATGAGTATAGAGAATAGATATGCTCAGAGCTGGCATTTCTTCTGACTCTTATCCCACGCTAAGTACGGTCGGTACATGGTTTCCTTTTCCACTCTCTTCTATCAACTGTAATCTCAGTATCTACACGTTTTATACACATATCATTCTTCACACAATCTATACATATCTTCTTCTATCATTTTCTACCCCTATACCCATCCAACTTTATACTTACAAGTTATATGACTTTCATCTCAGCTATGACATGACATACCCATACTGCGATACTACTCCTCAACTTCTCTGTCACTGGTGCTACTTTCAGAATTCTAGACTCATTACTAACCTATTTTTTCCTTTATAAACTTTTGTTTACACTTTCAATTGTCTTGAAAAGAAAAATAAATAGTATCTAAATAAAGTAATAAATAAAAACATTATCAAAATACAAAATTTTGTCCAAATCTATATATTAATACGTGAAGCAAAAACTTTGTACCCTTTTTTAAGAAAATTGAGCGAACGGAGGAGTATTAAATTTCTCACACTTATAGTTTATATAGATAGAGAAGGAGAGCAAAATGCAATTTTTTTAATTATGCATAAAAATACATTACACACACACTACCATGTATTTGACAAAATTAGCAAAATAATAGTGTAGCCTTGGCGAAACCTGTTATTATAGAAATATATTTTTTGACAATAGAAACTTAATAATATTCAAACTTATAATTTAAATTAATTATGGTCGAATTTCGACTACTGGGCTACCACTAGTATACACAAATTGCCCTAATTAAATATCATTAGATACACAGTTATACGCAGACACAGTTTTTTTTATTCATTTGCCTTCTGTGTATTAAAAATGAATAATTTGTTTATAAAAACATTTTCAGTAAATAGCAAAGTCAACGATGTTAATTTTATAATTTAACTACTTCTATAGACGAAAGCCTTAACGGAGTACGTTTTATAATTTAGTATTTTCCATAAAAAGTTAATGTATGATAATATTAAACTAGTACACAAGAATCATTTAACCTTTGACTTTGGCAAGAAATTAACATCGTTGAAGCTAACTCATCGACCGAATGGCTGTCCTAATGAATGGATGTGTTATTCAAATGTTACGATAGCCCAGTGACAATGATTGATTGAATGGTACTACCACTCCATTTTGCTATCCATCTAATTTACGTACCGCTTAAATGAAAATCAAATCTTAAAGAGGAAACTCCAAGAAATCATAAAATACCAAAGATACGTCACGTCCCGTCGCCTTGTCAAAGCAAACTATTTCCATTAAAAGTTCTAGCATACTTGCTAATTGTTGAGTGTTAAATAATTCATTTGTTAGACGCCACAGTCAACGTGTGCTAGATAAATAGACACCTCGGCCGAATAATAAGAATCATGTTCTACCAATTTCGTATTAATTTAATTCGCTAATGTCATCCAGTTTTGCGCACGAATATTCACCAGCTTAGGATCAATTTAAAATTAAAAAAGTTAACCTTAATATTAGTAGTGATCATCCAGCTATTGTAGATGACAGTCAGCTCCTTGTATCATTTTATAGTAGAATTTAGATAGAGTGAAGAGAATTTAGTTAATTTTTCTATTTATTTTTACTGAGGCTTCTAAAGCCTCTTCAGACCGTCAATGCTTGATCGACAGAGTCCAGTTAATTGTCTATCGGGGAGCACCACGACTGCTGATTTGTCGCCCTCTTCATCTGGCGTGTTCAGGTGGGCTCATGACTATTCGCTTGCTTTCAGTCTACATGTGCTGCACATAGTAACATTTTTACATAACCTTTAGACAAGCTACAAATACTTTTCTGCTTTGCATCGGTCGCTGGAAGTATAAGAAACACTGTTATTAAAAAGCTATTAAAGCGATCATCATGTTATAGGAATATAACTACCTATTAATGTATACTAGCGACCCGCCCCGGCTTCGCCCGGGTGCAATGCTGATACAGGTAGGTAGGCTGTAGGTAGGTATATTTATACCTACCTACTAAAGAATGTCCTTATAAACAACGTTTACAGCCTTTTTGTCATTATACAACACAAAAAAAAATGTTTTGTTTAGGTTACTCTTGAAAGAGCGACATATAATTGACCATGGTATATAGGGCCGGTACCGCCGCACCGCTATGTCCCTGCATTTTAAATTAGTAATATCTTGGGAAATATTAATTTTAAATTACATGCTGTAAAGGGCCATATTGATCTATATTAAATTGCCAATGTATTTAAGGTACTTAATTGGATAAGGATTAATGCTGTATTGCTTAAAATCACTTCGTAAATAAGCCATTTTTTCCCGTAAAATCTAAAGGATAAAAAATGGTTATTGTGCGTTATCCTTAAGAAATAGACATATACCATCCCGGATTTAAGGTGTACAATACTGTAGTACATTATTTTGATTTATCTCGTGGGGTTCAGCCAGCATTTGCAATGTAAGCGCAAAAAATGTGTTTATTTACGACATCAATTTGAAAACTTATAAATTTATTTTATAATATATCTACAATATTATGCATGTATTATGCATATAAACCTTCCTCTTGAATCACTCTATCTATTAAAAAAACCGCTTCAAAATCCGTTGCGTAGTTTTAAAGATTTAAGAATACATAGCGACGGACAGAGCGACGCGCCTTTGTTTTATACTATGTAATGATGTTAAACACATTTTAACTACTTATAGTATGTTTTTAATGATGATTAGAGAAGCATTAAATTTAATGTTTAACTTGTGTGGAATTTTCTTTTCTTTATTGCATCTTAACGGTCGAATAGTTGGTATTTGTTATATTATATATCGCATTATAAGCAAGGGCGTCTAGCCATGCCAAGCTACAGCTTCAAATTGTAAATATTTCATTTCTTATTATTTATTTTAATATTTTTCACCAATAAACACTCGGAGTATTGACTTGTTAACGAGTAGCATAATTAAGAAAGTAAACAACCACGTGCCACAAGTGACAATAATATACGTAATTTATTTATTTACAAGGATCTTAAGGACCAATACGCCTCCGTGACGACGAATCACGTACGAGTTTAAACTTTAGCAGGACGAAAATATATTGCGAGAAAAACACATAGTATGTGATTAGTCAGTAAATGACTACGGCAGGGTGCAAACGCGTCTTGCGAAATGTGCGCGGACTTTTGCGATCGGATAGACGCATCGCATCAGATTTTTCACTAAAAGTTCGGTCCGAACGTAACGTGATAACGATAAGAATTGTTAAGAAATTGTAATTACTCTGTGATATCGTGTAGATACTTGTAATTTATTTATTTTAGTTAAACTTTTGATATTGCTCTAATAATATGGAAGATGAGAAGTAAGTATTTTTATATATTTGAATAATAATTTACGTTATAGAAATATGAAAAATGTGCATACAGTTATTTACATTATTTGCATCGCCCTATGCAAATTTAAAACTATTTTTTGGTTATTTTTAGGATTGTGTAAACAATTATTTATGGCAATTTTGTTTATATGATGTCACTAAATATGTTGTAAATTTTCGACTTCTTATTTAAGGTATAAGATAATTTAAACTGTTATTGACACAAGGTTTTTATTATGTACTCAATGCATGTCTCTTAATAATGTATTAAATAAAGCACCATATACTCGTAGTATTTTTTTTTGATTAGATACAATAAAACAACGTCAAGTATAAATAGAATAAAAATCAGTTTTGAAAAAAAAATGCAACTATAGAGCAAGGAGGACATAAATTTTAAATACAATTTAAAAACAAATAGGTACTACCTCATCAATTGTAAAAGATAACGTCATTCTTTAATAGCATTCAGTGTGTTTAAGTTTCATGTATGTGTATTTAACTGTAAAAACTGGTTCCAAAATTAACAAACAAAATTAATTAATAAACAAAAAACATTTTAAAAACAAGCTTTTATTCAATATTTCAGTTGTACTTAAATGAAAATAATAATTTTAGGCAAGGTATTTGCTGAGAATGTTATTTATATAGGTGAATATAAAAAAAAGGTTTATAGAAATCCTGTATAAAAGTACTCACCTACGTATATAGATACGATGTCAGGATAATCACTGAGAAAATAAACATTCATAGTTATACCTATTATTCTTATACATAAAATCATTTTAAAAGCTTGTAGCGCAAATAAAGAAATGAGAAAGTCGAAAATAAACAAAAAAAAATTTTGCGCGCTTTTTAAGTTAATTGTACTTACGTAATAGTATGTCTGTTTAACAACGGACTGAAAATAGTGATATGGTTCCAAATCGAATCTTGGACAATTTAGTACTCAAAAATTACATACGCTTACATCGGAATCATTAGGAATAGGTAAGGTAAGAAAAACATAACACGTAAAACATAAATCATAGGCAGCTATAAACATTTCAAAACAACCACATACACTGCTGAGGAGATATATCCTACATCCATTCAATAAAAAGCAGTGGAGCTTATTTTCATTACCCTGGCAACTTTACATGCACACTATTGCAATGATTTCTACATTGTTATCACTAGACTGTCCAGCAATAGATAAATGCAGCCGCCTTACTTTTGACGCGTTCCAGTTCTGGATCGAATCGAATTATTCGATTTGGTGAGATTTGGCATTCTTGAAATTAACACTAGCGCATGATCGTGCTGTGGTTCGAATCGGAACTAACTTTGATCGATTTTTAATTTAGAATTTGTATGTAAAAATGTTAGAATTAAAAGAATCCAAGCAAAGATTTATAATACTTTACGGTGACTTGTCTATATACTGTGACCGGATTCAGATAACGACGTTTATATGATTCGATTATAACTTAATCTTGATTTTCAATTCGGTTTGGTTCAAGAGTACACTTGTATTATCAAATTCATCAGTCAAATCAATCAATCAAGTCGAATAAGAAACAAAATCAAATTCGAATCAGTTTTAAGAGTAAACCTACAAATCCCATAGTTTTTGTTATGACGATCGCTCTTTTTTTCCATTTTTCAAAACTGTGATTAAAATGTATCTGAGAAGTAGTATCTTCAAAATAATATCTAGTTATTAAACATAATCAGTTCATAATAATATCAAAACTATGAAATCAAATATTATTGGTATATTTCTGACTGCACATTTTAAACTATCGCGGTTAAACTATGTACTATCGCGGTATAATATCTTAAATATTGTAAAAACTTAAATCTAGTCTAATATAGTTAAAGTTTTTGGTACTCGTAGATACTTTAGTGGTTATAAACTCATTTAAATTGTAAAAGGACGTAATGTCAAAGAATAGTTTATCTTGAAAGTCCTGTTATGATAATTAAATAATGTGTTTTGGTTTCACCCAGTAGTAAATATTTTACATAAATTGTGAATAACGTGAGCCGGTTCGAACTCTCGTTCTAATTGGGTTAAATCAATTCAACCGCAGAAACATGAAACCTACTTGAAAACTGTAGCTTATTTTAAAATTATCACACGACTAAATATATCATTATCATTCGAATGTTGCTTGGTTCCAAGCATGATAATTATGTCCGACTGGAGTTCGACCACCATACACCAAACGAAACATCCGTGACCCGCCATAGTAGCGTGCTTAGGCGTGACGCGTCCTGAATCAGCTGTTGTATAATTCTGAATCAAGCAATAATAAACTATAAGCAAGCACTAATGGTGTAATAAGTAGTCAAGCAGGATAGATATATCTGTACCTAACCGAATCGAGAAAGAAAGGAAAAAGTAAGAAAATACATTTATTGCACAAAACATACGGGCACAGTTTTTTGAAGACAAAATTAACATCACATAACTAAAAGATAAACACTGAAAAAGAAATATATAAACAAAAAACAATAAATAATACATATAATAAAATTGAAGTGTCTGTTTGTAATGTCAAAATAACAGGTTTTTACTAAATTAATATGAAAGTATACACGATACCAATATTAAAAAACTCATTTTTAAAATTTTTGTCTCTCTGTTTGTTTCGGGTAATCTCCGAAACGGTTGGACCGACTTTGACGGAACTTTCACTGGCAGATAGCTGATGTTATAAAGCATAACTTATGCTATTTTTATTTTAGTAAAATAATTAAGGTTCCACACAAAAAATAATAAGCCTTTTTTTAGTAGTCCACGCGAGCGAAGCCGCGGATACAGCTAGTGTAATCATATAATCCCATGTGCCGCAGTACCACTGATAAGGGCGCACAACTCAGCATAAGCTGGATGCCATTGTTCTGAGTGACCCCAGCGCTAATTTTCAGTAGCAGCCAAGTGGTTTACAGAACAAGTAAAATATTTAAATTGCAGGAGAAAAAGTAAAATATGTATTTAAAGTATTGTGTAACATGATTAAATAATAATAAAATATTAGTTGTATGTAGTTATAACTACATACACGTATTTTTTAATATATAATAAATACGCGAACACCGTACACATGAACGAGTGTTATATACTGACGGTGACTGACTTTTTTTTTAATTATACTGTGCTGTACATCAGGCACAGTGTCGTCACTATGTATAAAAATAATAACTGTAACATAAGTACATTATATAAGAGACATGTGACTCAAAAATGTATATAAACTAACAACGAAGATGCCAACCCGTGTCGCGAAACGCAAAGCGAAGGACGGCGCCGGGATGGCAGCCAACTCTCACTGGCTCTTTTTTTATTGCATATATAGCATATGATCACAATGACACCTGATGTTAGATGACAATGTGGTTAAAGATACACTAACCTTCGAAAGGGGACAGATAGGCTCTCGAATATTACTGCAAGAACATAATAATAGATGCACGGTGACAGATTTTAAACTTGAGAGGGACAAGCTAGCATGCCAATGCAAAAAAATTACAGTCAACAGGCTTGAATTTCATCAAAATGTAGGTATATATTTATTCCTTTATCGAAGGTTGGGGTCATTATAAAATTTCGTGGTCTAGGCACGTAGGTACTTTGTCCTGTTGTTTAATACAAGTATTGTAAAAAGTCTTTTCGGCCTTTGACATTATTAAATTAAATTTAAAAAATTTATTCGTAAATTCTTCTTTTAGTAACGAAAATTTGTGTATCTCTAAATGGAAAATTTTATTAACAAAGGCGTAGGTACTATACGGAAATACTTGCTTGATATTTTTATATTGTTATGGTCAAATGAAAACATGTTTTAAAATGTTCAAGTTGGACGTAACAAAGTAATATTATTAATGTTAGGTTGAAAATTTTAAACTCCGTTTTCTAACAGCAATAACTATGTACCTAGATATCCAAAAAATCCAAATGTATCCAACAAATACACAAAAAGTTATGAAATACCTCTACTAATAATAAATCAATCGATCCTGTAACCACATCACCAATAAATAACTAGGCTCTTGTAGTAACTAACTTAACTAATTAGCAATGCTAATGCTTAATGGCAGTATGCACGGACATCGTGTCGATGGACGTGAGTTCGAATCCCAGCAATGATCTTGAGTTTTCGGTGAAGAAAAACATCGTGAGGGAACCATGGCATGGTGGTAGGGCATTTTCTAATGCCCGCCTGGCTAGTTACCACTCTCAAAATGAAAATCTGTCGCCAAGCACCAATTTTAGTGTTCCAGCACTTGAGAGCCAGTGCTCCCACTGGGCTTAGTGTGTTACCATCTTGGGCCACATCGTCACTTAACATCAGGTGAGATTGTGGCCATAACGCTAAACATATAACGATGTAAAAAAATACTACGCGATAAATAATCATGAAAAAATAATAATATAAAATATAACACTACTCATTTTTCTCGTAGATCCCCACAAATACTCGTGTAATTTATTATCTATTTGCCATCGCACCATCATAATTCTAGAGTACGTTTCGGACAAATATTTTGTTCTAGTGCATTGCCAAATGCTAAACGAGAAACTGACTATTTTAAACTTTATCGTAAAAAGTTTAGGTGATTATATAGATTATTTATAGAGAGTTTTATATAGTGCTAGAGATACACAAATGGATACCCGGAATTTCAAAAATATTTGGGTAGTTTTTGTAAATTTTTAACTCGAGTGAGGGGTTTTTAACGCAATTCTCGATTCTTAACTCAACACAAATTATAATACTAATAATATATAGTAATTTTAACAAATACGTGAATTTCTGCTATTTTAACCTCGCTTTTGTAGAGATTGACAAATATTATATATGTAATAGGCAATATATTAAATTCTATAATTCTATACAATGCCTGAGAGTATAAATGCCGGCTATGTATGAAATAAGGAGAATTATTACATACTTTGCCTAGGCCATCTCATGATCGCTACTCCGAGAACGACTATTCAGAGACCAAGTCGGACAAGCACGGTCGTCTTATCAGTACCTTCTTTCATACTTGGCCTAAATAGCATTTGGCACTTTGGCATAAAAACCAAACTATATTAGATAAAATGCCGCTAAAATCACATAACATAAATTTATGAATTTAAAATATCATCCATCACATGACACTATGATTTCCCGCCAAAAACTGTTTCGTGATATTTGAAACGAATTGGCTATGTATTTCGGTTTCTCATTTGGCATTATACACATTGCCTATATAACTTATAATATATAGATAATATATTATCATAATACGGGATTGGTTTATGAATATGACTACAGAATAATTTAATCTGTAATTTTTTAGGTTTCCTCAAGCTATGAAGCGAAACTACAAAATACTTCTAAGGAAAGTTTAAGACATTTTAAAGTAAATATTTTCGTATTTCACGCACACGCACGCGCTTGTACGCACACTAGTTTATTTTTTATTTTGTGGTCTTGTCTAGTAAACCTATATCCGATCTATTTATTAAATATATTGGAAACAGAGTAAATTATGTCAATAAGTAATTTTAAACTGACGATATTTACGTAAACATTACATTTATATACAAAAACTTGGCGCAGGATTTTTTGTATTGTATTTAGTAACTCGATATGCTTCTAGCCAGTCCTAAGTTAGGTGGGTGTGGCACTTTTTTATGTTGCCTGTAAGTAAATAAATATTTACCAGTGATTGACATAATATGTTGAATGGCAATGAGAAATAAATTTCAGTGCCAAATTCTCGAAATAGAGCAGCTGAACAAGTTTCCGGCTTATGTAATAATGTGTATGAATAATTATTACATTGGTAAATAACGTGTTCGTATGAATGATCACTTCCGTGGTGTAACCGCCGTGAGTGAAAACAGAAGTCACGTGTTTAAATTCTCATGAGGCCAAGTACATTTTCAATAGACTAGTTGGGTTTTTGCTGGGTGATAGGATACTGCAATTATATCCGACTAGATCGCGACCAATATACTAAGTGTAATAGTGGCACGATTAGGAGTGATCAGCCATTGAATATCCAGTAATCAAGCCGAGTAGTAGGATAGGTATCTGTACCCGACTGGATTGCGACCATCATGCACATGCTAAAAAAACCCGCCATAGTAATTATCGCGTTTCGGGATCAGACGGTCTATATTCAGCTGCCAAGAGGACTGCAGGCCGGTATGACGGCGACGAACGGCAATGAATTTAAGAAAATAAAAAAATAAATGTTAGACGTCATCGGACGTATAGCAGATATGGGACATTAAAATTTCATCATAATTTTATATCGAAATGTGAATGAATAAAATCAAAAAGTATATACATATATTCAAATAATTATTTGTAAAAAAAAATATCAGTTTATATGCAAGTCCTGATTTTCATGATTGTGATCGTCACGTCGTCGGATTCGCCTAGTGGTTTCAGACGACCAGACTTTATACGCAGTACGTACGAGTGGTCACTAGTACGAATAATGCTGATTTAGGATTTTTTTAAATATTTTTTTATTCTTTTCTGAAGATTTCATTTCTGACATGTGTGAACTGCTGCAAATATATATTTTTTTATAAGTTTTACAGTATAGTTAAATTCACTGATATTCAAGAATTACCTATAAGGTTAGCACAAGCAACTACGCTGATACACTCATTTTAAGCAAGTGCGTGTAGTATAGAGAGAGAAGCGTTCAGTATAAACATTGAGACGCGGCGTCTGTTGAACGCATCAATTCTCATCTAAACGCGCCATATAAAAAAATTGAATTCATGATTCATTAACACACGAGCGTAAATTATGTAGTCATAGTAATGCATCACATATAAAACAAATAATTTAAAAACAAAAAGATCATTAAGTATAAAACAAATCAACTTTCAAACACGGTAGCGATTCCATTTATATAAATAAGTAAATATCAATTATAAATTACTAGCGACCTGCCCCGGCTTCGCACGGGTGCAATGCTGATACTAAATGTACCTACCTACCACAGAATGTCCTTATAAACAACATTTACAGCTTTTTTGTCATTAGATAATACAAACATGTTTTGTTTAGAGGTTACTCTTGAAAGAGCGACATATAATTGACCATGGTATATAGGGCCGGTACCGCCGCACTTCCCTACATTTTAAATCTGTAAATCTTCGGGAATATTCATTTGAATTACATGCTGTAAAGGGCTATGTTGATCTATATTAAATGGAAAATGTATATAAGATACTTAATTGTATAAGGATTAATGCTGTATTGCTTAAAATCACTTCGTAAATAAGCCATTTTTTCCCGTAAAATGTAAAGGATAAAAAATGATTATTGTGGGTTATCCTTAAGAGATAGACATATACCATCGCGGACGTTTTTGTTGACCTTTTTAAGGTGTACAATACTGTAGTACATTATTTTGATTTATCTCGTGGGGTTCAGCCAGCGTTTGCAACGTAAGCGCAAAAAATGTGTTTATTTACGACATCACTTAGAAACCTCTAAATTTACCAGTGTTTCTCTACAATATTATGTATGTATTATACATATAAACCTTTCTCTCGAATCACTCTATCTACTACAAAAAACCGCTTTAAAATCCGTTACGTAGTTTTAAAGATTTAAGCATACATAGGGACGGACAGATTATAGCGACTTTGTTTTATACTATGTAATGATATATGCCCACAAAAGATATGTCATGAGTCTGATAAACGATAATGATCTAGTTAGTATCTAAAGTGAAATTGTATTGATTAGAAATTCAAACAATGTTTGTATGTACGTCATTGATACGTGGGTTTGTCTCTGTTAACGTGGATAAACTAGGCGGGCATAAATTTCTCATGCGTAAATTCTTTCATGTTTAAGTATTCCGATTGTTTACAATGGAAACGATTAAGACGGTTTATCTAGGTAGGTAGGTATCTTTCAATGCAAATATGATTCCGAGTGATTTTCTCGCATATTCATTTTAATTTATAGTAGTTATTTTTGTAATTGTTAACAACTGTAATTTGTTGTCGGATGATTCAATTCATTAATAATACCAGAAGTAGCATTAAAAACTTTGTATCTAGAATTGAGTTTTTTTTTTATTTGAGCATAAAATTTCATAAAGGTCGAAATTCACCTTTCATTATTTTCGATTGCCTAAATACGTTGTTATACTGTTAATCTATTTTAGTCTATCGCTAAAGAGACACGTGTAGAAATAGTATTTGTTTTAATCTATCTTCTATCTATATATATATATAATAAAATTGTAGTGTCTGTTTGTATTGTCAAAATAAAAGCTTTTTACTAATTGCATATGAAAGTACACACGGTACCTATGACAAAATTGGTTTTTTATATTTAGATTTTTGTCTGTCTGTCTGTCTGGTAATCTATAGATAAACAATTTAACGGTGTATAAACAAACATTATTTTAATCAAACTAAAAATGTATATTATTATAATTGATGGTAACCTTAATTATGTTAATGTACACGGGGTAAAATTTTTGGAGTTTTATTTATTTTGTTACACAATTTTTTATTTGAGTGCTTTGTCTACATTAAGTCACTTCCCATGTTAATTATTATTAAAACTATAATTATTTTGCTCGTGATATGGTATTACCCCTACAACACACCCTGGTTGCGGAGTTTTTGGCGGGATCTTGAACTGCCATGTTGTGGTTTTTAATTTAATTCATTAAGTTAGGTTTTTTGGTCCTATATTGTGTAATATTAGTGGCATTTTGCCTAATATACGAGTAGTTTGGTTATTGTGCAATACGTAAAGTGGCTTATAAATATATACTGGATAAATGCATTTTGCGTTGCCACAAAAATTCCTTTATAGACAGTTCTAACAAGGGAGCAACCATCTTGTTTGAACTCATGTTGAAGATTAGATAACTACGAAGGCTTGGCTTAAAGGTCTCGTATCCAGTGGCCGCGTAGTATACTAAAATAAAAAAGCACATTGGTTTCCCCCCTGCCATTTCCCACCCTTAGTTACGCCACTAGTAATAGAAACTTTTATATAGCAAATAGCTAGAACATAAATATGTTAAACGATTTATAATTATCATAATATATGTATCTACGTGTAACGTTAACCTGATAAAGATGCATTCTATTGCAACGTGATTGCAAATCACACTCAGGTACCTATTGATATAAAATTTTCCTTACGCCACTTACATAAAACATGTTGAATATTATTATCGTTAAACAGGATCCAATCCTAATTGCAGATATGTACTAGAAATAGTTAATACTAAATAATAGTAAAATTGGTAATAAACTCATTGGATTACTTTACCATTTCTAGAATCATTTTCTAATGATTTGCGATTTTCTCTACCGTCTATCGGTGTACCAATAATCTGGTCAGCGAAATACAGGCGGTTATAATATATTGCTTACTTGCTTTATTGCTTCTTCAAAGGTTGAAAATAGTTAAAAAATAAAATTATTTTGAAGTAAAACTTCTTTAGGTGCGACTAGGAGGTAACTGGACGACAATGCAACGGAAGTCCGTTATGGTGATATATGTAACGGAAGTCCGTTACGGCAATATAGCGTCATGTTGAAGTAAAACTTCTTTAGGCGCGACTATTAGGTAACTAGACGACAATGCAACGGAAGTCCGGTAGTGACCGTTGGGATGGTGGTGACGGTCGGGATGGTGGTGACCGTTGGGACGATGGTGGCCGTCGGTATAATGGTGACCATTTAAGTTTTACTTCAATCGCGTGTGACGGTTACACGCTTCTAATTTTATTATTTTTAAAGGATAAATTCAACTGTTAATGTTTAATTTATAGATTTACTTTCCAGGTTGAAAAGAGAATTAATTAAATTAAACTAAATAATTCAAATGGGTCAATGAAAGTTTGCACATGTTTTTATTGAATAGAGTCGACCTCAACGTCGCGTCGCGTTACAGCATTATCATGACCGTTATCATGTTTATTTTTTCTCGATTTTACCCGTTTGTTGACACAACACTAACCCTCTATTTACCATCCAGTTCACGGTCACACTGGATAATGTATTTAGGTATAATCAATCTTTCCTTAACCATTTTGTAAATTATTTTGTTGGATAATTCAAGTCCATGCAAACAAAGCCCCGATTATTATTACTATAAAAAAATTGGTTGACGTACAAAACAATATTAAAAATAAAACAAGTTATCAAAGTGGCACAAACACTGTGAGTAGGACAACAAGGTTCAACAAACTCAAGCACTTAAGATATTTTACGAGTCGTAACAATGACAAAAAGTATTTAACAACTAATTAAATAATTGTACTACATGCAAACAACACAAGTTTGCTCGGTTTTATATCAGTTTCATAGATAACGGTCACATGACAGAAAGGTAAAATATAATACTATGTTAAACGTTGTACATATTATATAGGTAGTTAAATTTATATTTGTATGTCACGTTACGAAGTGGTTTATTTATCATAATTCTATAGTCAAACCTAAATATCTTTAGTCAGATGTTTAAAGTATTTAAAATTGATATACTTCAAGGCTGCGCAATAAATTTTAGAGGCGGGCCATAATTTAGAATCCATGTTAGCTGGCGGGTCATTTAGCGATTATACTTGCTTACAGTCAAAGTTTTTTTTTTTTTTTTTTCGAACTGACTACACTGTTAGCCTGAGGGGCCCTGGAGCCTTTACGGCTTTTACAGCTTTACCGGGCTTGGGGGCGAGTGCTTAGGGCACTCAGCCACGAAAACTAAGCAACAACATCCGAGAGTGCCAAAGTGGCCGAACCTCGGCTCGGACTGTTGCGCGTATGCAATTAAGTCGCGATCTGACTAATTCCCTATACGTAATTCGATCTAAACTAACTATACATATATACACGTTTCTGCCGCCTGGGAGGAGGGAAGGAACATGTGTATGTGTATTTAGTGGTCTGAAATTTTTGTCTACTCTAACTAGGCAAAAAAAGAAAAAAGAGGTCCCTTACAGAACCTATGTACCTATGTGTGTTGTGCATGTGTGTATAATGCAGTGTCATGTATGGCTGTGAAAGCTAGTGATTGTAGAGTCACTTGTATCGCGCGAGCGGCTGCTTGTCTCAAGGGCTCCATGCCGATGGATCGGACCTAGGCTTGAGTTGCCGCAGAGGAGGGCGGTCGTGGCGGGTGTGCGGGAGCGAAGTTAACCGTACGTCCCCTGCGGAGGGAACGGTGGTTTCGCGGGCGTGGGCGCGAGCACGCATATGTTGCGGGAGCGGACGCGTAGTAATTATTAGCTTTCTCGATGTCGTCGTCGGGATCGACAAAGAGATTTCGCGGACGGCGTTTATAACGTTTGGCAACGGGGATCGAGTTGTCTGGGACGTAGTTCACGGTGGATTTTACGAGCGGGTTGGGGTGATTCGAAGCGCTATCGAAGTATCTCCTGGTGAGATATTTCACATAGGCTTCTATCGAGGGAAGCCTCATATCCCTGTGGAGGTCCATGTTCCTAACAAAGGCTGGAGGGTCAAGCAGGCGACGGAGAAACCGATTTTGGACTCTTTGCATGCGGACAGAGTTATGTTTGGACATATGAACTACAGTCAATGTAGATTCATATATACATAGATAGATATTTAACATGAATAAAGATTTCAGTTACAGATGTTGATTAATAGTTGGCTGCCAAATTTATTTAACTTGGCGGACTCTATGAGCCGCGGGCCAGGCTACTTACTCTCGGATTATCGCCGTCCTAAACAAACGATGTAAAACGTCAAATCAATATAACATTATACTATGAGAAGGCTTGCATGACAGAACATAAATTGTTACATCGTGCAAATTATGACATAACATAAAAACATGTATTTCGACAATTAATGATCACAAAATAAAATTTGGATACTGATAAACGTTATAAAAACATTTTGCACGGCAAAATCCTAACTTCTTCTATACTATGATTTTTGTAAATTTTCGTATGATTTTTTTCTACGAGCAGTGTTACTTTCTATATTACTTAAAACTAGAGTAGACCAAAATGATAAAGCCAAGAAATCGAAAATTAATGTTATTGATCGTACGAATCGAAAATTAATCCAATTGATCGAACGCCGTCGTACATTTAATTTATTACATTCTCTTAAAATTTATATTTATATAAAAAATATATATTTACGTAATTCCTATATTTTACTCTAACAACACGAAACGAAATATTTTTCGTCTGGAAGAATCTTCTTGTTTGGAGTCAGGCATAGTTCAAGTGTTCCAAGTGTTAATTGCATCTTCCATTGTTGTTATCATTTATTTTTGCTATTTAATTTACACAGAATACACGCCCCTCAATTGATTTAAAGCGTAATCGTATTATTGATTATATATAGTTCTAAAAATGAATCGATTATCGTAAAATCAACTTCCAATTTAAATTATGCTACATCTCTAAAATAAACATTTGACATATCTCATGCAAATCGTCTTATGATGAACAGAGTGTAGTAATGAAGTTGTAACATTTATTAGGTTTTTCGGATATTTAGTGGATAGATACACTAAATAGTTTGAGAAACGATGATAGTTGATGATTATCTATGTTGTACTATTAGAATATATTTTTTTTATTGTCTATTTAAATTTGACTGTATTTAGTAAGTAAAGTAGAACTAAAGAATCATTCCATCACTACCAACAGTTAGCATAGTCATGTAGACGTATAAGCCGAATCTAAACCACGCAACGTATTAACGCCACTTATTCTTTATGTGTATGGTGGTCATCATCCGTTGGTTACAAATACCTTATCATTTATCACTTCGTTGTCGCTTTTATAAAAATATCTAGGAACTTTCCGCCAACACAAAACAAAGATTTTACTGTAATCCAATCTAGTGAGGGGTGTCTTAGAATTACCATCATCTAGAATATTCACAGTTTGACGAACTCACTACGCGATAAGCTCATTGTTATTGGAGCGTATACAAAAACGTAGCTCCAGAAGTTAAAATATTTTAGTGCACTCACTGGAAAATTTCTTGTTATGTACTAAAAATGTTCACGCATCGGGTCCCCTTACGTTTTTTGGCTACCACATCGGGCCATCATGCCCACCAAAAATATTTGCTGTCTTGGGAACAACTTTATCTATTTATATGTTCTATGAAAACCTAAACATTATTGATGGGCGTTTTAATAATATCAGTGCATATATTCAAGAGGTGTGAACAAACTTGTAATAGACTTTCTTCGCTCATCACAATTTTATTCTTCTTATCTTTTTTATATTTTATTACAAGTGTAAGTGACAATCTCAATGTAGTGTCAATAATAAATTTGTAAAATACTTAATATGCACGTGGTGTCATCTCTAAGAAACTGTCACGCTTATCATAGATAAGAAGTTATATTGATTTACTTGTGGTACCTATTGATGTAAAAATATAGATGAAACTGGCCTCAGTTTCGAATATTCGTTCCTTATTAAACTCCAGAATTTTTACTTTTCTTCAAAGGACATCAGCTGTTCTCAACATAATATATCACACTTATTTTTATATATTTTACCGCAGCCTAATTTTGGGTCATAATTTTAGGTTAGCTGGCCCCAGCTCTCAAAGAGTTGCGCCGTATAATAATAGAATTCTACTTCCAGTAGGCGGTACGCAGACCTAATCTAATTGCCGGCAATACATCAGAATTTCGGAATAGCCCGGAAAAGTTGACCTATTAAGATTATTCTTAAACTCAATTATGTAAACAGTTATATTGCTGAATATATTACTACAGTATTAACGCATATTCAAACAATGATGGCTCAGTAGTAGCGTATATGGATATTACGTTAATCGACGTGAGTTCAAATATCTACAATGAGACTGAACTTTCGGTGAAGGAAAACATTGTGATGAAAATAATTTCTAATGCCGGCTTCTTAGCTACCACCCTCAAGTTGATAATCTATCGCCAAGCACTTATAGGTGTGTTCCAGCCCAGCGGCTGCACTTGAGCCAATTCCCCCATTAGGCTTACCATATGAGTGTCACCATCTTTGGCTACAACGTCAGTTAACATCAGGTTAGATTGTAGTCATAACACTAAATCTAACTATACAGAATAAAAAATATGATAAAATAAATTTTAACAATATGTAATACGTGGAACGAGGTACTAACGTTTAATATTTCAGCATAAGGATATCTAATATTAACAATAAGTTCAGATTTTTTCATCATTTATGCGAATCCTTAGTCAAATTAGTATGCCAGTAAAAGGGTAGTAGATATCGCGGTTATCAGTTAAATAAACAGCATATGACGTTATTAACACTTATTAATGTATTATTATCTATACCTACATATTATAAAACTCAACGTCTTTCTGTCTGTCCGTTTATGTTATTTTCAAGTGCAAGCCACTTATCCGATTAACATGGTTATTTTTTTAATTAATAGTATATTATATGGCCAGGTTATAAGATATATTTTGTTACATAAATTAACATACAAAATAAGCAGTGACGGTAATGGTGATTCAATTTGCAAAAAATACGGTTTTGGGGTGATTAAATGGTAACTTACACTCAGTAAGCCATACGAGATATATTACATGAATGTACTACTTAATTACAGATCTTAAAAAGACTTGCAAAGAAGTCCTCAATTAGCGTGTGCGCTCGACCGACAGGATTCTGTAGTCAATGCGAGCGGAGCCGCAGGCACAACTAGTTTATAACCTTCTGAAAATAATATAATATAAAAGTTCATTAACACATAAAATGTGATACGCGTCATTTGAGATAAAACAAGTCGTCATGTGCTCAAAATCAAATTTACATAATTTATTTAAAATAACATACATTGACGTAAAATATTTACTTCATGACTAATTCATAAATCCACTATTACATTTTAAAACAAAACGTGTTTAAAATATAACATTAATTTATTTTACAGCCCTTTTTGCACTTATAACTACTATTGGATTTTTACGTAAAGGTACACAAATAATTCGGTCCAATAATGGTTTTTTATGTATTTTAAAGCTTTATCATAAATTAAATTATTAGTCAATTTAAAAATTGTTAAAATTTATATATTAATTAATTATGAACAATAGAAAATTGTTAAACTTTTAAAAAGAATCACATGTCTACGAACGCGCCACGATTGGTCACTAAGTTTGTGACGTCATAATGTAATCGACATGTCAGGATTTCATCGATTATGAGTCAAAATACTGTATCAGCTGTGTTTGTTCGGGAACAATTGGCGTGTTTTCGGTACTGGATTGAAAAAATATTTTTAATTTGATATAACTTTTAATTATGGCGAAAAAAAAATAGTTTTGTAATAAAACTTATATAATATGAACCTATCCATTTATTACAAAAAATTTTTTATTCAAAAACTAAACTACATTGAAATCACTGTAAATCTGAACTGTAATAATTAAATGTAAAAATATGTTGTTGAAATAGTACATAGTTTTAGAGAAATAGTGGTAAAAATGTACAAACCTCACTTAGAAATATATGGAACGAACTTATTAGTAGTACGTTCAAATTCAATTAGTGCTTTGTAATAGATAAATTCTGTATATCTATTAGTGTTTTGTTAATTTCTATTGATGTAAGGTATAAATATAGCATATGATACAAAACTGATATTAAATTGATATAACGACATGACGAAAAATATCATAGCTTAAACTCATACCTATATACAGATTGAATGCTTGTAGATAGAAATATCTGACGGTTGACTAAGAATTCGATTCCCCGGTCAAGAACAATTATAGTAATTGGGAACTGTTTCGGCATTTACGACGCTTCCGCCCTTTGATATCAATGAATATCAAATAGCTGTACAAAATGACTTTGAGTGGTTCAGCTTGGGTTAGAAAAATAATATTTGAAATTTTTTAACAACGAATATGTTTTTTTTTAGATTTTACGTTTAAAATATCAAATAGTTTTAAATTATAGGCAGTTACAATGTGAATTGTGAGTATTTAATTGGACTCCATAACACCTCCCAACAAGCTTTACGACATATAGCGAAAAATTTATTTTTCTTTTATATTTTGCATAATTGTTTGTCCATTAAAATTCACATTGTAGCCCGTTATCATACTAAATAGAATACTAAATACAACTAAATAGAATATATAGTTGTTTGCAATTGCCTTACTTAACAACGATTTAGAACGTACTAAGTTATTACATAATTATCGCAAAGGTTTTCTTTATAAACTCCGAAGCAAAAAGAAAGGTGTTATAAGCTTAACGTGTGTATCTGTGTGTCTGTTGTGGCATCGTAGCTTCCAAAGGGTTCAACCGATTTTGATCTGGTTTCTTTTGTTTGAAAGGTGACATAATTGAGAGTGTTTTCAGCATGATTCAAGAAAATCTGTTCAGCCATTTGAAGACTATCAGATCTTTCCTAGTTGATAAATGGATGTGAGCATGTTCCACGGGTGTGATCCAGTAGAAATTTGGTACTCTGTTAGTTCACTGATATAAGAAAAACATGGCAGCATTGGGCTCATGCTGCAGCACTGGATTCTGCAGGATACTTACTTACTTATAGCAAAGATATCGTGTTTGGGCTCATCGGAATGATTTCAATAAATATGAAACTTGTGTCGGGGGTTTCTTAAATTTTCAATTAACCGTCTTAATTAAAAAATCATATTTTTTACATAGCTTAAACATTATAATATATTGAATAGGTTATTTAGGCAAATCGGCAAAACCCCTATAAAATTAATGTTTGTTTGTCATGTATGTATGTGACCTTTTATTCGATTACGATGAGATTTGATGAAAATTTGTCGTGCAAATGTTTCTGAGTTCGTACAATCATTTTAGTATAGGGTACCGTAGTTCGTCTAGTTTTGAAAACAACGGTAACGAAGTCGAGGGTAAAAGCTAATTTATAATAAAATATGACAGTTGTAACATGGGTGAAGTTTCTTGAATTATTTTATAAATTGTATATTAATATTAACTGTTATTCATCTCTTGTAGTAGTCAATGTGACTTATATTTAAAATGAACTAGTTAACCTGTGCGGATATTTCACACATTATAGAATACAAGCAATCTAACTAACAGCTGCCATGGTTTGTTAATAGATGGTGCCTCCTGCATATTAGTCGAATATATATTAATATGTTTTTAGTTCATTTTAATGAAAACAATACTATTAAAGTTTTTTTCTATTTTTCGTTAATAGCGGGGAACAAGCTTTAAAATCATGTTTGAATCACTATGGCGTCCAAAAAAACACCTCTGAGAAATAATGTATGAGAAATAATATATCAATAATATTCCATAAATATATTTTATTTCTAGTATTACACCTACGTACTCAAATTTTCACGTGATTTCTATATAAAATAAATATATAATTCTTCTTTTAAATGTATGAAACATTAGATTTGCTTGTAACATACATTATTTATATCTCTAAATGAGGTGAGGGTTAGCTGACTATATAAAAGTAATGTAACTGCCCAACCTGTTAGTTCTACAATATAAATTAATCATTCTTACTAGAATGTATTTAACCTTATTCACCTTTATAGTGTAAATATAAAGGAAAAACATATAGTTACGTATACGTATACGTATCAGATCTATTTACCCAACATATGTAGTAAAAAGTAGAACATAGCGATTATTATATTAGTTAGGTAGTATGTCAGGGACGAACCATGGTATCGTGTTAATAACTTATGCAAATAGATGTCATGTTAATAAAGAAGTAAAGATATGCGCGGAAAAGTAATTTTATGTGGGTAGTAATTAGCTGTTACCTATGTTATGATTTCAAGGCATAAAAAAGTTCGTTATTTTTTATAAATAACTCGAGCACAGCGCCATTTTTCCTTTTTTTTATTATTTGAAAACTTTCCAGAACCATAACAAACAAATCAAAATAATACGCATATCCATTGTTCGAATTGTGAGGTATGGTTTTTGGTACATAAAAAAAATAAGAAAAAAGGATTTGCAGTTTTATCAAAATATACCATTATCCGGGGTAACTATACAAATTTTTCTTTCCTTTATAATCTTATTCGGGCTAATACTAACATTTTAAAAAGTAGTCAAATCGCCAAGAACCAACAGGTGTGTTCCGGCAGCTGCACTTGAGAGCCAGTCTTCCACTAGGTTTAGCGTGTACCATCTTGAGGCACATCGTCGCTTAACATTAGGTGAGATTGTGGCCACTACGCCAAACCTATAACAATAAAAAAAGTGGCCCAACCTCGGCTCGTATTGTCGCCGTAGTTGCAAATAAGTCGCGAACTGGCTAATTCCCTATCTGTAATGCGATATACACTAACTATACATATTTCTTTCCTCTGGGAGGAGGGAAGAAACATGCGTACATTTATTTAGTAATCTGTAAATTTTGGTCTACACTTACTAGCCAAAAAAAGGTAAAAGGTCGCTTAGAGAACTTGAGTGTTGTGCATGTATGTAGAGATGCAGTGTAAATAGTGTAATGAGCAGTCACTGTATCGCGCTCGAGGGCTCCATGCCGATGGATCGGACCTAGGCTTGAGTTGCTGTAGGAGAAGGTGGACGTGGCGTGTGTCCGGGAGCGAAGTTAACCGCCCGTTTGCGGAGGGAACGGTGATTTCGCGGGCGTGGGTGCAAGCACGCTTGTTTTACAAGGACGGACGCAGTAGTACGCGTTGGCTTTTTCGTCATCTAAGTCGGTAAAGATATTCCGCGGTCGGCAAAAACATGTTATAATTTTCAAGGAATCAAAGTGCCATTTATAATTACACCATGAAATATATCCTTTGCAAATAGAATAATAAAATGCCTAAGGACAGTTTAAATATTCCAAACGAATGTTCTTGGCCTTAGGAGCTAACCTCGGTCTTAACTTTCTAAAGGCCGTTCTATCCTAGGTTAAATAATGTTTTTCTCTCAATTTTCCGCTAATTAAATTCATGTCTGGTATAAGGAAAAAAAATAGAAAATATGAATAAACAATAAAACTTCTAATGGTTGAATAATTGTTGTGATTATATTTACTTGCATCTAGTTTTAGCATATTTTACTATATTTACCGTGTACCGTACTATACCGTACTCATCACAAAAATATATAGACACAATACATACAAAAATACAAAGAAATATTATAATCAAAGTCACTTTTGTTGTTGATTGCCTTTTGAAAAATAATTAAGGAATACTTTGTCAAATCGTTATGTTTTTAGCCCGATGAACGAATGTATAAAAATCGTGTGTGCGTTCGTGATTCTATAACTACTGAACTACTCGACGTGATGGTGGAAGCCGATCAGTGTCAAACTACCACAGAATTAGCGGCTTGGTTTGACGTTAGCATACCAACAATATTTTTTCATTTGCATCAAATCGGTAAAATTAAAAAACTTGAAAAATGGGTGCTTCATGATTTGACTGATATGGAGAGAACAGTGCGTGTCGAAGCTTGTGTTACCTTGTTAAACCGGTACAGAAATAATGGAATTTTGGACCGAATTATTACATGTGACGAAAAGTAGATACTTTACGATAATCGCAAGCGAACAACGCAATAACTCACCCCAAGTTAAACACCAAAACAATGCCTTAGAGCGAAGCTTACCCACAGAAAAGTAATGATAACTGTTTGGTGTCACTTTAGGGCGTAACTTATTACAGCTTCCTCAGATTTGGTCAAGCAATAACAAAAGATATCTACTGTGCAGAACTCCGACCAATGATGGCGAAACTCGCAGAAAACTCGAAACAATTTTAACATTACAAGAACTGCATTTAGAAACCATCAGTCACCCTCTATATTCGCCGGAACTTACCCCGATCTACTACCACTTTTACGAGATTTAGACAGGAAGTAGTACAAAATGCCTTCACGCAGTTTGTGAAGTCCAGTACTGCAGAGTTTTATCGGAAAGGTTCAAATGATCTTCCTATTAGATGGCAGAAATGTATAGACAACGAGGATGGATACTTTGATTAAATATATATATTTCATCCTACAAGAAAAGAAAAAAAAAATCATTACGAAACGGCAATTTCATACTTTAACACTCAATACATAACACCGTACAAGGCTGTATGTAGGTGGTTGTTTTAACCAGAGTCACACCCATCTTGGCCATGGGACGTAATTCACTTACGCAGAATTTCGCGTAATTGTGATAAGACTGCATAATAAGATATACATAAGGAAATTTCGTCTGTTGTGACACAGAGCCTTGTGGATTTTTCCATTCATGAAATCCGTAGGAAAGTTAAGTATTAAAATGAGGGTAACATGTAGAATATTTGATGAAATTTTATAAAAGGTATTTTATTATTATAAATAAGCAGCCACCCGCGATTTCGTTAACTTTAATTAAGAATAAAAAATAGCAGGGAGAATGTAGCTTTCAACAATGAAATAATTTTCAGAATCGGATTAGTATTTAAGGAGATTATCTCCTACAAACAAACAAAACCTTTATATCTTAATAATAATATAGTATAAAATATAATGAGATCGAGAATATTCAAATAAAAAATTGTATGTACATTTAATTTTGTGTTATGTTAACGTTATTTTATTTTGTTTTACCTATCAAACTTTTATGTGACTTTTTTTTATTATTAAAGTGTATACTTACTACTCATATGCATTTAATAAAAAGATGTTATTCTGACTTTACAAATAGACATTAATTTTATTATTTGTATATGATTTTTTTTCGGAAACAACTTTAACGATTAGGATGACATTTTGTATTTAGATAAGGTTTTACTTTCCACATTTACCTGGATAGGCGTCTATTAGATAGTTGACACTGTTTATTTATTCTAATCTAGTATATAAGGGCTAGTATAGTATATTTAAAACAGGCTGTACTGTACGAAGACAGACTAAAATAATTACCTAATTGCATAATAATTATTTGCGGATTTGTTTTGTTATTAAGTAAAATGGTTTAAATAATTAAGCTCTTAACAGTATAATGTGACGAGATGCAAACAGTTCACATATTACATATAGTAAAAACTGTTATCAACAAGTTGGTAGAGAGATAACGACTGTTTATTTACTACAAATGAACGACGTCTGGCGACGTTAATAGGTTTATGTATCAATTAGTCAAAAAGTCATCGACTTCATTGTATAATATGCATAGATATAATTTATTATCAAGCATGCATTATGTCATTTGGAACGACAAATCATCGACGACGACGAACATCACAATTGATTGTATTAATAATAATATAAAAATATATTTTATAATGCCATCTATATTGAAGGCTAGCTCAGTGGTATCGTGTACAGACGTTGCGTCGAACGACGTGTATTCGAATCCCTGCAATGAGTCTAAGCTTTAGGTGAAAGAAAACACCGTGATGAAACCATAACATGGTGGTACGGCATTTTCTAATGCCGGCCTGCTACTACGAGTAGTACCACAAGTTCGAGGGTTATGCCAATTTGTGGACCATTCGTGCAAATGACACAGATATCTAAAGACGATGAATTCATTGAAATCTTTTTTTAATGATAATAAGATTATAACAATTTGAATATAAAAAAAAAACTGTAAGTAATCCTTGTGAAATAGTTGTCATGCTTATATGACCTATAAAATAGTTTGTGTATGGATAATCATGCTGATAACCTATTTAGTCGCCGAGTTCGTAACAATGACGTTAATGTTCTGCGAGTGTCTGTATAAATAACCATTATTTATTTGATTGATTAAAGAAACCATTATTTCATATAATAATACTATATTATACACTCGTAGTCCAAATAATTAATTTCATTGTTTTTGTCATCGTTAACACTATAGTAGTGAGTATGTAATAATACATATGTGCAAGTTATCTATAAACATTATTAAATGTTTAAAAATACATAACCATACTTATACAATCTTTAAAAAATATTTTGTGTTATGAAAAAAAAAACTTAAATGAAGAGATAATAGCTATACAGTTAATGAGTTCAAATGCATTGTTAAAGTAATTGAATTCGAACGCACAATTAACCTACAGTCAAAGAAAATACGCCAGGGCATTGTCTAGTGATTCACCTTCATGTTTTACATCTATCGCCAAGCATCGGTAATTAGTCTTGAAATCAGACTCCTTTCTAGCTTTTAACGTGTAATTGCCTTCATTAATCGTCATTTAACGTCTATTGTGATTATAGACACAGGATAATATGTACATTTAAAATAAATTTAACGTATGTTGTAATGAAGTCTAAAGTCATTTTTAGAGAAGAAAATATTGCATAAGAAGAAACAAAACATTTTTTTTGTACAACATATAGACAGTGTATAAAACGTAGCCAAGTAATTTATGATTTTAAAATTTTCTGGAAAAATAAATTTTATTGTAAAAAGAAACAACAACCACTGCAATGGCTTCATTATTATTATTTTATGCAGTTTAAGATAATTTATATGCATTTTATAAATATATCCGGTGATATGAATGTGAGATTAGCTACAGAATACCATTATATTATCATACCAATTAGTTTTTAAATGGTTCGTTTTTTCATTCCAACATTGAATAAATAAAACAAAATTGATTTGAAGTGTACATAATGTTTAATTTCCTTAATTCCAGAACTGATTCCGTACCATTTATAAAGAATGGTATACCAACCACTCTTACGAAGACGGATCTGCCGTTGAAACAGAAGGCAAGCAAGGCTGGCAGGGGAAAAGCTTTCAAGCAGGTGTTGGCCGCGTTCGTCGCCAATATAGGCACGATCAACACTGGCATGGCTTTTGGCTTCTCCGCGACCGCCTTACCTCAACTGCAGAGTAAAACATCAAGTATACATATCACCGAAAATGAAGCTAGTTGGATTGGTAAGAAACTACACAAAAAACATATAAATGAAAATACTAAGTATTAGTAGGTCATTACATCTATCTATTTATTGGTTTAATTACTTCATTAAGACGACAGAACTTGTGGATGTCATTTTGATCTAAAATGTACATAATGTTTTTTTATTATTGTTAACATTAGTCATTTGATACACGATTATGATAGTGATATAGTAGATTATGATATATCTACTCATGGTTATCAATTGTTACTCTCCAAAACTCATGTGTTAGATCATTAAAATTATCTCATAAACGTTATTGCGTGAGATAAGGCTACAAATTCCCACTTTATCAGATAAATTATCAACAAAACCATTATTTCTTATAAAAGAAATGTTACTCCAGCATAAGTGCAATTAAATATATCTAATTTGAAATACGCGGTACCTATTGGCTTCACTTTGAAACCTCTTTTGAATATGTCAAATGATAATGGTGTCTGGAATTGACTCCCTCTCTGTATATTCACTAAAATAATATAATATGTAATTATTAAATGTATTGCTAAAAAAAAATTACAAACTAGATCGAGTTCTTTTTCGGCAATTCTCGATGACTTGGTGGAAAATACAATATTAATATAAAAATTACAAGTAACCCGGGTAAGTTAGCCGGGCAAAAACTTGACATTAGCGCTCCTTTTTTCCAGGATTTAAGATTTTAAACAAATTTGGCGTCCTCTTAATTCGCCTTTACTTTACTCTAGAAGACAATATTTGAATTCTCTTGATTCACTTGATTCACTAATTTAAGTTATTTAACTGTTTAAATAATACTAAAATCTATATTGTTATACTTTTCGTGATCTGCTATTTACTGCAGATTAATTGCAATTCTTGTATCCATTTTGCATTCTTTATGTGACAAACCGTTGAAGAAAGGCGTAAAAACCAGGAAAATTCCATGACGCAATTTATAAGTGAATTTTAATTGAAATAATAATTATTTTTTATAGCAAGTCTAAGTGCAGCTGGTACGCCAATGGGATGCATCCTCAGTGGATATCTCATGGACAACATCGGGCGACGGCTCACACTCATCCTTACCGAAATACCTCTTATTCTCGGCTGGCTACTCGTCGCGTCGGCACAAAATGTTCCTATGATTTATGTCGGTAAGTGATAAATAAAAGCAAATCATAAGTGGCCTAATGGTTAGATCAATAGATTTTGGATGTGTTTGGGCTTAAATCCTGATGGATTTATTAGCATTATCAAAAAATTATGAAGCAAACCGTTGTAAAGGTTTTTTTTAAAGTTGCACCGTAAACTAACTGCAGAGTATCTGATGGTAAGCACAGTGCAACAACAGTGTAAACAACAACGACCACAGAGAGATATACAATCGTTGCTATTAAATTACTAAGTAAACGTCTTTTCACGTTACGTTTAAACGTACGTGATGTTGTAAAAGGAGGGAACATACTAGCCAGAACTTAAATATCTATACGTTTAAGAAATGTTCACCTGTCAAAAAGTTGTGGGCCATTGATGAAAAGTAAAAAACCTAGAAAGTTAATTGGGGATTTTTTACTTGGGTCTAGTAGTTAGTCAGGCGAATAAAAGAAAATGCTAAACCATCATGTTTTAGTTCCATAATGATTAGGGTTCGAACTCACGTCGATCGATGATCGCTACCGCGAAGCTACCATCGCTTCAAATGTAATCACTGTGCAATTAATATATTAGTTAATTAAATTACTGTGCCCTTATACAGGCAGGTTACTTATCGGCTTTGGATCTGGTATGGTCGGTGCTCCCGCTAGAGTATACACGTGCGAGGTGTCACAACCGCATCTACGTGGAATGCTCGGGGCTTTGGCGTCTGTTGGCGTGTCTACCGGTGTTCTGATACAGGTTGGTAAATAGAACCAAACTTTATACCTTTCCTACTTATAACTAGGGTCGATTTTTCAATCGCCTGATGACTTTATTTAAGGAATAATTTTGAGGTTTTAACGGGTAATGTATGACTAATCTGTCAAAATTTTAACACCATAAGCTTTTAAATGATGTTTGAATCATTAATTTTGATGAAACATTAAGTGAGACATCGCGTTACCACAAAAATATCTTTGAGAAATAAGAGATATAGTGAAAACTGGAAACATACATGTATATTTATTCTAAACAAAATTATAGAAGGGCACCGACAACTCTAACAGCGTAACCCTGCCAACTTTTTTTCTGAAGAGTTTGGTTTGGCTCCAGAAACTCAAAAGATATTAAAAATAAAAGAAAGACGTAGTTGTTATTTGAGCATCAATGACATGAAATGAAAGAGACAAATTAAATTTTGTATTCATTCCCAACACACCTATATAAATTAACTGACACTTTCTTCTGTGATGTAAAGTTCAACATCCTTACTATTATAATTGCGAAAGTGAGTTTATTTGTTTGTTACTCAGTCAGGCACAAACGGCTAAATGAATTTAGATGAAATTTGCCACATAGACAGCTTTTAACCCGGATTAAGACATAGGATACTTTTTATACTGGTAACAACAATTTTTGAAGTTCACGCGAGCGGAGCCGCGGTCGTAACTAGTAATTTATAATATTAATTGAGTAATTGCATGAAATACTCAGAAACTGACTAGTTACGAATCGTTAACTAAATCTTCACGACTTCAAAACTATTTTCAGCCGAACCACACGTCGAAAATTAACGTTTATTTACCATACATTGTACGTAAAATAATGTTAACTGTACTAAATGAAAAATTACGTCGGTGTTAAACATGTTATTTGAATGGATGTAATCAGTTCGTTTGTTAAAATTATAATACCTAGATCCTTAACATAATTATTGTTAACAATTATATAGGAGAATTTTCGTTTAGCTTTTTCTAAAGATCATTTTAACATCTTCTATATCTATACATATTATAAAACTCAAACAAACAACAAAACTCAACAAAACTCAACTCTCTATCTGTCCGTTTATGTTCTTTTCACGTGTAAACTATTTATCTGATAAACATGGTTCTTTTTTTAATTATTAGTATATTATCTGGCCATATTATGGGATATGTTTTGTTAGCTAAACGAAATACGCGGAGACGATAATGGTGAATCAATTCCGAAAAAATACGCTTTTGGGGCGCTTAAATGGCTTATGCTGTGTAAGCTATAAGATATATATCAAATAAATGTTCTACATTATTGTAGATCTTAAAAAGACCTAAAAAAAGTTAGCAATAGCATATGTCTATCTCCTAAGTATGACCCACAATAAACATTTTTTTCTTTAAAATAACTGGCGGGCAATCGCTGTGTGTGGTAGCGGGGCAGTACAATCGCGCGTGTGCTCAACCGACGGAGGTCTGTAGTCCACGCGAGCGGAGCCGCGTGTACATCTAGTTAATAATATGTGTAATTGTTAGGTAATTTTGGCTCCCATACACATCTAATTAATTAATGTCTATATCTTTGGTTTTATTTCTTATATTATTTACCTCAATCTTTTTGTACCTTACAAGGTAGCTATTCCAAACAACTACCAACCTAATCAATACAATATCTACAATCTGATAACCACACGTACCATTTTTGTAAAACGGTGTGTAGATTTTCTCAAGTTACCTTCACAGCCGAGTAAGGATTTCAACACATTTTGAAAAATCAAGTAATGAAGTAAACCTAAACGTTATGTATTTAAAGTGAAATCTGAAATAATAGTGCGCAGTATTTTCCCCTCACGACTTTAAAATGACGCGTCACAGTCACGATAATATTGGCTATAATGAACGACTCAGGCGGCAGCAATGTTTGTTTTGTGGTAAAATTAGAATTGTCACATTAGCAAACAAACATTTTGCTAATATGTTAGGTAACTAAACGTCATTCACGGGACGTCACGTGAGTGTGATTGATAAGTTCACGCGCGTGGAAAAGTGGGCGTTGTACGTGGTGTGGATATCAATCAAGATCAAGGTCATTTTTTGGGAGAATAATCTCACATATTTCCATTTAATTAATGTTTAAGTAACTTGTGCTACTACACGAACCTTCCCGAACCGAACCCGCGACTTCTCAAATCTATAGAAGCGCTGACCATATAGTGGTTATCACATATAAATCATAGTTTGTTGATATATCCCTGATACGAAATAGAAAACAGTTCTGTAATCGACATTGAATTGCTAATTGTCAAGTGTTCCTACATCCTGTTGATAACGTCATAAAGCGAAATTGTTTTAATTTGTTGACTCATTTATGAAAAAAATTCAGGGTTGGCAAATTTTTAATTTTTTTTTTTTTAATAAATTTGGCTTTATATGTTTTTTTGTTAAGTTATAAACGAATTGGATTGAAATATCTTAAATTAACATGAAATGAAAATTCTGCATAGTAATTTTTTTAGCAGTAATTCTAGTATATACTTAAATCTCTTTGTGTGAAACAATTGATTACTATAACAAGAAATAGTTCAAGGGTAAGTTGCTGAATATAAAAAAAAACAGTGGAACAGATTACGCACTTTTGTAATAATATAATAAAAGCTCAAACTAAAAATTGTCAAGTTCGTCTCTTTGTTTCGATTACACACAAAATCGAAATTTTTACACTAAATTACTTGAATTGAAAGAGCTAAAGACGAAAATGTACACAACAATATTGATATTCTTAATTATGTTTCTTCATTAGCTTTCTTAAATGCCGTAGTCTATTATAAACACTAGCTACTTATGTAATAGGCTATCCATTATATTCTAGTTTATCAGATCTTAAAATACGAATTCAACAAAAGTTTACTTTTTTTTGTTATTTATTACATATACATAGACTACAGAATGCTGTCTGTCGAGCGTACGCGCAAATTGTGTTGCTCCAAAAATGCTTATTATGGACGATCCTTATAAGATAGGCATAAGCTATTATCAACTTTTTTGTAGGTCTTTTTAAGATCTACAATTATGTAGAACATTCATTTGATAGATCTCTTACGGTTTACTCAGCGTAAGCCATTTAAGCGCCCCAAAAGAGTCTTTTGTCCGAATTTATTCACTATTATCTTCTCCACTTATTTCGTATGTTACTTTATCTAACAAAATATATCATATAAAATGGCCAGATAATATATTAATTTAAAAAAATAACTATGTCAATTGGAAAGTGGTTTTCGTGTGAAAATAACATAAACGGACAGATAGCGAGACGTTGAGTTATGTAATAGGTATGTATAGAAGGGTACAATATGCAGACAACGTCATTACGAATTCAGTTAGAAGAATTATATTAGAAAGTTTTCCTCATACAACTTATAGAAAACTGTACGGGGTCGTAGGGCTGTATCCGAATCTGTATCTGTATTCGACTGGGTGGCGACCACCATGCACACACCAAATGGAGCGATAAATCCGTCACAGTAACTTCATTACGGTTAGTCTCGTTTCGGGATCAGCTTGCAGTCTGTCATATCAGTTCAGGCACAGTGAAACACAAATATAGTATTAATTTGTTTTTCAGTACGTAATCGGCAGTGCGACGTCATGGTACGTTTTGGCCGGTATCAGTTCTGTGGTTCCCATGATATCCTTGCTCGGAATGCTTTTCTTACCGGAATCTCCAAACTACCTTCTAACTTCTAACAAGACAGAGATGGCTCAGACTTCACTGGCTAGACTGAGAGGATCTGCTTGCGACCTACAAGAGGAAATAAATAGGATGATTGCTTTCAAAGAGAAGAATCATGTTGAACCGTAAGTACATAAGTTATTTACATAATACAACACCAAACAGCAGATACTAAGAAAAATATCAGCACACCAAAACACAAGACCAGTCGATGTCCAAAAACGTTTTCACACATATATATGCATATAATACAATTTTTGTCTGTCTGCCTGTCCGTCAGTCTGTCTGTTTGTTCCGACTAATCTCCGAAACGGTTGGACCGATTTTGACGGGACTTTCACTGACAGATAGCTGATGTTATCAGGTAAAACTTAGGGTACTATTATTTTAGAAAAAATAATTAGGGTTCCGCACAATGAATGAATGAAATTTTTTAGTAGTCCACGAAAGCGGAGCCGCAGGCGCAGCTAGTTAATATATAATACTAACTACTTTAAATTATATAAATACGTTTCCTTCTGTTGTTGAGTTGGATGGATGAGTTTGATCCAGTATTTGTGGTTTTTTATAATAATTATTATACATATAAATTACATTTATTTCTATAAATAAAGCGATGGTATCTTTTAGTGGTCGAAGAACGTGACTTGGAATTATAAAATGACCCTTAGCTTTCGGTAAAAAATATCCTCATTCAGCTAGCATTAGTCGTCATTCTATCATAATATTGTCACTAAACAGTAGGTCATATATTGGTCAAACAACTAGGCTAAAATCTTGACTATTACGGGTTTTAATGTTTTCTGAGCTGTAATTTATAAGCTTGGTATTTTATCTTTCACGTGAATATGATATGGAAAAAATACCATCAAAGAAAGTATATCAATATTATCACAGATATATTTGATATCAGTTCGTAAATGTAAAACCTGTACTTTATTCAGTACAGGATAAAGTTTTGTATTACAATTGTAGAAAATATTAGTCCCGTTTATCCTTATTTGATGATTATTGTATGGGGATACACCATTCATAAGCAGACTTCTCTTCATTCGATATTTACGATTCCAAGTAAATATATAGCTTTTTTATTAATGTGTTTTCTCTAATTTCATTTAACATCTTGTAAAATCTTAATAGATTTTCTCTTCATTTAGAAAGCATTTCGTAGGGTTTCTAGAAAAAAGGAACGGTTATGTCCACAACTTCAAATAATTAGAGAATAATATTACAGATTGAAGTCACCAAGAGCGATCATCAAAGCTCTGTTGTCCCCATCAGCTCTGAAACCGTTCACGATACTTGCAATTTACTTTTTCGTGTACCAGTGGTGCGGAGTAAACACCATCACGTTCTATGCTGTTGAAGTATTTGAGGTGAGCATGTAATTGTTTTGTGTCCTAAAAATGAATTCTAAGGAGTATAAGTAGTGTGCGGTCCTCCAAAAATACAACAAAAACTCCCAAAATGTTATTTATGTTTCAAATAGTGTGTACAATAAAGAATACAGGCCGTATGCAAGCATACCATTTGCGTAGCAGCCATTTGTGTAGTATAAAAAGAAATACAAATTGCATATGCGTTTAATATATAAGTATAGGTAAATTGTGTATTTTGGTACAATATTGAATCCTTATGCAGTTGACAATATCTCTTAGGTTTTTCGTTATGATAACATACAACTAAGCAATTTAAGAGTTTGAAACCATAAAATAATCGAAAATAATAATTGGTGTTTCATAAAACATGGCGGAATGATAATATATTATGTTTTTATTTTAACAGATGTATGTACATTTCGTTTTCAATATAAATAATTGTTTTAATCTTTTTAACTTATTTCATTATTTAAAATTAATCTTTCAGTGATTCTTTGTTAAAGTCGTCATGTTGTAAGAAGTTTTACCTTAAGAAATTCCAATTTATTTTTATTTTATTTGATGTCAATGGTATCTTTTAAATTTCAAGGCTTCTGGTGCAATGTCCAACAAGTATTGGCTGACGATATCAATGGGCATCATTCGCGTTATCTTCACCGTGGTGGGTTGTATACTGTGCAGAAGGTGCGGTAGACGACCCCTTACCTTTATTTCTGGTGAATATGGCAATTATAATTATTAACAATAGTTTTAAACAATTTGGCCTTTTCCATAAACTTTAAAGGTTAACTTGCTCATTTGTCAGGCATAAAAATCTTTATAAAGTTTTTTTCTCATATGTTCAGAGTTTATACATCATCATCACCAATAGCTACTTATATTTTTCGACTGTATGGTAAAAAATTCCAAGCGCGCTTCAACGAGATTTATTTACGTTCTGTGTCTTTCTTGTCTCAGAGTTCTGAACGTTTTTGGGTATTCCTGAATTTAAACTGCTTCTTTCTTCTCCATATTGAAACCTCGCTAAGAGTTAATAGCTTATAAATTTAATAATATCATACCCGTCGTAAATAGAAACGGATTTTTTTCGGAGTCACTAGTTATTTAATTTTCACTAGTACCTTTTTATGTTCTAGAATCTAAGTTTATTTATCTCTTGTTTCATGAAACTGTGAAGTATACAGTGATAATCGTGTACCACTTTAATCTATTTTTGTAAAATTAAATGGCTTCATGGAAATCCATTTATATCAGCAATATCCATAAGCTTTATTTAATTTTGAAAATATAATTGAAATATTTCAGCTGTGGGCTGCGGATCGACAATGATAGTGTTGTCAGTTTACATGTACTTCGTGAAATATTGGAAGGAAAACAACATACCGCCTTCCTACTCTTGGATCCCGGTCGCCAGCATTTACATTTTCGTCGTATCGTGCACGCTCGGCTATCTGATCGTCCCCTGGGTTATGATCGGGGAAGTTTACCCAACGCAGGTAATTAAACAATTATATTGCCTAATACTGTGCAAAAATGGATTGTATATTGAAAGCTGTTAAGAAATAAAAATGTTGTAATGGCGGCTCCACTAAAGTTTTACTACACATCACCGTCAGTCGATATTATTTGTTATTAACATTTAAATTCAATTTAGAAGGTCTGCATGAATTAATAAAATATATATATTTAGTACCTGTTGTATATAAAGGCTATATAATAGCATGAGACTCACTATTGTGATGTTAAACTGAGTATGGGAGCTCTACCGCCAAGTCTGTCCTATGCTTACCGCAAAGCAGAGATGCTGTGTTTAGGTTTAAAGGGCGCAGCTAACAACGCGTAGGTACTAGTGGCTTCAGGACTGCGGTTCCTTTAGAAGTTGCTTCTACATAGCATGTAAAATTAAGGAAACGATAACTGAAATCCTAAAATACCAATAATGTAGTTGAAAGTTTTTGACTTTGAAATAAAAATATATTATGTATATCCGTAGGTACGAGGAATTATCGGCGGAATGACGACTTGTGCTGCTCATCTTTCAGTATTCTCAGTCGTGAAGACTTTCCCATTACTGAAGCATTTGCTCAACGATTACGGCGTCTTTGGACTTTATGGTTCAATGTCCATTGCCGGTAAGTAATTTTGGTTGTTTTTTTTTTTATAAAAAATTGTTATGCTTTATTAAAGTAATAGAAAATTATTCGTTTAATGCATTTTTAACTATTAAAATACGTTATTGTGTTAGGTTAGTACCTCAGATGAATGGAAGTACCTATAATAAACGATTACATCGTAAAAGTTAAAAGTAAACATCTAAAAATATAAACTTAAGTATTGAACTTATGTTTCTGTAGGCGCGTTGTAATGGCGAATTTTAACGATGCGCGCGCGCACATTCAACAACGTTGGAACTTTATTAAACGTCTCTTTTACCTCAAATATCCCTTCAAATACATCTACTCTATATCATTTTTAGTATTTATCAGTACTTACAAAATCGTTTATAAGTACAACATATAATGAACTAAACCATTAACTCTTACATACTTATTATTTCCAGGCATCGTATTCTTCTACTTCTATTTACCGGAGACAAAGGGTAAAACTTTACAAGAGATCGAAGATTACTTCTGCGGTAGAACAAAATCGTTGACAAAAAAGAATAGTATACAGAGCGGCGCCGCGTGAGAGAAGCCATTATAGAAGATCATAAACATTAGTGTTGCCAACGTGAAAAATTAAAATATCATTAATAAACCGTTACTTGTATGAAATCTCAGAAACAGAGGATCGCCAAAACTATTATTTAAACAAAAAATAGCGGGTTTTATTAATATTAAGTAAACTGCAAGCGAAATTAATATTACTATATGAAAAGGAATAATATTTGAGCCTAGTAAGTTTATTAAAGCCATTTTGTGTCGGTCAATGCTTCCAGGATTTCGATCTAGAGCCGGATTCACTATCGGTATCACAGGCGTGTACCGACCGACCTTATTACAGTGCACCAAACGGCACAGGGATTCATAACTACATACAAATTGGCACAAGCAATAATATTTTACAAATAGCCGATGTGAATATCACTGGACGTACATTATCAGGATATAAAGTACGATGTTCAACAATATTACAATATTGAAAACATGGCTAATGGGAAAAGCTGTAGCTAATGCAATCATTTAAATTATATAGTATAATTATATATTTTAATAATGTCATATTTTGGCATTCTAAACGAATAAAAATAGTCTAAATTAATTCTGTGATAGTGTAGTTATAAAGTAGTAAATATTTTACAACCGCAAGAGTTGACTGTCGAATAAATTATAGTATTTTTAGTAATACACGTGCCTTAAATATATCTGTTTACTCAAGTAATAGAAAGAAATAAGTTTAAGTATGTCTGTGTAAAAAATCTATCTAAAATTGATGTAAGGCGCATTAATTTTTATATAATAACTACCGAGAAATCCTAATTTTCGTCTCGAGAGTTTATTTTATAGAAGCAATATTAAAAAAAACAAGATTTCCTGGTCTAAGGAGTTAAACTGTACATCGAATTGTGATGTTGTATATTTTGCTGAACTGGTGTATTTTAAAATATAGTAGTAAGTCGTAACTTTAACATTTATTACAAGTGGAAATGTTTTACTGAACAAGAGTGCCATTTGTATAACAATAAAATGAATATCAACGTTAAACGTGACTAATGAATTAATTTGTGTGCAACGCATTTTAATTAGGTATGTAAAACAATTAAGTATTTGTGATAGTTTTGTTGTAGGTATACAAAAATAATAGGACATATGAGATTAATAAAAATATGTCAAGAAAACACTGTGGTTATCATTTTAAATAATGTTAGGAACGCATTTTTCATGTACCTTAATTTAGTAATTTGAATATTATTAGTAACAATATGTTATCGAAAAAAAAAACACTATCGAAGGCAGTGGTTCTCACCCAGTGGTCATCAAAAAGCTAAACTATGGTCCGGAACAGCTTCAAAATTTAAAATTTTTGGTGTGTAGTGTCGAGTGCACATGGCTCGAGCAAGAGCAAGAAACAATGAGCGCTCAGTGGTAGTGTGTACGACTTCGCGTCGATTGACGTAAGTTCGAATCCCTGCAATGAGCCTGAGCTTTCGGTGAAGGAAAACATCGTGAGGAAACCATAGCATTGCGGTAGGGCTTTTTCTAATGCCCGCCTGGCTAGCTACCAACCTCAAGTTGTAAATCTACAGGTGTGTTCCGGCAGCTGCACTTGAGAGCCAGTCTTCCACTAGGTTTAGTATCATCTTGGGTCACATCGTCACTTAACATTAGGTGAGATTGTGGCCACTTCGCCAAGCCAACAACGATAATCATATCTCCGTCGGGATTCTAAACCACGAAAACAAGTTAGAAGAAAGGTATATAGCAATTGTGTAATTAGCACATTTGAATGCATAAAACACGTCTCTCCAAATGCAATGTATTATAGGAATTGCAAAGTTCACTAAGGAATACTATTAGAATTCCGTAAATCCCGAGCTCTTGACAACATCACAGAATTTTTAATATAAATAATATATTCGTTTATATTTAATATCACTGTTAAATTATAGAGGTAAGCTTGATTTTTAGAGTAATCTAAATACAGGCTTGAAAGGACATAATAGCGTTAAAGTAACTAACTACCTCCTCTCCAAAGAATGAACGGTGGAATTTCTTTTTTTTTCGTAAATTATTTAAAAAAGGTTGTTTACATTACCTTATCACATTTTCACTGCATGTTGCACGTTAGTGCTTATCGAGCCATGAAAGTGACCGTTTACATTTTTCTCTTTCTTTTTGTGTCCAATGAATGTAGTATTTACGTAAAACCTAATATAACTAAGACTGGTAATTACATTTAATTATGTGTTTAACGTTATTGCTATACATTAAAATTATTGAAGATAGTTTGCCAATTTTTTTCTTTTTTTATACAACAAAGGTGGAAAACAAGCATATGGCGCGTTTGATGTTAAACGGTTACCGTAGCCTATGGACGCTTGTAATACCATAAGTATCATTAGCGCGTTGTCGACCTCGAACCCCTCTTCCCCAAGGAGCTCTGGAAACCCTACTCACCACAGGAACACAACACAAGGTTATTTGGCTGCGATCTTCTGTAGGGCGGAGGTATTCCACCAGTCGGACTGGTCCAAGTAGAGAGGAATCTCCAAAGAAAATTTTCTTAGTACTACCTTTCTTAAATGAACAAATAAATGATGCACCTATTATGAAGAATTAACAATAATTATGTAATTAAAAACCTTTTTATTTAATCTTTGTGACTTCTACGAGATGTGATCTTACATTCATAAATATATTACATTTTGTATTAATTTTAGTAACAGGAAGAAACTTTGAAATAATTAATTTCTGGATTGTTTGTTTAAATATTAATTATACTCTAAGGTTCACGACTAGAGTAAGAAACTATTTAATTTATTTTATCAAAAATCATTAAAATGTACTCATTTAAATTTTTATCCCATTAGTGAAGTTAAAAGGCGGTGTCGAATTCAGTGCTATCTCCCGCGGGTATTTGCTCCGAATATTGTCAGCCTTAGACGAACAACTTAACTCCAAAGTCCCGTGGAAGAAAATTAAACCCGTATTTACAGCTCAGTTTTCAAACAACAAGTTCACCAAGCCTTACATCTATCCTGAGATATTTCATACTAAAATAAAGGTAATTTAAAATCAACTACATATTTTATGCTCATTAATCAGTAATAACTAATTTATTACAAGCATACAAATCACTTCAGAAACCTATAACGTCGGTGATATTGCAAAAGGAACTATGTCACTATGATTATACAGGAGTTTTTATTTTCGATTCTTTAGGCGTATATGACTTGCTGTCGAGGTTTTATATGGTTAGTAAAATCTATATAATGTTATACAAATCAATTCTGATTGTGGATCTAATGTGAGATTAATTATACAAAATCATAATAAAAAAATACTGTATTCAATTTAGGCACTAAGAACGCACTTATGAACGTCAAACCCTACTACCGGTTCGGAAACATCCCAGTCATCGAGAACAACCAGAAAGAAACTCGATCGCGCTGATCATTTTATAATAAAAAAAAAAATATTTTTTTCCTATAGTATAAATCATATTTACATTGAATAATCATATCATAATTTAGTGGATGCACAGAGACAGTGACACCCCACTTCCAGACATCACTATCATTTACATAATGATCCAACCACCCTTAAACTCATTGTACAGCAAATCAGTTACGTGCGTTATTATAGAACCTAACACTATTACCTAAAAACCTAAAAACATAGATATTGTTTTGTATTTAATTGTCCTTACTCTTTACAATTTTTTATGAAATAAACCGAATATGACAGAAGATTGTCAAACTTCAACCATAAATCCAATTAGATATTTAGCAAAACAATAAATCTTTACTAGAAAGTGTATCAGTCATGTCTATTAAGTAATGGAGCCTAAGAAGTCAGTTGATCCAAGTTTTTTGTCGAATACTTCGTTAATTCAGTTAGGATATGGGTTTTGGTTGAACTTGACGTTGGTCAGTATCGGCATGGCGTATGGGTGGTCAGCTGGTGCGGTACCACAGCTTATGGAACCTAATTCTTTTATACATCTCACAATAACACAACAATCATGGATTGGTTAGTTGTGTTCTTTTTTTTAGTGTTGTGGCCACTATCTGACGTGATCTTAAGTGACGATGTGGCCCAAATTGATAACACGCTAAGCCTAGTGGGATGACTGACTCTCAAGTGCAGCTGTCGGAACACACCTGTTGGTGTTTGGCGACAAATTTTCAACTTGAGGGTGCTAGCTAGCTAGGCGGGCATTAGAAAAAGCCCTACCACCATGCTATGGTTTCATCACGATGTTTTCCTTCACTGAAAGCTCAGGCTTATTGCAGGGCTTCAAACTCACGTCCATCGACGCGATGTCCGTACACGCTACTACTGTCATCTTTTCTTCAAAATTGCTTCTTACATCCGTTTCTTTATTCCTCAATAATTTATTGTGGGCATGTGTAGAATTTCTTTGATATTTATTGTATAGCTTAAGATTTCAGTTTTTATTCAATAATCAGACACAGACACAGTTACCATTGAAATAAAATTGGACGATAAATTCTTTTGTACAACGTTTTAACAGATTTAATCTCCGGGACTATCGTGCTCAATAATTTAAACTTTTCAGCAAGTATATTAATATTAGCTTCGCCATTCGGCTGTCTCGTCAGTGGGTATATAATGAACAAATTTGGTCGATTTAAAATGCTATATATTTCTGAAATCCCGATGACAGCTGGCTGGTTGATCATTGGGTTTGCTAAATCCCCTTCTGGTATAATTATGGGTAAGTTTCAAATATCTTACACCATCTCAATATTTATTTAAAAAAAATTACATACACTCATTACAGTGCATTTCCACATACATGGTCACCACTCAGGTGCATAGGTTCTGTAAGGGGATCTCTTTTCTTTTTTTGGCTTTTTGTAGATCAAAACTTACAGATGACTAAATACATATACGCATGTTTCTTCCCTCCTCCTAGAGGAAACAAATATGTATAGTTAGTTTATATTGAATTACAAACAGGCAATTAGCTAGTTTTAGCTAGTTACTTATAGTAGTACTTATAGTAGTTACTTATAGCTAGTTACTTATTTGCAACTACGGCAACAGTCCAAGCCGAGGCTCGACCACTTTAGCACCCTTGGAACTTGTTGCCATACTTTCGCGGCTGAGCGCCTTATAAGCGCTCGCTCCAAGCCCGGTGAAACTGTAAAAGCCGTAAGGCTCCAGGGTAGGTAGGGGCTAACAGTATAGTCAGTTCGGAAAGGAAAAAAACGGCAACAACTGCCGATGGAGTCACAAACTGTATCCTTTGTTTTTGGACTAAATGTACCAACTTACCTTCAGATGATGTACAGTTATTTTACAAAAGTCGAATAAAAATATATTATACTGGTTTTATTTCAGGAAGAGTAGTAATCGGGATCGGTACTGGTATGGGAATCTGTGCTCCTCGGGTATACTTGACCGAGATATCACGTCCGAACATGCGTGGCGCACTCGGGGCATTCCCAAACCTGGCCATATCGGTTGGCATTACAATTCAGGTAACACTACCTATACTCTATTCAGTGAAAAGAGTTAATACAGAGTTTTTTCTTTTTTCTTTCGGGATCTTAGCTGCCATGTTGTGGTTTTTATTTTTAATTCGATAACTTAAGTTCTTTGATCCTATATTATGTAATATTGGTGGCATTTTGTGTGATATAGTTTGGTTGTTGTACATTTGTGAAGTGGATTGTGAATATTAACTGGAAGCATACATTTTCAGATCTCACAAAAACTCCCTAGATAGTTGTAACAAGAGAGCCACCATCTTGTTGAACTAACTTGGAATATAAAAATGCTACGAAAGCTAACGCATTGACACTGACAAAATGTAATATACTTGACACTGGCCCAATGCACGAATGGTGCCGAGCCATAACTAAGAAGAAGAAGAGTTAATATAGTGTTCTTTTTTGTGAACTTTTGTATGCAAGTAAAAGGGACAGACGCCTGAAAGAAGTTAAGATCCGTTTTCATGGTTTTTTTACTACAACAGGGAGCAATATTAATTCTACTTTTTACAGTAGTTGTGCCAATGCAGGAAAATATGTGAATCTTTAAAAATATATTAATAAGAAAGGTTATTTTTATGAAATTATTATCATTGTTATTCTTTGTAGGTATCTATGAGGACTATTTAAAGAAAAAAAAAGTAGCCGTTACATAAATAGCTGTATTTTTTTTTCATTAATAGCTATAATTTCGAGAAAATGAAGTAGGATGAGCACGAGCAATGAACAAAAAGAAAAACAGACTCGTCTTGTGACTTCTGATATTAACTCTGTTCGGTTTCTGGTCTCTGGTATTAACTCGTAAAATTACTTTCTATTTTTTGTGTTGTTTTAATCATGTTGGAATCACTAACATGCGTGCTGTATAAGGATTAGACGTATAGATACATTCGTTGGGTAATAAAATGATTATAGTAAAAGTACCAACGATTGCTCAGTGCTCAGAGGAAGCGTGTATGGACATGGCTTCTATCGACGTACTTTAAATCCCCACAATGGACCTGAGTTTTTGGTGAAGGAAAACATCATGATGAAAGCGTAGCATGGTAATAGGTTATTTTTAATGCCCGTCTGGCTAGCTACCACCCCAAAGTTGAAAATCTGTCGCCAAGCACCTATAGGTGTATTCCGGCAGCTACACTTACGAAGCAGGTCCTCCACTAGGCTTGACGTTTCTCCATCGTGGGCCACATCGTCACATAACTTTAAGTGAAATTGTGGCCATAGTGCTTAACCTATAAAAATAGGTTTATTACCATACAATAACAAAATTAAATGAAACGCACTACTTAACTTGCACTTATTTATTAGCCACAGTAGTGCTCTTGAAGAGTTCTTCTGGTAATCTCTGCTAGTATTCACTTTATGGTTTAAGATATTTTTATTTCTCTAAGAATATAACAATTCGATTTACAGAGAAACTTATAGATATAATTCAAAATTTCAACTTGACCAGTGTACAATACCTTACATTACATTTTTAAGTAGGTAGTTTGAATTAATTCAACAGAAAGTGTAGTTTGGGAAGGCGGATTCTATTACAAATTCAATCTATTACAATTCTATGTCTATACAATTCGCTTAACCGTTCAAATATAACATAATTCAAGTATAACAAGTTCAAATATTCGACTTAACCATGTACATTATTACATAACATTTTTAAGTAGGTAGTTTTAATTGATTCAACATACAGTGTAGCTATGGAAGGCGGGTTCTATTACGTATTGCAGCGTTAGGAATTAGTTGCTATCATAATTTCTAACATGAAAGTTTATATTAATGCTGTGAAATATTAGCAAAGAAAGAGTTAAAGCAGTTACAAATATCAATAATTTTTGTACAACAGCCATCATGTGTTACAATCTTGGATGGAAAATTGTTAGTTTTTATTTTGTTAGCTCCTAAAGAATTTACGAGTCTTCACATTTTATTCAAAATAATGTTGTTAGTTTTGTTTGTTTGTTCCTCGCTTAAATAAAGTTAAAAATACGTTTCTACATGTTACTTAACGGCAACAATAAAAAAAAAAAACAATATTGACAACATATGAATATGCACTTTTAAATGTTTACGACTCCCTATGCTCGATGCGTTTGCAAGTTGAGAACACATGAGAAATAAGGAGATGCATGTTGACAGCTATGGACAGAGCGGCATTCACGTCAACCATTTTTTTTATAGTAGCACGGCTAAGTTAATATTGCCTGATGGTAGGCACAATACAATTATAAAACAGTGGCGATCACTAAGAAATTAAGATTTATAAATCAGGCTAGTTTAAAATGTTGGTTAATTTATTTTAAATCTTCTTTTGCCCTGCGAGTGATATAGCAGCCCGCATAGAATCGCGTATAATTAGCCCACGGTGCGGTGTTTTAGTACAGTTTTTAAATGTTTACTATTGCTAAATGAAAATAATTATTGTTTATATTGGAGCACACATGATCTAAAATTGCTTTAGTATTAGTAGTCTTCCTGGTGCAATACTTAGTATCAATTTTATTCAATATGTTTATTCCATTTTCCTGCAGCATTCTTTTGTAGTTAGTAGTTGTAGACTTATATTTTAACAATTTGTAGTTGAAGTCTCCAAATACAATTACCCGTTTCCATTTAAGGAGCTGCTGGGAATAAGTTTCTATAAAGTCGTTGTCATTGGTTCTCTCTGGTTTATAGATTGCTCCAATATTTAAATGAAATTTATTTATATGAATCCATAAGTAATGGTAATATGTTAACATAAACTTTCAATAGGTTGCTGTATAAGCTGTTGTGAACATAGATTGAAACTCCTCCGCGTCTTCCTCTGGTTCGATAATTGTAATAGTGATTATAATTATATAAAATTAAGCGTTCAGCCTCTAAATCTGATTTTATCCAAGTCTCAGTTAATATTATAAGGTGTATTACACTACGTATAGAATGTATTATACATTTGAGTTCATCAAGTTTGCCAGTCTTACTAAGCTGCGTACGTTCGCGTATAGACATTTTAAAGATTTTGGGTTATTGACTACATTAGTATGAGTATATGTTATTTGATGCGTAATATAATTATAAGCTAAAAATTTCATCATCATCAGTTACTGAACGGCACCGTTTTTTGCATGAACATCAACAATTTTGGGAATTCCTTTAATGTATTTGATAGAAAGTCCTGATTCCCCTTCATCAGTTCTACGCTTTAATTCTGCTCTTAAAAATAGTATTAATTGCTTTTGATAAGGAGTCTGATCAGAATAACATTTGATGTTTTCATTCTCTATATAAATGTTATTCTTTTTACGAAGAATAGATTTGACCGTGTCGGCTGAGGCAAAACAAACCTTAATAGGGCGAGATTTATTACTATTGTACTTCCCCAATCGATATAGTTTTTTAGGCTCAGTGCAGTTGGGATCAGCCAGTTTAATTATTTTATTAACTTCTTTTTTATCATGTTCTATTCTTACCTCGGGATTATAGGAACATATCTCGTTTAAACCATTTATAATTACGTTTTTTCCCCTTTGCGTCCGTTCGTAAATTTCGGAAACTATGTTCTCACAGGTAGGCACTCTAGATTGTTGCACCATAGAAGTTGTAGTTGTAAATGTTTCAAAATCCTTTTTAAGATATTCTAGCTTTTCCTCCAAATCTGTTTTGGATGTTTTAATTTTCACTAGTTCTAGTTCTACTCTTTTCTGTTCTGTGATTATTTGGTCAGTAGTAGACTTGATTTGGGTTATTTGATTTGTTATAGACGATACTTCTTGAGTTATTCTAACTAATTGTTCAGTTTGAGTTTGGACCATAGAAGTTAGCATCTGCATAATTTTTTCTTCGAATTTGTCAAATTTATGGGAAAGATCGTCATCGAGTTGCTTTCTTTTCCTTAAGGTAAGTGGTTTTGCGTCCATATTAAATAAAGTCAACTGACTTAAGTTCGGTTTAGATTCGCTACGATTTCCTATTATATCTCTACTATCAGCACACGTAATAGGTTGATGAGTTGGTGAACGGCGCACAGCCATATAGGTGGATAAGTACACGTAGTTACTCGAATGTTGTCGCCGTATGCATAGTTAAGTTTGAGCGAGATGAATTATCACAGTTACGTAGCCTGTTTCTTTTACCCAAGGGGGTGCGGAGAGCCACTGCACTGACTGCGACGCTGTCCTCACGAAATTAACGACACACTTAAACGTATTAGAGAATATGCGTTGTATTGTTTAGGATAAAGTTCAATTTAATTTCACTTAGATTTAATTTTGAGGAAGAAATAAAAAACACGTCCACTCTGTACACTGGTCTTCACACAATTTCCAAAACAGAATTGTCTTCGGTCGTAGGTACTGTGGCTCGCTTATAATATGTCCGATAAAAACGAGGAGTCGAAATTTTCTAGACAGACCAATAACGTTTAAAGGAAGGTTGGAAATTTCTACTCCTACTATGTTTAGAAATTGTTGAATTACGATGCTAAGATAAGAAGAAATCAATGTGTGCGTGTTTCATCAATTGACGCACAACGCCGGCTCCTTATCTTTTTTTCAATTTTCCACATAGTTTTTGACTGTAGAGAGAGAACATTTTTCCAGATATTTCTTAAGTGTTCGAAAACAGTATACCTTATATAAAGATCGTAACAGTTTTGGTAAATTCTAGATTATGATTATAATATTAATATATAATTTTAAATTTTTATTTCATTTCCCATGAGTGTCCCGTATTGTGGCGAGTGTCGTGTGATGTGTATAAATAATTACATATGGCTATAGTATTTACGAACGTTTCAGAGTACAATAAACAAGTCTTTGTATTTTTTTTGAATTAATAATATTATGAATGCTTTTTCACATTACCGGAGACAAAAGGACTTTCAAGACACTTCAAGAAATCGAAGAGTATTTGAAAAAACGTAGACCGACTCTCATATCCGAATGTCAGATCAAGACTTTACAAATGAAAGAAGCTAACAAACATTCAGCATCTGAATCGAAAAAATCAAACACAAACTTGAAATTGGAGAAAAATAGTGAGGAAAAATCGAAAAGCGAAGAAGGCACTTCAAAAATGAAAGATGAGCCAAATACTAATGCAAGTGATAAATAACCCAATAAGATCCAAGAGCAAAGATAATTAGTAGAGAGGAGAGAAACTTAAAAACAAGTTAGACTTTTAGTAATTTATTTTTATATCAATAAAGCATACTTCTATTTTTCTTCCATTTTCTATTATTGGTTATTAATATTTATAGGAATGAACGATTCGAGTAAATATTATTACACACGTCACAATTAAGTACTATAAGTTTAATGCTCATATAAACAACTAAAATTGAACGATCTTAAAAATAAAACTAAATTATACATTAGCGACAGCTTGTAGTATTTTCTCCATTATATTTATGCCATTCTTATACTGTTCGACATGCATCCTTTCATCGTGTCCGTGCAAAAGCAGCGGAGTATTTGTTATAGGAGTGAGGTTAATGGCTGGTATGCCTTGATGACGAAGGAACCGAGCATCAGTTGCTCCGGGACATATTCCTGATATTATTTTTAAGCCTCTGAAATATAGGTACAAAAGTTATATCAGCCTGAAGGCAAGTTGCGTACATGATTATGAAACCGTCTTCTTTAAAATAATAAAGTATGAGAAATTTGGCAATATGTGTTTAATATTGTTTTCAAGAATTCTGTGTGAATCATTAGTTTATCCTTGCAATATTGCATATATACTTACATTGCTTCAGCAGCTTTGTTTAGAGCACCCCAGAATGGTACGCTATCGTCCAGTTTTGTACTTCTGACATTAGGGTTTTTAACAATGTACTCGAAGGTTACATCTTTCCCGGCTTCTTTACACCATTTTTCAATCTGAAACGTACCTCGTAATTTGAACAAATTACTGGACATAGTTACATTGAAATTTGTTGTATTATATAAATTAACTTTTTATTTTACTTGTATACATAAATTAAGTTTCATTCACTTATAACATAAAGCCTTATATATCATCGCTGAACATAGATTTGATAGCATAGCTTCTCACCATATTTTCGAATTCATTATGATCCACCTCCGGTGGTATCCTGACATCGAATGTGACTGACAGGTTTTCTGGTAAGACATTCTCCTGGACTCCTCCCTAAAAATTGAATCAGGCATAAGTATTGTAGAAAACGTAAGATATTTATTTAAAATCCTCGTTCTTTGATGCTTATGACTGTTAAGACTAAACGTAAAGTACAGGAGAACGTCAACGGCAGAACTATTTTAATAAACAGTGTAGGAAATCATGTTTAACAATATTTTAAAATGTATTTACTTATGTTTCTTTCTGTTGGACAGAATGACTTAGGAAAAGTAAAAGAATTTCTTTTACTTTTGTTGTGAAGTTGATAGTATATCCAATGGAAACCAAGTCTCGAAATAAAATTAAACCATTAATTCTTGACAACTACAGGTAGAAATTAAGTAATTAATTAATTACACTTAACCTCAACTTGTGTCAAATTGATTGTAATAATGTCGCTACTCCAAGAACTTCCAATGTCTACTTTGGCCATCTCTTGCGCTCGTAGTATCATGAATTTATCAATTATGTAGTGAAACTGAAAATGAAGTACAATAATCAATTTCAAATTATTTTTCCCTGTATGATAAAAGCATTGCTGGGACCAGCAATTTCATCGAACTTAGTTAAGGTAAACCTACAAACAAGGAGTCAAGTAAAACGGACATGTATTTAACCTGATCATCAACCTTAATACTACTACAATGCTATGCAATACCAAAGAATAAGCTGACTACTGCTGAAGACTAATTAGGAACATACCGTATGTTAAACTAGTTGCCAACCACAGCTTCGGACCAATATATATATATATATTATTTTTTTTCTTTATCGTTTTAGGTTAGCGTAGTTGCCACAATCTCACCTAATGTTTAGTGACGATGTGGCCCAATATTATAACATACTAAACCTAGTGGAATACTGGCTCTCAAGTGTAGCTGCCGAAACACACCTATAGGTGCTTGGCGACAGATTTTCAACTTGAGGATGGTAGCTAGCCGGGCGGGCATTATAAAAAGCCCTACCACCATGATATGGTTTCCACACGATGTTTTCCTTCACCGAAAGCTCAGACTCATTGCAGGGATTCGAACTCACGTCAATCAACGCGAAGTCGTACACGCTACCATTGGGTCATCATTGCATCATATCGCAAGTATTGCTAATTTCATGAGGTCAACTATTAGGTCTTTACCTATGAAATTGCCGTTTTGTATGAAAAAATTTAAACGATGTTTTTTCATGTATTTTTTATTTGTATTAATCGAAGTAATCACCCATGCAATCAATGCATCTTTGCCAGCGCAGTGGCAGTTTATTGATGCCCTTCTTAAAGAAATCAGCTGGACGGGAAGCAACCAATTCTTCAAAGGCATTTTGTACTGCCTCTCGGGTATTGAATTTTTTTCCCGCCAAGGAGTTATCCAAATTCTTGAAAAAGTAGTAGTCTGTAGGCGCAAGGTCTGGTGAGTAGGGCGGATGACGGAGAACTTCCAACCCCAGCTCTTGCAACTTGGAGACCGTCTGTTGTGCAGTATGAGGTCGCGCGTTGTCATGCAGGAGCAGCGGAGACGAGCGATTGACCAATGCTGGTTGGAGATGTGCCAGCTTCTCCATCATTGTGTTCAGTTCTTCACAGTACACATCTGCAGTAATGCTCACCCCGTTTGTTAAGAAGCTGTGATGAATCACACCGGCGCTAGACCACCAAACAGTGGCCATTACTTTTCGAGGGGTAAGTTTTCGTTTAGGGCATTGTTTAGGTGCTGAACCAGGATCCAACCAACTTGCTGAGCGCTTGCGGTTATCAAACAGAATCCATTTTTCATCGCAGGTAACAATACGGTTCAAAATTCCTTCATTTGTGTGTCTGTTGAGCAGTGCAAGGCACGTCTCGACGCGTACTTCGCGCTGGCGATCATTGAGCTCGTGGGGCACCCATTTGTCAAGCTCTTTTACCTTGCCAATTTGACGCAAATGGACCAATATTGTTTTGACGCTAACGTCGAAAGCTGCTGCTAATTCAGCCGTAGATTGTGTATCATCAGCTTCCACAATCGCCTTTAATTCGTCATTGTCGACCAAAGTCTTCGGACGACCGCGAGGTTCATTTTTCAGGTCGAAATTCCCAGAACGGAAGCGAGCAAACCAATAACAGGTGGTGCGTTGGTTTGTAGTATTAGCTCCGTAAACGTCGTTGATGTTGCGTGCCGCTTGTGCCGCGTTACTGCCACGATGGTACTCATATTCCATAATTACTCGAATTTTTAACGTATCCATGATGACAAAAAAGATTGAAATGCTATGAAAATGTAACACTAATCAATAAACAAATGACTACTTTTGAAAAAAGAATTCCATGTTTTTAAAATAAAATTAATTTGAAATTAGAATTCTTAGCCAAACAAAATTATTTTGATTTGAAATGGCCAGTACTGCAGAACGGCAATTTCATAGGTAAAGACCTATTATAATAGGCTACACGGTGAGTTACCGACAGTGCGATGGATAGTTGATAGAATAGGTTTAACACAGATGAAACCGTAGCGCATAGCTAGTACATAATAAAACACTGTATATGGTCTACAAAATACTAGGGAGTATAATTAAAAACGATTATTTCAAGAAGAATACATGCTTAGATCCTCATGCAGGCATATTTCCTACGTTTTTTTCTTTCATAACATATTACGAACCTTCTCTCCTGCTGTTTCTCTGGCAATAAACGAGCCATGCCCAGGAGGAGCCCTGCAGGTCACTTTAATTTCTGAAAAGTCAGATAATATAATTTGAAATGATCAAGCGATTATTAATGTTTTAGACTATTCAATTTAAAGAAAGTTGTCTCGAAGTCGACCACCGTTTCTCCCAATGAAAAGAGCTTGATCGTTACAAGTTATTTAAATGTGTTCATAACATCTTCTACATAAATAAAATGATCGATTTTTGCCGTTGTGCGTGCATCACGCAAAAAACTGTTGGAATGATTTTGATATATATTTTTTTAATCCTTGGATAATTAGTCCTTATCGAAAAAAAAATACGATACCTTCATTCAATAAAAACTTACTAAAGTTTGAATTAAAAAACTACGATTTTTATACATACTACGCGTTCTTCTGTCGTCCACGAGAGCGAAGCCGCGGTGACAGCTAGTTGTTAAAATAATAAACACCGTAGACGAAGTGCGGGTATCAGCTAGTTCAAAATATTTTTTATTGTACAGATTCCGTAAAATAATTATACTCCACTAATAATTATAAACAATTTAAATTGTTTAGTAAGTAAGTAGTAAATAATGAAATACTTCAAACTACTGTGATGGAAAGGAAGAATAATGTTATTAGAATTAACAGAAAATTACTTACGTCTCGAAGTTCTCTCACCATGGAAAGCATATAATATATTTGAACTACTGCTAGGCCCGCTCTCATCTAAGCCAAAGCCAATATTCAATTTTCGGAACTCGTTAGACTCTGAAAATATTTTCATACCATCTGCGCTTCCGATCTCTTCATCTGCAACAATATACGCCAAATAATAAGTATAACGTTCTAAAGATGATCAGATTAAATATAGAGATAATTTTTTTTTATTATTATTATTCTTTTAGGTTTTAACCACAATCTCACCTGATGTCAAGATAGCAATACGCTAAGCCTAGCGAGGGAAACTGGCTTTCAAGTGCAGCTGCCGGAACACATTTATAGGCAACAGATTTTCAACTTATGAATGCTAGAGCTAGTCAGGCAGGCATTAAAAAATGCCCTATCACCATTCTATGATTACATCACGATGTTTTTCTTAACGAATCGAATCGAATTTATGCTGATGATGAATTTTTATTAATTATAATGTGATTTGAGCGCAACGCATTTTATGATTTATATTATAATCATTCAAGAATTGTATACTCGTAATAAAATATCAATTTATAAGATAACTTAATATTTATTTTATAATAAAGTAGTTATATATTTATGAATAGTTGTTTTTAAATAACTAAATACTAGGGACTTCTGGCACCAATCAGAATATATCTTACCAGTGTATCTTAGTTTTTTTTTTTTACTGCACTGGTAGCCGAAAGGGCCCTGAAGCCTCAGACGACTGTTACAGCTTCATCTGGCTTGGGGGCGAGCACTTAAGACAACCTGCTGCGAAAGCGAGGCAACGAGTTCCAAGGATGCCAAAGGGGTCAAACCTCGGCCTGGACTGTTGTCACAGTTGCAAATAAGTCGCGAACTGTCTTGTTCCCTGTCAGTAATGCGATCTAAGCTTACTAGCCAAAAAAGGTCATTTACAGAACCTATTTGCCTGAGCAAATGTAGTGTAATGAGTGTGTGCTCATGTGCGTGTAGCTGGTGAATGCAGTGTCACATTATCGCGCGAGCGGTTGGTAGGTCAAGAGCTCCATGTGGGAGGAACGGACCTAGGCTTGAGTTTCCACAGGAGAAGGTAGACGTGGCGGGTGTGCGGGAACGAAGTTAACCGCCCGTCCCCTGAGGAGGGAACGATGGTTATGCGGGCTTTGGCGTGAGCACGCTTGGTTAATAGGGACGGACGTGATCTAAGTAGTAGAAAAGATATGTGTTATGGTAAGTGAATAGTCGATGGGCGATTTCGATTATGAAGATTTACGTAAGGCAGGGATGATATGCATATATTGACTAGACGTTGAGATTCGAACACCCCAATACTCCAATAACTTCCTTGACACGGAGCCTATGTCTGACAGGAGATTTATATAGCAATAATAAAAAATATATCTTACCAGGTACAAAACTAATATGTACAGTCCTCTTTAATTTAATACCAGCATCTTTTAAACGGCGCACTGTTTCTAAGTAAATCATCCCTACACTTTTCATGTCTTGTATACCTCGAGCAAATATAAAGCCATCTTCTGAGATGCACGCTTCGAACGGCGGATAGGTCCAATGTTCCTTTGAAGAGTAATTTATTAATATGGATAAAATAGAATGAAAAATATTTTTATTCCGCAATAGAATATACTTAAGATGCTTGTGAAGCTGTAATTTTTTGCTTTATAATATTAATATAAATAGTATATGCTATCTCTGGCCTTTTTGTAGGTCTTTTTAAAGTCTATAATTATTTAACTAATATTAATTTCATGTATCTCTTATGGTTTATTCGCCGTAAGTCATTTAATTGCCAAAACTGCGTCTTTCTTCCCAATTAATTCACCATTATCGTCATTGCTTATTTCGTATGTTACTTTATCTTACAACATATATCCTATACCTGGCCAGATAGCATTAAAATACCTATATATTTATTTAAGATATTTTATCTATAGCAATAAAATTTACACGGTTTGTAGTAAATATTGTGTAAACATTTATCATTGTTAAAATATATTATTATTGGTTTATATTCTTATCTTCGTTTAAGATACGACCAACATTGATCTCAAATAGGTCAAGACTAGATACTTGTAATAAAAGCATTATAAAACTAGTTTAATTGAATAATAACATTTTTATTTTCTACAATCAAGTAAACACAATGATTAAAATGCTAAGAAATAGCTATCTACTATTACAAGGTCGAAGTAAGACAAATTTCAACTTTAGACCAGAATAAGAAATAAATTACTCAATGACTAAATACCCTATGTTATTCTATGTTATTTGAAACTTAAATTGAAAAGGGGCACGGGTTTATATTAAAGCAGAGACTTGAAACCTTAGGAATATTTTTAAAGTAATTTCGAAAGCTATGACACTCTGGTATCATAAAATTCATTTTTTTAAGTAATTACCACCCTAAATATATGTTATGGCAGAAAGGTGAATAATAATTTTGATTTAGGTTCTCAATGTTATTACTGATATTTTTTTTTTTTTTACAAATTCTTTTAGCATTTTAATAGCTTACCTATAAGGTTTGTGTAACTCAACTGTTCCCCGGGAATAATTCTTGATGATCTTAACTCTGGGTATTAACACATATAATTGGGTGTAATATGTCGGCAACATGCATTTAATGATTATATTGAACCCAAGAACCGTAATTCAATTCATCAAGACTTTTATAGTACCTACTTATTATATCATTTACAGACATTATTCTGGACGAGTGAAGCGAGTTCTAATACCACGTAGCAATTATTTGCATTTTGTTCATAACTTTTTGAATGTGTTGTTGTTGTTTTTTTTTTTTTTATCGTTATATGTTTTTGGCGTAGTGGCCACAATCTCACCTGATGTTCAGTGACGATGTGGCCCAAGATGGTAACACGCTAAACCTAGTGGATGACTGGCTCTCAAGTGCAGCTGCCGGAACACACCTATAGGTGCTTGGCGGCAGATTTTCAACTTGAGGGTGGTAGCTAGCCAGGCGGGCATTAGAAAATGCATTACCACCATGCTATGGTTTCCTCACGATGTTTTCCTTCACCGTAAGCTCAGGCTCATTGTAGGGATTGGAACTCACGTTAATCGACGCGAAGTCGTACACGCTACCACTGCGCCATCATCGCTTTAAAATTGTACCCAATTATGAACTCCCATCTGTCAACTTTTATGTGAACTGTTGTATAATCAATCCCATATAGATAATATTATCGACAGCCTACAGATAAGTCATTTACCTATATTTTCACAAGGTCCCAGAAAGCCATTCTTTTAGCTAGTTAATATCTGGGCGATTGATCTTATGTTCGTTGTCTTGTAAAAAAATACTGTCTGGTTTAACTTGAGATATAAAACATTATATAAGTTCAAAATGTCATCAAAATCGTTAGACCTATAAAATATAAAAAATAATTTTTAATTTTAATTTTAAATTAAAATCTGCAGATATATTATAAAAAATAAACATTAACGCATTTGCTAGTTCTAATAGTTCACGTCGTGACTCTGATGCTTAACTACAAAATTACCGAATATTTGGACTTATTGAAAAAAGAGTCAGCCATCAAGTTTTTGATGGTCTTGCAAGGCACATTGTAATAAATCTTAAGGTGTTAAAGTGATTGTGTGTATAGTACGGTAGTATACTAGGTGATTAATAACACCTTTATAATACTGACTTTACGGTTTAAATAGATACTAAACATAAACACCACATTTTTATATATATATATATATAATATGGGACACAATTTCACACACAGCCATTTAATTCCATACTAAGCATAGCTTGTATTATGGTACCTAAACAGGTAATATACTATATACATATATATTTAACACCCAGACACACAAATGACAATTATGCTCATCACACAAAAGTCAGTCATGGGCGTGGATCGAACCCGCGACCTCTCGGCTCATTAGTAGGGCTTACTACAACTGCGCCACGAGGCCTGTCATTACAAATATAATAGACACTGAACGGAGTGAGAACGACGTCTAACCTCGTGAACGATGGGCAGGTAAATGCTTAATAAAAAAGGGTCTCCGGTTAACGCTTTTTTTTTTTTTTTTTTCGAACTGACTACACTGTTAGCCTGAGAGGCCCTGGAGCCTTTACGGCTTTTACAGCTTTACCGGGCTTGGGGGCGAGCGCTTAGGGCACTCAGCCACGAAAGCTAAGCAACAACATCCGAGGGTGCCAAAGTGGCCGGACCTCGGCTCGGACTGTTGCGCGTATGCAATTAAGTTGCGATCTGACTAATTCCCTATCCGTAATTCGATCTAAACTAACTATACATATATACATGTTTCTGCCCCCTGGGAGGAGGGAAGGAACATGTGTATGTGTATTTAGTGGTCTGAAATTTTTGTCTATTCTAACTAGGCAAAAAAAGAAAAAAAAGGTCCCTTACAGAACCTATGTACCTATGTGTGTTGTGCATGTGTGTATAATGCAGTGTCATGTATGGCTGTGAAAGCTAGTGATTGTAGAGTCACTTGTATCGCGCGAGCGGCTGCTTGTCTCAAGGGCTCCATGCCGATGGATCGGACCTAGGCTTGAGTTGCCGCAGAGGAGGGCGGTCGTGGCGGGTATGCGGGAACGAAGTTAACCGTACGCATATGTTGCGGGAGCGGACGCGTAGTAATTATTAGCATTCTCGATGTCGTCGTCGGGATCGACAAAGAGATTTCGCGGACGGCGTTTATAACGTTTGGCAACGGGGATCGAGTTGTCTGGGACGTAGTTCACGGTGGATTTTACGAGCGGGTTGGGGTGATTCGAAGCGCTATCGAAGTATCTCCTGGTGAGATATTTCACACAGGCTTCTATCGACGGAAGCCTCATGTCCCTGTGGAGGTCCATGTTCCTAACGAAGGCTGGAGGGTCAAGCAGGCGACGGAGAAACCGATTTTGGACTCTTTGCATGCGGACAAAGTTATGTTTGGACATATGTGCGAACGCTGCGCAGCTATATGTCAAGATCGGACGGACGCACATCTTGTATAGTGTAAGCTTATGTCTTAAGGACATTTTGCTTACCGAACTGAGCAGGGGCCGCAAGCGGGAAAGGATCCAGACGGCCCTATTCCGGACTATAGAAACGTGTGCGTTGAAGTTAAGCTTCGAGTCGAGGGTGACACCCAGATATTTAGTCTTGGTGGCCCAAGGGATATTCCTACCGAATAATGAGAGGGGTCCTACCGTGCGTGGTAGTTTACATGTATGCGGTTCGAACATAATCGCGGCGCCCTTTACCGGATTAATAGCTATTCGCCACGTTCGAAACCACTCCCCGAGAGTGGTTACGGCACGTTGGACTGCGCAGGCGAGATTTTTTCTGTGTCTGTTTGACGCGTATATGACTGTGTCGTCAGCGTAGAGCCCTACCTCGACCCCGGGGGGCTTCGGGAGGTCGCTGACGTACAGATTGAAAAGGCAAGGCGCTAGAATGGAACCTTGCGGGACGCCTGAGCGTATAGGGTGGGCGGTAGATAGTACTCCTTCCACTCGGTAGTGGAAGGTGCGGTCGCGTAGAAAATCGTGAACTAGATGAACTAACCTATCTGGGACTTCTAATTGATGTAGCTTGTGGACCAGTCCGGCGTGCCAGACCTTATCAAAGGCCTTTGCTACGTCGAAAAAGACCGCAAGCGTGCGGGCGGGAGCAATATTGCTCTTGGCGAAGTTACTCGTGATGTGCTCCGTGAGGCGGTGCACTTGATGTGTACACGAGTGACGGGCGCGAAAACCGAATTGTTCGGGCGGGTATAAATTCTTGTCATCTATAACGACCTTGAGACGGTTCAGAAGGATCCGCTCATAGAGTTTCCCTAGGGTGTTTAGGAGACTGATCGGGCGATAGCTTTCGGGAAGCCAAGCTTTTTTGCCGGGCTTGCGAATACCTATAACTATAGCTTTTTTCCAGACGGCTGGAAAGTAGCAGTGGGCTATGGCTGCATTATAGATGCAGACCAAAAGAGCTATGAGGTGATCAGGAAGAAGTTTGAGTACTTCATTCCTGATACCATCAGGACCGGGAGATTTCCTAGGCTTAAGGCCTTTGATGATAGAACAGACCTCATCTGGCGTGACCAGGGTTAACGTTTCCGCGGGGGGAATCAACGTGAGTTCCTGAACGGCGGTCTCGATAGTTTCGATGTGGGCAGTGTCTACGTTGTCGCAGTTTGGGGAGCACTGACTCTCGTCGTCGTAACCTACGGGTGTTATCCCTCATTGGATAAGAATCGTGTGCACGTGTCGCGGCGTTCTTTTCCGTGATTAACGCTCGTAAGCCGGGGGGGGAGTATAAAGCGGCGATCGTTCGCCGCTTGCACCTCTCTCGAGGCCTCCCTTACACCGGTTTGGAGGTAGTCGACCAGGGAATCGATCGCTAAGTCGGCGTCTGCTGTTGACTCTAATACGTCGGGGATCCTAGCTAACCTGGACGGGGTCGCGTTATCCGTTAGGTAGCGATTTAAGATCGCGTAGTCAACTACTTTGACTTTTGGCGGACTGGGGTCGAACGGTTGCCCGAGTTGTAAAATAACCGGGCGGTGATCGGAGTCTAGTTCGTGTACGACTTCTATAAGTCGTAACCGAAGCGAGACACCTTTGAGGAGGGCTATGTCAAGTACTGTCGGGTGACAGTTATCTTGAAAGTGCGTGGGTTCTAGCGGGGCTATAACGTCAAAGCCGAGCACATCGCATAGCAGATCAAGTATAACCCCGTTAGGGGTGTTACGCGAGTTGTTGAAGTGAGTGTGACCGCTATTGAGGTCGCCTGCTATTATGACGGATTGTCCGAGTGAGAGGAGCGCCTCCAGGTCGGACTGAAGGAGTCTTTTACTCGGGGAGAGATATGCAGAGACAAGCGTGATTGACGGATGGCCAGTCATGCCTATTCTACAAACTGACACTTCCATATTGGTAAGTGCGGGAGGGTCTATTGGCATGCAATAGAGGGAACGCTTGTAGTAGATGAGCGTGCCGCCGCCTCGGGTGGCACGGTCATTTCTGACTATATTGTAATTTGCTATCTTAGGGTCGCGCCTACTGGGTTTTAGAAGTGTTTCTTGTACTAGAAACACGTCTATCTCCCGTTCCCTAAGAAAGGTGGATACTAAGTCCCGTTGTGGAAAGAGGTTTCGCGCGTTAAAAAAAGATATGTTGAGGCTTCTAGGCTTAATGCGTGCCATTGATAACCGATACCTATTTCCCGGCACGGGCCAGGCGCATTAGCGTCGCTGTCATCAGGGGGAAACGCCTGATGGATTCGCCGGGGCCGTACTCAGCGACGCACTGTTCGTACGCCAGTACTTCCTGAGGGTCATGCTCGCGGAAGAGCATGACCATGTAGTCAACGCCGCGGCGCGTGTTGACGGGCGGGGGGGCCTGAGCCTTAGGAGGCTGAGGGCGGGGAGTGGAGACCCATGCTGCTTGAGGGGCTCGCATGGCCGGAGGGGGTGCGCGGGGCGAGGGGGCGGCTGCCACCGGGGCACTGGAGGCGCCCGGGAGGCTGGGGAAAGCCTCTGGCGTGAGCAGGGGCTTTGGCTGTCCTACGGCGGGACGTGTCCTCTGAGGAGGGGTGTGTCGCGTAGGGCGCATGGGTCGCGTAGGGCGCGTGGGGCGCGGGGCACGGGGACAGCCGCGATAGTTCGCGGGGTGACCTTCGTTGCCGCATAGCACGCAGCTCGGAGGGGTAGCCGACTCACGAGTGCGCGAGCACTCGCTCGTCGCGTGGTCCCCGAGGCACTTAACGCACCTGGGACGGAGATGGCAGTTGCGTGCCGAATGACCGTACAGCTGGCAGTTGTGACACTGCGGAGGACTGCGATTCTTGTGTGGGGGCTCTACGGCTATTCCGGAGAGCTCACACACTTTCCTAACGTTAAAAATGGCTCTGCCCTCGGGGGTCAGTTCCAAGATGACTAAGACCATGTCGAGAGGTCTGTTTTTTGATTGTCCGCCGTGCATTCTGTGCACTTCGCGGACAGGGAAGGCCTTGGCTAAGAGGTCAGTTTTGACCTCCTCGGGTGTGATTTCCACCGGGATGCGGCGGATTACAACCCGAAGTTGGCGTTCTTCCTCCAGGGAGTACGTGAAATATTCTAGGTTGCTGTCTCGGAGCAACCTGGTGAATTGTCGGTGTTCGTCCGAGGTGGAAACTTGGACGCGGATACCGTTGGCCGTGTTACTGGCCTGGGTGTAGTGGATACGGAGTTCTCTCAGTTTCTCTGAGAGTTTTGTCCAGACCGATTTGTTCTGGACCGTGACGGGGGGCGGGCGACTCGCCTTTCTGCCGGCAAAGGTACCGGCAGGCGCTGAGGGCGCTGCGGAGCGGGGGGCGTGGCTATTGAGCCCGGTTTTTTGCGCCTTTTGTGGGCGGGACTGAGTCTCCGGAGACTCGGGACGCGAACGCGGTGCCCGTTTGGCGGGCTTGTTTTTTTGAACGAGGGTGAAGCCCTCGTTGTCTGTGCGTATTGCCGTATCCATTTCGATGGACTCAGGTTCGGGATCCGGACTGGCGGACGTGTAGCTAACGTTTGTAGCTACTAGCGTCGGCGTGTCCGCTTCGGGAACTAGCGACGCAAATGAATTGTTTATTGGCAGCGCAGAGGGCGCTGGGGTCGGGGCTTGAATGCCCGGGGAACGTGAGCGCGACGATGGCCGTTTGTACGGCGTTTGACGGTGAGCGCGGGGTGCCGTTGAGCGGGAGCGCGGGACGGACTTCTTGTTCGTCGCGTGTGGCGCGGCGGGGTCGCTGGTGGGCTCGGTGCCCTGAGCGATGGCAACGGCAACGGCGGGTTGCTCGGCCGCGATGGCCCTATTATATTCCGTCCAGAGTGACGGATGCAAGGTCGTTGCGAACGCTTTGGAGCGTTCGAATTCAGATTCGTTTGCCATTCCGGCGGTGGCGGTTGGGCGGGTGGGGGTGAAGTTAAACCTCCCTGCCGGAGAGGCAGGGGGGTGCGCCGAGTGAATTTAAACGGCTATCCCGAGCCGTGCAAAGGGACCTGCGGGTCACGGTGTAATGACTCGCAGGAAAAGAACCTACCGGGCCCTACGTGGAGGTCCCTATCAAGCCCGAGGCAGAGAACGCAGCCGGTATAAATACCTAGCTACGCCCAAACAGACACTCGGGGATGGATGTGTAGCAGGATCGGAAGGGTGGGAAGGAGACACTCAGGGCTTGACTATGACTCTATCAAGGGCCAAGGTTCCTGAGCCGGACCAAGTACTATCGTTTGCCTCTGAAGGAGGCAACCGAGGGGCGCTTGGGTCACGCACCCACTTGCCTTCTGTTGACACCGAGAGGTTTCCGGCAAGCGACCACTAAAGTGTGGATTTCGTCGAATAGAAACAGTTGCACTTAAAAGTGCAGTTTTTGTTTGTGTAGCGCTACACAATGGGTGTGAGCGAGACGGCGATACGCAGGTGCGGCGCAGGTGCGATGCAGGTGCGCAGCAAAGCCGGTCGGTCGTAAAACTACACAAAGGCGGCAGAGAGCGGTCGTAAACACGTCCGTTCCCGCCGGCGGTCGTGATCGGTCTCCCGGTTAACGCTTCGATCCTCGGACCTATAACGGGACTTTGTCTACCTACACTCGTCCGCTCAGCGTTTACAAGCCTATTTTACAGTTACTAATAAACCTTAACTAAAAGTATTAACAAAAGTATAATATGAAACATCTACATCTGGTGGCTATACCAGGTTGTCACATAAGTATTAATTTGTGAATCATCATACGACTCATCTTTATGCTATATACATTATTGTATCATTACGCGACCCGTTAATGGGAAGGGAGGTTTCTCGTATCAAATCGTGGCCACCTCTCTCTCTCCCAATATCTTGTTTTATTCCAAATGTAACAAAGTCTGATAAGGAGATAACACAAAAAAATGTGTTTTGTAATGATGCGGCTGAAGATGGTAAGAAACTAAGCCGAGAAAGGACACTAGGTTCTCATGTGCATCTGCAAGAACACTAGGTTTTCGACTTGGAGAGTGGAAGCTAACCAGACGAACAACAGATATCCTACCAGCACGTTATGATACCATTACGATATTTTCCTTGACCGTGCGCTAAGTTTCATTGTAGAAGAAGCAACCTTACTCTTCAACGTGAAGTCTTAATGCATTACCAATGACCTGTCACTATAAAAAGAATCATGTCTGTTCGTTACCAGGTATGCCATGGTTCTTATTGCAGAAGCCTACTTTCCAAAGAGTGATAGCCTATACTTCTAAGTACACTGTGATATAGACCTACTTTTTGATACAACTAAGGTGGCAAACAAGCGTACGGCCCGATTAATGGTAAGCGGTTACCGTAGCCTATGGACGCTTGTAACACCTGAGGTATCATTAGCGTGTCGCTAATCTTGAACCCCCATTCACCAAGGAGCTCTGGAAACCCTACTCACCGTAGAAACATGACACAAGGTTATTTGGCTGTGATCTTCTGTAGGGTGCGAGGTATTTTACCGGTCGGACTGCCCCAAGTTGAGAAAAATATTCAAAGAGGTTTATCAGTATTATCAATGAAAATAAGTGCTTCAGTTACATACCTCATAAACGGGCACCACGTCCATGTGAGAGTTAAGGAAAATCGAAGGCAAATCTGGGTTTAAGCCCTCCCACGTTATAACCACAATCGGCTTTTTAGGTACGAATTCGTGTACCACTACGGGTAAATGTAACGATTTTGCCTGTTTCTTGATAAATTCAACACAATCATCTAAAATAAACGTGTCCATGTTAATTATACGCGTATATTGTTGGAGGTTGATTATGGTATACTTTAGGGAAACAAACTTTACGCAAACTGTTATGATTATCTTTTTTTTTTAAATTATTTTTTGTTATTTCAAGTCACACCTTGTTCGAGCTACAATATAATAATAGTCGGTCGAAGAATATTTCAGAACGCGCGTGTATTTAATATTTTATAGGAACACTATCGGCTGAAGACTGTTTAAATTCTATTTTACATCGTGCAGTGATCCAAGACCAAAAAGAAGAAGTACTGCTAGAAACATTTATACATTAGCGGTATACTAACACAATAAAGTGCAGTCTATTAATAATGTCGATGGTGGAGAAGCTAATTGACTAACGTTACATGTTAGTCAACTAGCCTTTCCTTCGTCATTATTCATTCTTGGATTTTCTCCGTCATCTTTAGATGATACTTTATAAACTATACAGAGCTTACCATGGCATCTTCATTTACTGATTTTGCGATATATTGCTCTGTATATATACGATATATTGCTACACATTTCGATTAAAACTTTAATAAAAATATATACGAACAATAACATGTGCAAATTATACTGGTTTACAAGTGATCGGCTATAAACTTGTAAAAAACAAAGGCTCATATTTTTATTAATATTAATTATAAATGGAAATCAAAAAAACGTCAAAGAAAAATAAATTGCGCGTTACGGAGTATTAGAAATTTTTATCTATAGAGTTTCAATTTTTTCATTAGTAATAGTGGTAAATAAAATTTAAAATACAAAAAATTTAAATAAACTGTAAATATGTTATTGTGTATTTTAAAATAAAAACATTTCTTATATCTTATGGTTTCGGTGCTGGCAGTACCATATTGGCAAGATGTGAGAGAAGTAAGTTCGTGCGCGATTATCTTCTCATTGGAAGGTAGTAGGTTACGTATGGTACAGGTAAGTACTTACTGTAATCAATATCCGGGTGCACACTTGGTATCTTCAAGTACTCTCTTAGTCTCTGTACGACTTCATCATTTTCCCATTTACTCATGATTACCGATGAGAATTTACGCTGTAAATTTTAGAGGTATCTAGGATTTTATGTTTAAATTTTCCGTCATACTATAAAATAACACATACATATGAAGTTGTCATAATGTAAAAAATATTTTCTTTCCAAAACTTGATATAAATTACTAATATATAAATCTCAAGATATTGTTTTTTTTTTCTTTGTTAAACGCGCTAATTCCTGAAACTATCAATCGGGTTTGAAAAACTATTTTAAGAATTATTAGAAAGGTTATTATTATTAGACTAGACCAGCTAAACAAAAAGATTTATAAAAAAATTAAACACGTGTATGGGTTTTTGTAACCTACAAATAACCATATGAGCTTAAGAAGAAGTTTTATTTCGAAAACACTTCAATATTATTAAATTGTATAGATTATAATTTTATCTTAATACACAATCTGTAATTTTCATCATTTCTTAGAACCATATGGATGTAAGTCAAGAACTCGCCAATTACTGGTTGGAAAACTGGTTTATTTGAATTTGGAACTAACTTGTGACTTACGCTCGTGAATATTCAATATATTACTTACGATTAAATCACTTGTTAAAAAATTAATTGTTAATTACTCTTGTTACTTTTACACAGTACCTCAGATAGTAAATATCTACACACGAATGTACTTAACTTTACACTTAATGATACGTAACTGAAACGAGAGCCATGTAACTACGAACATATGTACCTATGTACGCCAATTAGGTAGCTGATAAGACATTATACAGACTGTTTATTATTTTAATCTATATGTAGGCACAATAAATAAAATAATTGAGTTTTGTCGTTGTGCGCTCATCACACAAAAACTACTAGAAACATTTACTAATTTGAATTTAGTTTGAAAAGTATAGATATATTTTCTATCACCATATATTTATTCTAAAATAATTCCAGTACTATCAATTGCTGTTGGAATCCAGTTCAGGTATTTTGGAATCGCCAATATCTCGCGAGCTGGCGCGTCCTGGAACTTTTGCCCAGTTTTGGTATATTTATTGTTTAGAATGTTAGGAATTATGACATAATATGCAAAATTAAATATAATAATTAATTATATAATATGGAGTATTTGTATTAAATATCTACGATTATGAAAGACTAAAAATAGAAAGAAGGAACGATTTATGAAATATATTTATAAATATATTATATATATGATCACTACGTATAAGGAATTACCAATCGCATACTACGAAGTATGGACTATTAATCGTCTAATAGCTTGAACTCGAGCGAAATTTACCAAGTGGGTGTCGGGCCAAGCGCAGTGTAAGGAACCCTACATTGCGCGTGGCACAACACGCAATTGGAAATTTTTATATTTAAAAAATTTGAATTAATTCCAATATTCAATGACGTGACCGTAATATAATTCCAACACTATATGTTTAGATAAAACCATACAATATCTAATCTATACTATTCATATTATAAAGCTCAATAGACTGTTTGTTCGTTACCGCTAATATCTTGGATTAAAATTCCTTTTGTATCTTATAGCCTATTTATTTAGGAAGGTTATAGGATATACATCTTCACGCTACGACTCAAAGGGGCGTAGCAGTAACCAAGAACAACGATAGGCTATACCTACTGGTACGTTGGCAGCGATGCGGTGGAGAGTTGTATTAATTATTTTACCTTAGTTGTTATCATTCCTTCATTTAATATGTTTTCCGGTAAGCTTTCCGAAGGCATCTTTAGGTCATTTATTATTTAGGAATTGTATGACATACTTCTTTTGCGTTGTTTCTATGTATTATGAAAGGTTATGATTAATTTTAAATTTATATTATCGCTTGCATTGTAAGCCGTTAATATTTACTTATCTGGTAATAATGTTTAGAATTTTAGTATGTTATTCCTTATACTATTGTTATTGTTTTGAAGTTTGATTGATTAGTTGTCATAAAATATGTCAAAGAGAGAGAGAGAGACATCAGAATATACTATCGAAGACATCAGGGTTTTCCTTGATATCATTCTTCATTACGGAATAATAAATCTTGTGGGCGTAATCTGGGTTAAGTGCAAGCATTGTAGAGATGCACATGGTCCGACAATCCAAGTAAGCATGATGTCTGTTTTATTTGGGGTTGCCCCCAGTGGCCTCCAACCTCCCCTATAGCCACCCCATGCCTCGCATATGTGTTATCGCTGCCCGTAGATGACCTAGTAATTCATCTTGAACATCCTCACGATCCGACAAGCTCCACCCAGAATAATCTTCTCTTCGGGTTCCGACTTAGTAGGTGGTCTCGAACAATCTTAGGATCCAATATTAATGGAGATCTGCACGACATTACGAGGGCTCGAGCTAGAACCATCCTTCAAGCCCGTCGTTGTCTGCTTATGTGATTGCGTGGATCACAGAGTACACCTGTTGCAAGCGAGTGGCGTCATCTCCACTTATTTTCATTTATTTTATGTACGCCGTATTTTTGAATACCTGACAGGGCCTGTTATCTCGTTACTATGAGACATGATTTCTTTTTAAATAATGACATAGACACGATTCTCTTACAAATATTATAATTAACGCATGCGCTAACAGAGGCTGTATAAGGAGTTTTCCTTATAAAATAAGAAGGCCGTATACACAGATTCTTTTGAATGGCTAGAAGAATTTATATATATATGAATTTAAAACCATAGGTACTGGAAAAGAATTTGAAAGAATATAAATTTTCTATTCATTAGCGATCACAAGTTTACATAAAAATGGTCATAACAATATAAACCATTACATGTTTTCTATTAATTATTGAGCAGGAGTCTGTATAAAAGGGTGATAACAGTATCAACCAATAAAAGTTATTTATATTTTGAAGTTAAAGAAAAGTATTTTTTGCATATAATATAGAATATATCGAATATTTATTGGAAACCTGTGCATCAATTGCTACACACGGAGGTTGTCATCCAGGTGCTCTAACTGGAGAAGGACACATTTTTATTATCAATTCCATTCGTTTCTATATTGCGTGCTGAGCATCAATATCCCGCCCTCATCGGTCTTCCTTGGCTCTTCATGCCGTGGTAAGCAGCAAACGCGTCTACTGCGGTGGACTACTGCGGCCTCTTTTTCCGGACAGCAGTCTGCCTACCAATACCCGGTCGGAGTTTGTCTAATTTGACTGAACTGCGTTCTATTTTATAACAAGAATAAACATTAGCCATAATTAGTACAGGTACTAAGTTAATTTTGTAATTCTAAATTGTTTAATGCCTTCGGAAGACATGCAAAGAAAATTAATTATTTATTTCATTTCATGACCCTTTTCTATTTGTTCTCGGAACCTACATTTATTTAATTGTCCACGCGACATAGTTTAACGACACGGGTGTAACCGTGGGGCACAGCCAATAGTATAAATATTTTTAAAATATATAGAAATATTGTAGTTATACATTAAATATTAAAGAATATAAAGTTTTTTTTTTATATTTAATCACTTTAAATTGAAAGCCAGTACTTCTGAGCCTGCGTAAAACGGAACGTAACAAAGAAATCAGCGCGAAACCACTCCTACGCGGGCCTTTCAAAAACTACATTCATAAAAGCAGCTTACCATAGTGTGTTCGGCCGCGCGCCTTTCGCTTCACGTTGACTGTCATTGGCGATTAAAAAAAGAACACATCTTTTCCAAATTAAAAAGCTCAGTGCCGTATAATTTATTTATTATAATTAGTGTTTTGTGTGACAAAATGGTTCGTAAAATTAGTGCGCTTTTGTGCTGCTTTTGCGTTTTCAGCATATCGTTGTGCGATAGTGCTATATCGACAGATAGCGTAAGTATTTATGGATAATACTAATGTGATCATAATTATATTTTAAAATTTTACTATATACAGTTATTTTCACCATACAAAATAGAATGTTTATATGTAAAAAAATGGTTATTCAGTCCACACACAAACGTAAATATAATTTTAAAAGAAGTATGTACCTATTTCTGCATTATTCATTGTTAACTTTGTACTGAAAATTAACTTATTATGTTGTAAATTGTACCTTTATGTGTTTGTAAATAGTTCCCATAATTGCTCTAGTTTCTAGTCCGTAACCTTGAATGTAACTTGTCATACTTGTTACAAGCGAGCCATTCATGCAAATCATTCTAAGCACCACATTATTTGCTGTTCTACTCATTGAAATAAAATCTGATATACCAATAAACAGCTTCCATTTTTGGTGGTGACAATAATTGCGTAGGTTAATGGTTCGATTCTTGGTAGGTCTAGAAAAATAAGTTCTATCTATATAGAGGTAAAGTTTGTATGATTGTAGGTGGTAACATCTGGAACTACTGATCCGATTTATAAAAATATTTCACTGATAGAAAACTACATTGTCACTGAGTGCTATATAGTGTATTTTTTTCCTATAAAGTTTTACATTGTAATCAGCAAGTTGGCAGTTTGTTTAAAAATTAAAGTGAATTATTTTTTAATATTGATAAAAAGCTTAAAATAATACAAATCTGGGGAAAAAATTGTTTATATTTTTAATTTTCCTTCTGAAACATTTTTTTTTGTCTGTGAGTCACGTGAATAGAAAGACTATACAGAAAAAGTGACGTCATCGTTCAATGAATATACTCGCACATCGTTGAGTGCTATCAAGTGACTCTAAAATTATTAATAAGGATTATAATAGTGGCTTTAAAATTGTATGTGCTGAACATATTTCATAACTGAATCGTCTACGTCTAATCGTCGTCGTTAATCGTACGGATTAACGGGAACATTTGCTACTTTATTATAAATTTACATATTAATATTTATATATGTATATATACATACTAAGACCACCGAATAACGCAGATCAAATCATACGGGACGAAAAAGTACATAAATAATGTAAAAAAAAAATTTTCAGCGCCTAATAAAATTAGTTTCCTTAATTCTAAACCAATGAACTAAAATTGTACTACGTATTAAGTACTAGGAACATACGAGAAATGTTTTTGTAGTGTACATTATATAGGAAAAAATATAGAACTATTGATTTCTCGGCGTTTAAAATCGTCAATACATCATGGAATAGACCTCGGGAAGAATTCTTATTACCCAGATCTAGGACACTTACAGACTGCTATTATTATTATTATTATTAAAACATAATTTTAGATTACGATTCTAGCCTAATAGAGACTGACGGAAAAGGACTGACGAGAAGTTTCATCCCGCAAAGATTAATAAATTAGATGCGAAATATACTATTTTACGATCTTCGAAAGTTATCCAGGGATCATGAAGACCATGATACAAATAATAAAGTCGCAGTATCGTCTGTAGAACTTGTGTATATTAACTCAATGATCCAAGTTTTTGATATTCGTATTAATATCTTGTTGGTCCTATCTGAAAAGCAGTTTGAATTCTTTACGTGTATTATGTTCTTACTGATGTCTATCTAGCCTTACTAAACTAGTTTTAATATATAATGAATATAAGTCAATGTGATATGTACCTCAAAAGTTGTATTTTAAAATAATATGTAGAACGTTGAAAAGAGTGGGTAGTAAATGTTAATAAATCTTATTCGGTGGCGTCCAGACGTATAAATTTTAAATGCGAATAATAATTAATTAATCGATAGACTCGATCTAAGAATTTTAAAAAGGTTCGAGTGTTCAAAATAAATTCATTATACCTAACTGAGCTTTTAATTTTTGATGTCAATTATACATTTATATTTTAGACAGTCTATCAGAGCAAAGAGCTTTGCTCGGAGTCATGCAAAAAAAAAAACACCAATTTAGGTAATTTTAAAAAGTAAAACACCATTTAAATACAATGTTTAATCCAAATCTAATAAAAAATATTGGTTTTAAAATGTTTAAATAAACTTTGTTAAATATTGTAACATCAGTGTAATGCATACATTAAACGATATAGTAAGGAAAGTTACTGATTACGCCTTAAATAGGAAATCTAAGAGAGGTTTCTTTTTTAATCGTTATAAGGTTAGCGTTGTGGCCACAATCTCATCTGAATGTGGCCCAAGATGGTAACACGCTAAGCCTTAGTGGAATACTGGCTCTCAAGTGTAGCTGCTGGAACACTACTATTGGTGCTTGGCGACAGATTTTCAACTTGAGGGTGGTAGCTAGCGAGGCGGGTATTAGAAAAAGCCCTAACACTATGCTATGGATCATCACGATATTTTCCTTCACCGAAAGCTCAAGCTCATTGCAGAGATTCGAACTGTCGTCTATTGGCGTGAATAGGTAGGGTATTTAACACATACATTTATTTGGAGATTTCTCTCAACTTGGGGCCGTCCGACTGGTGAAATAAACTCCACCCTAGCGAAAATCTCAGCCAAATAACCTAGTTTTGTGTTGCTGCGGTGAGTAGGGTTTCCAGAGCTCTTTGGGGTAATGGGGTTCAAGGTCGGCAACGCGCTAGTGATACCTATGGTATTACAAGCGTTCATAGCTTAAAGTGGCCGCTTACCATCAGGCGAGCTGTATGCTTGTTGGTCACCTTTGTTTTATAAAAACTTTTACCATTATTGTTTTACAACTACTTAATGCATGTGCGAGTAAATTCCGCTCACTTAAAGTAGTCAATTAGATATATTATCATTCATGATGCAAATCGATATTTAGGATATTCTCTGCTGTTATTATTTTGTTTAAAAAGATTCTTACATAGCTTGTTCCATTGTTGACATCGTAACCCTTTCATAGATGTGAGAAATAAGTTGCAATTAAGGAAAACAACTCTCATAGCGCCTTAAAGTTTAACGGTTATTTGTTTTAACTTCCTACTGAATGTATTCGAATGTAGTTTTTTTGAAAGTATACATAAAACACTCATTGGTTAATCATAACTAACATATCCCGATTACTTAAACGCTAGGAAATTCGCAATAGATTTATAATCAATGTTTACACAACACATAATAAGTAACGAGTGTGTACAAACAGTCAGGTGTCCTCAACAATTGGTGCGTGGAAATGAAACTGCAGGAGAGAAAGTGAAACGCTCGTACGTATGTACTTATGTACTATGCGTTCACCGGACGCATTGTGTCGTGTTCCAATTATAGTTTACACCATACGTTAATGTACGGAAAACGAGAAAAAAGTAGTATATTACATACCTCTACAACTACATACATGATTATAAAGAGCTATATTATAATACGTTTATTTGTATCGTGACATTTTCTAAACATTTGTTTAAATCGTAGCACGGCAAAGTATAATTACGTAATTAATCATGAAACTTACTTTGTAAGCAACATTAAAACTTTTTTTTGAGTTAACTACATAAAAATCGATTTTCATATATAGCCCGCGCACGGTTAGCAAATTTAATGGGAAGCAAATTCGAGTGTTAACAAAAAGTGAAGTAATGTTGCCCCTCCGCGCAACATATTAGCGCATATTATACTGAACGCTTGTATACGCATATACTCAGATTAGGTACTTGTAGTACGGAAGTAATAATGTGTGTAATACATTAATAATTTAACTTCGCGTATTGTATTATATATTCCAAGACAATCGTTCGAGTAAACTGCAGTCGCGCGTCGGAGCTGACACGCACCATTTTTTATTAATAATTTATACATATTTATATATACCTGCTAACATTAAAAAGAATACGGAATAAAGAAATGATGATTTAAAAAGTTTGTAATTTAATTGTAAAATAATTAATTAGGACATACCTTTCAAAATAGTTTTGTGAACCCTATCTTCCTAGTTACAATGGTAATTTATTTAAATAAGAACTCGAGTATATACATATGTGATCGTAACAATGATAATTGTACATAGAACGCTCAGAAAGAAGTTTTATTTACTCGCAAGAGATAGTAGAACTATAAATAATCCGAAAATGTGGATATAAGAAGAGTTTCCAAAATCCTATCATTAATTGTCAATCACACTCCGGCTATGGAATGAAGCCCTTGCTGGGGTTTTTATAGGACTACAAAGTATGTAGTTCTTCGAGAGGAGATTGATAAGGTTTAATAAAAATGTAAATATTTATTCATAGGTACTCAAATAACACAGTTAATATTACTTCTGCCAAACTGTATCGCAGTTTGTTGGCAGTCGTAGCTCCTTTTTACAAAATTAAATATTTAGTGTTATATTTATTTTTACACTATTCCTAAAGTAAGATTTATACGAAAATCCTCATAAAGATACTTTGTTAATTTAAGATAAGATCTTTTTGGTGATACTTCTAGAGTAGTAAGTGTCCATAGGCTTGTTTGCCACTATCATGACATAAAAATGACGTCAAATAATATATGGAGATAAACAAAAAGTGGTAGTGTGTGCGACTTCGCGTCGATTGACACGAGTTCGAATCCCTGCAATGAGCCTAAGCTTTCGGTGAATGAAAACATCATGAGGCAACCATAACATGGTGGTAGGGCTTTTTCTAATGCGCGGCTGGCTAGCCACCACTCTCAAGATGAAAATCTGTCGTCAAGCACCGATAGGTGTGTTCCGGCAGCTACACTTGAGAGCCAGTCCTCCACTAGGTTTAGAGTGTTATCATCTGGGGTCACATGGTCACTTAACATCAAGTGAGATTGTGGTCACTACGCCACAACCTATAACGATAATAAAAAAACGAATATATTTTATTTTATAGCATACAAAACATTCCACTAATCTAAATTTCTATTTTAACATGAAAAAATAAATTAGTCATGACAGCAACCTACACAATACCTTATATAGCATGTATGAGCGTTTTAGCAAGGTTACACCCACTTTACCGTGGTGACTCAATTCACTAATGTTGCTCGAGATTAACTGCTGTAAGAATTTACACTAAAAACTTATGTTTTACTTGCTAAATTTCGTCCCTAAATTGTGTCCCTATTGAGTGTTTCTTTTTGAAGTAATTTTGATTAAACAGTTTATTTACTTCGTTTGTATATGTATAAATCGGATTGTCTTGATTTTAACTAGTGTTTAGAAACAAAAATTATAAAATGTATTAATAGTATATTTAAAAAGAAAAAAAACAAATATACCACATCGAATGTAAAAAAGTTTGCGATTCTAAGGTCAGGATTTTTTAAGACAGGCCACAATTTCACGTATCTGGGCATAGATTTATTATAATATTAAATCTATGTATGTATGTACCAATCAAGATGTATTTAAACATTTCCATATGCTAACATCAAAATTTCTAACAAACCTTTCCGTGTGCAATAATTTTAAATCCTTTAGTATGACCCTATGTGTATGTGTATTATGACACATTTCTTATATAATATGACTTGACAAATATAATAATAATTTTATAAGCTGGCAACCCTATCCTGAGTAAGGCCACCCTACAATGAGTTGTAACCGTAGCGTTTTTGCGAAGTCTTGGTGTGTTATGTGGTGGGTTTATTTCTAGGTATTCATTAACTTTACTTAAGTCTATATTATGTAATTTCGGTGGAATTTTATGTGACATATATAGTTTGGTAATTATGTCCAAATAAAATTAATTTTCTGCACTGAAATTATTAAATGAAGATGTTTTTGTTTGTTTGTTTGAACGCTCTAATTTATGAAACTGGCGGTCAGATTTGAAAAAATCTGTTTGGATTTTATGACCTATTTATTTAGAAAGGTTGTAGGCTCTATGACTACACGCTACGACCCTAAAGAGCTTAGCAGTACCATGAAAGTCAAGCAATCTGGCAAGCTGTAGGCAATTACGGGTAGTGAGTAAAACACTAAGCTACACGGGTACTTTGGCGGCAGCGCGGTGGAGAGTTATAGTCGAATAAATTTAACACGGGTCAAACCCTGGGACACAGCTACTAAACAATAACTAGAAATATGTATTTTGACTTGCCACAAAATCTCATTGGACATTTCTAACGTGGAAGCAACTTGTTAGAGCAATATTTAAAGATTAGGAAAATAGTACGAAATTAGTCTTGTGAAAAGGACCTGTATCAAGTGGCTTTAAGAATTAATAAAAAATGGTAGCATGGTTATAACAAAGAAAGACTGTCATGCGAAGAGGCGGCGAGAGAAGACAAAACACACGCCGATCGACCTTATGGCGAGTGCCTTGACTTAGAAATAGCATTGCATCACTCCTACTTGATTTTGTTATTATGTTCATTACATTTTGTTAAGCTTAATTGATTTCTTGTATAATCCTACGGGAACCGTTAAATAATATATAAATTATAATAACAAATTAAGAAAATCACGCCCGCTGACACTAAATTACTTATTTATGGCTTCCCTTATTTGAATGCTATTTTAATAACCACATAAAGTAATTTTATGTTGGATACTTTTTAAATAGTTAATTGCTCAACATGCAACTAACAACTAAGTACTCGTAGTTGTCAACCGGTAAGTTACATAAGACTGACTTGAACTCTGCCTCTTGAGAAATTGGTTCTAACGAGATCGGTATGACAATACTTGACGCAATTTGACAGTAATATTAGTTTCTTAGATAATGCTTAATAACTTTCTCATATTAATATGTAAGCGCTGTGGAAATCCACTCAGAGCGGCTCGGCTACAAAATTTGATCAAATTGTTAGATAGTCAAATGAAACAAGGAATATATTATAATATTTAATATCAATATAAATTATGCCAAAATGTTGATTAAAATGTACCATCTAAACTCGAGAGATTTTTTGAACGCGCTAATCTTTGGAACTAATAGTATAAATTCACGCTACTACTCTAAAGAGCGGAGCAGTAACCATGGACGTCAAACAATATAACCACATATATTTATATGGCAGGCTGTGTAACTACGGGAAGAGAGAATAGGGATAGACTACACGGGTGAGAAGACGGTACGCGGCGCTCAGCCCGTTTTAACATGATACATCCTTTAGAGAGGGATCTTTAAGTAATTTTCAATGGAATTTGTACGAAATTACTTCTCCAAATACATTTTGTAAATTGATTGACTATTACTCGTCAACTTATAAAGCCTACTTATCTCTGATAGTTTTCCTTTTAACTTCATTATACGAGTATATACTACCATGTTTTTTTTATATATCCATAGCTGGCGGGGGGAACTTGACTCTAATCAGCACTTTACAGCTATCTTAGCAGCTCTGAGCATACCGAAACTATAAGGGTTCCTGCTGACTTCGAAACCTTAAAAAATCTATAATGTTTTTGTGTCAATATGTCTAAATTAGACACTCTAGCTTAGAATTTTAATATACGGAATTAGAATTTTAACTACAAAACCGAAAAATATTACTTTTTCATCGACGCGAATTTACCATTAATAAGCAAAAATGTTTTTATAAATTGCATTTGAATAATTTCACACAATATCAAACTAAGTATGTCATTGATCAATCAGTATGCGAGCTGAAGCAATATACTTCCAAAATGGATTCGACCTAGACCTAATATGATGCTAATGTGGAACCGTTCGTTGCTTAACTATTTTCGTAAGAACATGAAATACCTCAAAGTATTTATAAAAGTTGAAATTGGAAGGTAAACGAAGCCAACGAATACTAATAATAATTAGTTCCAGTTTTATTATTCGTTTTTCAAGAAACCAAGTTGTTGCCAAGTCAGAGGCGTAATCCTGGTAGTCATCATCTTTAAGTGAACCAGCAAATCGCTAACAGTTAGATCTCTTTGTCATATCTTTGCTATACTGTGAGGCTGTAGATATGTCTCCCGACCAGTGTGTTCCCTCCTTACTACATGGAGTCCTTCAAACATAACGTGATGAGACTTAAAGCAGGTCGGCCTGACAGCGACGACTGACGTTGGATTGCTGATTGATCCCTCGGTGGTCGTCAATACTGTTAGATTGCACTGTTCTTATCATCAGATACAGTGCAATCATTTGTCATGTTAGAATAACAAATAAATCTTTCGTTCTCTAACATTAACCAATCTATGACAACCTATCAAACCTTTTTGTCCTATCTCTTCAATGATTTATTCAAGTCTAATTTAAAGAAACTCTATGTTAATCAGTAGGTTAACTCTTAAAAAAAGCTGTTTTGCCTTTGATTATTAGTCCTGTAGTGTGCATATCCATTCAACTGTTGTTGTTGAGGTAATACGCACGATTGAATATTTTAACCCTGAGCATGGCGGCGTAGCAATGCAATGTTACGGGGCGTTGTTTTTATAAATGTATGTGTATAATAAATCAAATAATATTTCCACCTGACTTATCATAATTGATACAAAGTTTTATCTACATTAACAGTATTTATTTAGGTTTTACACTGAAACAACGAATGGCCTCAAAAATGTTGTGTGGCATTAGCCGTTAATATTTGTTGAATATTCAGTCAAAGATTTTGTTAATTTAATAAACATTATTATTTAACTACTTTCCCTCTGAATTCTATATTTTGATTATAACTTATAAACTCAGATAATTTTGGTTTAAAAAAAGGATTTCATATAAAACACAACTAACAATTGTTGAAAATCAATATTAAATTTTACCGATTGCAATAAAAGTTTTCAAGAATAGTTATATAAAATATTAATCCGAATTTCAAATTATTGTTGATTTAGTGCCTTTCACCGACCTGTTCACATTTTTTGTTAAATATTCAATTATCATTACGCAAGGGATACAAACACAAACACCATTATACAAAAAAGACAATTGTTATAGAACTTTGGGAATAATGCAGACAATAGCTAAAAAGAGTTGAAATTTTATAGTGATTGATGTATAAGTAGTTTCTACGTCTAATCTGCAGCGTAAGTGTGAATGCACCTCCAACTAAATTGTTAAGTTCATGAGGAATTAGTTAGTTCAAATCAATTTTATTTCATTTTATTAAGCTATGGGCTGTATGTACATTCCCAGTCGGATAAGTATCAGATTGGATTCGTTTGCGTTTTGTGATTTATTTTAGACTAGCTTCCGGCCCGCGGCTTCACTTGCGTAGATCACAAGATTAACAATGGTTGCTTTTTTTTAAATAAAAAAAAATGTTATCTCTATTATTTGAACAGAAATCAACAAATTTTACAGTGTACTTATTTGATTAACCAAACTGCCAACAGGAAGATTGAATTCAATAAAGCACGTTTTTTGTGTAGATAACACATTGATGGTAAAATTATCTGGTGCTAAATTAATCCGACTGCTGTTGGATTTGATTGTAGAAGAAGGCAAACAGAATAAATCTCACCTGCAAAATATTATTTCCCATATACTTAAACCTTACCGTCCTTTTTGACACCCTAAAGGGTTGTAACACACCCTAATTTTAAAAAACGCCAATTCACGTGTTTATGAATTGTCTCGAAGGGATTTACAAGTTAGATCGCGACATTTTCGCATGATTGACAACAGCCTAAGCCGAGGTTCGGCCACTTTGGCACCCTTGGAGCTTGTTGCCTAGCTTTCGCGGCCGAGTGCCTTCCGCGCTCGCCCCCAAGCCCGGTGAAGCTGTAAAAGGCGCAAAGGCTCCAGGGCCCTAAGGCTAACAGTATAGCCAATTCGAAAAAAAAAGGAAAACATCTGAGTCATCTGGAAAAGATACTCGATTGGATTTATCAGTATTTTTTAACTGTCTAAGTATAATATTGACGATTAATAATTATATTATTTTTGGTGGATGTTCTCGTATAGAGAGAAAGTAATTTTTCCAGACATCACTATCATTCACGTAATGATGATTAACCAATGATAGACATAAATAGTATATAAGAAGTATATCTTAAGTACTTCTTATATTTTATAAGCTTAACACGAATTCAATTTCACTGCTTAGATTAATGATTGGTTTCACTGACTAATCATTGATCTATGATCATAGATTATTTAAAGTTTCCTGATTCCTTATTGTTTTCCTATTTTATTTCAGGAACAAAGATGTAAGAACCCTCCGACGGCGCCACAGAAAATTGAACGTGTCATAACTCTGTGTCAAGATGAGATCAAATTGTCTATACTTAGAGGTGAGAATTGTAATGTAAATTCAACTTCGAAGACTCGACAATACCTACGTAATAATAATCCACACAATATCTGTACAGTCTCCACTAGAATCACAACTGCATAATATATCAAATAGATTTTGTTATCGACCAGTAAAAATGTAAGGAAATAAATAATTGAATTCAAATATAAAGAACTAGAAGATCTAGGCATTAATTGTTATTAATTAATTCTACCATAAGTTCAGAGGTTCAGATATAGTTGAATTAATAACAAACCTACATAACATTAAAATAAAACGTTTTTAAGCAATATGAAATAGTTTCTTTTAATAATATCTCGCAATCTGTCGATTTCAGTGGTGTGCGAAATCAGACTCATATAAAATATTTGTTTTGTATACATTTGCATTAAAACAAGATTTCGCTATAAATTTATAGCTATACGTGCACACGTAAAGAAATATTAGTTCGCAATGTGCCGTTCAACTACTTTTGTACATCTATACATATTATAAAACTGTCTGTCTGCCTATACATTTATGTTATTTTCATGCGAAAACCACATCTGATTTTTTTATTTTAATTCATAACTATGTTGTCTGGTCAGGTTATAGAATATATTTTGTAAGATATAGTAACATACGAAATAAGCAGTGATGAAAATGGTGAATCAATCTAAAAAAAGGCAATTGAGATACTTAAATAGTTTACGCTGAGTAAACCATACAAGATCTATCAAATGAATGTTCTACATAACTGTAGATTTTTAAAAGACCCACGAAAAGTCAGTGATATTTATATATCTGTCTTCTAAGGATCACCTTCAATAAGCATTTTTGAGGCAGGACAACTCGCGCATGCGCTCGACCGTTGCATTCTGCAGTCCACGCGAGCTGAACCGCGGATACAGTTAGTTTATTATAAGCTCAAATTTATAAGTACATAGTTTCGACAAATAGGTAAAGTGTAATGCCGTACATAGCAATTCCAGTACCTGTGAATTCTTTAAGTCTTAGCTAAGGCTATACAAAACGTGAACCATTTAATTCTTATTTGCACTTAACATTCAGTTTCGATTATAGTACTACTTTATAAAATATTATATAATAAGATATTGCAAAATCTTTTGCAAAATCTGCAAAATTTTACCTTAGAAATACTATTTGCTTTTTATAGCAACTTCGAAATTCGAGCAGTGGCGGTCACACAGTCAAGGTCGTCTCCGGAATAGTGAAAGTAAGCGACTTCGGCTCGCTATTAAACATTACGTAGTCGATGAGGGCACTGATTACCATGCGAAACATATGTTTAAATTGCACGGACAATCGCAAATACACGGTGCTTTTTAACTTAACAAATAAAATTGGCATTGCCGACGCGAATTAATGGTTGAAAGTGAAATGTCCATCTGATTCGCGCCTTGGTGTAATTTTAATTGTTTGTACCTGATATATGCTTGCGTTTGATCAAAATCTCATAAGTGAATATGAGTTAACCAAAATGTCATCATATCGGATCCTTAAAACGATGCGTGAAGTGGCACTTCTACAGGCCGGCGTAAGGGCGATGTCTGCCGATGGAATTTTACATCGACGATCGCTGTTGTTTCTGGATTGTACTGTACTTTCCATCAGGTACTATGCAGTCATTTTCGAGCTAATACAAATGAAGCTGACCCTCGAGTGCAGCTACCGGCATACACTGAAATATTCTTGACGAGAGATTTTAAACTTGAGGACCAGGAGAACTAAGGAGACGAGACCATGTTGTGATATCAATAGTATGTTATACACGTAAAGCTGATGTTACATTATCAAGAAACGTTCTCAAACGATATCAAGTCAAAAATTATAGAAGTATAGATTTCCCAACGCCTAAAAAACCTAATTAGTTTCTTGATGGTTTATTCATTTTAATGGGAAAATCATTCCACGGTTTTTGGAGGACTACTACTACTACTCGATTTAGTAAAATAATGTATATAAAATATGTCATTTATACATTACAATATTTGAATTTGATAAACCTTGATAGATTTTTTTTTCGTTTGAATTTAATTTAACCAAATTACTTTAATTACATAAATTTTACTTTAATTACAACCAGATAGGTTTTTGGCCTCTGTGAACTGGCTTTAGAGACTTACTTTTTTTTTAGGTTTTTTTAAATTACCGTTTGCTCAACCTGACCTAGGATTCAAGACCGAGTTCTCACAGAATTCAGTGCGTCAGGAAGTAAGACTTCCTTCTTATGTACGTTTAAAAAATTCATAACTAGTTTGAAAGTAGTTTCGTTTTACCTACATTTTTAAAATTGACATTAGATATGTATTTTTTATTTATTTTTTTATTTACCGTTTTCTCGACTTGGTATAGGATTCAAAAGACTGAGTTCCCACAGTATTTATTTAGAACGTTAGGAAGTGAGACTTCCTTCTATTGTTGTAAGTTTTCAAAGATTCAAAACTAGTTTGAAGGTAACATATTTTTATCGACAATGTCTACTCAAAAGAACGAACAAAATATCGATTGACGCGGTGTCCGTACACGCTACAACTGAGCCATCATTGCTTCAATTCTTCAATGATTAAGAAGCATAAAGACATTACTCAATATCCAGTCTCAATTAATTTGTCATATTACTAGCGACCCGCCCCGGCTTCGCACGGGTGCAATGCTGATACTAAATATACCTACCTACTACAGAATGTCCTTAAACAACGTTTACAGCTTTTTTGTCATTAGACAATACAAACATGTTTTGTTTAGAGAAAACTTACTCTTGAAAGAGCGACATATAATAGACCATGGTATATAGGGCCGGTACCGCTGCATCGCTATGTCCCTGCATTTTAATTCTGTAATATCTTCGAAAATATTCATTTAAATTACATGCTGTAAAGGGCCATATTGATCTATATTAAATGGACAATGTATTTAATTGGATAAGTATTAATGCTGTATTGCTTAAAATCACTTCGTAAATAAGTTATTTTTTCCCGTAAATGTAAAGAATAAAAAATTGTTATTGTGGGTTATCCTTAAGAGATAGACATATACCATCGTGGACTTTTTTGTTGACCTTTTTAAGGTGTACAATACTGTAGTACATTATTTTGATTTACCTCGTGGGGTTCAGCCAGCGTTTGCAATGTAATTGCAAAAGAATGTGTTTATTTACGACATCACATTAGAAACCTCTAAATTTATCAGTGTTTCTCTACAATATTATGCATGTATTATACATATAAACCTTTCTCTTGAACAACTGTATCTATTAAAAAAAACCGCTTCAATATCCGTTGCGTAGTTTTAAAGATTTAAGCATACATAGGGACGGACAGAGCGACGCGACTTTTTATTTTATACTATGTAATGATACTACTTCAATAGAGAATGCTAAAAAAATATAAATGTTCTATATTTGAATAATGCTATATTTATATTGAAACTTAAATTGATCTTGAATCAACATTGAAATTCGTTTTCGCGTGGCTACGTTCACCAGTTGGTAACCTTGTCTCATATTATCGGATGTTACCAAAGGTTACTTGTATATATTTTGAATAACTAGGAACATATTTAAGCTATCATATATAATTATATTCATATCATTTATAAACTTTTATATGACTTATTTGTCTCTCTATATTAATATAATAAAAAGTAGAGTTTTTTGTTTGTTTGTTTGTTTAAACACGCTAATCTCTGCAACTACCAGTAGAAAATTCTTTTTGTATATGATAGCTAGATACATGAGAAATAGTATAGCATTAGGCTACATTTCTCAGCCAGCCTTAAATATTGATTTTTGTTAGGTCAGTTTATAAAATGCGCTCCCAAACTGCTTTGGCCGCATGCGCTGGCGTAATAGTTAGTAATAAGTAAATACAATGTAATACAAAAATACTGCTCATTAATATATAAAAAAAAAACCATGATACTACTATATACCTCTTATACATAAGCCACAATAAGGTATTTTGTGACAAAAAAATATCGGAAATAAAAAAGTTATTTATGAGCGTTATTATTAGGCATGGCATATTAATTCTTACGAACAGAAGCTACTTCATCATCAAGACAATTCTATGAAAATAAACTTTGCCCTTTATAGCATGTTATTTAGATTCATAGTTTAGTAATGGAACGCACTCATTGTCAATAACATTGTGTATTTATAATGGCAGACGTTTTTTTAAAAACCTCATAAAGTACTTACAACGCGTAATACAATGTTGAATACAGTATTCGCTTTAAAAAATATATACTTAAGTATAATTTTACATGGAATATGAACAAACGGCGGTTTCATTTTAATACAGCCAGTAAAAATTAAATAAAGTACCTACTGCATTTAAGGGCCATAACGGCCGGTGACGGTTTCATAAAAATTTGCTCGCATGCCAATTTTTTTATTATAATTTTTGAAAATGCGTATATTAAGGTTTGTATTGTAACTAGAATGGATAAGATTAGGAATGAGTACATCAGAGCAAGTATGAAAAAAGTACCAGTGGCAGAGAAGTTGTTGGGTTACAGGTTAGCGTGGTATGAGCATGTCATGAGGAAGGAAAGTCATATAAAGCTATAAAGAATGAAAATAATGTTAAGTATAAAGCTGGACGGATATAGGAGTAGAGGAAGAAGAAGATGATATGGATGGATGGTGTGAGAATCATATATGTATGAAAGGTATGAATACTGAGATGATAGCTGATAGAGGAGAAGTAGAAAGGAAGATATGTTATAGAGGAAAATATGTCGTCCGAACATAATTACGTGCGATAAAGGTAAAAAGAAAAAATTTGAGAGTAACAAATTGGAACACAAATTTATACATTATAATGTTAAATATAAAATTTTGCACGTAATATTGGAATACAGATAATTTCATACTCATTTGAATTTTTCTATGAAAACCACAACTGTTTTTGGATTGTTCCTTAAATTCCAGCTATACAAAAGGCAGGCATCAGTATTTAAAACTGTTTCTTGGACATCCAGTACACTGGGATATTCCAACGGTAAATCATTTCATAAAAATATATTTAAATGGCTAAACACGCGGAGCGAGGTGTCCTCGATCCATACTGACGACTTTGAGCATTCATTATGTGTGGGCTCAATAAAATAACCTATAAGGAAGGTAGACTCGTTAACTGTAAATATCTGAGATCACTTTGTGACTCACTGAAGCTGGACATATGTAACTAAAGGATGAGTATTTGCTAAACAATCAACTATACTGGGATAAATTATAGTTATTATGGTAACAAAAGGCAAATTTTACAAAAAGTTTAGAGTAAAATGTGAGTAAAACTACTAGTTAAATATACTAAAATTACTAAAATATACTAAAATAATTCATTTCGTTTAGACAATTTATCAATAAGACACACAATAGTAACATCCTGACTTCTATTTTATTTTTTTAACCGCGAACCGTTTCCATTTTAACATTTATATTACATAATACAAGTACCAATGCTAAAATAATCACGACCGTAAAAATTAAATCAAACAAGCAAAGGATTCGACGATCTCTTAACAATTTCCGAAAGCTGTTGAGGTCAGTTTTAAAAACCTCGACGCGAAGCCGCGGTTCGTGTCGTGCCGGTTTAACGGCATTTATTTTTCAATTATTAGCACTGTACTAATAGCACACGTACCTTTTATAATGAAATATTTATATTAAATATTTTGGGAGTATTTCCAAATTTTAGATGGAATTATACACATTTATTATCATAAAACTCTTCGATCAATAGTACAGACTGATAGAAGATAAAACTTCATTGTTTTTTCTCTTGTTTTGAGTTCAGTGGAAGCATTTTGAAATCACATATTATTTTATTACAATTATAAAGGCGAAAGTGAGTTTGATTGCTTGTTACTCAATCACGGAAAAACTGCTGAACGGATTTGGATGAAATTTGACACACAGTTTATAACCTGGAATAACACATAGGATAGTTTTTATACCGGTAACAACAATTTATGTAGTTCAACAAATTAACGACCTTTCGCAAACTTGAAATATTCATTATATATATTTATCAGAATTCAAATTCATCATAATAATTATAAAAATCAATGCATATTCATTATTTATATAATTATACACATACCTACTATGATTGACGGAAAAACAGTACTAATTCGAAAAGAGTGGTGACCAAGAACAGAGGAAGGTCTATCATGGGCATTATACAACAATGCTGTCAAAAATTGTGTTTGTCTTAGTCGACCATTTATTAAAAAAAATAAAAATATTTTGTGAAATTATACCAGGATTTACGTTTCTGTAACAATTATCTTTGTAATCTTTTAGGTTGTTAAATAGTATTTTTATATGCATTTCAAAATTATCACAATTATATTCACAATTTGTTCGATCACATATAGTATTGTTGCAGTAATCAGCTGATCGAAGACAACTTTTTCTTTTTATCAAACTTGTTTATGTACAAACTACATCAGCACAAAGTGGAACTAAAAAGTACTCGTAACATAATAGTATGGCGTAATTGGAACTAATTCATCACTTTCAATTCATTTCAAAAACTAGCCGTCTTGCTTGCCTTCGCTTCAATTTTTCTTAAGTTACAAATAGTATTACCGTATCCTGATACGGAGATCCTACCTGATGCTAAATATATATCGATGGTGGAAAGGCATACGACAAACTTTGCACATCAGGCCTTTGCACCGTCGAAATTGCAATCGTTGATGCGCTTGTTAATGATAGTACACGAATAGACCAATTGAGGTAATATTCATCAACATTTGTTTTGTCGAGACAGTATTTCATGCCTATGTTTGGATCTGGTAGGTGGGTGCTGCAGTTGTTACTAGCAAATTCTATGTTTATGAACTGAAAGGACTCATGTTGGCTTATAGTCAAAATAGAAAATTACAAAGTCTAAACCCCATATATGACACTGTGGTCGAGTAACGGTGGTAAAACTTTATTAACTTATTTTTTCGCCAATCTTATGCTTATATCATACCGCAGCACCCATGATGATATGTGTGCATGTGCTTCAATTTGGCCATGTGATATAAAAGTTTACTTTCGCAAATTTTTAGTTGTCATTTTAAGTAAAAACTATTTTTAAACATTTTTTTTGTTTATATACTTTTTACCTATCTTTGATGATGTATAACGATTTATACAATTAATAAGATATTTTAATGGTTATCTTGATAATGAAGAAATACTATACAATGGGGTTACATAAGACCAACGTTAGAGTTTTCTTTCAACTTCACCCAATATACGATATTTACACTTGATATGGAAAATTGATCAAACTAAAAAGTCACGATAAATGGAAAGTTTATTTATTTCCAGGAATTTTCCGAAATTCATCAGTTCAAACATTGCTAATTATAAACGTTAAATATTATTACTGTATCTTATTGTTTCATACTACTTAATTTATAAAAACAAATCGTGAAAGTATTAAATATTAAGGTCTTATAACTTATTTAATGGTCGTTAAATTGTTTATGAAACGACCGCTAGCTAATATACGAGTAATTAACCGGCTTTTTGCTGTCTTTGGAAATTCACTCTCAGCTTGTCCCAATAGTTAAATTACAATTGGTCTTAGTTAGGGTTGTCTAGTCTTATTCTAAATTGGAGATTGTCCAGTTAAATAAAAAATATCACCGTTATTTCCTTTTTTTATCAATTTAAACAGCAGACTTAATTCATACTACAGCAAATATCTAACTAATTAGAAGATAAATAATTAGTTACGCTCTTCTTTTATGTCTGTGGTTATGTTTTGTCTTCTTTTATGTTAAATTAATTACAAATAAAAATTGTCTATACGGACTAAATAATACTACATCAAATTTATATCATAACTCTTAACCTATATTTTCAAATAAAATTGGTTTTATTTACTTGCTAATCAATTCATGCGATTTTCCCGGATGCAAATACGCAAAGTGTCCGGGTTTTACCCTGTTTTATCCGGGAAATTCCGGACGGATGGCAGCCCTAGTTATAGTCCTCTTTTTACGTAGAAAAGAAATCGATTAAGGGTAGCTTATATAGTAATATTAAGTGAACTCATTTATTAATTAATCGAGCAAGAAGTACCTAAACGCATGGCCATTGTGTTTTCAGGGAGATATGCTAACCAATAGATATCAATGTAGACAGGAATTATAGTAATTTCTTATTTATAAATGATTGATTAGAAATGACGTTGGAAAGCTTCGAGTTAGTCGAGTGCAATGGCAGTTCCAGTGACCCATATAACAAATATTTTACGTAACGCTTACATAAAGTACCTGCAGCGTTGGAGCATGCGATGTGCACTCACCTGTTGCCGGCTGCGGTTTGCGAAACGTTACACAGTTATTGGTTTGCAATGATTTAACCGCAAACGTATGAGATTGAAGATCTAAATTTATATTCCATCCGTTCCAGAACGTTTTATAGTCGTACTAAGATGTGTTTTATGTTTATTGTATTTTGACTGTGTTTGTGCGAAACGAGCACTATACGGATGGAAAAACCTCTCTTTACTGCACGCTCCAGAGCGTCCAATTTTTTAATTAGGTTCAGGAATTATTCAATTGCATAGAGACTTTTTAAGTGATATTTTTTTTAAATACAACTAAGGTGGCTAACAAGCATACGGCCTACCTGATTGTAAGCGGCTACCTTAGCCTATGGACGCTTGTAATACCATAGGTATCACTAGCGCGTTGCCGACCTAAAACCTCCTCACCAAGGAGCTCTGGAAACCGTAGGTACCCTATTCACTGCAGGAATACAACACAAGTTTGTTTAGCTGAGATTTTCTATAGGATGGGAGATATTTTATTAGTCGGACTTCCCCAAGTAGTGAGAGATCTCAAAAGAAATTTCAATAAGGAAATAAATAATTCTTTTTCTCAAAACATTGACCCAATAGTGTGAAAATTTTTTTTAATGGAATTATCTGTAATGATTTAAAAATGTAATCCTTGGAATTACCTTATATAAACGCGAACGGTAATGAAACATAATTACATAACGTCATCAGTCAGTTATCACTTCCAATAAAAAGAAAACTCAGTGTGTCTCACTCAGTCAGTGCTGATCCATCCATCATACATCGATAATTTTGCGTTAATATGACGAGGAAAGTGCTTAAGAAGGAGTTACATTAAATTATTTGTCATTATTGGAAGATTGTTCGTTCATTCATTTACTAATATAATCCAAAATATACGTCTTTGGATACGTTAGTATAATATAATTATTATACTGGCATTATAGATTTAAAAAAAGATTTTTTATTGAAGATTGATATCGTCTTTATTTTCTAAATTACTAACATCTGCCCGCGACTTCGTTCACGTTAATTACAATAAAAATATAGCCTGTAAGCGCTTAGGGATAATGTAGCTTTTTAAATCAGTTTGCCGTACTGTGATAAGACATTAAATACTTGGAGATTAGACTAGTAAGACTGACACAGAGAAAATGTTCATAGAGTTCTAGCGTAATAAGTATTTAAAATGCTAAGGCAGCTTGCGTCAGTTATAAATGATGGTAATTACGGATATTGTAACACTATTCATTTATCTTACTAACATATGGTTTCAAACATGGCAGTTTTATCTATTGTAGTAATTATACTACTTTAAAGAACGTTTAACATTAGTAAATTAACATTAAAATTTAGGTATTCTATATTTTAAAATTTGTCGCTGTTCGTTTGTTTTCCTTTTGGTTAATTTTACATTCTCTTTGAAAACAAAGATGGATAACGTCGAAAGTCCGAGTAGTTTTGAATATGAGTTCCGACGTGGCACTAACGCATCTCAAACTATTATATAATGCTGTATTCGGAGAGACCACGGTTAACAAACGAATTATGCGGTTTTGATATAGTCACCTTCATCATGGAAATTTTGACTTACAAAGTGAACAAAGGAGAAGGCTAGCTACTAACGCCAATGATAATCGAACTGCCTTTTTTTCCGCATTTTGGATAATTTCCTGCAAGGAAATAAATTTAGTTCTCGAAAAGCAGTAGAAAACACTTCCACAATCTTTGTTGATTCAAGTACCGCAAAAGTATTAATGGTCTTCAAATAAGATGGTAGAAATATTTCGATAGTATGGATGAATACTTTGATTAAATTAATTTTCATTTTCTTGTAAAAAATATATATATATATATAGTCATTCTATAAAAAACGGCAATTTTATACACAGAAATAACGCCAAGTAGTTTGCACTAAGTCAAGCAAGGGTTTTTATTTTTAAGGATACAAAATCTGATCGTACAACATTATTAATTTCAGAGGCTTTGGACGTCATTAAGGAGGAACACACAATGCCGGCAGAGAGGAAGCGTAACAAACGAGAAGTGCCCTTCACGCACGACGAGAAACGCATCGCTGGGGTGAGTACAATTAACATTCTATAATAACAAAGCTACAGACACTATTGTATTGTATTTAAGCTTTTAACATATATTGCAAAAATAGTATAACAGTCAGAAATATATTAAATTTTGAATAGGAATTTGAAATTTAAATTTTATTAGTTGTAAAAGGAAATAAAATGGCAATCGCAATCGCAGTAGCAATCGATTTGTTGTTTATTCAGTATAACGTGTAGAAAATAGAAGATAGCAGAAGTTGATAATTTAAATGTTAGGATTTTTTTAATATACATGCATGCAAACGTGTCTGATGGCATGCAAAATACAATCCAAAAGTAATAAAAGTAGGTTAGTTTTTTCAAAGGATTATTTCTATATTTTGAAGTTGATTTTTTATACTATAAAGTTGGCAGACAGGCATAAGGCCCACCTGATGGTAAGATTCGGCGCGTCGCTTACGGCTACCGTAGCCTATGAACGCCTACAATACCATAGGTATCACAAGCGCGTTGCCGACTTTGAATCCCCCTACCCCAAGGAGCTCTGGAAACCCTACTCACCGCAGAAACACAACACTAGGTCATTTGGCTGCGATCTTCTGTAAGGTGGAGGTATTCCACCAGTCGGGCTGCCCCGAGTAGAGATAAATCTCCAAAGAAATTTATCTGTGCCCTACCTCTCTTAAGCACTACGTACACTACTACTACTACACATACGTATACTACGTATGACACAATTATTGCATGTTATTTGTTAATCATAACAATATATAATTAACCACTTGTTTTAATTTTTCCAGTGCCTGCTTCAGTGTGTTTACCGGAAAGTGAAAGCTGTAAGTATTAACGTAGCATTAAAATTATCTTTCAACACACTTAACGCTTTTAACATCGATTCAAAAGATAATATGACACGGTTTAGTTTCGTATCATTGAAAGAGCTTTTTGTTCGCTAAGAGTTATCGCGTTAATTGATTACTATAACGAGGAGAAAATGTATTATTTTTTATATCATTGTTATTAGTTTGGATTTCTATGCAACGGTAGTAATTATTATAATTCTTTTAAAAAATTTTAAAAGATAATTTCGTAAATAATTGAGGCGGAGAAATTGTAATTTGTTTCGTGAATAAAAATATAATATTTAAATATATAATTTAATATATTACAATTTTTTATTGATCTTATACTTAATTTTGCTTTTTGTTAAATTAAATACTCAGATAGGTATCCTATCATAAAGGATTTTGATACATTTTACACTAAAGTATCAGTAGTATAATACAGTTCATTGATATTCTATTTTTTCTTCTACAGCCGCGTTTCTAATGTTAAAATTATGGGAGAACTGTTTTAAGCAGAAACAAATTAATATAATGTATTTATTGTTTAGTAGTATATATTAATAATAAATACAATTGAACGTTTATTTATTATCACGCCACGTATTAGGCCACAAGTCAAAAGAAACATATTTTTTTATATACAAATGGGATAATACGTGAAAGTATTAGACCATGTTATTGAGTTCAGTAAAAACGAATGTGAACCCAATTTCATTTACTCCAATAAAATCGTGCAAGGTCTTGTTGGTATCATTAAACGAATAAAAAAAAACAGACACAATTAGAAAAAAACAAATATAATGTTTTACAGCACTGCCGAGGGCTGATTGCTTCAATTTGTTAACTATAAAACATGTATTCGAAGTCGTAAACTTAAAGGTTCCAGAATTTTCGATGACGCTAAAAAGAGATCGCCTATTTATTGCGCATGAAAAAAATCACTTCTTACAGATATACAACTATCGTAAAAGCCGGCAGAACAACCGGTAATTTTGTTTTTTTTTTACATAGAATAGTCGGAAAGGCTTATTAAATTTAATAGGCGCTGGGAGTACTACGAGGGTAGTCTTTGGATCTCGAATGCTTTTTTGGGATATAAATTTATTTTATTATGAATATTTTATAACTTGCGTTATGTAGTTCTGTGTTCTGAACAATAAATTTTAAAAGTGGCGTTTTATTGATATTGGAATTTTATTAAACATCTTTTAATATATTGCAAATTATATTATGGAAATTGAAAATACACATCTACTCAGTGTGCGATTTGATTAAACAAGGATAACAATAAATAAATTTGTGATAGCATATCTATATTCGGTAAGAAATGTTTTAGGTTTTTTTTTTTCATTTTCTTGTTGTTATGCCGCAGAAGCACTTGACAGTGTCAATGTTGTTAAGTCTAATTTCGGTCTTTTTTAATCTTTAAAGTTGGGTATATTAAGATGGTGATACCCTTGTTAAAACTGTCTAAGGGGGTTTCTGTGGTAACTTAAAATGCATGTTTCCAGTTATTAATTGTAAGCCACTTCACATATGCCACCAAATTGAATCCCATAACTACACGACAAATGAAGATCCCTGCAAAAACTCGTTTTAGGTTGGATACACGACAAGTGATTATATATGATGACAATATATGTTGTTTCTTTCTAAGTCACATATAAAATATTAGAGTTGTTTTCTTGCTTTTAGTGCGGTAATAGTATAACGGTCCACTTTTAAAATTACAGGTCGATGGCTACGGTTTCCCAACTCTAGAGGGGCTGGTCGGCTTGTACTCGGACGGTGTTAACGAACGCGGCTACTTTATGGCAGTGCTGGAGGCGTCTCGGGAGTGTCTCATGAGGAATCACGACAAATTTTCGAGGACTACACCTATGGGTATGTAATCATACGGGATAAAGTTATTTAATTACAATGTAAGTTATACTTTAAAGAGATTTTATTACTTAGTAAATGTATACTTCTAAATGTATATGTCACTAGATAATTGTACGATCCCGTTAGTTCAAAACAATCTAGTCAGATTGTAAACTGTGTGAACGGGCACTAAAATTTACATTTTATTTTCGTAGGTTTTTAAACTAACTTGATAGGTTAGGTTAGGTTATGTGATCATAATACACGAGCCGAGCGAACAAAGGGAGCGGGCCTCGACAGGGGCCTGCGAGTATCAGAAACAAATTAACCATTGGTAATTCACATTTTTCAAATCCTACTATCATGATTCTGCTTTTTTAATCAACATATTCTCAAGAATTCTAAATTATTAGTGTTCGAGTGTTACTGAGGCGAATTCATGTTTTAATAGGTATATAAATTGTAGGCGCGCGTTTTCCAAACGCGCGTTCATCTGAACGGGGTCTTAATCATTTACTGTCAAATATGGCTCACTCTGCCACTTTTGAAGTACGTATTTTGTTGTTTTTACAGAGGGATTTCCCTCAAAACGGCTTATTTTCAAGAAATGCCATCCTTGTTGCAAATAAGCAATATATATCCTTAGGTAGGAACTTGTAGACATCGGATTCATACTATTAAATTGATATGTTAATAATATTTTCAGATAACGGACGCAATTGCGATGTGTCCTTCGACATATTCGAGTGTATATCTGACCGGATTGGTGAATACTGCGGCACAACAGGACTTTGAAGAACATAACTTAAAGTTTCGTACGCACTAAGACATGCACTAACAAAAAATACACTTGGTGAAGCGAGCTGTTTTGATTACGGATGCATCATCAATCAGCTTCACCATACGCAATTAGAGGGGTTCGCTTCACTGAAGAGTTCATTCGGATGTGTGTGCTCACTTATTTACGAGTATAAAGAATAAACTGCACAAGTAATATTAATGCACTGCCCCTAAAATTACAATATCAACATTTTAACAATAAGACAATTTAGCAAGGATGTGTAAGGCTAGGATTTTGTGAAAATGAGGAGAGGTCACGCAGGCAATGGAAAACTAATCTATGCATATTGCCATCTTCAGATATATTTGAAAGTGCTTTAAGAATGTTTTCAGGTTGTTTGTTAAAAATAGCAACACTTGTATGTTTCCACATAATATTGGATGGAGTTATATCTGCGTGCGAGTCAAGCAGCCAGCATCCACTCGACATACACTCTGCTTGGCAGCTGGCCCCCTTGCATTTACATGGTTTCGCACTAAAAATTTTAATCGAATTTCAAATAAAATAAAAATACTCATCAATAAAAGAAAATATAAATTAAATGGTCAAGTGACTAAATAACAATTTAGCTTCTCATTTGAGCGCCTGCGGTAAAAATACAGCCTTATTAATAAGTTACCATCATAATAAAAACCATTAGTTGTAGTACATAAATATAATTTTATATGGATAATTCTAAAGGCATATTAGAAAAGTCTATTAATAAAAAAAACACTGATTTTAGTACTGTTATGGGGTTGAATTCTTTCACATTTTATAAAAACTAATAAATGTACTTAATATGTACATAATACAAATTTTACTAAATATTCACTTTTTCTACGTCTTGTATTATTATTTTACACACATTAAAAAAAAGTAAATTCTGGATTTACAGCGTCTGCATCACCTCAATAGGTACAATATTTAGATCAAATAATACGCGATAATTATGTTTAATCCTTCACTAAATTACTTTTTTTATTAAAGCTAATACATATTGTTTTTAACCCTTATTGTCTACAATACTAATTATATTATTATCTATAGAATTGGCTTAAATGTAAATAATGAGATTAGATAGTAATTATTTTAAGTAATTAAATCATTATGCTCAATAATGGAATGAATATAATTAATTATCAAACTCTGAGAAACTACTTGTATTTTATACATAATTTGTAATATAAAACAAAATTAATAAAGCAGAAATGAGATTTCGTTAACACAGCATTGTGTATTCGTTAAAGGGTATCTATGTATTGCATATAATTGAACAGATAAACAGCTTCATTTCATAATGACACTCCTACTTGTAGGTCACTTCGATTGATGTCTCAAAAAACTTTTCTTCTTTAGTTAGACCGCGCGCTACACTTGTGGCCGCTGTGCGCATAGACGTGTTAGTTTATGCAGAACACAAATTAAGGTAAAATTATTACAGATATTTTAATAAATTATTTTTGATAACAATTATTAAAGATAACAAATTAATATGGTGGTCTAACTATTATTAATTCGACTGTACGTTGTGTTCAAACCGGCCACAAAGTTTGACGAGATTTATATATACGTAACAATACAATTAACAAACATTATATCTGCATATTATTTTGTTTTGTACACTATTATCAAATTTTAAAACACAACCTAATAGATATTGTGCCTAGTAACCAAAAATGTATAATTAGTCCTACAAAATTAATTTAGAGAAAAATGTATGTCTTCCTATTTTTTCTAACAATCTCTCTCCTGCTAACTGGATACATTTTACTGCATGTATATTTCCTTAAAAGCATAATTCGATTGTGTTTTAGCACCTGTAATCTGACTTTCCTCCTCTTCTGTAGTAACTACATAAACTTTTAAAGTAGCAAATCTTAACGAACTGATAGATTAATTTAGTTTTAAGTTTTTATCTAATAAAGCCTGTATATATTTAATTTTTTTATTAACTAATCTTAAATCCTCTATCCTTATTCTCTGTACATTGATTCTTCGAGTGAGGAGGGTTGCCAATTTCATATATAATTTCAAATAAGCTACATTAGTTTAAAAATAAATTCTTTTTTCGCCTTCTTAAATAAATATAATCGAAACATACGGAAATATTGCCTTTGTATAAATACTAGGCGTGATAACGAGCTAAAAATATTCTAACATTTAGCGATGATATTTAATCGTTTTCTATATTTATTGATATTAGACGGTTGACCGATGAGGTTTTCTATCGGCAATATCATAGATATTTACACTTTTTTTCAATAAACCTTAATGGTCATCTTAGTTAAATAAAGAATATCTGTGCAAAATTTCATGTTTCTTGACCCACCGGTTTAAGCTTTATTATTCCTCAGTTAGCCTTAAGAAGCCTTAAGTAAGTAGATTGATTATCTTTGGAGCGTTTGTTAGTGATCGTGTAACTTATAACGACTGAACTTTTAAACTTTTGAGCAATGGCAAGCATTGGCTCAGTGATAGCGTGTACGGACACCGCCTCGAACGAGGTGAGTTCGAATACTTACAATAAGCCTGAGCTTTCAGTGAAGGAAAACATCACGATGCAACCATAGCATGGTGGTAGGATACTTTCTAATACCCGCCTGCCTAGCTACCACCGTCAGGTTGAAAATCTGTCGCTAAGTACCTATATGTGTGCTCCGGCAGCTGCACTTGTCAGCCAGTTCCCCCACTAGGCTTAGCGTGTTATCATCTTGGGCCACATCGTCACTTAACATCAGGTAAGATTGGGGTAAGGACATATAAACCAAAAAAAAAAGACAACCTATTGAGCTCATATCCATATATTATAGATAGTAAATACCCATTTCGTTTATAAAGACGATGATCTATAGCTATGCTAAGACTGTAGCCGTTATTAACAAACTGATCATAAAGATTATCATAAGGACCCATGAATGCAACAAAACTTAATGAAAAGATTTTTTAGAACGTATTGAGTTTGGCATCATGATTGGAAGTGATTCTCTCTCTGTACTTCCAATGATAATAACAGGAAAAAATAAAAAAGTTCATAAATCCGATCGAATTTCTTGCGGTTTTTCTAGAGTCGGGGTTTTTTTCTGAACTGGTGTTTGACGTCAATCAATACTTTCTTAGGGTCTAACTTGAATAAAATATTTTTGTTATTATGTTGAATGCATGACGTTCAGCAACATTTTCATCCCATGCTATCTACTCGCCTTGCGCACAAAATTCTTCAAGATTCTCGTATATTGAAAATAATTATTAAGTATATTGGTGAAGGAAACATTATCTTAAATTACTATTATTAATATTTTCTGTTTTATAAATTAGCAAACAGCCATGCAGCTGCCAACATCTAATGTTAAGTGGTCACTGCAATCTATAGTCGTCCACAAAAAGAACCGCAACCTTAATTGAGGTTGCTATTGCTGAGAGACTGTGGAGCGCCTCATGTGTCAGTGCGTATCGCTAACGACACAACCTCGAATCTCGAACGTCGTACCAATATCTTTAAACAATTCTTCACATCCGCAATCACATCCCACGTGTTTTTGTTTCCTATTTTAATTTATTTCTACTTATCTCACAAGATTTTTGTGACCTGTAATTTTTAGCTCTGCACATATTAATTTATTACCTCGAATGTTTAATTTAACATTGCAAGAAGTAAGATCAGTAACTCAAACCAAGGTTTCTTCGATCTTACTAAGTAGGTATATCGTTTTGTTTTAGATTATATAAAATCATGTAATAATGTCATGCATTCTTTATTCATCCTAATTTACCAATAGTGCTTTCCTAAGCCATTATATTATTATAGATAAACTAACATATCTTCGATTTATTTTATGAGTTATTATTAAAACGTTGCCAATGCCATGATTTTGATGTCCCCAGTTGAGATTTTTTATCGTCTATAGCTTAGCGTTATGGCCAGAATCTTACCGGATGCTAAGTGACGATGTGGCCCAAGATGGTGTATAAGCCTAGTGGGAAACTGCCTCACAAGTAGAGTTGCCAACCATACTCAATAATAAACTATCGTACTTTATTTTCGATAAATATACCTACTTTATACTTTTGCATAAATATACAGTATGCGAAAATAATTTCAAATAATTACTGTGATGCGTGAAGCAAAATACTCATATGGGTAATTAGTGAACTGTTTATCGATACATATATAAATATTAAGTATTTTGTATAGATCGAAAGAAAATCTATTTATAATAGTAAAGATTTTTTATAGATAAGTACAGTTGACATAAATGACAATGTTCATTTAAAAATGAATACGATAGCTTATCAAATTAAAAAAATAACTATTTCATGTTTACTCTCTGTTCCTGCCGCTTCAGCTTTCACCGTGAGATTTTTTTCGGTAATGGATATAAACTGGCAAAAAGAGAGAAACAGATTGTCGCTTAATTTTATAAAAAAACAATTACATAATTTCTTTATTTAAATCTAAATGTTGATTTTTTTTTCTAGCTTTGAAAATTTTAACACAACAAATGGTTAATTGCGTGTACAAAAACACCAAAAATATGTTTTAAGGAATTAAAACAAAAAATTCAAAATACTTTTATTTTCTTCCAAATACTTTATTATTTCCCATTCAAAAAATTTGATACTACATTATAATTTACCTAAAAAAGTTAGCTACGCTACAGTATTAAGTGAAGCTGCCAAAACATACCTATAGGTGCGTAAAGTCAGTTTTTTAACTTAAGGGTGCTAGAAAATAACCTGCCACCACCAACCAATACCACCAATATGACAAAAAAGACATGCACTAATTTAACATAGTCCACTCAATATTTACCATCATTAAGTAGGGCTCTCCTGAAACCTTGAAGATCTAAAATATGATAGTGATATATTTTTGGTATGTTTTGTAACAATCGTGATTTGACATCATCCTTAGCTTAGTTGTATCTCCATAACTATTTTCTTTGAAGGAACTAGAAATTGACTAACTGGAAGAAGAATCATTTTTCATATTCAAACTTGTTTATTTTCGATTTGGATAAGACGAGACCTTTGTGACGAAATTGAAAATTTATCTTAAACATGCCGTATTAAATATAATTTCAAAAAGATACATAGACACAATTGTATCGCAGACCTCGACGCAATTATTCTATTACTATACACAGTTGTATAGCTTCCTAGTCATAAAACACAAGAAAATACAAAGCGCGAACAAAATTGATGATCACAATCAACTATTGTGTTAGTTGCCCGTATGTCCCACGTCCTCTCTCGTTTAACTACTAAATTCAATTGTATAGAAGCGATAAGGTTCACCTCGACGACGTCACTAATTATTATAAATGTAGGTTTTTCTTAACTAACCAATTCTGTAAATCCGGGAATGGACGTTGGTTTTTGATGAACAAGGTTTTTATCAAAATTCACAGACCAAACGCATTCATTATCATTGAAAACGGTCAATTTAGGTAATCTGTAATCAAGATTCAAATGTTTTATACGCATTTTTAACACTGCTCTTTTTATATATACATAACAATTAGCTCATTAACGATGATAAAAAGATGATTCAAAAATGTTCTAATTGGAATATAATTGTAAATTACCTTTATTTACGTCTGTACTTGTGTATGTTAATGATTTAAAATTGAGCTGCTTAATAATTATACCTACTACTTAAACAAAATTCTGACTTCACGAGATCGGTTTGCTATGAGTGGAAAATCCCGTCTTTGTGTAGGAACTAAAATAGTAATCAATTATATTTAAAAATTAAACATCCTTTTTCATAAGTTAAGCTCGTTCGCATTTGCTGAATAACATAAGCTACTAAGACTCTTAACTAATAAAAACAAAATCTAATATATATATGTTTTTAATATTGAAATCTTTAGGATAGTTAGCAGAAATATAACGTTAAGGTGTATTCTTTTTTTTTCAGAGGAAAGGTGTATGGAGAGCGATATTTTGATTTTAAGACTGTTTGTTTGATGTCTTGGGCGGTACCTATTAGACAATAAATTTTAATTCCAGGTATCTTGATTACAATATTGGTAACAGATTTAGATAAATTATATATTTGTACACTAACTTGGTACAATTAATGCAGTATGATGGTTAGTTCACGTCAGTCATGCAGATATATTATACTGCAAAAACTGCGAAAACTATCGATAAAATAATATCAAATGAAAATTGTTATCATATCGCCTGTTAACAGGTATGACGATATATTTATATTTTAAATTGATTTACATAAAGTTTTTGATAGTTTTTATACGAGCATTAGCATTTCATAATAATTTCAATTTCATTGCAAATATCGTAAAGTAGCAATAACAGATGGGTGATGCAGGTACGTAGTTTAACGTGCGCCAACCGTAAAGATCGAGATGCCCTTCGGATTGGCTCCATTGTGTTATGTCGCAGCCCTCCGACATCAGTACCTACTCCGCGCTCCCTTCCACACTTTTGCGAGTGTACAGTAAAATGATAGACTTTAAAAAAAAAAATATGCAAGAGAAACAAGCTTAACAGGTATTTTATATATTAAATATTATTTAAATATATATTAAATAATCTTCCTCTATATTGTATGTATTGTAGATATGTAAAATCATATATAGAAAAATATAGAACACTTATTTATGAAAATAATTGTACTAGGTGTTTTTATTTAAGCTTTAGGTGATACTTAGGCTTCCGGTATACTACGAGTTATCTATACATTATATAGTGTACATTCATAGAAGTAAGCGACAATAGACGCGTCGTGTGCACATGAAAATGTTTTTTTTTTCGAACTGACTATTCTGTTAGCCTTGGATCCCTGGAGCCTTTGCAGCTTTTACAGCTTTACCGGGCTTGGACATGAAAATGCGTAACAATGAGACTGTTAGAATGAGTTCAAGCTGTCGCTGTAATCAAAAGCGGTTAAGAGCAAACGATGATAATGGTGAAATTCCAAGTTGTATAATGTTCTAAAGATAACACTGTTAATTTGATTAGATTATTATTGGTAATTGAATTGCTAAGCACATCGTAATAGGAATGATGAAGCAATGTAGCTAATTCAGCGTTTCATGGCAGAAAAAGCTTAAAATAAAATTAAAAATTGAATGGACAAACCCTACGAACTAATAAGAACTCTGTTAACTAAATACCAAAAAAGTATCAAGTACTACCATATTAAATAATCCGAGCAATCAGTATTACATAGTGGGATTTACCACTTCAAGCAACTTTTATTAGTTTTACGTTATTCAAAACTTTTTATATCGCTGCTTTAAAGCGAGGTCACCATGTAAGTATAACTTCAATAGGACTTAATATACGCATGTTAGTATGTTACATTGTATCCACCCGACCGTTAACTGTTATAACATTGAATAGGGACCATTTACTACAAGCATAGTGGAGGATGTTGCATCATTGAATATTCAGAAAATGATCTCTTGAGTTTGCTGTTAGATAATATTTTTCGATCAACTACTTCTTCTATACATATTATAAAACTCGACGTCTGTCTGTCTATGTTCTTTTCACCCGAAAACCACTTATCCGATTTACAATGTTTTTTATTATCTGCTTAGCTTACCTTACGGGCACTCACCGTGTGTGGTAGCGGAGGCAGCGGAATAGTACGTGTGCTCAGCCGACGGCATTCTGTAATCAACGTGAGCGGAGCCGCGAACACAACTAGTTTATTATAAGATTAGCTGTGCCCCACGGGAAACACCCGTATTAAATTTATCCGACCAATTCTCCATCTCGCCATCACCAACGCACCCGTGTTGCTTATCGTTGCTCTCATTTTCCGTACTACACTACCTAGCTACAGCTTGCCAGATTTCTCAATTTTCATGGTTATTGCTCTACTCCTAAAGGTCGTAGCGTGAATTTATATAGCCTGTATCCTTTCTCAATATATATGAAATGCAAAAGGCATTTTTCAGATCTGACTAGTAGTTCCAGAAATTAACGTGTCCAAACAAACAATCTTGTGAGCTTAGATGGATGAATATTGAATGTACCGTGGTAATAATTTTGATTATCAATTGGCTTCATATAGCATCACGCATTTCCAATATTGTCTGCAATGGTGTCCTTAATGACTCTTATTACACAAATTTAAAATTTGGTGATGATTTAAATTTTTATTTTACTTAAATACGTCACACTATGTCACTTTTTCAATATTGCATCATTAATTACGGATTTCTCCCCCTTCGTATATTATGATATATGGCATATAACGTTACATAAATTTGTTTATTTTTAATGTTATTTTTTGCAATATGTAATAAAACTTTAATAAATCATTGAATATCTGTAAAAATGAACAAATAAATATTCTGTTATAAATGGAAATATAAAATATTATTAAGCCATTATGACGGAAATATATTCGGAAAAATATTTATATATTTACAAATATGAATAGAAAGACTATCGTAACGAAAAATGAAACATAAAAAAAACCGAGGTAAAAATTTGCAAAATTGTTTTGTGAGCTTCAAGCGTTACGTTTCCTTAGACCCTCCGACCCGCCCTGTAAGATGTTATCACAATGAGCGACACCCCCTCCCCTAAGTGCGAACGGATTATATGAACGACTCCATAAAGAAAAAAAAACGTTGCAGCTCAATGTATGAATAATAACATTGATATTAATATTATTAGTTCTGTCATTACAATAAACGTGAATAATATAAATGATGTAGTAGTTATATGTATAGGTTCCTACCTGTATGGGTCCATCCTCCTGAATGGGGTGATAGGAATAGGAAGGCGAATGGGTACTTGGTGCTTTATTTTTAAGTAGTATCTGTGGTCTATCTAGCCAAAGTGCCAAAAACCGTTAAATCAGAATATCAGGAACCTTGTGCTAAAACCAGCAAGGATTTATATATTGTATTAATTTTTGTTTTTTGTTTTACTTACTTAGAATCGCTGAATTGTCTAGTTTCGTATACGAGCTTCCGATTAGTATAACTACTTGTCAAAATCAAACTTTATATTATATCGTTTCACAAAACAATGGTATGGGTAGAAGGGCACATACAAATGTACCACATGGACCAGTTTTACATGGCCTTTATGTAGGAGGTCGGGTTCTTGAATGAGAGATCAAATTAAAAATGAACTCCACAACTACTCGAGTACAATTCGACACTTAAATCTTAGATGACTGCACCGGAACGGATAACTTAAAACTGTTTCCATTGTATAATGTTTTTTCTCACACTGAAATACTTAATAATAATGACAGTATACAAGTTTCATTTCAAATTGAAAGTTTTAAAACATATTGGTCTGAAACAAGTAAATAAGAGTTATTATAGACCTGTAAATCCATATAGGGTACAATAATTCTTGAAGGCACACCTCCACCGCGAAACCATAGTAGCGAAACCGCTGTAGTTCCGACATAACTTATCCGTTGTAGGGTAAGCGAAACTGCCTGGTCTAACGCAGAGATTTTACTATGAATCTATCTCTTTCCCATGCAAATTCGGTGATGTCGGTGAGAAGCCGGTCACTTTGGTTCGCCATCTCGTTATAGTTTCGCGTTTATTTCGCGAAAGATCTGTAGCAGTCAATATATTTTAGTAGTGAAATTGGTTTTCATTCATTATATGGATGAATTTAACTGGAAAACTCATCCAAGAGGTCAGAAACAGACCAATTCTTTGCCAGTTCATTCAAAAATATGGTAATGACGTTTTTACCTAACCTCTTTTTTGTTTCATTAATTTTTTGTACACCTATTCTATATTTTTAAGACCCATGAACACAGTAGTATATTTTCCTGTTTTGACTCTGAAAGCGACGATTTTTTTTTTCAACTGTTGATATACATCTACGCCTAAGTGATGTGTCACTAATCGATTGTCGACGATAGTACGTACAGACTATACAGACACTAGACTAGTCTGTCAGTGCACTAGACGTAGTGTAGTGATGTCACGCTAACCGAAACACGTACAGGTTTCACGAATAACAATACTTTTAACATACTTTATAAAGTATGCGAAAATACTTTATTTTCAATCTTTACTGAGATGCGTAAAACGAAATACCTATTGATAAACAGATCGTCCATGCATGTAATAAGAAAAAAGTTAATATTTTTTCAATAATATTAAATTAATTAATTTATTAACTTTCAAGTACATCAAAAATTGTAAGCGAGCGCTAATGAAACGCAAAATTATGTTTACATACCTATAAAATTTGAAAAATAATTCTATTTCCTTCCAAATACTTTTTTCCTTATTCAAACAATATGATATGTTATTTTTCTCAAAAAAATTGGCATCCCTACTTAGGTATGTTATATATCTGTTTTGTATTATATATTTGTATATATAATATACTGTAGATATATATGAATAATGCGAGACTATACGCTAATTAATTATATTAATATAAATAATAATCTATAACATTTTATTTTACTATTTTAAAATTAGTTATATTTTGGTTGATATGTTTGGTAAAATGAGATTGCTAATTATTAGTTATGTTAATAACTTTATATTTCACACTGTAATAATTATTATTGATTGGCTAATTGGCACAGCGAGTGCCGTATTTAAAGATTGAAAGACTCTAGTAAACGAAGTAGTGTAAGACATAAATAAAAGTGTTTTAAGAATTTGATATTTTTTGTGATATTCTTATTTTAAAAAATCTGCCACTCTTACTGTCGAATCTTCTCTCGTGTGTGGTCTTCGGGCCTGAAGCCCCTTGTCGCCCTCTCCTAAATTCGGCTTTGATTACATCCCAGGACTCGATTTCTTGAAGAACCAGCAATGTATCTTGGAAGTCTCGGAAACGTGCCCAGGAAGTTTGATGCATAGTACGAAGAAACTATATTAGGTACTCAATTTACAAATCTGGTGTTTGCGAATATTGTTTTATGTCCATGGCATCCAAACCCTGAATATTTTATTCTTGTATACTTACAACAAATAGATTGTTTTTAATTATTCAGCAATTATCGTCGAGCAATGGATATCATCAGCGCAAAGACCTCTCATCAGAATTAGACATTTATTACAGTATTGTGCTACATACCAAGGTCCAGCGAAAAAGCACAAGGAAGCGAAACAAACGGCGGACGATGATATTAATTGAGTTACTAGAACCTATTGATGCCAGCGTCCGTTTAAATAATTTTATTTGAACCTACAGTATTATATTTACTTACTTACTTACTTTAAATTTTTTTTTTTTTGCTAATACCCTGTTCGGTAAAGGTAGAATATCCAGGACCATAAAGCGAGCACGGGTTTGTAGATATAGTTTCTTTTCAACTTAGGAATTAATCTGTAAACGATACTACATGTAGCAATCTGTTGCAATGATTATTATTACACTCTGTAATTTAATGTTTTTATGAAAAAATATCAACTGTAGCTACTAAATTTATGTAAAAATGAAACGAAAATTTGGTCTTAGTAAACTGTTTATTTGTACTATTGACCCCATAAATTTTAAATTAAGTATTTGGCTAAGTTATCATAATTTGAAATTAACAAATTAGTTCCCTTTGGAAGCGGAACAGAGGATGTACGAGTATCTCGACCAGCTAAATCTCCGTATTGCATTCGAATCTACACTACAAGCGATGCTACGTTTAACTAACTAATTAATTAAATAAATGGATGAAAAATTGTTTTTTGTTATAAGTACCTTATATATATACTTTTAGCAAAAAGCTATTACTTTGACATTACAAACAGACACGTTAATTTTATTTATTTGTTTAGATTAATTTTATTAGTGTTAAGCGTTCACAAAATTAGATTATCCATTTACGAGTATGTAGGGTTGACCGCTAATTATGTATTATATTTAAAGACCAGAGTTCAACTGAACTTAATCAGATTACTATTAGCAATCATGACACAAACCGGTAACGAAGTAAAATCATACATAAAAAAAAATCTTGTGTGCTTCGGTTAGTTTATCGTGTAACTTCTGAACGACTAGGCCCATTGAACTCATATTCCTATACTCCTTTTTTTACCAATACAGTGGTTCATAGCTATATTTGGATCCAATAGGTGGCGCTGTAATCGAAACATTAACTAGCGGAAAGCCTAGGTCAGCTAGTACCAAGGTATTTGATTGTAGACTTTTATGGCATGTTTTCCAAGAACTGTATCACTTTAATAGTTATTGTTAAATATAACTATTACTGATAAAAGTAAATCGTTATATTCATATGGCTAGTTACGTAATATCTTAGCTGTTTTTTGCATTTAATGGCGCACACACTTTATTTCAATAACAATGACGTCCGGCCGTTTTCACGCCATATGACTCCGCTGGACGCTCATTTTTACCGCGATATATAAGAGGGCCTTTGTTTTTTTAAAGCCATAGTCATATCCCAAACTTGAAGGCTCGAAGTGCTTTGAGAAATGAAAAATTAGTTCAATACAAAGTGTAAAAATGTATTGGACAACGAGAAGTGTATATTTTGTGTGTTTGTGTGCATTGGCAAGGACTCAGGTGATCCCGGGAAAATCCAGAACGAATGACGGAGACTACAATACCGTAAACACAGATGGATCTTTTGATTTCGGGTACAATAATAATTTTATTTTATACATTTAAGTTCATCTAAAATAAATACAAATTTATGTTATTTTAACCTCGACTTTTTTTCCATTTTTTTTTTTTCGTTTTTTTTAGTTACCATTGTCACTTTTAAATCAATTTTTTAGTTATAAATGCAGGTTTTTATATATTCTAAAAAAATATATTATTTTCTTTTTTAATCTGTGATATACCGTTATTTACTATTTACTTAAATGCTTAAGACGCTTTCGTATTACATAGTATAATAATAATTTTCTATACATTTAATATGGTATATGAAACCTCTATTAAATTTCATTACTAGCGCATAAATCTATAGAGTATATGTTTCCTTAAATTTACTAGATACGCGAACAAAGACAGAGGAGCGAGCTATCATTTGGCACATGGCAACGCAAACGGAGTTGTCGGCGGAAGATTTGGTAGTAAAGATCCAGCTACCGACACTATCAAGGAAACTATCTATACTGCTGGACCCAGGGGGTAAGTTGCCGAGAAAAAATTAATTATCTCTAATTGTTCTTTAAACTTATTTTTGTAAAAACTATATTTTACCAACAGTATTGTATAATATAATATAAAAATGGTAATTAAAACTCTATCACATTTAGTACTGAATAATAACAATTATTCAATTTCAGAAAACTTGAAATATTTAAAGTATAAAATACTTTGTTTAAAATGTGTAGCATTGGCTGAAAAATGTATCACACTGAGCATAATAAAGGTCTTCAAAAACTTCATACATAAATATATAATAAATTTATTAATTGAAAATCGTATCTACATTAGGTTCCGAGCGAAAGGTCCTAACGTGCACAGAAAAATAGATTTAGACCAAAGGCCTCGTGGTCCCATCGGCAATAAAGATGACCCTTACTTTGATCCTAATGAAGATCCAAGTTACGCTTTCAAATTCGACACCAGAACATACTCGAAAAATGAAAACGCTGATAGCAGGGGAGATGTTACAGGTATGTTGATTCCACAGTGCTTAATTTTTATTTTTATAGGATTATCGTTATAGTCATAATCGCACCTGTTCTTAAATGACGATGAGGCCCAAGATGATAGCACGCTAAACCTAGTGGAAGACTGGCTCTCAAGTGCAGCTGCCGGAACACACCCATTGATTCTTGGCGAAGGATTTTTAACTTGAGGGTGGTATCTAGCCAGGCGGGCATTACAAAAAGGCCAACAGTTTGCTATGGTTTCCTAACGATGTTTTCCTTCACCGAAAGCTCAGGCTCATTGAAGGGATTCAACTCACGTCAGTAGACGCGATGTCCGTAAACGCTCTCACAGTAGCCATCATTGCTTCAAAATTAATGGGATATGTCGCGTATATTATATTATTCGTAGTGAGGATAAACTGATATCTAGCAAAGCTCTTTTGAAGAGAAGATGATAATGCAAGCATGGCATAATGGTAGGGTGTTTACTATTTACTAGTTAGTGTCGCCTGGTCTACCGCCCAAAAGATGAATATCTGTACCCAAGCAGCTGACTCTGTTTCAACTTGAATATCATTTTTTTTTTAATTTTCAAATATTGTTGCGTAAAACCAGCAGAAAACTAAAAAAACAACAAAGCGTAGTAAATTGTATAAAATTGTTAAAAATATATTTTTGTTGTAGAGAAAGTTAAAATTATAACTTTGAATATTTTGTATGTATACTTGCACGTCTCTTAATACTCGGCAAAAGCCTGTTCCCGAAAGGTCCTCGATTGGCGAGGTTCAGGTTACTAATTTAGCTCAATATCATTAATATTTAGGGTTAAAGTATGAAATTGCCGATTTTTAATATTGACTAGTGTGCATATCGATATCTTTCATTCTACTTAAAAATGAAAAGTCGTGTTAATTTTATAATAGAGCTAAGCTATTTCCTTTTACAAATCACTTGTACATTTGTTTTCCCGTCTTTCGATTATTCTTCAATATCGCTGTTTCTGTGACAATGAAAAAATCGAAACTAGCATTATTTTCGAATACGAGTTCCAACGCAGCACAGATGGCACGCAATATCATCGATGTGTATGGACTAGGTACCGCAAATGAAAACACGATACGTTTTTGTTTTATAGATTTATGACTGAAAACTTTCCGTCACCTACCATACTCACCAGTCTTTGTTCCAACTGATTTTCATTTTTCTCCGAATTTGGATTGCTTGTTACAGGGCAAAAAGTTAAAATACGATGAAGCGGTTAAAATCACCTTTAAAGAGTTAATCAATTCCGTTCTCCAGGATTTCTTTAGGTGAACCATCAGTGAACTGCCATTAAAGTGGCAGAGGTGCATGGACAATAATTGCCAGCACTACAACTTAATAATTGAGTTGATTTTTTGATGTTTGATCTTTTCTATATAAAACGGCACTTTTATTCTTTAATCCCTATTATAAGCAGAGACGCAAACCAACTTATATAAGACTGACATTTCACGGGTCTTTATTATTTAACTGCCACTATTTTATAATTAATAAATTCCTTAATTTCTGCAACTTCATAATTCCTTAGGTCACTACTCTTTCGTTGATGATGTGGGAGAAAGGCATGACGTTTCTTATATAGCCGGAAGAGATACAGGCTTCCATGTATCGTCAACACATCCAGACAACCCCAGCGTTATTGGTTCTCCGTTTCATAGGGCTCCCTTAGTCAGAGGGGAAACAAAGTCTCGGGGTCGAACTGCCGTGCAACGAAGTCTTGATGGGTCATACAGGTAGTCTAATTATTTTCAATAAGCATTTTAACTACACTATGTCATATTATAGAAAAATCCTTAAAGAAAGTATCCTCAATCGCAGATTTATCTCAGCCGGTCCTGATCAAAGGAGGACTGAAAGCAGTGACTCCCAAGGGAATGTCAGGGGTTCGTACACGTTTTTGGACGATAAAGGTGTTCAGAGGTACCCATATTTAATATTTTTACCCATATAATTATTTTCATTTAAAATCTTAATTCGGTAAGATCTCATCATTAATCATATAAGGATAACAAAAGGTCCGAAAATCTAAAGAATTGCAAAAGAGCGTAATTTATCTGCATATTTATTTACTTAACAAATATGTTATATATCTTAAGGTGTGCGTGTTTATGCACATCTAAACCAACCTACTTTCGTTTGAGCTTTATAGATATTTTTTATTCCGTAAAATGGAGGGACCATTTTAAGGGAGCGTTCCACTACAATTACATCTGGTGTTAAATTAAAATTTGATTAAACACGCTATGACTACAAAATGGAATGCCTCTCAAGTGGTTTTTCATAAGAAAGTACTCTCAACATTCATTTGCTAAATAAAACGTATAGACGCTTACCAACAGACACTCTAGAGCGGTAGCTAACCAGCAAAACACGAATGAATTGATAGAGCAATACTTTTTTTTTTTCAGAACTGTGAACTATATAGCAGGACCAGGTATAGGGTATCGTATCATAAAGAACAACAAAGACGCAATTCCACCATACTTTCCAACTATACCGAGCCTATATGATCCTACCTTTATCAACGCTGGCTCATCAGCATTCTCTCCTGCTCCACCATCCGCTGGAGACACAAATGCTGATGATATTTTTAAAGGTATCTGTTTAAAAATTACGATAATATAATTAGCATTAAAATATAAACGATTTAAGCAAGACGGAAAGGGACCGTAAATCACAGAAATGTTGTGCGTATACTAGACTAATATTCTTAGTATTATTAGGATTTAGTCTCTTTTCATAAGTATGCGCTCTATATCTAGAGTCAAATAGATTTTTTTATTTGGCCTGCTACGGATTTTACTAAATCCTAATAATACTAAAGAATATTAGTCTAGTATACATACAACATTTCAGTGATTTGTGCTGCCAAATTATTATATTAGCAATAAGTCTATATATATTTATATCTTAGTCTTATCTATCTTATTTAGTCGTGGTGATCGAGTGGTTCAGATCGGTGAAATTTCGATTCGTTGTCTGCAGGATCGAAGCCTGGCATGTAACAACGATTTTTTCGGAATTCGCGTACATTTATTAATTCAAATTGGTAACACTATCGGTTAACGGCGGAAGAAAACATAGTGAGGAAACCTGTATGTTTGAGAAATGTTCTGTATGTAGAAAAAAAATATAGAACCGTTAATTTGTCGGTGTTTGAAATCACCAATACGTCGTGAGCTGGCGTGGTGATTTAAGCCTATACCTTCCCTCAGGAAGAGGCCTTTGCCCAACAGTGGGCCACTTAAAACTAATTATACCACAGCTTTGAGATAATTATATATTTTTAGCATATATATATTCAACAAAAAATATTGATTTAGTAGTCAGTTTTTTATCGTTATACGATGTGGCCCAAGATGATAACACGCTAAACCTAGTGGGAGGACTGGCTCGCAAGTGCAGCTGCCGGAACACACCTATTGGTGCTTGGTTACAGATTTTGAACTCGAGGGTGGTAGCTAGCCATACGGGCATTAGACTTACCACCATGCTATGATTTCATCACGATGTTTTCCTTCACCGAAAGCTCAGACTCATTGCACGAATTCGAACTCACGTCAATCGACGCGATGTCCGTACTCGCTACCGCTGAGCCATCATTGCTTCTAGTATGATGATAATGAAGTTAATGAATGGACTTACAAGACTTTTATTCTTGCTTGTCTAGCGCCAGAAGGCACAGCAGCAACAGGCCACGTGAAACCGCCAGCGTTCCAAGCAAATGATAAAGATAGGCCAGATGGTTCTCCTGGGCCAATAACGAGTTCCGAGTCCGATGATGGAACGAGTCAATCAAGTGAAGGTGGCTACAATCAACCTACGTTCAGTCAGTTACCTGATGATGAATCAGGCTACGTTGACGAAGATGCCTCAACTTTCGGAGGCAAACCGACAAAAGGACCAGGTGATGAATAGCACGGATGATAGCAGGGTGATTGATGTTAGTGATCTTAATTTTAGAGGACAAATTGATTTAAATTTTAAAATCTATTAATTAGGTACTTGAAACCACTACTACTTATGATCTTATGGTATTTTGATATTAATAATATTCTCAAAATTAATTCTATAGGTAATATTTTCGCTTTTTGTCTTAAACGGATTTAACGAATTATTATCTAATTTAAAAATTGTTATATATTTCCGACTACTTTTTTAATGACAAAATACTATTAATAGAGCCACAAAGCACACTTTTCTTAACGGTTTTTGGGATAACTAATTGATCTTCAATTTTTTTGCCAAAGAAAAATCTATGAAGCATTTTTGTCCATAAATTCGAATTTACAATCAAGATCACAATCAATCTGCTTGCATAAAATTTGTAAAAAGCACAAGAATATATTTATTTATTATAATATATCAAAATTGCTTCATCACAATAAATACTATTCACAAACTAATTTGGTTTTTCTTTACACCAACACCTCTTTGGCACCGCCGCACCAAATAAGCACAGTATGAGCGAACTTACTTAATTAAAACTTACAGGCAAACCAGCGCGGCCTACCAATAAGCCTTATAAGCCACAGAAGAAACCCTATGTTCCACTAAAGCCTTTCCAGACGACACAGATTAAAGATGACGAGGATATTGACGCAGATAAAAATACACCAGAATACGCTGTAGGATTTAATATTCAAAATACAAAACCAGATGATATCGACGATGAAGAACCGAAAGCTCGAACAACAATAATTAGGAATATTGGTGATGATTACTTCGGTATACCTCCGGGTATTTCGGTTAGGGCTCATGTGCAAAGCATCGATCTCTATCCTTTTGGTGCTAAACCTATTTCACCCTCGGAAGCGTTAGAGAACGACAAAACGTAGCAACCGTTCAACTGTCGAGTTTTATTTTCTTCATCTGACCTGACCATAAACAGTATTTTAGCAGACCTTAATTGTATTTAAGAAGTTAATAAACATTTATAAGATTTTTTATGTTTTAATTTTAAATAGCTAATTAAATAGACATATAGCTATATTGGTATACGCGGAGCACGCTAGTAAAGCTCCCAGTCGGCATGATTTTTCAGACTTTTTTAACAATCAACTTCATATTTCAGCCAATTTACAAGAAACTTTAATGAATTATACACCTTAGGTTCGGCACCCATTGGCGGCTCAACAGCAGGGGATCGTTCGATGAAAAACGTATGAAAATCCGTTCGGTAGTTTTCGAGTTTATTGCCCTTAGACAGACATAGACAGACCCAGCGGGCGACTTCGTTTTATCATATGTATGTTCGTTTTATGATATGAACAACACTGCACCGATTTCCTATCATAGGCCTAATATAACGCTTAATAAAAGACGATTTTTTTTATAAATTTATTAGAACAACAGGATTCTAAATATAACAAAATGCAAAATAGCAACACTTACAAGGAGTATGATTGTAATTTGTGAATTTCAAGACGCACTCCCGTATTTGTTAGTTTTATAACGCTTACTTATATTTATGAAATACAAATGCAAAAATTGATAACATTATAAAAATTGTAATTTTGTAATAGTCAGCTATATTTACACATTATGACTTCCACAAATGTATAGCAATACCGCAGGATATAGTAAGTACGGTACTGCTATTGATCTATGTTAGGTCTTTGCGACAAATCCACAGTAGTTTTTATCACTATACTGCAAAATATTATTTGTAATGTGTATGTTTATTTTCAAATGCTTGAAGATTTTCTCTATCTGAAACTAAGCAATACAGAAAGATCCGTAGCGAATGTCTCCAACGTAGAAGACACGCTATAAGAACACAAAGTTCCAGAAACAGACACAACTCACAACTTTTGTTCTCACTTGTACAAGTAAAGCTGAACATGAACGCCTTATGTTCACGTGAAACTGTTCCAAACAAACTGAGGTTGAATTGAATAGAAGCGAGGATGACTAGCTACGCCCCGCCACTTCTCCTGAGATTACAGAGTCTAATAGCTCCTAATACCGTCGTTATCTTCTGTTATCTATAACGAATAAAATATATTCTTAAAATTGAAATGTATTTTCTTTATGATTTAATGGTTGTTATTGATCCTTAATTACAATGTAACTTTGGTACTATTAAATTCTATGTATAATATGCTAACTTATTACAAACTTGCAATACTATTTATCGTCTTTGTTTTATAAAAACTAACAAAGTGAATCCTTAAATGCATTCTGTATCAAAAACGACACAATTTGTTATTTTTTCCAAAAAAAGTTTTGAAGTTTGCAGGTTTTTTCTGATCTTATCCGAACGCGATATATTATTTACTATACAGATGTATTTAAATATTAAAAAAATTTAATCTGTTATAAAGTAATTTTGGGAATTTTAATTTCACAGTGATCAAAATGATCAACCGGTATCGTGGATAAAAGTAAATACTCTCAATAGATATGATTATAATTATTTACTCTTAACTACTAGATTGTGATTGAAAGAGATTAAGACCTACTATATAGAAATGTAAAGCAAAATTCGAAACTTTATTGGTTTTAATTTATGTAGAGTTGGCCACGATATATTAAAAAGTGTATTATATTGGTTACAATTTTTCTAGGATAAATAAAGAGTAAATATAAGCTATAAATAATCAATATTATTGGATATCTAAAACTTGCAACAAATGGTTTAATTTATAAATAGTCAGCTAAGACCAAATATAAATATATTTGCATAATATTTATTTAAAGAAAATGATTAACTATGTACCTACTTATTATTAATCATATAATATAATTAATTTATTATTATTACAATTAATCTCGCCTTATCGCCATAGTCGTTTATAACTAGATATTTTATACTAAATTACTAGCAACATATTACATTTAATTATTTTTTTAATTTTATAGCTATATTAAACAAACCTCGGGTAATACTCAAGTGTGTTTAGGGAAATGCAGCAACCGCGCTAACCACGTGAGGAGACGTTTCACTTCCTTACAATTTACAAGAAATTGCACTTTTTATTTACATTAGAAGTGGATGCGCCGTGAGTACTCACAGATTGAACACGCGTTACGACTTATAGGTACTTCTTTGAATAGTCTCACTCGATGTCGTGACGCATAACATCTACTGTGGCTCTCCTCAACACAATAAAACAATTTCATTAACAAGTAACTTTCTTCCTGTAAACTTTTTGTGACAATGTGCGCGTATACACAGAGTATATTTGTATATAGGAGCGCATATAACGTAAAAATAACTCTCACCATTTTTTCATAACGCGCCTAAACAAATATAACTTCAAAAATATATTTAATAAATAAATGATAATTCTTTTAGAATATGCCTATAGTAAACAATTTCTCTGAATACCGTGTATTCAGCAACGTCAGTCAATAGGTCCGATCCATCGGCATGGAGCCCTTGAGACAAGCAGCCGCTCGCGCGATACAAGTGACTCTACAATCACTAGCTTTCACAGCCATACATGACACTGCATTATACACACATGCACAACACACATAGGTACATAGGTTCTGTAAGGGACCTTTTTTTCTTTTTTTTTTGCCTAGTTAGAGTAGACGAAAATTTCAGACCACTAAATACACATACACATGTTCCTTCCCTCCTCCCAGGGGGCAGAAACATGTATATATGTATAGTTAGTTTAGATCGAATTACGGATAGGGAATTAGTCAGAACGCGACTTAATTGCATACGCGCAACAGTCCGAGCCGAGGTCCGGCCACTTTGGCACCCTCGGATGTTGTTGCTTAGCTTTCGTGGCTGAGTGCCCTAAGCGCTCGCCCCCAAGCCCGGTAAAGCTGTAAAAGCCGTAAAGGCTCCAGGGCCCCTCAGGCTAACAGTGTAGTCAGTTCGAAAAAAAAAAAAAAAAACGTCAGTCAACGTGTTTAGCGTTTAAGCATTAAGCACCCAACACACTTTAAAGAAAATAATTTGGAACTGAACTAAAGCCTTGATAAACATAGATCATTAAAAAGGTGTAACTATACAATTTTTATATACAAAATATTAATATATTACACTTATTAATAAATAAATAAAAATACATTGAACGATGAAATAATAATGTGCGTTGTTAGTAAATATATTAAAAAAGAGTAAAAAATTTAGACCGCCTGTAAAGGCCTTGGAATTCACAGTCAGCTCAATAACATAGTATAATCTTATAGATCCTATGACTGACTTCACTTATAAAATAGCTATTTACATAATGAAACAGGAAATATGTAGGTATAACGTTTTCGGTTAATAAGAACCTATCGTCTTCATTGTACTTACTAAAATTAAGAATTGCATCCAAGGAACACCAACGTATGTATAATTTTTAATTAATTTACTAAGATATATATATTCAAAGCTCATAGGTTAATTTTGGCGTAATATTAGAATACTCAAAAACCCTACAGATAACAGCTAAAACATATTTATCTACTTTTCAATTTACATTTTAAACTCGACTTGTTTTTGTGATACCTTTTTTACCCCTCTTTAGTTCTGTTACCCATCCCTTATTATATGACAAATATTCACATGGTTTCATAGCTTATTGGAAAATAATAGCAATTATTTTGAGCGAACGACTACAATAACTTATATTATTGATTAAATACGAAAGTTAAGACTTAAAAGACTAATAGTGAAATCCTTACACTATACTGAGATTACAAAGAAGCATCTAGAACAATTTTACGTGTACAGTGCGATAATGTAAAATAATATGTATTTTACAACCCAAACTATAGAACTAAAGATTCTAATTCTAAACCTCAACAAACATCTGTAAGTGGGTACGGAAATGTTTTAGAATATAATTTACAATGGGTTTAAAGTACAGCGTTGTGCTTCTAAATATATTTCATGTGTGTGTTTTTTTATAAGATTTATTTATAGCATAATTAATTGTGGGCGTTTTTTGGTGTTAGAAATTGATTTAAATACCTAATACTATAGCGAATTTTTTCGCAAGCAAAGTTTAAACTATTAAACTACCTATTTTAAATTGAATCTTTGAAGTTTTATGACTGCATTCCAGTTCTTAACGATCAGCTATCAAAATAATTATTTTCGGTAATTTTTTTCCAACTTACATAATTAACAATTCAATCAATAAATACCTATCCAAACAAAGTTGTTTGTGGTCATAATGAAATGTTGATTTTGACTTAAAACATTTCGTATAATATTAAGTAATTTTTAGTATTTAGGTACTATTTATTTATCAACAATATCTTATGACTACGTACTGTATTCGTAATTTTCATATTTAACTAGATATTTATTTTTTGGACTGAAATGTGCTCGCTCACATTAATTTCACAGCCAATATTTAATCCTACGTTATTTTTATTGATGCATTTAATAAATGTAATGTAAATGGCAGATCGAATGTTAATATGCTTTTATAGAACAGAGGTAGGGCAGAGAAATTTCTTTGGTCGAGGCAGCTCGACTGGTGGAATACCTTCACCGTATAGAAGATCGCAGTCAAATAACCTATGTAGTGTTATGTTCCTGCAGTGAGTATGGATTCCAAAGCTCTTTAGAGTAGAGATTCAAGGTCGACAACGCGCCAATGATACCTATGGTATTTCCGGGCGTATACTTATTTGCCACCTTTGATGTGAAAAAAAGGAAAAAAATGTTTTTTGAAAAGATAGTTTTTATACGAAGCCTATTATTCATTGTTGTAGAGTGTCCAACATTCGTTAGATAAAGAAATCGTTGGTCATATCGTGCGTTTGCGACAGGGTTGACATAACTCAAAAAGAATAACTTTTGATTACAATTATTTGAAAGTTTAAAATTGAAATCTTGCACTCTCAGTCGCTCACTTTTGAAAACATCAAACTGTGGCAGTTTTAATGTGTGAGTTCTGATGTTTTTATAGAAAATAACTTGCGATTTCCCGATCTTTTTGCTATACACAAATCAAAACGGCTCTTTTTTGAGTAATGCTCATCCTTGACAGAATTGAGCGGTATGTTAATGATTTGTTAGTTTGTTGGTGAGCGCTATATGTTATATATGAACTGGCGTCCATTGTTCCAACTTATACACAAAGTTAAATTACTTTATAATTGTGAAAGAGAGGATCGTATCTTGATAGTCTGATCAAAAATATATGCTAAAATAAAAAAAAAAATGATATTGTTCAAACTGTGCCTATGTTACTATATATTTTAATATATATACTAATTACTGTACTATATACATTTAATAATTACATAATCTATAAAAATATTTAACTGTGATGTAAAAAAGAGAATGAGTACTAGGCAGACATGTTAAACAAAAAAAAAAAGAACAAAAACTCTATAGAACTTTAATAAAACAATAAATTGACTTAAATTTACAATGAAACAAAGCCTCCATTTTATTTATAATATACTAAAACTACACATAGTACGTAAATACAAAGTTGTAAATTGTATCCAGAACAGAAAAGCCTAAGATCCAAGAAAATATAAATCAATATATATATCAAAATAAGGCCCTAAACCAAACCAATCGGCAACAAGACCATGGGACTGTATAAATATCATCTAAAAGAAATAGGGTTCTTTAAACTAGACTCGAAGTATATATAAATATGACATTTACAAAAAAATTATCACTTTAAAATAAACATAAGCAGAACTAATGTGGGGCATTAAATTATATGAGATTTATATAATATTACTTAGCGAAAAGTTACATAAATAAAATACTATTAATTTTTAAATTACAAGTCTTTTTTCTTAGTTTGGTTGTTTTCAATATCGACTCGAAGTTAATTATTTAATTAAATAATTAAACTCCTAAGCCTTCTATAGGTTAGAAAACTTTAAAGTTTGTATAACATTTGGTATGGAAAATAAATTCAAGGCAATTTCTTGAACATTAAACATTATTTTAGACTAGAATTAAATACACTGACTTGGAAATTAGTTATATATTAAGGTTTCTTATTAAATAACTGTTAATGTTATGTTTGTTGTTAATATTCACACAAATTAATTAAAATGCGTATTTTATTCCCACAGAGCAAAATGACATTTCATGTGTTGCTAGTTTATTGTGTTTTTGAAATAGTGATGTCTACCAATCCGACCTAATCATAAAACCCAACGAAATATTATACCTAATAATAAGTTTTGCTGAAAAAACATTAAATCTCCAAATGTGAAGCCCGAATATGGCAGACAATATTGTGCCAATCGCGGATAAGCGTTCTTTTTTTTGTAATTTGTTCGCCATATATATGTTATAGGTAATGTATGAAATACCGACATTCTATAAAATGCCTAAAAGTTCCGGGCAATGTATGTAATAAAGAGAACAATTACGCATTCTATGGAATGCCAAATGCTTTTTAAGCAAAGTATGAAATACATCTCTGATTCGTTTCGAATGTCACCTGAAAGTTTTTGGCGGTATTTCAAAGTGTCATGTGATTGAGATAAATACATACATCTATAGGATTTAACTTGCGAAAGAATGAGATAGAATATACACAGTTAATGTGAGTCCTGATTTTCACGATTTCACTTTCATTTATAACATTTCCTATGCAAGCTATTGAGGTCGTTGTGCTCGCCAACCGCTACCGCATCCGGCTCGCTAGTACTTGTACGCAAGTCTAACCTAACCTAACCGAGCATCGTCGGTAATTTGTAACGTGCATTCTATAAAATGCCTAGAAAATGTTATAAATGACGTGCATGCCTCAATTCAACAATATGTACAAATTTGGTTCTCACATCTACCTCATTCTCTCGTAGGCTAAATTATATAAATGTATGTATTTGCATAAATCACATGACTCCGAGTTCCCACCAAAAACTCTCACGCGATATTCGAAACGAATCGGGGATATATTTTGCCAGTTTCTCATATGGCATTATATAAAATGCCGAGATTCTATATATAGCTTACAACATATACTTTTTATAATATCCTGAATGATGTAATGATAATGGTAAATTATCGGGTATATTTAATAAAACAAAGTATTTCAATTAATTAATACAAACCCTCAATTTAGTATTAAAATATTTACGTTTCAAATATTTGTACCATAAAATATACAGTAGCATAACACTATAAAAATAAATGTAGCAACATTATTTTCAAGTTTGACATTACTGACTGTCAATTTACTCCGTGGGATTAAAAGCGCACTGTAGTTTATACTGCATTGGTAGACTAAAAAAAACAATTAGGTATAATGCACAACCTAAAGCAGACTTTCAACTCAGCGACATTGTATCACAATACGTATATTATAACATTTTTATTTATTACAACTTACTGCAATAAATATTCATATTTTCAATTCTACAAGAATAATAAGCGGGATTATGCGTCATAGAACAATAAGGCTATTTATTAATATCTTACACAGCTATAGTTAACTGTATTAAATCAATCCATTTTAGAAGTATTTAATAAGATGTTTTTTAATAACTTGTCGTCAACCAATTCTTCAAAAGCCTACGTTGGAATAAATAATTTATTCATAATCTTAGGAAATAGTAAAAATAGGAAACAATTATACTGAGCAAAATTTTAAAATCCTAATAAAATTAAATAGTCTTAAAAATTGAACTAAATCACTATCAGACAACAGTCTACATTTCTCGCGGCAAGATGAACGTTTCTACTGGTTAGCATTAGTTCCTTGCTATCTGTAGATACGACTTTTTATTGAACATTTTATATAAATTATATGATACTTGATTTATTAGAAAAACTTATATCGTTATTTAAACGACTACATTGAAATAGTCTCAGATTAATAACCTATATAGTATTAGTATTCCTATAAAAAAATACTGATGTGAAACAAAATAAAAATAACGAATTTCCTACCTGAAAACGTTGTTTTAGTAGTCTCTTTTGTATCTATAATTGTAATAAGATTACAGAATTTATACTAAATACATACCTACTACAAATACCTTTATATTTGGTTAGAGTCGTGCTTTATTTAAACATCTTAAATGTAGTATTGAAATAAACCAATCTACTTGTATTAGTAAACAAAATATACTATCTATAAAATAATTTAAATTTGGTTGTATTGTGACAAATCATTATTGTAATTATTTTCAATTTAATTCAATACAAACAAAGATCATTCAATAATTACAATGCCTCAAAAATGTGTACTTATCGAAATATCTTTACTTACATCCACACACAATTAACAAGCATTAATTCCTATTAACTCGATGCAACTATTGTGCACCTTCGAATTATCAGCGTATTTTTTTAAGCCAATATTACGTGATCTTCATCTTCTTGCCGGTTTCTTCCAACATATCTTTGATTTTAGTGAGCGGTGAGCGCTTGTTGTCGCCCGGCTTATTGTTATACGACGGGAGGTGTATTTGTAACGGATCCCTGAGGCGGGCCAAGTCCTTCTCTAGTTTATCTATCTGTAATTTACAAAATACTCAATCAAATACTTTAAGAACCTTGTTAACTTTTTAGAAGTTATGTTTCTTTAGGCGCGTTATGAAAAAATGATGAGTGTTAATTTTTACGATGCGCGCGCGCAAATTAAACAAGAAGTCTACACTATGAAGTTGCTTATATGTGTATGCGTCACATAACATTGAGTGCGACTATTCAATGAGCCTATAGCTATTAAATAACTTACCATAAGTATTCGCATCACCTTTTTGTCTTATATCGTTAAATTAAAATAAAATTAGTCTTTTTAATTGTAGTACTTATTTATAGCTTCAGGAGGTACGTTAATATTTGTTTTTCTACAGATTTATTTTCATTTAATTGTTCAGAACTATTTAGTAAATGAGTTCAATGACTGGCATAGGTTTAATACTGAAAATAAATCAGAAGTCATTCCGAGTTTCAAACTTAGTAAGAGTAATTTATTCACTGCATAAATTTTAATAATCCAAGTATTGTAGTGAATGGAGAAACAGTTGACAGTGTGAGTGAAGTCAGAAGTCTGAGAATTATTATAGATGAACGGCTTCACTTCGAATCACATGTTCTTAAAGAAGCTCGCAACTGTTTCTTTCGACTTAAAAGTTTTATACAAAATAAGGGACTTTCTAAAACCTGAAGCTCGTATTAATTTTTGCGAGGCGTTAATACTGTCCAAACTACGTTACTGTATCTCTGTATATGGTCCTTATATTTTTGGGTAGATCAAGAAACCTTATCCAGCGAGTTCAAAAGGCATGTACCCGTTACTGTTGGACTTTCAATTTCACTCTTCATATTTTACATACCGTGCATCTTATAACGTTTCTTAAGGAGAAAACTACAAAAAAAAGTAATAATTGATAAACCCGATCGAGTTTCTTGCCGGTTCTACTTAATGACTGGGATGTTTTCCGACCTGGTTGTAGTGTGTTGATATTCAAAGTGCTTGCTTAGAGCATAAATCGAATAAAGTATGTTTGATATTGACATCATTACTTGTGATCTCAATTTTTTTTCGAACTGTCTATACTGTTAGCCTTAGGGGCCCTGGAGCCTTTACGGCTTTTACAGCTTTACCGGGCTTGGTGTGATCTCTCACATCTTTACAAACCTTAGGGGAAATCTTATAATGAATATTGGTATTCAGTAAATGCATTCATCGTGATGCAAACAGAAGGTATTAAGTGATCAGCTGATTAGCAACCACGTGTTAAAAATCTGTCGTGAAATACCTACCAGAGTGTTCCTCGCTGCATTTTTATAAAATTCAAGTTAATTAAAACGCAATGACCCACCTCGTCTTTGAGAGAGTTGTATTGATTTATATCGAGACCTATCTTTTTCGCCTTTTTGTGCAGCGTCAGCAGGTGTTGCCTGTCCTTGACGTCTGGAAGCACGTATTCCTGGAAACACAGTTTTACGATTTCGTTTATAAAAAACCATTTTAAGAAGACCTTTCATCTTTTTACTTATAGAAGGTAACATAGATCAAATTATTTTGAACTTTTACATAATGGCATCCTAGTAACTGTGAAGAGATTGCGCAATGTCAAATTATATTCGTTTGTACTTGAAATCTGTACGGAAATTTTAATGAACATATGTTTTAAGTATTTTTATACCATTACATACATTATTTGGTGTGAGCTCTCCTATTGAGAGAATTGTTAACCGATATCGTCTATGCGTAGCACTATACGTTGACGATTTCTCTGCTTATTCTCAATTATACTTAGTGGAAAACAATTTACCAAAGCCCAACACACGTGTACATTTATATATAAAAGATATATATATATATATATACCCTGCAAACCAGGGCAACTACTAATTCAGTTAACCTAAACGGAAATCAGATATGCGATGTTCATTCGTTTTACTCAGAAGCATTAACGGCTAGGTCACAAAATCAGTCTAATAGTTTAGACTTAGACATTCAATTCTTTCTTAAATAGATGACGAAAATTGCATATATTTTAAATCATAGTTCTAAGAATAACCATAATTTTTAAAATTTACCTGTTTCGTGAGTACAAAGTATGCGTACGCGGCCATAGCGGTACCGTAAGTGACGAAGTAAGTGACAGGTTCCATGATATCCCACGAGTATTCCCACCATGTGAGCCGAGCTAGTACACCAAACTGGGCTCCCATCAACCCTAGTCCCACCCACGTCAGCGCAGATGTTTTACGCGAGGTTTCCACTTCCAGCGCCATCCGTTTCTAAAGTATTTCAAAATATTCGATCATCAAGAAAAAAGAGCAAGAATATCGACGAGGCAATATACTTTTGTACTTTAATTGTAAAGTTTACTCACCTCTTCAAGCGGTTGTAGTTCTGTCGTTAGTTTCTCCAGCTGCGACCTAAGTTCTCTCTCTTTGCGAATTTGGTGTTCGCGAACATTCAAAGCCTCGTACAATTGATTCACCAAGTTCCTTACATCGCTCAGTCGCGTTATTTCTTCGTTGCTAAGCCGCTCCTGGTGATTTAAATATTAACATGTTGATGTATTTGTGTACGTCAATAAGTTTTTTACATATTATTGTATTAGTTCATTATTCAAAAGTCCAAGCATTTAAGGGTTAACTTATATAACTTTGTTAATTACACAAAATTGATTACCCTTTTTTAAAGAAAAAAATACAATTCTCTCAGCGTACCTAAAATATTTTGAAACAAAATAACTCTTTAGAGCTGGAAAAGCACCAAAGTTAAAGCCAGCAGTGAAAACTTTATTTCCGTTAGTGAAAACGGTATTATTCATACTTATTTAGAAATGACTGCAAGAACTTTGAGGTATACATACATTCTGATGAAAAATACGATTGCTTAATATATTTTTTACCTTTTCAAAATTACAATTTAGGAATGTAATATTTGGTTAAGAGAGGTCGTCATGAGATCAATTAGTAAATGCAAATATCATAAGAAAAAACAGTAACACGAATATTTTATAATTTTTTAACTTATTGTTTACTAATAATTAAGAGCAAAGTAAGTTCATGGCTCAAGAATATATTTTCTTATTGTCGTCTTGCATTACATCCGCAATTTTATCTGCAACATTGAACGGGACATTGGGACAGTTTGTTTACGAAACAAGATTAACCGCTCATGTAATATGCATGAAGGATGCATAAATTAACGTCCCAATTTGGTAGAGAACTTACACAATTGAGACACCTTGCTTAAATGTCAAAATTAAACCACGTCGCTTTAAAAGATTTATAAGGTAAATTTTTGATGCATTAAGTGGAGGGTAAAAATGAGAGCTGCGCGCGCATCATGTGACGGAAGTGCGACATGATGAAGTTAGCTATAAGGGTTTCGTCAAACAGCGAACGGGACGGGACCGCGACGCGACGTCAATGTACTAGCTAGTATAGAAGACGTCACACAAAGACTTGCACGACACATGTCAACTTGGCGACACTATATGTAAATAAATAATTTATATACATTACTTATCTTATCAAATATTATTCATAAAAATGATTATTATCAACGTAAGATGTCTTAAATGACATATTTCAAGTGTTTATTTTGGAGATGTAGCATAATTTCAATTGTAAGTTAATTTTACGTTTATCGATCCTTTTTTAGAACTAAATACAATCGAAAATACAATTATGCTTTAAATCAATAGAGGGATGTATAAGCAGTGTAAATTAAATAACAAAAATAAACTGTAACAATAATTGAGATCGCAATCACGTACACATGAATTATTGAATGTCTGACTCCAAAGAACAAGATTAATTCTTCCAGTCCATATTTTTCGTTGCTTGTTGCTGCAGTAAAAATGTAGGAATTACGTAAATATATTTGTTTATTCAATATTAAACAAGAAATTAATAAATTAAATGTACAACGGCCTTCGATCGATTTGATTAATTTTCGATCCCTTGGATTTATTATTTTGGTCTACTCCAGTTAAAACTAACTTAAAAGACATATAGAAAGTAACGATACATGTAGAAACTAAAAAATAGGAAAATTTACAATAATGATTGTATAGAGAAAGTTATTTAGGATTTTATCGTGCAAAACGTTTTTATAACGTTTATCTGTATCCATTTTTTTTTTTAATGATAATTGATAGTCGTAATGCATGTTTTAAGGTTATGTCATAATTTGCACGACGAAATAATTTACGTTCTGCGGATGTGTCATGCAAGTCTTCTTACAATGAATAAGGTATAGTACATGATAACTGCTGACGTCGCGCCAGCGTCACGTCACCGTCCCGTCCCATCCGCTGTTTGACGAAACTCTCAATGATAATAAAGTGAATTCAATTTACTTTTTAATCGTGTAAAAATAATTTAACATTGTATAAATAAACTAAACTAAATAAAATAATTTGATTAAGTACACACATTTATTATTTAAGTCAAAAACAAATTTAAACCTTCTACTAAAATGTTTTTTATTTACGTCTATTTAACACAAAAACTGAAAGCAATAAATGAATTATTGCCAGCTTATTTCTTTTAATTATACACGTCTCGATAACTATGCGTAACACAGTAGGACTTGCTTGTAATGCACCTAATACTAATCATATTTCTCTTCAGTGTGCCACTGTTGGATAGTGAGGCCTATTCCTAAAAGAAAGCACGTGCTTCATCACCACGCCAGCCCAAGACTTATTGGCGATTTCAAAATCAAGTTGTATATTTTTACCACATGCAGTTGTACTACAAGAACATTTTTGAAGCAATGATGGCTCAGTGGTAACGCGTACGACTTCGCCAAGCACCAATAGGTGTGTTCCGGCAGCTGCACTTGAGAGCCAGTCTTCCACTAGGTTTAGCGTGTTACCGTCTTGGGCCACATCATCACTTAATATCAGATGAGATTGTGGCTAATACGACAAACCTATAACGATTAAAAAAAAAACATTTCTCAAGCATTTAGGTTTCCTTATGATGTTTTCCTTCAGCATCAGCAGATAGTGTTAATGATCCTTGCGCTCATCAAATCGAAATTTCGCCACCACTATTCGACCACCACGACATCCAAGGCGTTTAATGAATTTATCAGTCTACCGCATGTCATATTCTCTTAATTAAATAAATGAACCTTTTTATTTTAAAACAGCCAGATAATCGAGCAGAATGTGAATTTATTGGTTTAAAAATCGTACTACAAAAGAAGCTTGAACTACAACATACATACACTATATCGTGTACGATCATTAGTCTGGCGATGATTATGAATACTTAATGTCAGGTAATGGATCCTTTGATATTCATTACCGCCACGGGTTGCCAAAACACTTTAGGCCTCTATAAGACTAGCGTTTCTTGAGCGTGCGTGTTTGTCCAACGCTTAATCATCGCTGAGAGCAGCACGCACGCAGCGTTTGCGTCGCGTTATATTCCCCAACAAGAAGGCACACGGCGTGTACGCGCCATGAGCGCTGCATTATGCAGGCGCGCTACGCAAGAGCCGCGCGCGTGCATCGTCAGCGCTGGTCAAACGTCGGACGAACGCGCATGCTCGACAAACGATAGTATTTTAGCGGCCTTATAATTGATAATAAATGGTAATAAGGTTAAACATATGCGTGAATTTCGATTGTGTAATAAATACTGTTAATTGTGGAGTAGCACGTTACTTAAAAGGAAATTTGTTATCTTTATTCGCCGTACAAGTTGTTACTCGTTTTCAATGTCAAAATGTAATTACAGTTCTTACGACATAAAGTAATAGATACATTTTTATTTTACAGTGATTTCTTTTGTGTTCAATGTTAAAGATGAATAATATTTAAAATCTAAAATTAAAACATTAAAATTAAGATGAGTTATCGATAAGTGAAATTGATACGTCAACTTAGATTCTGATTACAATATGTCTCTTAGATCTACACTAGCTATTAAATTGGAAACCTGTATTAAAAAAGGTTATTTTATTAGACGGAGGATAACTTGATTTTTTATTATCATTATCTTTTTAAATAGACTGATTTGTAATTAGAACTGGTATTATTTAAAAATATCAAACCAACTGATTTTTAATTATAATATATATTATGTTTTAAAGGTGTTTTCTCCTAGCAACGCCATATTACTTCTTCATCTTTATAATTCAAATATAATTTTAAAGCTATTTTCCCCCTAAAGAAGAAAAATAGATAAATAGTTTAAAATTAGTGTTTTCGTTTAAAAAAGGATTATAAAACTTTTTATAAATAAATAAATACTATAAAAAAACTGTTTAACTAACATGACAAATGTTAGATTTTTAACATTCTATGATGTGCGAAATATTTTCAAGGTTAACTATATAGTTAGCAAAGTTAACTATTTAAATAATATCAGTAATTTCTGTAATATGTAAACATATTTAAATGTGAAATCATAAGTAAGATATGTCCGACTACCTGTGTGCCCTATGGTTACACCCGTGTTAAATTTATTCAAGCAACTCTCCACCGCGCCTTCGCTAACGCACCCGTGTAATTAGCCAGATCGCGACTTATTTGCAATCGCTGCAACAGTCCGAGCCACTTTGGCATCCTCGGATGTTGTTGCAAAGCTTTCGTGGCTGAGTGCCTTAAGCGCTCGCCCCCTAAGCCTGGTGAAGCTGTAAAAGCCGTAAAGGCTCCAGGGACCCTAAGGCTGGCAGTAGGTATAGTCAATTCGAAAAAAAAGCACCCGTGTAGCCCCATATTTTTGTTCTCACTTACCATACTTGCCTACAGCTTGCCAGATTGCTTCACTTTCATGGTTACTGCTCCGCTCTTTAGTGTCGTAGCGTGAAGTTATATAACCTATACAATTCCTCATAAATCTGGCTATCATATACGAAAAGATTTTTTTGAATCCGACTGGTAGTTCTAGAGCTTAGCGCGCTTAAACAATCAAACAAAAAAAAACTCGTCAGCTTTACTATATTAGTATATATAGGTTATAGATTAATTTCTTCATTGTGTTATTTATTTCATTATATTTTTTTATTAAATAATACTTACACGTTACATTAAACGATATATTAATTCTTCAGATATAAATAAATTAATATCAACATGATAATCATCTAATATGTTATTCGTTACAAACCAAATACAGCTTAAAGTTGTTAGTTCTAAGAGAACGCACGTAGATAATTATATTGTTCCACGATCCCTACAAGATGGATCGGTTCAATTTGCGTAACAGATTATTTACTCGTTGTTTACGTGAAATAGAATTATCCAAACGTATACCACTCACTTTTCAATTTTTTTGTTATTTTGTTTTTGAGATATAATTTTAGTTGTTAACTTACGGAATATACATAGAATTGCATTTTAACTCATTGTTATAATCAGGCGTTCTTAGTCCATTGCCTGATAAAGGACATTCTCAATGTACACCCTTCTACCCGATCATTGTTGTGCTGGATGATACATAAGTCATTGGGATACTTCTAGTAATATACTATAACAACACCCGCCGTAGTGGTAATTTTATGCGTGTCGCGTTTCGCGATCAGTCAGTGTACATGTTATAGGCAATGTATAGTATCCGGCTTTCTATAGAATGCCTGAAGGCACTGATACAGGCAATGTATGAAATGATTCATATTTCATACATTGCCTAGGCATTCTATAGATTGCCAAATGAGAAACCGGCAAAGTATGAAATACGAGTACATCTCCGATTTGTTTCGAATATCACGTGAAAGGTTTTGGTGGGACTTTAAAGTGTCATGTGATTGAGACAAATACATACATCTATAGGATTTATAGCCTGCAAGAGAATGAGATAGAATATGCATGGTTAATGCAAGCCCCGACTTTCGTCGAATTGGCTTAGCGTTGTCACGACCAGACTTGTACGAACTGTTGTATTGAGGTATATACGTCATTTATAACATTTTCTACTAATTAACTAACTAATTTAATTATAGCACTCTATATTTAAAGGATCAAATTTAGAAACAGCACTTAATATAAAAGGATCAAAGAATACGTTACGTAGAGAGACGCATCGCTCGTTTTAGTTTAAATTGACACAGCTCTCGTTAAAATTTATCGAGGGCATATACAAAACGATAGTATTAAATCATTATTTTGAGTATATACGGTTAAAAAAAATAAGAGAACTTAATACAATTTTGGCCTTTACTCGTCAAAAACCAAATCAAATTATAGGTTAGAACGGTTAGAAAGGGCTTCTCAATAGTAAGCCAGTGATAACCATATAATACCATAATTATGATATAGTGAAGCGTTGCTGGGAACGTAAAAACGCGAGCGAACATGTATTCACGTAAAATACACGGCAACGTCCCCGACGCAGCAACGAGCCGATTTTTTTTTATTAGCTTGTTTGAACTCGCAAACCAATCAAAATTGAAAAATTAGTTTTGTATTTTGATTGCATTACAATACATTATATATCTTTACGCTGCGACCCTAAGAAGCGGAGCAGTAACCATGAGCTCCAAGCGCTCTGGCAAGCTGTAAGCAAGGACGGTAAGTAAGAGCAACGATATTAACGCGGTGGAGTTTGTTGAATAAATGAAAGACGGGAGAAACCGTGGGCACAGCTAAATATTTATCCGTAGACGTTTCCAAACAATATTTATTATAATATTATACGATACATACATAATACTGTATGATTCATACATAATTAAATCATCTTAAATCGCACAGACCGATAAAAAGCGCATATAAAGTTTATTTTCAAGCAATAAATATAGTATTTTAACAGTTAATTCAAACGGCAAGAGCATTAAATGCACGCGATCGACAATTAAAATTTCAGCCGAGTCGGAAACTACGCGGACTAATGGGATTAAACAGACGTGCACTCACTCAGACGTTATTGAATTAAAACAAAACTTTAGACGTGCACTCACTGTGATGTTCATTTAAAAACATTTAAATTTTCGTTTACTTTTTGAATTACGATACTATAAAATCTTCGAATTAAAATTCTTTCCTAGCCTAATAGTATGAAAGAATGATTAATTTTTGAATTAGATCAGATTAATTGTTAAAACTATTGTTAAAACTGTTAAAAGATCCTAGGGGTCTAAACAAAACATTAGCGTATGGAGGTAGCTATAATATGTGAACAACCAAATTGAGAAATCATATATTTTAAATATGGCTTTACATTCAAATGACCTTCTAATTAGTGCGTGGTAATGAATCCGTAATTTTAGAATTTAATGAAGAAATACACTGTAGTAGGCCTCTCAAGTCATAAATTATATAAACATTTAGATTAATAATTACTTGTTATATGATTGTACGATATATAATTTAATAACAAAATCTTTGAAGATTTTTTGTATCAAAAACGTATATTTTTAAATAAATTCTAAACATTCTCATCACTTTCGTGTTGTTTATTTTTTTTCTAAATTTAATTTGAAATCAGCCTGAAAATTATATTAAACATTTTTTTTTATAAACGATTGTTTAATACTGTGACCAATCTAATATTCAACGCTACAGTAATAGAAGGAGTTTAGAATTAACTGGTGCCATTAGTTCTCTTATGTAGTTTCAGTAATAATAATGTGATAGGCTTCGACCAATTATTTGATAAATTTTATGTTTTTTTGTATCTATTGATTGGCAAGGGTTGCACGACAATCTTACCTGACGTTAAAAAAATTGATGCTTAGCGATAGATTTTCAACTTGAGATTACTTACTTTACTTACACAAAATACCATATCTGTACTAGTATTAATACTATTACGGTCTGAATAAGAAGAAAATAGAAAAAGAATCACCATTCTCGAAATCTCAAGAAGCGTCCGGAATGTACCCGAAAGATCGTGTATTTATCATAGCGTAGTCGTGTGTAGTCATAGGTGCGACAACACACACATAGAAAGCCTTATCACTATAACTGTCAACAAAGAATGGGCTATAAATCAAACGTTCCCCTCGTTTTACAACATGTTAAGAGTTCAGGGACCTTCTAGAGATATCGGAATCATTTGGATATATAAAGAAGCCGAGTCGCGAGACGCGGCTTCGTAGCTGAGTGCCTTAAGTTCGTGGCTGAGTGCCTTAAATTCGTGGCTGAGTGCCTTAAGCGCTCGCCCCCAAGTCCGGTGAAGCTGTAAAAGCCGTTCGAGGCCCCTGAGCCCTTATGGCTAACAGTATAGTCAGATCAAAAAAAAAAAAGCGCGACGCCGCAGTTATAAATTCGTAAGCGAAGTGGCAACAAGAAGCGAAATAAAAGAGAAACATACAGTCTTATTCTGTGAGTACATACAGGCTTATTCTGTGAGTATATTCGGTGGACGATTTATGCGTTTGTTCTGTTTTTTAATTTGTATTATCTGAGTAAGAATAAATTGCTTTCGTGTGACCTACGGCATTTTATTACCCACGGGCGTAACAATACGAAGTTTCGGTTTTCGCTGAAGGAGTAACTCTTTCGCGGAAATTTCAGGCTCATTGCAGAATTCGAATTCACGTTGTTGCATTAAAATTCGAATGCATGGTGTCCGAGCATGCTACCACTGAGTCATAATTGCTTGACAAAAATATTCTCAACAAGATCAGAAATAATTATTAGATTATTTAAATATTAAAATTAATGTCTTCTATCACTGTTTTAAAATATAACCAAATATAAACTTAATAATTGGGTTTAGTGAAATTCTTCTTTCGACGGCTTCTGTTACTTGGGTAGTCGAAAGCGACATGCAAAACAGGCACGCTATCAGAAAGACATTTGTATCTATTTTCCTTTGTGACTGGAGAAATAACGTGATTGTATGTATCTGTTTAACTAACAGCTCGTGCAAACAACAGAAAAAAGTATTTGCTTGTTTTGTTTTATCAAATACAGTGTTATATATATATAAGTTCCGAATAATTAATTATTGTATTGGTATAGCCCAGGGTCGGACCGAAATGTTTAAAATACCACAGTGATATATTATATTACCTGGCACGCTGCCCAGAAGCGCAAATTGGGCGTACTTAGGAGCGACTTTTGAAAAGTATCTGTTTGGATTTTTAAGAAATCCAGTGATGTTAAATTTAATATTGGAATGTACATCTAAAGGTAAAAGGTGTATTCCTAGTCATACTTATTTATGTAGAGAATGACAGAGAGAGCTGTAAAAATTTTTTACAGTATGTTTTCATTTAGTAAATGGTAGAAAAATATTTTTAAGTCTCCTGCACCCTATTGATAGCCACTGATGACCAGCGCTGCATCGCGGCTGAGTAAAGACGTCACCACAACATAACATTATGCTGAATAATTTTCAACTTTGGTGTCATTTCATCATATCGTTCATTGTAAACAAGCACCTAATATTTCTATGTGGGATAAATAAATGGATTCCATCCAATCCATAAATAAAGTAACACAACAAAAATTTGCAAAAATTAATCACGAGTGTGTCACTATTTGAAAATACTATATTCACTCCTTAAAAAAAACTGTGAACGTCAAATTCGCAGTTTATTTATTTTTTATTGAAATTGTAGGGCAGGGTAGATTAATGAAAAACACATGTCACTACGACAAATTCACCGCGCAGTGCTAAATTTTCATGTGCAGCAAAAATAATGAAAAACAACAGCTCCGCAAAATAATCAATATTGTATTTCCACTCTATAAGTAAAGCACACAAAGTAACAATAATAATTTGGGAACATCATCTTTTTAATGAGAGTTTAAACAACGGGCCGTAGTTCTGTAAAATTTCTTCCGATATTATAAGTTGACGTAAGAATGTTTTTATTACAAATAACGCTCCATTCAGCCATCGTTGCTCCGGAAGTACTTTTTTTAAATAATATAGTTATATACCACATAGACCGGTATAGGTATATATCACAGTAGAATCTTATCTAATTTGTTACAAAAAGACGTATAATCGCAGAATCCCAAATAATGTTCTAACTCGTTACAGAGTTATCGTCGCTGCGATGATTTGCCGTTAAGTGCGCGCAAAACAATTAAAAACTCTATGTTACGAAACTGCGGTACGGCACAATGCGGGAACGCATTCTTGCTGTGAAGTGATTAATTCGTAGTGCGTATATAGCCTTACATTACTATAGTAAAAGAGTTTAGTGCGAAAAACAATTAAGCCTAACAATATAATTGTTGCCTCGTCTCATTGTATAGATGCTATATTTAGGCAGTAAGGCATTACGGGCGTCTGCTGCAATCATTAATATCGCATCGCTACGGTAAATATTTTTTATTACATTAACTAATCAATAAGCCTTTGTATTAAATTTCTTGAGCGCGAATTCATCAATTGATAAAATAATATATGTACTTATCTCCGTTATATTTTATTCCAAAATGATATTTTAGTTTTTTGGGCAGAATATATTTAATACTCGCGTATAAATTTATTACAGAAAGTTATAAGATAACCCACTTGATATATAGGGCTCATGTTTATTTTCTAGACATACTCCTATATTTTGTAACTTCAACTGTCTTTGATATATCTATATAATAAAAGGTTAGCGGCGAGATATTAGACAGCATTTATTTTAAATAAGAAATTTGTCCGTAAATACCGACATTACGAAATACTTAATTGAAATATTCAAGGAGTTAATATTCTGGTTCGCACCCAAACCGCAGCGCGTCATTACTACGACGTGAAGGATTTTTCATTCCCGGGACCCTTTTAAAGAGATTCCTTCCGCGTCGGATGTATGGGAGAAAGCGTACGATTATATTAGGACTACACAAATTCCTTTTTTTTTAAATCACATATTTTGTTAACTTATCTTATTTTAATATACTTAAAAATATCACAATGTGTTTGAATATCACGGAAGTCAGCAACGATACTGACATGCAAATTTTGTTCGATTTAAAATTGATTTTGATTTGTTATTATCTTATATTTCGACTGGAATTTATTGTCAATATCGGCATGTAATAGTTTTGATTATAGAGGTAAATACTATATATATATATATATATATATATATATATATATATATATATATATATATAATAGTATATAAGAAAGCAGCTGTCCGCATCCGTCATCATTTCTATTTATCCGCTAACTTCTTCTAAATCAAGCAACGGATTTTGATGCGGTTTCACTGTCATTTAGAGATTTTTTACGGAAGCTTATTATGTAAAATACATTATTTTTAAGTTTTGTATAATAGAAAAATATCTCTATTATTATTATTATATATTATGTTTTGAAATCAAGCCATCAAAAAAAATGTTCTCTGGCGCTTACATAGCTTACGCTAACTACACCTTGAGAGATACATCAAAATAATCACTAAATAATTGTAGCTCCTCAAAAAGCCTAGAGAAATGTCCGCGATGGCATAATATGTCTATCTACTAAAATGTAGACTTATAGTAACCATTTTATTCATTAATATAATAATTAAAATATTAGCTAATTTGCGAAGATATTTTCTCCAATTCAGTATTAACCCTTATCCAGATAATATATTACTTACCTTGCATTTAATTTAGATTAAAATTGACCTGTAAATTTTAAATGAATATTACGCGCATCGAAGAAAATCATTCGCAGCGAAATGGCTGGCCGGTACGCTACCTTGCAGCCACCAGCACCGCATCCTACCTATGAATAGCTGTTCCGAGCTAAGCGCTCTTTTTCAAAAGATATGAACTATCCAATACCAAAGCAGTAAATTCTAAATCGATCGAACATGCTCTTTGAAACATAAATAAGACCGCATTGGTAATTTACACCCGTGCGAAGCTGGAACGGGTCGCTAGGTTAAAAGAAACCGATACTTTACCTATAATTGCGTATTTCTTTTTTTTGTGATAAATGGAAAGATCATATATAAGTTTTATAACAAACTATTTTTATTTAATTTTTCAATATAAAAATTAATGTTTGAATTCAGTACCGAAAACGCGCCGATCCTTCCCGAATATATCCGAGCGCGTGTGACTTCACAATGTTAATTTCTACTCATTGTAGCACACAGCTGTTACAGTGCTTTGGCACTTAATAGATGAAATTCCTATAACATTATGACGTCACAAACCTGACGATCAATCGTAGCGCGTTCGTAGTCATGTGATTCTTTTTAAAATATTACAATTTTTAATTGTTCAATATAATAAAAAAAAATGTTTTAAGAGTTTTTCCAATTGGCTATTATAATAATTATGATGAAGCTTTAAAATACATAAAAACAAATACCCAATTTTGAAAACCTTTTTAAATTACACGATTTGTATGACTAATTTATTTTTATTATCTGTATAACTAAGATGTAATTCACGCTTCCAGAATTAATAGAATTTCATATATACTGCTCATAACATAGAGTAAATATTTAAATCTGGTTTTAAATAACAGATTAAAAAAAATATTAATTCGATTACAAACGTCATGTGAAATATTTTTATGTAATTAAAGTTTGCAAAGGAACCTGATTACCGACAGTATCACAAATATCATTGTATTTTTAAACTTAAGCAGCCTCCATTACAACAACATAATGATATTATAGAAAAAATATATATATTGCTGTTAATTGTTTTCCAAATATAGGGCTGGTTAAATTGTCATATCGAGGGCTTCATAACAAATGAACGTATGGAGTAATTTGTAAGGGCGTGTATTTGTGGGCGTACCAAATGGCGTATGTATTGAAAGTTCATACCAAATGTATGAAGCCCTCGACATTCGACATGTGTATTGATGGTACCACTTAAGGTTCCACGTCAAAATTCTAGGTTATGCACATAGTAATGTACCTTCATAACTTAAATGTAACAACTTCATCCGTACAAACTTAGGCTCTAGGGAGTCTCTTATTTAGCGTACATTATGTAAAACATTCAATGAAATTTACGATTAAAGTCCTGACATATTTTCTAGTTTTTTTTAAATCTCATATTTATAAAATTCACCAAATATGACATGATTCAATATTTATATTATTTTTATTATTAATAGCCGTCCGGGAAGATGGCGTAATAAAAAATCAATTTTACCTCCAAATTCGGCATATATACTGTATGAGATCCCGGACGGGTTAGCTTTTAAATATTATTATTATCTATTTTATTAATGTTGTTTTTGCATGCTGTCGTCGCTTCTTATTGGAGTACTACATTATTGTAAAGTTTCCGCCTAACGAAAATATAAACAAGTATAACAGGTATATGCAGGTACTGTTAGTTCACCAAATAAATAAATGTTGACATACCTGCGGTGGACTTTTAACGAAGTACTCTATGTCGTTAATGATCAATCGGAAGTCAGATTCGAGGAGGGACTCGATGGTGTCGCTGGCTGCAATGCGCACGCGCTCGTCGGCAGCGAGCGCCACTGCGCGCTCCACGCCGCGGTCTTCCGCTTTCACCTGTAACGTATCATATTTCTTTATTATCTCTATAATCTATATATCATTTCTCAAGGGTGTCTTTGTGGCAACGTCATATCTCCTTTAATTCTTCACAAAAATTAAATATTCAAACATAATTTTAAAAGCTTATGTTTCCATCTATTGGTGAAAAATACACAAACAATTTAAAGTTAATGTTTACGTTTTTATTTTATTTTATTAAAATATATTCAACTAACCTGTAGGAGGCGCACTCTATTAACAATCTGTTTAACTAACATGATACCTGTTAAATTGTTAAATATTCTTAGTATTTTTTAATTTTCTGATATTTCACTGTCGGGTTCAAGTCTGTTCATGCTGAGAAGAGGGAACATGCTTTAATAATGATACAATATGAAAGAAAAACATTATCTAAATACAAATGTCATCCAAATCGCAAATGATAATCTGGAATCTTTTTACTGTAATTTCCATTTGTATGCGGTCTTCACCCGTTTCAATACCGATCTCAAATGATTCATATGGATTACTGGAACAAAAACTATCCCTGAAACAGATTTAGTTGCCAGGAATCTAATATAGCGCATCCATATTGGGGAAAACTGTATGTCATTCGCCGGTCGTTAGTCAAAGACAGCTTAACCGACCTCGGCTCCATCCATTGGAATTAATGATAATCTCGGAACCTTATTGACATTTCTAGAAATGAATGTTGCCAATTATTGCAATGAAGATCTATGTTATAACATACAATACAGTAACTTTTCAAAATTATTATTTTGTGTTCAAAATTATTGTTTCGTGAGTAAACCATAGCATGGTGGTTGGGCATTTTCTAATGCCCGGCTGGCTAGCTACCACCCTCAAGTTGAAAATCTGTCGCTAAGCACCAATAGGTGTGTTCCGGCAGCTGCACTTGAGAGTCAGCCTTCCACTAGGTTTAGCGTGTTATCATCTTGGGCTACATCGTCACTCAACCTCAGGTGAGATTGTGGCAACTACGCCAAACCTATAACGATAACTCTAAGTACCGTAAACCTTTATAAAGTAAAGACATTTTTACAGACTTTTAAACTGTTTTACTTTTTTCTTCAAGCATTAATACATTATATTAATTTTACATGTACATCTAGTACATAATTATTAACATTTCGCCAGTTGGCGAAAGTAAATATCATGAGAAAATCTGGGCGATGGATAAATGACGCCTACATAATACCGGTATATGGCGAAAAATATTAAACTACAGCTTTCTTGACGTCTCTAATAACCTATACGTCATGAGTTAGCATGGTAAATGAAACTCAAGACTCCACAGACATTAGCAAAGAAATGGTCCTAATGACAGCATATACATATAAGCTGTCAATATTATTATCTATATTAATAAATCTGTAGTTCTATGTACCTAATTAGTTTTTTCAAAATTTTCTGATAGACCTTTATTATAAAGGTCCCGAACAACGACATGACGTAAAAAAAATTCCTTTGTCTGTTAGTATACTAGAATTTAGCTCAAAAACGGTTGTCTATAAAATAGAGAATATTATGAGTGAAATAAAATTACGAGCCGAAACTAATTACGGCGTAATCAACGCGTGCGGATATACGGTCCGCCGATACTTATGTATTATTTATATTTAAGTTTTTAAGAAACACCTAGATGTTGAAAAACTATTAATCATATTCATTATCATATTATGCGTATTTACTTATTGTTATATTTTGATTCTTCTTGTGTAAAAAACAGAGAAATTACATCGTCGTCATCTGTATTTAGTCATCTTACCTGTTCGAGTAGATCGCCTACTGTCTGCGAGACGGGACGCAGTGTGAATCGGCAGCGCTCTCTACGCGAGGGTAACGGGACGCTTATGACGGGTAAACCACGCCTGTACGTCACCGTAACTTCTGTAACATCGAAAATATGATATTAATAAAGTTCTACCTCAACTATATCTATTGCCGATTAAAAACAGATCTGTATAGAGTATAAAAAAAAGAGTACTTTTATTATAGACTTTTATGATAGATCTTGTTCAAGGTTTGGCTGCAGAAGCACGAACGCCAAGCCTAATTTTGCTGTAGAGCAATAGTGATTCCGTCCGAAGGGTGTTGTTCGCAAAATTCACCAGCAGATGAGGTATTCTAAACCCTATGAATTGCTGGCCTCAAGACCGCGATATTTCTGTGGTTGGTTATAAATAACTATAAGTATCTTAACATAACATCTCATTCTCATTAACATCAGGTGCACTGCGTATCTGTTTTATAAGCATCATATAATTAAACACCTATTATAAATATATTATATTGGATGCAAATTACAAGAGCGTCGAAGATACAATAGTTATCACCAGTTAAATACCACGCCAATAATTGCAATAAACTTGTCTTCTCTGCTTACCCCGAACAGGATACAGTGATAAAATATCATATAACAACTAAATAGTTATCTATAATTGCAATACAAAGTACAATGTATCGTACATATAAAATTATGAAGATGTAGAAGCGGTATATTCTTATACATAAGAATACATAAATAAATCAGCAATTGTTTTCAAACAGTAGACAATGTTAAGAAGCTTATAAAACTCGGCACTTGCTGTGATATAAAGCGTAACGTATGAGGTGTGGTGAGGTTACGTAACTTAGTAAGAAGGAGTTCAACTTTGTTGCAGCCTCAGGCTTATTACCCTCTTTTGCGGAAACATATTAAACACCCGTGATCCCATGTTCTGTATTACCTGGTAAGAAAAGGGTTGTAAAAACGAAAGCTACATCCCAACGCAACGAGATAAATGAAATGTACGTAGATAATAAAAAGGTTTGTTGTCGTGAGATTTCATAAAATCTACATTGCAAAAAAAGTCAACGAACTCTACATATCTTTTCAGTTAGCATAAGCTTTTAAATTTATTAGATTAATTAAGTATTACTTAAAATGGTAACAAATAACAGTAAAAAGCCTGGATGAAAAGTAAGTTGAAAAAATAATTATTCAATGTTTAGTACCGAGAAACTGTTGGTTAATATAAAAAAATAGCGACTTGATTTGAGACTCTAATCTCTGAGCAATGTAATATGAATCTAGAGGCCTTTTTCTCTAATTTGTGTCTAGAGGAAAACTTTATACCTCTTTTTAAGCATATTACGCGGACGGAGAAGTGTGAGTTGTCATAGTTAAAGTTTACATGCATAGAAGGAGAGCAGAAAGCTAAAATGTATAGTATATTAAGTGTTACAAATACATCAAATGAAATATAGATAATAACACAATTTTATTCATTGTTTTACGTTCATAAAAGTCAAACACACTAGTCTGTGGGCGAAAGTTACATAAAGTATTGAGATTATAGTAAAAGATTTTTAAATGTTTCCAGCAAATTACCGTACCAGCAACAGACCGACCGTAATAGATAATATTAGAAAAAAAAATGCAATGATTATAGAGGTACTCTTTGGCAAAATAACCTCTAACGATCAAACTTATTTTTTTATGAATTACGGTCGAATTGCGACCACTGGGCGACCACTAGTTTCTATTATTTACCAATTTTATTATTTTGAATTTTTCGTAAATATGTATTTATAATCAATTTTAAATTATTATTATTAAAAAAAACAATTATCACAAAAAAATCTCAATGATATAGCAACAAAATAATTATTAACCCGCAACGAGTACGTCCCTCTTTCACTAAGTTTCCAAACTCTCTCGATCACGGAAAAATTAAACGAAAGACGATACCGTAATAGCATGGTTATAGCTAGGCCACAATAACCATAAGTGTTAGGAACGAAATTGTTAAATTACGCGCGTGCACTGGACTTAGCCTGATTGTCGACGCGCTCCACTTACCAGCGCGTACACTCGAGTACAACTGTAGTATTTCATAAATAAAATTATTCATCAAACGGATATGATAATATTACTAATACCGTTATCTTATTCTCTAAGATAATCTATACTAAATAAAGTTCAAGAGATGGTTTTTTAGGGTTCCGAAGTCAAAAGGAACCCTTATAGTTCATAAACCAATATTGGAGGATTAGGTGTTATATGAGGAGTAGGTGGTATAGGTTGTATAGGAGGAGAAGGTGTTATAGGAGGAGTAGGTGGCATAGGAGGAATAGGCAGTATAGGAGGAGTAGAAGGTACAGGAGTTAGAGGCATAGGAGTAGTAGGAGAAGTAGGTGGTCGGCGCCGGGCCCGATGTAAAAGGAATGATCCTTAAGTCTGCATACTGTGACGGGAAATTATGGAACTCTACACTGCACGTAGATATACGCCCGATATGCACTTAGCAAATTTTGTACATATGGTTGATTGATTGTTTTACATATTTACATTGTTTTACATGTTGTTGAAGATTGTTTGAGGAAGATGGGTGAGGATAAGGAGAAGATAAGGGGCGGAGGAGTAACTTTGAACGTCAAACAATCTGGAAAGGTGTAAGCAAGTACGAAAAGTGAGAACAACAATAGACTACACGGGTGTGTTGTCAGCAAGGCGCGGCGCGGCGCTGCGATACGGTGGAAATTTTGTCGAATAAATTTAACACGGGTGCCACCGTGGGGGACCAGTTAGTCAATCAATAAGATGAAAACAAACCTTATTGTATTTGATAAAATTCAAGTCAGAACTTTTATTTATATAATTTAAACATAGGTCTTCATGTCATACATGAGTCCACAGGGCGAGTCCACTATTGATAAATATATATAAATCATATGATTGAGGTTTGACGTAATGCGCGCATCCCGCAAAAACTACTAAACTAACTACTAAACTACTGGATTTTGATCAATTTTTTTTTTGTTTTTCCTTAGATACTTGGTCATTATAAAATAACATATCACGATACCATCATTATTAAAAGTCAAACACGTTAAAAACAGGTTCACAATTACAAAAATATCCATTTTATATTTGTTTATTATGAGAACATCTAACAGTATAAAATTACTAAAATAATTAAAAAAAATGTTATTAAACACCGAGACTTGGCTACAAGTATTAAATTATAACGAACGATGTTATTAATTACATTGGTTTATATGTTCTGTTTGGCAAATTTAGAGCTTCACATGTTTGTTACATTAATATTTATAATATAATATGATTAACATTCGTATAAACATTACAATTTGATATTTCTGAATTCAGAATTAATTAATATTTTGAAACGTATGCAGTTTTATCGTTATTCTTTAGGTTAGCATTTTAATCTCAATTACATCTGATGTTAAATGACCATGTGCTGAAGATGGAAGCAAGTTAAGCCTACAAATCAAACTGGCTTACAAGGACAACTGCCGGAACACATGGGTTTGGCGGCAGATTTACAACTTGAAAGTGGTAGCTAAGTAGGTGAACATACTACCCATATGGTAATGGTTTAATCTCGATGTTTTTCATTCACCGAAAACTTAAGTTCATTGTATCATTCAAACCCACATCAATGGGCTCGGAGTCCCAGCACGCATCCACAAAGCTATTGTCACTTATTATTTTTAAATTATATAGTATATGTAAATAAATTATAAAATTAAATACAAAATCATTTAATATTATATAGCTGTTGATGAATTTTGACTAGAGTTAGTAGTATATAGGGCGTAAAAACTAATTACGACATTTTAAAATGGAACTCTTTGGCTTTAAAATACAGTTTGTTTCATATATTTGTCACTTATTTTTACGTTTTGGCGCCATTTTGTCGTTACCATGGATTTACCTTGTGAAAATTTTGGTAGTATGATTTATTACGATTTTAAGTGTAGTTTGACACCGCAGTAGAGAGTCGCTTGCCTTCAAACTACTTATGTCAAAGAAGCACCATGCAAAACGACCGTTTATAGCTGTTTGACAGAATTGCAACGCGGTCGTTTTAATCTCAATCAATCCTACAAAAAGATTTGGTTGGGAAACATGTGTGTTCCCCATGGATCCGCTTCGCTTAGTGCAATGCCAGACTTACCAGATTCAACGAAGGGACATCAAATTTTGTGTGGGATCGACTGTTTGGGTCTTTCCAGGTGAGCCGAAACCAACCAAACAGGCGAGTGTGCGGTCTGCCGCTTAGCGGATAATTACGAGTACTACTTTTTTAAATAAAACTGGGCACGTGGCTGCTGTCGCTTTGGAGGATCGTCGTACAGTGAATAGCGATTGGTACACGACCATTTGTTTACCGAAAGTTATTGACGAACTCCGTAAAAATAACAAAAAACGCCGTATCATCATGCACTATTACAAAGCCAGCTTTCACACGGCCAGAAAGACAAACGAATTTTTGAAAAGGAAAGCGTAGATATTATGGATCATCCTGCATACAATGACGACCTAGCACCATGCGACTACTGTTTTCAAAAATCAAGTATTATTCACGTGATCAACGATTTTGAACACCAGAAGAGGCTGTTGAAGAGTATAAAAAGCATGTTTCCGAGGTCACCACGGAAGAGTAGCATAAATGTTTTTAAAATTGGTTTATTCGTATGAAAAAGTGCAATAAAGCTAATGGACAATATTTTGAGAAACAATAAATTAATTTTTGACCAGTCATAGTATTTTTTTCTTAGTCATTCCAGAATTTTTTATTGCGCCCCGCTTATATTTTGATTTATTCATTTTACTGGTCGATTTGCAGCTCAACAAGTAGTCTGCAATGCCACACAAATAGCTAAATAGATCCATCACTCTGAAGGAGATATAAGCGCCGCGCTGGCGCGCCGTTGTCGCTGGAGATTTGAAACGGCGCCTCGCCGTCGCGGTATAACCCAGCGTGTCACCGTGAACCAAAGTACTCTGTTGTTCTGCCGCTCGCCCAATATTGTTTTTTAATTTGTACAAATAGACGTCGATTCACGAGAGTAGACATTCTCCAAAGCCAAATGGACTTTTCTGATGTGGCAGGCTAGAGTATGGCTGCTAGTTCTTAGCTCTAACATGTTAATAGATTTATCTCGTAAAAACAGCAACATTCAAAGTGATTATGAGAGTGCTGTAGAAAACGAAAGCTGGTAATACATATTTCAGCATAGCTAATTCTGAAGATTTGAATCCTTTTAATGAAAACGTTTTCTAGTACTAAGAAGACAAAAACCCTCTATCTATATGCTCTTTAACGCTCGATTTTAAGTGTACCAGCCAACAGCAAACCGAGTGAAAGTATTTTTCCTCGCTGCCGCACTAGACTGGTGTTAACAGTAAAACGTTCTTGTTTAAATCCTTTGAGGCTCAATATTTGCGTGTTTGTGACCGCCAGCCCAATTCTTCCAAGAAGTCTACCAGCCGCCTGATGTTGTTAAAGACCTCCAGAAGAGTTCTCGATGTGCCAAAGTATTTAATAACCCAGTGTTTGGCTGTTTCTTCTTCTCCCATGCACCCTCGATACAGTGAGCTTTCAGCAACACCTACATTAAAATAAAAGTTGTAATAGTACCCATGTGGGGTTAGGGCTCTGGTGATCATTTGTGCTTGACGTCTGTTCAAACGTTCAAAAGGCTTTGCAGATCTTGGGATTAGCAGAGGTCAGTGATTTCCTAGTTTGTTTACAGTCCATCAGAATGTTCCATCCTGTATCTGAATCGTCTCGTTCTCAAACGTATTTCTGTTTTGATCCAGCAAAACAAAAAGAGGAATAATGGGTTCCGGACCCGACACAATCGTGTCGGATCCCCTTCTCACTAGTTCATGTACTGCGTTATTACCTCGTGATCCACTAAGTCCTTTCATCCACAGAATGGTTATACTATTGTGTACACATACCTAAGTACTTACTTGCACGAAGCACTTGCTTGATGGCACTCATGAACTAAGATTGAATTAATTGTTTTAGCTGTAAGAGCCAGTATTGCAGCCATGCTATCTGATATAATGCAGATTGGCTGGTTCTTTACCTTCCTTGCCTGGGCTGCTAATAAGATGCCCATACATTCTACTTGAAAGACAGTGCTATGGGCCCTAGCGCCATAGAGATAAGGATGTTTAGATTTTCTAAGAATACATCCGATAAAGATATTTCACATTGAGGCTCTCATTACTTATCTCATGCAGTTGTATCTTGTATTTTTTGTCGAATATAAATTGTATCGGTATTTTACCACGGATAGCACCCATAAATAATATATCCTCCATGATATATTTTTATTTATTAAGGTTTTTAGGTGCTAATTTACATTATTTTTAATTTAATTTTACAGTTTCATCTTTGTCGAAGAAATATAGATATATCATGATCTAAATATGATTTGATTAAAAACTTATTTTTAAAATTTTCGAAACCCCCGCCCTTGGCGCCGCCGCCGCTTAGCTGTGGAAAGTTTCAATCGACTCCGCCGCCGTCAAAAAGGCAAACGGAGCTCATATCTACCCCGAAGTGAGTACAAGTTCTACATTATGATTCAGGTTGTTTATTGCACCAGCAAAAACGATATTGTGAGTTATGATGTATCTATAATTCAATATTTAAAAAAACTTTAAATAATTTGTTCACGCTAGTACAAAATACTTTGTTAAACTTTCAAGTAGACTAATCGTTCGCAAGAGAGAGACGCAAAACAATGTCTACGACTCATCTAATAAACAGACAGCGTATGTATCACCAATTCATGTCATTTAAAATTATATTGTGGTACAGGGTGAGATGTATCATTATAAAGATATCGGATATGTAACCGTAGTTATTTATAATTGCGTAGTAAATAATTAAGTTCTTGTTTTTGATGAAATCAGTTATTGACGTCGAAAACTGCAATCTTAAAACAATACTTGTTTATAAATAATTTATTATCGGTCTATTCCTAGAAAAAACTGGCACAAAGTTGGATAAAAATATAAAATATTTTATTCTTATTTCAAAATGTGGTAATATCGTTAATAAGTAGATTATACAGAGTAAATCAACATTATCTATTTTCTAAACAATTATCTATTGTACTATTTTCTAACTTATAGGCAAGGTTATATATATCATTTGTCTTGGGACATATTAATTCGATTTATTGCATAACATTTGTATTTGATCCAATGAAAAACAACGTATTTATATTATACAAAAACCACGTAATACCCATTATACAGCTTTACGTATATACTTTTTACAAGTCCTCATTTTATCATTTCCACACTTTCACATCTTTACTTGGAAGTCACTGTTGCCGTTATAGTGCCCATTAAATTAAATTGTAATATTTGTTTTACGCTTTGCTATATGTTGTAAATAATGCACCTGCACAATGACTTTGAACAATAAACATATTTATCATTATTATTGACTCACGTACATTTTAGGAAGTAACTTAAATTTTATTTTTTTATTGTTACTGTTATTTTAGTACTATAATTGAGTGAATGCTACAAATATAATATTGTTGACATCACGCTATTCTTCTATAACTCGCACTCGTCGTTCATTATGCGCGTACGCAACACAAAGCGACGGCTGTTCTCCGCACATGGACGTCGTAATTGCCCTGTCACTTTCCTAATTATCATCGCACTGACCAACGTTTCTCTCTGATCTTAAATTTACAAATAACTTTTGCATGCCATGTAACTTTTTCACTAGACATGATGACTTTATCGCAAAATTAAGAGAAAATTATCACTCGTATTTGCAATTCAAAATATATGTGTATGTGAAAACGCTTTGCGTATAGTGTTCAGTCGTGTTATAGTAATAAAAATGATTATTGCGTTCCTTCTATCCGAAACATTTTGTATAATAACACATTAAATATAGTTACTCGGTCTATACATTCGTACAGAACAATACCTTGATTTTTCAGTAAATGCTGACAACCATGCCCAACAAGAAATATTCTGTTAATTTTTTATTGGTGTATTCCCTTCCTCAATGTGGAAGGTATAAGTGTGTATTTAATTATAGTAACACTTTTTAAACTGTCGTGGTTTGTAAACATTATAATATATATTTATTGCTGGTCTACAACACGTCTTATTTTTAAAATTACTCGATGTTTTGGCCTGGGTACACAGGCCCTGGTCACGAGACATTAGCTGTGTTGCGGTATTTTCGTTAGCGAGAGCAGTTTCTAGTAACTACTCTATCTGTCCATTATCACTAGTGATGTTCTGGCACACTACACTCACTGTTTCCGATGCGACATTCGTCGATCGCATCCAAAGTTTAAGTCCTCCTATCACCGGATTTCATGCCGAAGATAATTTTAGTCCGTCATCCCAATTAAATGTTTTATACTTTTTAATTTGTGTAGCGAATTTTTGGCTTATGTAGTTCAATCCCATGATTAGGACCCTCTTCGAGCAGGTGTTTGTTCTGCCGACTTATGTGTAAGTCGATTTTTAACTACAACTATGTGTTATTTGGTCCTTTCTGTTATTCTGCGTTTTGTTTGGCCAATATATGCAGCACCACAACTGCAATCAATTTTATAGGCACTTGGGAGTTTGATAAGATATTGTGTCCTTTGGCTGTTTTTGACTTTATTGAACGGAGCGTATACACTCCTGATGGAGAATTTATTTAATGCTGTTACAATTTTGTCCGTTACTGCCTTAATATACGTCAGAAACGCTGGTTGGCTGTTCACTTCTGGACACTTTTTCCTAGGAAGATTTTTTTTTATAAAATTATATTTAACTTTTTACTTTTCCCAAATGAATTGTTTTGTTAATATAATAAAAGATTGCATTGTATATCAAATTCCACTCAACAGAATATCACATTTAATTTACCATAGATAACGCAAACAAATGAGATACGATGAAAAGCTATCAATATTGCGCCGCAATATTGATGCTAATTTCTCTTTCGCAAGCTATATTTTTAGCAAAGTTATTCATATTAGAATATCAACATACATTAAAACCGAATAGGAAAATTATTACTCAAGGCAACGAGAATTTATTTTAACATTGTCTTTTATATGCATTTTATTTCAAGATTGATATGTGTCAGAGATAGTGTTCCCTTTGATATTGTCTCATTAGCGATCACAGATCTTGTGGGCGTCATTAGGCTGCTACGCAAGCACAAAGTAAAGTAATTCTCTTGCAGTTATGATTTTCGAGCTGATAACGTTGTTGGCCGGAAGGGCCTTAATAGCCTCACGGGGCCTGGGGGCGAGCGCAGATGGTAGCCTAAATCAATTCTTAATATATAGATAATTATCTATTTTCTTAGTATAAATAATAAAGATAACAATATTATGTTAAGTGTATTACGTCATCAATCCCTAAAACGTAATTCATGTCAGGATAATTGATTGGAGTAATAAGAAAATGTATATAGGAGTATATTAGCTTTCGAACTGAATTTCCCCTCCGACGTAAATGGAGATTGATAGCTTTAGACAAATTTATACACTGTTGTTATGAGAAACGTTTACTGACGTCACTAAAATCAATTATAATATTATTTTCTACATTGATTTAAAATTTGATCTGTATTAATATTAATACAGTTGTCCGCCATATCTGGGACCCTAGCTGCCTTTCTACAATCTTAACTCTAATAGAAGACGAAAAAATTTATGGAATTGACATATATCATTGTTAAATCACGTGATCAGATATGTCAAATGCATACACATTTTCGTTTACTGTTAGCGATAACGAAAATAGAAAGGGAACTTGGCTAGGGCACCTGTTTATCGTATATGCAGTACGACTGAGACCAGCTACAAGCGAGATTGACAAAAAGAAGGTAATTATTCAATGTATTCTTTGATATTTAATCATGTGCTATCAAGATCTACTTACTCATCAAAAACATTTATTAGCATTTAAATATCATGATAATGTTAGTATTTTGATATGACTAACAGTGCCTCGCGGCTCCGCACGCGTTTGTTATGCAATAATTTCGCCTCAAAATTTTATTTTATTATAAAGTATTATTAACAATTTATAAAATAATTTCAATTCAGTTTCAATAAAATTCAACAAAACTAGTTAAGATTTTATTTTTAAGTATTATTGATACATCCTTTAACCTATAGAATTAAACGATAATAACGATAAAAACATCCCGTGTAAAAAAAATCACGAGAATCCGTCAAGCCATTTTTAGATTAAATTTGGACAGATAGACAAAAAAATAATAGCATATTCGTGATTAATGTCATTTATATAGGATGGCTATAGGAAAATTTGGAAAAAAATATGTACAGACAGCACGACAGGTTTATGAATATAGATAAATTTAATCTATACAATGAAACAAGACAAAGGCGTTAAAAATAATACGACATATTATAATAAGCAGTTCTTTTTCTTCCATTATGTTTTAACGTTAATTATACCGGAATACTTAGGAATCACATTTTGATCATCTTTCGATAACAATTGTAGCCGAAAACTATTCAGTATTCATGGAACAAAACCAATAGTAAGAATCGTAAGAGTTAATAAACCGTAGGACCTCATTTCTAAGCTCCGATGGGGAGCTGTTTAGAAAGCACACGAGAATAAAACTCAGCATAGTGTAAGATACGACGAAAGTCATTTTTATATCGCTATATATTTTTAGCGTTGTAGTCACAATCTCACCTGATCTTAAGAGACGATGTGGCCCAAGTGGTAACACTGGGCTCTCAAATGCAGCTGCCTGAACACACCTATTAGTGCTTGGCGACAGATTTTCAACTTGAAGGTGGTAGCTAGCCAGGCGGGCTTTAGAAAATGTTTTCTTTCACCGAAAGCTCAGGCTCATTGCAGAGATTCGAACTCACGTCAGTCGACTGCGATGTTCGTGCACTCTACTCTACCAATGAGCTATCATTTCATCACTTCATTAATGTTTGTTTGAAGCAAAAATTTCCGCTTGTGTCAATGTTAACCTAAATATGGGATTCGAAACGACAAATTCGTATTATATACTAGCTGTGCCCGCAACTTCGTCTGCGTGGTCTCCAGAATTGGGCCTTTACCAATACAAAAAGTATCATATGTCTTAATCAGATTTAATAAGCTGTCTGTGTACCAAATTTCATCTAAATCCATTTAGCCGTTTTTGCGTGATTGAGTAACAAATAACACATAATAACAGCCCGGTAAAGCTGTAAAAGCCGTAAAGGCTCCAGGGCCCCTCAGGCTAACAGTATAGTCAGTTCGAAAAAAAAAACATTTTCACCTTTATAATATTGTAAAGATTTGACATAATATACAAAACATAATTTGAATTTGTGATTTTGAAGTCGATATTTAGCGATTTCTGCTATCGCTTTGCTCTTGTGAAAATATGTGATTAGGCCGTATTAATCGTTTAAATGTCATCAGTGTTATCTTTGTCGCGCATTTCACAAAAGTATGTATCAACTGATTATGTCGGATATATAATACGAATTTGTCGTTTCGAAGGCGTTATTTTGCGATTTCTGCCATCGCTTTGCTTTTGGGAAATACTAGGTTCGCTTTCTATGTAGTTTGTATTAAATCATATAAAAAGCATTTGAACGGCCCAATTGCAGAAGTCTATAAGTCCACTAAGAGACTTCTTGATCTGATAGTATTAACATGAAGTGCGTTTCTATACAACCGAGTTTCATTTTCATCTCTAAGCCTGATAGGAAAACTTACAGTGCAATTTTTGCACTCATTTTTTTTCTTTTAAACTTTTTAGTTTGGACTTGGGGACTTATCTTCTTCATCTCTTCTTTCTCCTGGTTATTATCCCAATTTATTTGCGGTCAGCCCTCTTATCCTTACTTTTATACCATACAGTACGGTTGTGGGTTGTCTCTTTCGTTGTGTTGCTCGCTATCATTTATTTTATTATTATTTTTATTACCTAATACATATACAAGCCATAAGTAGTATTGAATTAATATTATATTTATTTGTTTTAATTTACTACTTATTCTTTTTGAATCGTATTTTGGACGCACCGTGACTTGTTCTGGCTTTTCAGCTGAAAATCAGAGCTGAGTGTCCCGTGGCGTTTCAGCATTCATGCAGAGCTGGACGCCTTTTCCTAATGACGGGACACGCAGCTGGACTATGTATATTATTCTTCTTCATGTATTTGTTTGTTTTGTTTTTCGTTTATGTAGAAATTAGTTTTTTTCAGTTTTTTTATCTTTTCCATCTTATCCATTAGACAAGTATTGGCGCACTTATTTAGGTAATTATATTAAGTCTTTTTAAAATTAATGATTAACGAAAAATAATTCTGGTCCCTAACTAGTCAATTCAAAATAATTGACTACTCAATGTAGTATAAGTTTTCCTATATTCCTTAATAAATTAACACTTCTCAAATGCTAAATAATAATTTTAATAACTTTTAATTTGTTACATATGACGGCATTCAAATATATATTTCAAGCTGCCTTGCGGGCAATCTTAAATACAAGAAATAATTTTTGTATTTCGATAGCTTAGACTTATAGCGTTGAACGTTTAGGTTTGTGCGATAAATATGCAAATAAGCGCAATGCAATGCGCGTGCAGGTCTTTCGGGGTGAGGGTGCACGTACGGGATGTTCATGTTCCACTTCACGTCACGACACCATACCTATTATTAGTAATGCTCTAACAGCATGGTTTAATGTTTGAAGTTAAATTATACTCGCCCGTAACAAGGACGTCATAAACACAAGTTGCATAGGTATTTCACTGTTAACTGTTTTGAGATTTCGGACTGTGTATGATTAGGAGTACTTATATTTTTTTTTTTTTTTTTTTTTTTTTTTTTTTCTTGTTTTAAGGCCTTGAACCCTTGGGGTTATGTCGGCCTAGTGAATAAACTAGCTTTAATTAAAATAACAAACAATGAAGTTGTATACCAAAAAGGCATCAGAACTACCAGGTTTAGATAATATAGCATGAAAGGCACCCTGATCCCACATATTGAGACCAAGGAGCCCTACCAGACTTTCTCTCTCTGTTTTGTTCCGGACACATTCCATCAAAACGTGATGCATATCTTGAAATTTATCGCAGTTTTCACAATTAGGCGAAGAACGTTTATTCATCAGATAAAAGAATTTATTCAGGGCCATGTGCCCGGAACGCAATCTATGGGCGATAACAATATGGTTCCTGGACATTCTCACGTTAGTGGACCACGGTATATGAGGAGGCTCACTTTGCAGAGTTCGGTACCAAATTCCTTTTTCCTTCGATCTAAGGTCGAAATGCTCTTTCGGTGTAGTGTTTCCTTCCATCGAAGACGTTTTCCATTGGGAAAGCAGAGTTCGTGTAATTAATAGAAACGAGAGCGAAGCGATTTCCGAGGCGGATGATACAATTAGTAGTCCGTGTGTAATACGGTTCAAGTCACTAGAGAAACGCGATATACGATTACGATTTCATTAATATTTAAGATTTATTATTAACCTCCTACGACAGTTCATCTAGTGGCACCGTAGCTCCACAGAGAATAAACCAATTTGAATTTAGTTTTTTTGTTTGAAAGATATCATAATAGGGAGTGATCGTAGTTAAGTTTTAAAAAACCTGTTCAGTCTTTTGCAATACATCAGTTTTTTTCTAGTTGATGAAGGGATGTGAACAACTTTCATAGGTCTGATCGATTCGATATTTGATATGCTATTACATTAATGACATTGCAAGAACATGGAAACATTGACCTGATGCTGCAGCATCATCTAGAAACTGCAAGATACCCAATTACTCAACTACTTACAGCAGATGTATTGTGTTTGGGGTAATTAGAATGGTCGCAATAAATAGGTTATTTGTATCGAGGTTTTCTTTTCTTTAATTTACCTTTAGATCTCTATTCATTGTCTCGTAAAAATTTTATCTTTGTACTTATGTCATACAGTGACCGTAATGTGGCGGCATACAGATTAAAAATGCTTTATATTATGACATAATTTGTAGATCAAATTTGTAATTTGACAAGGTGTTAGGTACAATTATACACTATATGTGGTAAGTGGAGACAGATTATTAAAGTATTTTTTTACTACATAGGCTTAGTATTGTGACTGCAATCTTACCTATCTATTTATTCTAAAAGGGAGATTGTCCTTCGAGTGTAGCTAGGTTTTTGCCAACAGATTTCCAACTTGAGGGTGCATGCTACCACTTTTTGTAAGTATACCTTTTATTTGTTAATTCGTTTGTAAAACTGTAAGCGCTGTTGGCCTTTCCTTTAATAATAAATCAATAAGTTTGTTTAGGTGCGACTTGGGAGTAACTCCTATCTTTTTTGGACGGAAATACGTCTCTTGTAAAATCTATAATATTTTTTTTTCTATTTCTAATTATTTTATTAATAATTACTCTATTAACATATAAGATATTTTGATTTGAAAAAATCGAGCGTGTAACCTTTACGCGCGTTTGAAGAAAAGTTTCTTTGACCTTGTAGCAGATATTATGATTATATTAAACATTTATAAAGTTATGTTCAACTTTAGTAGAATTTATTTATTAATTTATTAATATAACACACAGTTATACTTACACCAAGCATTTACAAATAAGTTTATTAAATTTTATTTATAATTCTATTAATTTTTCGTATACCTAAGTAAAGCTTACACGTACATTTTTTTTTTATATTTTTAACTGAACTCTACATATTATGATAGCTTATTGTTATCTCAAAATGAAAACTATAATAATCGCTTGTAACTTAAACTAATTAGGAGTAAAACATAAGGCGGGTGTTATCGAGTATGCGCTCGCGACGGTACGCTTCACATTCGCGCCACGAGCCGCCCGGGTATAACGCTGCCCACACGGGCAATAGTTCAAACCACGACACCCAACACAAACAACAAACAAACAACAGACCCAACAACACCAAAATCTCGTGACACAAATCATAATACAACACGGCGCGTTTTTGTGATCTAATTAATTCTTAAGTGTGTTTTAATATGTGCATACGGAAGGGTGTCGTCGGTGATAACGACAGTCAGTGAAGGTGTGTGTTGTGGCATGGGGTAAAGATGGGTGCGGGACATAGCGCGGATTGTGACGGTGGAGCATATGCTAGCGACCCGCCCGCCCGCAACCGCAGGAAGACGTACAGGAGAAGACGGAGGTAAGCGAACACAAAGCACACCTTAGTTCAAGTATTACGTAACCAAATTGTCAATTATTTTAAAGCCATTCCCTCCCCTACTTACTTAAAAATGAATTTTATGATTATTTAGTAGTAATTATTCAATATCCTTGAACTTCATATAATGCTTATTAACTCCCGAGAAACCATTTAGTAAATTAGACATAAATATTTAACTATTCTTACATAATAATTTTATTTTATGTATTACAGATACATTTCTAAACATCGAATACGGTTTTAGTTATGAAAAAAGTGTAAGACAATCAACAACCAAGTAACGATGATTGATAGCTTTGCGTGTGGTTTATGCCAACGTCAGCGATTCCTCAAATGGTTAATAAATAGATGTTTTATGTACTAAATATATTTCATTATTCGTTTTTACAACAATAATAATATTTGAATAATATCCCTTGGATACTGTTTGAGTTCTATTAATACGCATGCAAATCGATATCGATTCACATATCACATTTGAATAAATAACAAAACGTTTGGTATGAATACATTAGTCTAAGTCATCGTTTCTCAAACTTTTTAGTGTCGCGGCCCACTAAATATCAGTCATAAAGTTTATCAAAAAACATTGTGAACCCCTCACACTAAGTATGTTAATATGACATTTCTTGAAAATTTACATTGACCGACTAAAACGGCGACAATTCGTCGCTTTTGGGTATTGTGATTTTCGAAGAATCAGTTTTATTTTGATATGACTTAAAAACTACTAAGGCCATGTTTCACATGCTTACAAATCTTTAATCATCACATATCTGGCTTTGGCTATTACTTTTATGATGATATTACTTGGTGAAATATTCTAAAAACAAATTCAATTTTAAAATTAAATCTAAGGGGATATATGTATTATCATTTTTGTCTTAATATTTAAAAAAATTGTAACCCCCCATATTCCTGTACGCTATCCTCTTTTGGTTGCAACTTAAAACCCTCCGGTTTAGAAACAATAGTCTAAGAAACAGACGGAATTCGTGTTAAATATGACAAAATTAGTAAATTGACAGATGCGAGATCCCTTTGTCCGAAATTAATGTTCGGCGCAAAAAATATCATGTATACGAGTATATTGAACAATACTGTTGTTTTTGTAATAAATGGATTATAAATATATTTAGTTTAAAGAAATGTGGATACCAGTGTAATGGTTATCTACATTTGATCTCAACTGAATACAATTAAAATAAAAACTGTAATGAATTGTTCAAAAACGTGCAAAGAATTAATGAAATTATTGCATAATTATACAAAAAACATTTGGATACAAAAGATTGAATTGAATTATTTACTTACTTAATCATCAAACACAAATACACTACTCACATAGAAAAGCTAGTCAAGCTAACTTGTACCAAATCGTACCATTAATAATTCATGTAACTTATGAGATAAAATTTAAGCAGGTCAAAGTTCTACAAACCTAACATCAAAGTTTGTAATAGTTTCAGTATGTCTCTCGAACAGAACTTATATTATAGAATTAGCTCTTACTATTTATGTAATATACCTATACAGTGAAATTTGGAAAACCATCTTAACTTATCTAAAAAAAATCAAGATATGTTCATAAACAATAATTTAGTAGTTAACGCGTGCGGAGCCGACGGCACAACTAATATAGAATAAGATTAAAAATACAATGATAATTTGATTCCCTTTTGTGTCTAATGAACATGATATTTTTTCTTATGATGTAGTATTAAAACATATTAATTGATAACAATTATTAAAAAAAGCCATGACGTAATCACAAAAACACAAAGCAGATCGTATTTACGAAAAATCTCATCCAAACAAGCTCTTAATATAATTACATTCTTATCTACTATAAATGACTGAATGGAAGATATATACAAATTGATTACGATTATGACCCTGTTATATTAAAAAAAAGTATGAACAAAGGATTTCCTTCTAATCGTTGGAATCTTTTTCCTTAGACTTCATAATTGAACAAACAAAACTTTTACATACGACCGATAGTGTTTTTAAACGAGAATTTCCCAGAGAAAATATCGTTATACACGACAGGTGTACTGGAAAGGGTCTCGACGAATGTGACCATTACGAGATAGATTACGTTAGCAGGTTACATACGTGACCGGTTTTGTTCAGTGAAATGGTTCACATATTAGTTTTTTAAGGTGCCGGGGTAGCATTCAGCTTTCTACACAATCATTGGCCTCGATTGAAACAGCATATGTAATTATGTCCAACTTCTATGTAGAACGCAGTGTAGCTATTGCAATACGTTTTATTGATTGCTTTAAATAGTAAATATTAACCAATGCCGATCGATCAAATTAAAATCGATTCTGGTATTTATGGTTATGCATGCCACACTAGTTACATAATAGTGTTTGTCTTCTGGATTACTATGATTACTCAAACTTTTTAATTAACTTTTCAGGTGATTAGTGATATCTCTTCTAAAAAATAACAACCGGTTTATGGTTATTTTACGGGAACTTGATCTTTTATGTTGTGGTTTTAATGTAATTCATAAATCTATCTTCTATGGCCCTAACCGCCCTATATTATGTAATACTGGTGGAATTTTACAAATAATAATTAGAAGCATGCATTGCATCTTGCCACAAAAACTCCCTGGACTGTTTTAACAAGAGAACCGTCTTATTAGTGTTGTAAAGATTACAAAAATATTCTATGTGGCATGTGCCTAATTGTATATCAAGCGAATGTGCACAAGTCACCATTAAATAGGAAGAAGAACCTGGTTCATAGTAATTAGAAATCGGTATTTGTGCAGTATCCATTCCAATCAATATCATCATTTTAACACCAAAATAAAGTAAATTATCGTCGTATATGATTCAATATTAGTGTAATTTATTTTAATGCCTTTTAAATGGGTACATTTCTACATCAGTTAATAGCGTCCCTAAAATATTATCGGACAATGATCTGGTATATTAAACTGCCATTTTCAGGGTCTACATATTACTAGAATGAAATAACTCTAAAGGTAGTGAAATAAATTGTGAAATTATACCGGATAGCGGCAATACTTGGCTGGAAGTTTAGCGATTTGCCGTCAAGATATATAGTAAGGTGAGGTAATCCGACATTAAGCCTATTAAACTATGTATTTTAAAATAAAATAAAGCATTTTTTTATTATTTATAACCAAAATTAAATAAAACCAGTATGATTTTTTTATCACCTTCATTTTGTAGATGTCATTGTAAGGTGGCACTGATTCAACGTCATAATAAAGTAATAATTAAAAAAAAAAACATTTATAGTTTATTGACATCCCTAACACTGAAGAAATAGTTGTCTATTAACTTAACGTTTTCACTTTATTTAAATGAAAAATAAATTTAAAAATAGCATTTGCATATTTGACGTCTCGATTACAATAATTTAATATTCTAATAAAAATGACCTTTCTTGTTTATTTTTTGCGATTAAAGCAACTGGTAGTGTAACATATATCTCGGTTAGCAATTAACGATTTCTGACGAAGATGTGAGCGCGGGCGTAAAGCGGTATAGAAGCAATTGGAGCGCAGCCTAACTGGAAGGCGTTCAGCTGGCATTTCCCCGTTATCAACTTTTTTTACTTATCAATATTTTATACTGCATACTGTCATTATACAATGAAATAATTATAATATTACATGTTCTTCATATGATTTTTTTTATTACAGATATACTTATGTGCTAATTTCAATCAATTATTGCCTCTCTTATTACTTCCACTTCTGAGATTTTCATATTCGAAAGACTGATCCACTACAAATGTGCAATGGATACAAATATACTTAATTATTATTAAAGTAATAACCGTATTATATATTGAACTAGCCGTGCCCGCGGGTCCGCTCGCGTGGACTACAGAATGCTATCGGTCGAGCACACGCCCGAATTGTGCTGTCTCAAAAATTCTTATTGTGGGTGATCCTTAGAAAATAGACATATGCTATCACTAACTTTTTTGTAGATCTCTTTAAGATCTACAATTATGTAACACATTAATTTGATATATTTCTTATGGTTTACTCAGCGTAAGCCCTGAATTAATCGCCTTCAAAAGTGTCTTTTTTCCGAATTGATTCACCATTATCATGACTGTTTATTTCGTATATTACTACTTTATGTAACAAAATATATCCTGTCACCTCGGCAAATAACATATCTGTGAATTAAAGAAAAAACGCCTATTCTATTCCTAATGAATCTGGTTATTTTATAAAAAAAAATGTTCGAATCAGACTAATAGTTGCAGAGGTTAGCGTGTTTAAACAAAGAATCAAACAAAAAACTCTTCCGCTTTATTATATCTATACTGGGTGTTAGGAGACCGCTCCTGAAAACGAAGACAGAAGATAGCACTAATGACACCTTTGATGATGGCACAGAAAAAAAAATCGATAAATAAATTTTTAAAACGTTTCATTAGCATTATTTACGCTCCATCATGTTTGTACAGCTTAATGAAGCGATAGTTTCATAAAAACACATTACTTTACTAAAAAAAAAACAGCAATGAAACCACATATTCTAAACAGCTGATGCTGGGTTCAACGAACATCCGGACGCCGGCGCCCAAATACTAAACATAATAATCAACCCCGCCAAAAGTAACCGCTCCTTTTGCGGATGCCCGCGGGCGTTTTGATCATTTCCACAGATCAATAAAGCGTTAGACATTCCCAACTTTTATTTTATAAGTTTAGTTATCCCTACTGACTGGTCTTTTTTGGAATTTAGAAGCTATAACTTTAATTATTTAATACAACTATACGATCAATTGTACCCTGACGTAAGAAGAAGCTCGTTACTACAAAAATGATATTAAATTAACCTAATTAGATACTCACGTACACAACTATAAAAACTATTTAATCTTTATCTTTGATTTTGTACAAGATTTATATAAATTTCATTTATATTTTTTATAGATTATATAGATTTATATAAATACAAGATTTGTATAAATTAACAGTACAGAATAATTTAATAGGTAAAATTAATTGCAATTATTATCGACAGTTAATTAATCTATCAGAATGAATTTAAAATAGTATTCTTAAACTTTATGTTAACAGACTTTCCGTTTTTAGTCCGTCCAGTACCATAATTTGAAAACAGGTAGGTACGTCACAACTATCTAAAAATACTTGCAATTTTTATTGTGAACGTCGGTGAACTTTTATGGTGCCTGCAAATTTTGTGCCTACAAAGTTTTAAATTTTGGGGTGCGCGGTATCAAAGCCGCTATTTTTTTTGTAAAGTAATGTGTTTTTTTATGAAACTATCCTTTCATTTAGCTGTACTAACAAGATGGAGCGTAAATAATTCTAATAAAACGTTATAAAAATATGTTTTTTTTTTAATTACGATCGATTTTTTTTCTGTGCCATCATCAAATGTGCGGTCGCCTAACACCCTGTATATTAATACGTGAAGCAAAAACTATGTCCCCCTTTTTACCAAAATTGGGCAGACGGAGGAGTATGAAATTTCCCACACTTATAGTTTATATAGAGGAGTGCAGAATGCTAATATTTTTTTTTTAATTATTCCTTAAAAATACATTAAATTAATAAAAAAACATTACACACACTACCATGTATTTCGGACACACACGCATATTCTCTTTTGTTTTTTTTTAAGTCTGTGGACAAATTGTGAATAGATTTATGTTTGTCTTTAATAATATTTGTATATAGTCTTACGAATGTCAAACATAACCATAATAAATTCATTTACTATTACAATATATATATATATATATATATATGTATAGTGAAATACTGCTTGCTGAATATACAAATATAAGTCTAATATAAAATCTCAATATAAAAAAAAAGTTGTGTAGCAATATCATATAGGTAAAAAAAAAACATATTTGTTATTACTGGTTCAAAGACCTTTTTGTATTTTTTATTATTGTGGAAGCTACTATAATCTTTTTCTCTTATCGATTTCAGTAATTTCATGAAAGTTTTTCTCTCCTTTTATTCTGCCTCGACATAGAACATTAACGGGTACCGGAGTAGGAGACAAAAAAGAATAAATCTATATTCTTAAACATATAATAATAGTAATGAAAATTCAAATAGTGTTAATATTATACAGAATGAAGAACTGAATTTGAAAGATACATTTAAATGTGTACGAAATGTCATTCCAAAAGTTTTTTATATAAATATATTAAAGTTGTTTGAAATAATTGGCAAATTAACAGTGTAGCCTTGGCGAAATCTTTGATTATAGAAGTATAGTATTTGACAATAGAAGCTTATTGATGTTTAAACTTATAATTTAAATTAATTATGGTCGAACTTCGACCACTGGGCGACCACTAGTTAGTATAGATTGACTATTACTCTATAACTTTTAACGCCCATTTACCTCTGATAGTTTTCCTTTTTACTTCATTTATATATACTACTACCATGAAATTTTCACATATCCAAAAACAACCATTTAGCTGACAGGGGTAGGGACACTTGATTCTAACAAAAATTAGCACTTTAATGCTTAATTTTATAAGTTGATTGACTATTATTACTCTTTAACTTGTAAAGCCTACGTACCGCTGATAGTTATTTAACTTTTTTATATATAACTACTACCTTGAGTTTTTTCACATATCCATAATCAACCGTTTAGTAGGCCTGGGACACTTGACTCTAACAAAATGTAGCACTTTAAAGCTTAATATTGCGCAAACGGATCCTGGAATCAAAAAATGGTTTCTACTGATCCACGATATTTTTGAACGACCTATCCAAAAACACGATGTGATAGACGGGAAAAAAAACATTCCGATTTCACGTGTAGAGGAGGAACTCTAAACAATTTTTTTTTGTAAGACTTTTTCCGGACACTATGGGCGTGAATAATATGTATACCCATACCAAATTACAGCTTTTTAATACTATGAAAATCTCTGAGCTAAGTCGCGGACAGACAGATGGACATAGCGAAACTAAAGGAATGTAGTATATAACATTTATATTATGATAATCACAGTACTAATTGATACGGCATATTATTCTACTTACATTATAATTTATCTAGAATAGCCCAGCTTACATAATAATAAATAATAAACTTAAAAATTTCATAACATTTGTACAATGAATCATAATCATTACATTTAATAAAATCGGTTACAATAACGTGTGTCTGTTAAATATACGTAATTAAATTACTTTGCTTGCGATTATTTAAGCTTTTCTTTACAACAAAATAAATATTGATCCCAAAACGGCATTTAATTTAAACACAAGCCACAGCGCTAAAACGTAACGTTCTACAAAAGGGCATGGTTCCTGTGAGAGCGTTTATTTAAATTTAATAAATAAAAATGATAAACAAAAAGACTGAGTATCATATATAATTACAGTACACACATTTAGACCTACTTATAAGTTGGTATAAAATTTAACATAAATTAGCAACTAAATTCATAAGAGGAATTTTATAATTATAACATACATATAAATATTACTAGCCTATTAAACTTTTATTTTAGAAATTTAACATGTACCATATTACTTCATAAGTAATCATAAATACTATTTTTATATAATTCATCATACATCTTATAATTCAGTTACACTTAATGTATTTTCGAACTGTATTGCAATTTATTATCCGATGTATTGAAGTCATTTTTCGAATTAGGATTGTTGTATTTATAATGAAAGATTAACTGTATTTATTAAATTATATTTAAGAAAACTGTTCAGTGTACATAAATCAAAGTTCTTTCAAAAATCTTCCCATAGATAATCTATCATAGATTATCATAGACAAGCATTATAGATTATAACTTACAACATCTTCCCCCTTGTATTTTAAAACAATCACCTAAGTTATTATAACTAATAATTAGATCAAATACTAAACAAAACTACATAAACCAAACTTTTTACCCTCAACCTTAAACATTAAGATTAAGCTTTATGTACCATAATAATTAACAATTTACTAACAAACACTTGTACTCTAATTTAATCTTCAATCAATTATTCATGTAACATTACATGGGTAACATAGGTTAAGTTACATAATCAGTATATCTATTTGGAAGTTTAATTAATCGACCTGATCGTGATATTTTTTTATTTGGATTTGGAAGCTCAGTCTCTGCAGTGCACTCAGGAATGGAAGCATCTGATGATTCATCTTGGTCAGATAGAGTATCTGTATCTCTGTATCTCTATCTGTATCTGAGTGTGTTGGATATCTGTCACTTCATTAAACGGCACTTGACTTGGTCTAATAAAAAATTCATTTCTCCAGTATCTCTTTCCTTCTTCATTTTCCACCATGTATGCTCTTGGTTTATCACTTTTCTTTAAAATTTTACCTTTTAACCATGTCTTCTCTGTAGGATTTTTCTTAAATCTTATTAATTGACCCTCTCTGAAACTGTATCTTTTAGTTGCTGTCTTGTCATAATTTGTTTTGGTATCTAGTTTTCGTCTCTTCAATATTTTTCTGTCCTTATCATAAGTAAGCTTAGGTACAAGAGTCACAAATGAACTAGGAATATTTGTCCGCAGTTGCCTTCCCATCAGTATTGTAGCAGGTGATGTACCTTACCTCTGGGTGTATTTCTCTGGTTCAGGAGGGCAAGCAAAGGATCCTCATTAGCATCATCAGCTTTTGTAAAAAATTTTTTTACTGTTTTTACAGCACTTTCAGCCAGTCCATTTGATTTTGGATAGTGTGGACTAGACTTTATATGCACAAAACCCCAATCTTTTTCAAATGATTTGAATAATGCAGAATCAAAGCACAGCCCTCCATCAGAATATAGTAACAATGGAATTCCATGTCTTGCAAAAATAGCCTTCAATTGGTTAATCACTGTTACACTTCTCAAATCTCTTAAGCTGGCTACTTCAATGTAATTCGATAGAGCATCAACTACAACTAAATATTGTTTCTGTTTAAACTCAAAAATATCACATCCAACCTCTTGCCATGGAAGCATAGGGACTTTTTTATACTTTAAAACCATTTTTTGATTGTTGTCCTGATATTTTTGACACACATTACAACTTTGTACAAATTTCTTGATATCCTGTACAATACCAGGCCAATACATTGTTAATTCAGCCCTGCTCACCATTCTAGAGATGCCAGGATGACCAGTATGTAAACTTTTTAGCATGTCCTGTCTTAATATTCTTGGTATTATGATCCTATCACCCTTAAATAACAAATCTTTTATTATGACAATCTCATGTTGAAATTGGTAGTATGATTTTAAGTCATCTTCAACATCTTTATAAAATTTTGGCCAGCAAGCAGCTTTAAGTTTACTCATAACCCTGTCTTTACCTGCTGCTTTTGAAAGTCTATCCCAACATTCAGGTGTAACTGGTAAATTTTGCAGTAATAAATAGATTTGCAATTCTATGTCATCCTCAAAATTGGTCTCATGATCACAGCCACTCATTGAAAAATCTCTTGATAGGGTATCAGCAATATATAAATATTTTCCTGGGGTATACACAATGTTCAGACAAAAGGGCTGCAATCGCATCATCATTTTCTGTAATCTCGCTGGTACCTTACATAATGGCTTATTCATAACTCCAATAATGGGCTTATGATCAGTTTCTACCTTGATTGAATTTCTCCCAATCAAATACTGCTTAAATTTTTCTACCCCAAAACATATGGCCAACATTTCCTTTTCTATTTGGGAGTATCTCACCTGTACGTCAGTTAATGCTTTTGAAGCATAAGCGATTGGACATCCTTCCTGAAGCAATACGGCACCCAATCCAACAGAACTAGCATCCACACTAAGTGTTAATTCTTTTTCTGGCTGATAAAATACTAATACTGGTGCATTAGTTATAAATTTTTTCAGCTGCTCAAAACACCTGTCATGATTATTCTCCCATCTATAATCAACCTCAACTTTCAAAAGATTCCTTAACGGTTCTGTGATGTCAGCATATCCAGGAATAAATTTAGATAAATAATTAAACATTCCTAGAACTCTTTGTAAGGCTTTTTTATCTTTTGGATGTGCTAATTCAGTTACTGCCTTGACCTTCTCTTTATCAATGCTTACTCCATTTTTGCTAATAACATGCCCCAAGAAAGTAACTTCATTTACAAAAAACTGACACTTTTGTGGATTAAATTTAATTTGATTCTCTTTAGCTCTAATCAATACTTTACATAAAATCTTTTGCAACTCTTCCTCTGACTCAGCCCAGCAAAGCACATCATCTTGAAAAGTAGCAACCTGTTCAATGTCCTCAAATGTATCGTAAACCACTTTGTGAAATATTTCAGGTGCCGGTGAAATTCCAAATGGTAAGCGTAAGAATCTATATCTTCCCCAAGCTGTTTGAAAGGTACACAACCTCGAACTATTATCATCTAGAGGGCACATCCAAAATGCTGACTGAGCATCTAATTTACAATAGACCTTAGCACCCGCGAGACGTGCTGTAATATCCTCAATTCTAGGAAAAGGAAAATGTGCTCTCTTCAAAACTTTGTTTAACGGTCTAGGATCTAAACATATACGGAGCGAGCCATTTTTCTTTTGTACTACAACCATCTGACTAACCCAGTCCGTAGGTTCAGTCACTGGAGCAATGATGCCTTTTTTTACTAAATTATCCAACTCTTGTTTAACTTTAGTCATTAAACTATAAGGCAATCTCCTGGCTGGGGAAACAACAGGCCTTACATCTTTATTTATTTCTAATTTTATCTTAAAGGGTAAACAGCCTATATTCCCATCAAACAAATCCTTGTAACTCTCCGGGATAACAGATTCCAAACTTTTATTGACTTGGTCAACTCTCTTGATGAGTCCAAGCAGTTCAGAACTTTCCAAACCCAATAAATTATAACAATCTGAACTTATAATATAAAATTCAATAGGATAAACTTTTGATTTGTACTGACAATTAAGTACACATTTACCAATAACAGGCACTTTTCCATTATTAAAAGAAGTGATCTTAACATTAGTATTTTTTATATCTTTTGATCTAAGGCCTAATTTCAAAAACTGTTTTTCACTTAGTACATTGCATTGTGCACCAGAGTCAACCTTAAAGCTAACAAGTAATGTATTTATTTTTAGACTAACACAATACCAAGAAAACTTTGTATGCTTTTCTAATGATAATATTGCTACATTATAGCCTGTATCATCATCACTATCCTCTTGTAAGATATTAATTTTTTTAGTTTTACATTTTTTTGCAAAATGATTTTTTTTCTTACAAATAGCACATGTTTTTCCATAAGCCGGGCACCTTCCATAGTCGTGTTTATATCCACAATATTGACACTCTTTATTTTCTGTTTTCCTCTTTACCAAATCTATATCTATTTCCTTCTTAATATTAGGTTCCCAAGCTTTTTCTATTTGAATTACTTGCTTATCAACAACAGCATGATTTCTGCAAATATCTAACGATTTTTCCAAGGTGAGGTCCGTCACTCCAAGAAGCTGTCTCTGTAGCCCAGGGTTATTAATGCCACAAATGAATAGATCTCTCACTAGCTCATCTTGTATTTTACCAAAACTACAAGACTGGCTCATCCTCTTCAGTACCGTCACATATTGTTCAAACGATTCTTCAGCCTGCTGTTTCCTTGTGAAGGCTCAGCTTTAGAATCACTACCGTCGGAATCACACTCACACTCCTTTTTTACAGTTAGATCACTTTATAACTAGGCTTATTATAAAATTTTACACTCCGGAAATTTATAGTTTATGAGATAATCACAAGTTTATTTTTATTAATTAAATTTTAAAAATCGTATTTAAATTAGTAAATTTGACAATACAAATGTAAGATCAAGCTATTCTGAACGTATAGCACAGAGTACGTAATGTATAGACAAGAGAATTTCACTCATAGAGCCTAATTATCTTAAAGTTTCTGAACGTTTTTTTTGAACTTTTACAAAATTTTCGTATATTATTGCATATTATTATTAATAATTAATACATTTTGTTATTAAAATACAAGCCTTTAGTTATATATATAATTTAATTTAAAATTTCGTATTTTTTTTCTTAACTTGTTTTTATTGGTTTTTGATCGATCAATGTTTTGTTTGTTTATTCTGTTCCGAGTTTTTCGTGTCTGGGTTATTTTCTTTGTTCCGTTTGTTATTTCTTGGTATTGTTCGTTGTTATTGTTCATTGTTATTGTTAGTTTTAGTTTGTTTTACTGTACTTTTGTTTTTAACTATGTTGGATTTTATGACGAATGCCGATTGCTCGGATGAAGCAGCTGCAGTTGTGGCTGCGCAAACAACGCTGACATCGTACTGTATTGATACAATTGGTTAGGTTAGGTTTGTATTGTGAACTCCTCCTGGTACCCCTCTGCTTCTCAGAGGGGACTGTGGAGGAGCGACGGCTGGAGAGCCGTTAAAAACTCCTGGATGTGGCATGTGCGCGGCGCACCCAGTACCGGGCTGGGGCCGATGAGGGCTCAGTTTGAGCCCCAAGGGCCCAGTTCCGGACAGCGGCTGGCGGGATCGGTTGTTTCATACCGGTCCCGGCAGGCGTACCGCAAACCTGACGGGTGAGAGTAATAAGATGGACGCAAAATCTAAAAAGTTATTACCCCAGGAGGGTACCCTAACGGGAGAATCCCTCCCCGAGCATAGCTCGGGCTGCCCCACCGTGTCTGGGGGGGGCAAAGTTTTGCGAGATTCGGAACTAATATTAACGACTACGGCGAACACACGGACAAATGATATCCCTACAACGACGACCCTGGCTACTTCAAATCGGACTACTGATATTCCTGTTGTGGTTATTGAGAGGGACCCGGCGCTTGACCGATTTTCGGTCAATCACTGGGCTGGTGGCTCCGGTAGCACTGGGATTGACAGTCGGAAGCGGTCACATCTTGTTGATGGACCTGATGGGGAAGTGATGCGGGCTACTCCAAGCAAAGTGACCACTGCGCGCAGGGGTAAAGCCCAGGACCTGGGCTCCTCTGCAGGAGTAACACGTGCGACAGCCGTTGGGGAGACAGGTAGATCAACGGACTGTCCCATAGTCGAACCGCCCTCCTGTAAAGAGGCATGTGACGAGGCAGACGTGGGGGTGCTCGAGGGCATTGAGTTCCTTGATCCTGCAAGGCTCAGGGCGCTTGCCAAGGAGAAGGTGGACGGGATTCTTGAGGTTGCCAAAAAATCTGGTAACCTCAAGGGTACGTTCGTCAAATCTCTAAAGGAGGCGGCCTGGACCTTGCAGGAGGTGGTAGCAACTGCCCTCACGCGCACGGTGGCCAGTGAGACCCTCATCCTCCGACGCGAGACGAGGAAGCTGCGTCAGGAGGTCGCGGACCTCAGGGCGGAGCTCACCTCGTTACGGAGTCGAGGTGAGGTTCCACCTGCGCCACCGTTGCCGCAAGCGCCGGAATCGCACGTGCAGGAATCACTGCCGAAAGCGTTGGTGGAGGCGATTGGAGTCCACATGGAGAGGATGGAGCGGACCCTCCGGGTCTCTTTGGGGGAGGTCGTGACCGCCCGCATTGAGGCCCTGGATGACCGTCTCCTCCCCTCCAAGGTGGTTCGCCCTCCTCTGGCTGCTGACAGGAGGACGGTTCAAGCTCCTACAGTGCCTAAGCCCAAAAGGCCCAAGTCTGTGAGAGCTAAGCCTGCTGCGCCCACTCCTGCGCCTGTTGAGATCGCGCTGGAGGCTGAGCGTCCTCTGGGGATGGAGTGGGTTCCACTTCCGGGATCGTCCTCGGCCCCAGCTCCGGCCTCTATGCCTGAAACCGAAGGATGGTCAACTGTGACCCGCCGCCGCAAGAAGCGCAAAAAGGCGCCAGCGGCTTCTGCGGTACCGGCTCCTGCCTCTCTTGCGAGAGCGCCTCGGGCCAAACCTAAAAGGAAGCTTCCCTCGACGCCCCGATCGGCTGCAGTGATTGTTACACTGCGGCCTGAGGCGGTGGAGAGGGGAGTGACCTACAAGGCGGCCCTCATGGGGGTGAGCCGGGACGCGTTAGCGGAACTCGGCATCGTGAACCTGTCGCTTCGCCCCGCGGCCACGGGATCTAGAATCATAGAGATTCCCGGCGCCCGTGGTCCGGAGCAAGCTAACGGGTTGGCTGAAAAGCTGAAAGAGGCGCTGGCGGACGTAGCCACTGTTGCCATCCCGGTAAAGAGGGCAAACGTCCGGGTCATTGGGCTCGACGAGACCGTGTCGGTGGCAGATGTCGTCACGGTGGCGGCGGCCAGGGGTGGCTGTGAGCCAGCCCTTATTAGGGCGGGCGAAATACGCCCCTATGGGAGAGGCAGTGGAGCCATCCACCTGTCGCTCCCGGCCGTTGCCGCCAAGGCGTTGTTGGAAGCAGGGCGACTCCTCGTTGGCTGGAGTGCGGCTCGCGTCCGCTTATTGGAGGACGGACCGCTAAGGTGCTTCAGGTGCCTCGACGTGGGCCACACTCGGCCCGTTTGCCAGTCGGCAGTTGATCGGGGAGCGCTCTGCTTCCGGTGCGGGCAGCATGGCCACAAGGCACTACAGTGCACAGCTGTAAAGCTGTACTGTGCCTTGTGCGCTGATGCCGGAAGGCCATCGGAACATCACATGGGGGGCGCCAACTGTAGGCCGCCTCCCAAGAAAGGGAAGGCACCACCAGCGCCTCCTACACCTTCTTAGGTGTCATGCGTAGACGTTGGGTGGTACAAGGGGGCGATCTCTGCCTCTTTCTTCCGCTCTAGCTGGACCAAGGGGAGATGGGTCGGGGGGCCCGTCTTCCCATTGCACTGGTTCAGCCGTCTGGGAGACAGTTGGGGTTGTACCAGACTGTCTCTCTTTAGCGCCGGAGGCCCGATTGGGGCCGGCCGCCGGGGCGACGCGGTTGTTGCTACCGCGATCCCGTTTCGCCCCATTTTGGCGGCTGATGGTACACCGTGGAGGTTTAGTGAGTAAGAGTCTCACATAACCACTCGTCCCCCCGGGCGGGTGTGTACCCATGCAGGGTTCCTCCACGTTAAAAAAAAAAAAAAAAAAAAGGTTTGTATTGTGAACAAAACGCACGAGCCGAGCGAGCGAAGCGAGCGGGCCGCGGCAGCGGCCGGCGAGTGCCAGAACACTAATTACCTGTTGGGAATTTATATACAAGTCTCAATAGGTAACATAATTTTGCTTATTGAATGACTTAACCTCAAAATTTTCAAATATGATTTCTCGAAAACTACTTGTTTCCGCACTTTTTCTTTCACTGTGGAGTTCCCTTTCACCCTCCCGACCCTCCTCCGTCCTTTAGCGTCATCAAATTTAGCGTAGGTGACCTAATTTTGCTTAATAAATGACATGACCTCAAAATTTAAAAAAAATAATTTCTCGAAAACTATTAATTTCCGGAATTTTTTCTTTATAGGGGGATTATCTCTCACCCTACCCTTCCATATTCAAATTCAGCGGTAGCGATTCCAAAGTCCAACCCTTGTGAATATTTGATACCTTTCGTATGTTACGTTAGTTTTAGGTATAAAATGGCCGTCAAACTTTTTTAACAGGCTACTTATTGTTTCTTCATTTGTACATTGAAATGTTTCATAAATATCTAAACAATAATCACCCCCATGATGTAATAATATGCCAATTTTCTGCTTTTCTTTCGCTTCTGCATAATAAGCATCAATATATGTAAGAAATTGTCTCTTAAACAATCTCCAATTGTTTTGCATATCACCCTCCGTCGACAACGTAGCAAACCCCTTTGCATTCGGCTCCATGATACCTAATTGTTTACCGCTGTCACCATGTTGTATTTATAATGAAAGTTTAACTGTATTTATTAAATTATATTTAAGAAAACTGTTCAGTGTACATAAATCAAAGTTCTTTCAAAAATCTTCCCATAGATAATCTATCATAGATTATCATAGACAAGCATTATAAATTATAACTTACAACAAGGATAAAAATGAGAATAATAAATTGTTAATATTTTTACATAACGTAACAGTAATGTATGTATTAAAACTATGTCATCAAAAGAATAATAAATCTCATTATTATTATAAATATGTTTACTTTATTTATATTCATTTACTAATAGTTTTTCTTTATTTTTAACTGCTTCCTTGCAAAGACCCACGCGTTTGCAATTGTTACGAAAATTATTGTATAGTCTTTTATAGATTTTTTATTACATTGTCGGTAAAATTTATCTTTGTTTAAAAATATCATAAAGGCCAAATTTACATAATTTAAATAAATAAATATGGACACAATTTCAATTATGGCCATTTAATTCCACACAGCAAAGCTTGTTTTTCGGCAACTAAACATTTGATACCCTATGAATCTACAGATAATTAATCACCATACACACAACGTGACAATTTAATGCTCATCACACAAAAGTCAGGTCAGTCATGGGCGGATATCGAATCCTCCGACCTCTCGGCTCAAAGTAAGGCTACAACCACTGCGTAAAATAACCATCTATATAAGTATAATTTATCAATCTATTTTTTTTTTCAAGTATTTATCATAGCACAATTTCATATTTAAATATAAAAACATCCACCTGCTTGTGCGCTGGCAGTGAGATCACACCTAAGTTATATGTAAAAAAGCGTTCAGCGAAGCGTATGGGCCTCTCTCGCGTTTCTCCACACTACATATTTCTGTATGACACACATGTACAGCAGGTGGATTGCTTCACGCTACCCGAACTATGCAATATTATTTATTCTTGATAATCACTACTTTATTAAATTAAAGGTTAACTTTATTGATAATTAAAAATTCGGTAAATATTTATAATTTCTTTTTTATTATTTGAAAATTGTTCTAATTGTTACATAGTAATATTGAAAAATATATGTTAAAACAATTTATAATCTGTACTACGTCAACTTTTTTTAATCTGTGAAGTTTTCTGAGGCTCTTAATAGAAGAGAAGCTAGGGAAGCTTCTACGCTCTCTACATAAAATCCAATTGTTATTCTGATTCTTTTGAAAACAAAAAAGCATTAAGTAAGTATACGACATACGAGTTGTTCTTAATACTCTACTGCCTTCGCATTTGCTCTTATGTTCCGTTTGTGATATTTTGTTTTGTCTCAGTTAAGTCCCCATTCCAAAGATGGGATGTAAAAACAATAGGTAATAAATTATATTGTTTCATTAAACTGAATCCCAATATAATTCCATACCAGTTTATTAACTTAAAATCCTTTTTCACTTGATCAGTTACTGTCGTTTATTTTTATTTTATTATATTATGAGTGTATTATACTAATATAATAAAGCTGAACAGTTTTTTTTGTTTGATTGTTTGTGTGTTTAATAACACGCTAATCTTTGGAACTACCAGTCAGATTCGAAAAAATATTTTTGTATATGATACGTGAGTACATGCTTAATGTGCTTATATGCTCAAGAAATTTTGGATGGTCGCCAGTATTGTTTCAATAAATGAAAATCAACCACTGACGCTGGTGCAACGCTGTTAAGTCATATATTTAGGGCCTGGGAGGAGTCGCAGGATGCAATCGGTGTATTTTGTGATCTCTCAAAGGCCTTTGATAGCGTTGACCACAGTACGCTTATACTTAAGATGAAACTCTATGGTGTGTGTGGAACTGCTCATGACCTGCTAAGCTCGTATTTAATAGGCCGCTGTCAGAAAATAAGTTTGAATGGGGAAACCTTTTCGGGATCATTAACCAGAATCGGCGTTCTTCAGGGATCGATTTAGAGACCGTTTTTGTTTCTCGTATATATAAACGATGTACCGCTAGTAGTTGAGAACACTGCTGATATGGTTCTTTTTGCAGGTGACAATTCAATTATATTCAAAGTGAAAAAAATAGATTCAGAGGTTAGGCAATCAAATAATACTTTAGTTAAAATTTCAGAATGGTTTGCTCTAAATAATTTACTACTAAATGCAATCAAAACCAAACGTATGAGATTTGCCTTGCCCAATGTTCGGTGTGTTGGTAGCCATATCAAGATTAAGGGAATTTAGTAGGCTTAATTGTATACTGTCTTCTTGGGTATTACGCCTGATTCAAAATTACAGTGGGGTCCGCATATTAAAACTATGGCGGGAAGATTAAGTTGTGCAACATTCGCAGTACGTAAGATTCGCCAGTTAACAGATATTGGCACTGCTAAATGCTAGTCTACTTCGCTTACTTCCATAGCATAATGTATTACGGTATTTTGCTATGGGGTTCAGCAGCTGAGGTAGACACCATATGCATATTACAAAAGCGGGCAGTTCGAGCGATAAATAACATGAGACCTCGCGAATCGCTGAGGAACAGGTTCCAAGAGTTTAATATCTTGACGTTGCCCTCCCAATATATTCTTGATAGTTTGATGAATATTCGTAAAAACTTTGATAAGCTTGATTTTGTCAAAGACCAGCATAGTTTTAATACTAGAAATAGACATAAATTAGTCGTACCGTGTTTTAGACTTAGTAAGACTCATAAAAGTTTTATAAGTAATAGTGTTAGGTTCTATAATAAGATCCCGATGCACATTACTGAATTCCCGGACATTAACTTCAAGCACCATGTCAAGCAGGTTTTACTGTCAAAAGGTTATTATAGGCTGGATCATTATGTGAATGATAGTAATGTCTGGAATTGAATCTCTCTCTGTTCATCCACTAAATAATTAAATAAAGATAAGCCCGATCGAGTTTCTTGCCGGTTCTTCTCGATGACTGGGATGTTTTCCGAACCAGTGGTAGTGTTTGACCTTCATAAGTGCCTTCTTAGGGCCTAAATTTAATAAAGTTATTTTTGATTTGATATTTTGGGAAATGGAACAACGATAGGGCTGGCTACACGGATCCGTTGCCGGTGGCGTCGTGGAAAGTTTGTCGAATAATTTTAACACGTGTGAAACCGTGGGCCACAGCTACTTTAAAAAATAATTATTCTAAACGGCTAACCTCATAAAATTGTTTAATAATTATGGAATGGTGAAACATAAAGAATGTGTAACGAATGGTTTTCGAACACAATAATCCACAACCAGTTTATTTATAATAAAAATAAGCTCACTGTGATTATCTATTTAGAATATTACATTTATGACTAAGGAACGGTGATCGTGCAATTTGTAGATATGCAGATTAATCACGACACAAACAATGAAAATATGCTATATGTAAATATCGCGTTCATTGTTCCAGATATAGGTAGGTTTCACTTTCACATACGTTTAATTACAACTTGTTGAGTCACAGGGACTGAGAAATCGCGTAATACAGTACCTCTGGTCACGATTAACATTAACATTACATTTTACTTCACATAATAAGCGGAAATAATTGAAAAAAACGTAATACATACCTATACCAATGTTATAAAGTTCAAGAGTTTCTTTGTTTGTTTGTACGAGCTAACCTCTGGAACTACCGGTCAGATTAAAAATATATTTTTGCATTTGTAACGTATTTAAGGAGCGTAGCAGTAACCATGAACATCAACAAATTTGTCGAGCTATAGACAAGTATGATGAGACTGAGACAACTAACTACAGGCTATAAGGATGCATTAGCGGCGGCGCGCGGCTCAGTGTAGAGTTGTTCAAACAAATTTAACACGGGTGAATCCGTGAGACACAGCTAGTTTTATATATGAATTTACTCTTTCAAACAGTGTACTGATTTTTGTACAATATATAATGTTACATTCATCATACAGTTATATGCTATATTGTCACTATATTTAATGTTAAGGCCACTGGATACCCTTTCTTTAATTCTGCCTAACTTTTTACTATTTTTCTAATCTTTTAAACTATAACAATAAGGTGACTCCCTTGTTAGAACTACCACGAGAATTTTATGGCAACTGAAAATGTAGGTTTCTAGTTATTATTTATTTATAATTCACTTAATATGTGCACAATAATTAAAAAAATACCAAAAATTCCACGAATATTACAAAATATACAGTCAAATAACGTAAGTTTATGAATTTAGAAACCACCACATAACAGTTTAAGATCCCGGCAAAAAGTCCTATACCTAGGTACTGTTGCTTGTATATCTTAATATTATTTCTTTGTTATATCTATTAAGTTAAATGAATTCATTTTATTTCTGTAACAAATATCTACACAGTCTGTTTGTTTGAAAATTATTTCACAAACAGATTAAGATCCCGACAAAAAGTCCCATACCTAGGTACTGTTGCTTGTATATCTTAATATTATTTCTTTGTTATATTTATAAAGTTAATTGAATTCATTTTATTTCTGTAACAAATATCTACAGTCTGTTTGTTAGAAAATTATTTCACAAACAGATTAAGATCCCGGCAAAAAGTCCCATACCTAGGTACTGTTGCTTGTATATCTTAATATTATTTCTTTGTTATATTTATAAAGTGAATTGAATTCATTTTATTTCTGTAACAAATATCTACACAGTCTGTTTGTTAGAAAATTATTTCACAAACAGATTAAGATCCCGGCAAAAAGTCCCATACCTAGGTACTGTTGCTTGTATATCTTAATATTATTTCTTTGATATATTTATAAAGTTAATTGAATTCATTTTATTTCTGTAACAAATATCTACACAGTCTGTTTGTTAGAAAATTATTTCACAAACAGATTAAGATCCCGGCAAAAAGTCCCATACCTAGGTACTGTTGCTTGTATATCTTAATATTATTTCTTTGTTATATTTATAAAGTTAATTGAATTCATTTTATTTCTGTAACAAATATCTACACAGTCTGTTTGTTAGAAAATTATTTCACAAACAGATTAAGATCCCGGCAAAAAGTCCCATACCTAGGTACTGTTGCTTGTATATCTTAATATTATTTCTTTGTTATATTTATAAAGTTAATTGAATTCATTTTATTTCTGTAACAAATATTTACACAGTCTGTTTGTTAGAAAATTATTTCACAAACAGATTTTCTTTAAGTGTTTATATTATAGGCAATGTATGAAATAAAGAGAACATATCTCTTCTTTGGTAGATAAAGAGTCTTATATGATGGATGACCTTTATAATTGTTACGCTTATTCGTGCTGACGACCTAACAAACGCCTTCTAGAAAAGAAGGTAGAGGTCACATAACCCGTAATGGAATCACAAAGCGTTTTCGTAAGTACAATAAAAGTTTAAATACCGTTTAACAATCAACAAGTGAGTGTAACCCACTTCACTGTGTGAACTCCGTAGTCCCTTGCAAGCCCCTTTAACTCTTTACTACACGGAGCGAACATACCCTCTACAAAAATAATTACTCGTTAATCGAACTTGTCCTGATTTCTTTTTATTTGTGTTGTTTTGACGCATAGAATTTTAGAAGTAAAAGCAAATTTTAAACTTTTCTTATTGATTATATTGACTACACTACTTATGGGTTGGGTCGGTAATAAATTATTATTTAAAAAATATATCTATGATATAAAAATGAAATATTTACAAAATGTATTTCCCTGCATTCACCGCAATGTAGGTATTTTATTCCGATACTGAGAAAAATAATATAAACGACAATTATCCATAATAACGGCTATTGCGTAATGGTGAATTCTATTTCTGTAAAATTTTGATAAGAATATTACTTCCATGTATATTTATTGACAGAATTTATCAGTGAACCCTGAATCCAATCTTCGTTCTCTAGTTGATGTTGATGATCCAGTTGATCTTTGCGTAGAGAATGATTCCACCATGGCGTCCATCTTCTTACATGTAGTTTTCAGTTAACCAAACCAGAAGTGCTTCCGTTACCATTTCGTTATCAAGGGTGTGGTTAGCTAGCAACAAGGATTGATACACAAGGCGTAACTTAATTGCCATGTGATGTAAGTTTAAATAAAGATAATCTGCAGTTATACGGCTACTACAGCGACGCCATCTGTTACTAAGTTAATAAATAAATAAACTAGGTAACCCGTGGGAATATTTCGCACATTATTAAACAATATAACTAACAGCTGTTATGTTAGTTAAAAAGATTATTAATAAATGGCGCCCACTATATATTAGTTGTAGTTGTAGTATAGTTAGTGTAGTTGTTGTTGTTAGTAGTTGTAGTTAGTGTTGTTGTAAGTTATAGTTAGTGTTGTTGTAGTATATTTCTTTCTAGAATGCCATCGAAAGTCTTTATTTGTAACGAAAAAAATAATTTTAATCTATTTATCTATTTTTCATCAATAGCGGAGAAGATAAGCTTTAAAATGATGATTCACGAATGAATGAATGATACGATTCAAAGATATAGTTTAACCACAAAAAAAAACACCTTTGAGAAATAGAATACAGAGATTAATTTTAATTGCACCTTTATTATTTAACATACCCAACAACACAAATAGTTGACTAGCTAGGATCTGTCGTTTTAAATCTCACATCGCCCATACTAGAGAACTCGTACATATAAATTTCGTGTAAACTTAACAAACGCTTGAATTTCGTCTACTACAGACATATAGGCAATTAAGGTTGATATGTAAGCAATGACAGTGGTTACTATCTACACAACGATCTAAGCCATTTGTCTTTCCCTAGACTAGGTGGACGTTAATCAATTAGTAAAGCAAACAACCAGACTCGAATATCTCATTCCTCTTGAGGTTGATGCCTCCAAATTTAATTATCAAACCTTGACCACGGGAGTTATAAAACCTGCCAGTATAATATATAATACAAATGTATTTATTTTTTTATTCATGATTTCTATTATGAATTTGGTATACTTAATGTACATCGAATGATATTCATGTAATAAATACGTATATCACACGAAAACTATGAAATCGGTAGTCATTCATAAATACGATGTCTCATTTTTTTATTAGCCTGTGGTATGATTTATTATTATTTTACAATTATAATTATGAGAGTGGATCGTAGCACTGTGGTTTGGGAGCGCTTCGCATACGTCCAGCTCGCACGTAGGCTCGCGGTCTCTCTGGCTGCTGTCGGGCGGCGCCAGCGCTGGCGAGCGTCCGAGGTACCACTCACCACACCTCCCCGCGTCCTTCATCGGCGATGAGATCCATAGCGACGCGCCGACAGACGGCTAGTATAATCAATAATAATACGCCGCCACACCACCCCCTTCGAGTTTGGAAGACCTGCTGAAAAACATATAGGAAACTTAATTATTTGACCAGATCTAGTTGTTTTTTGTGGTTGTTGATCATTTTTTTGTTTCTAGGTGAAGAATACTGTGTGCTGTTTGATTCAATGTAAGCAGGTTTCACTCGATCTATTGAAACTGTCACTGGTCCTCCGTTTAATTCAACAGTGATGGTCTTGTCGGTTCTGTTGAAGACGCGGTAAGGTCTTGAGTAAGGTGGCTCTAAAACTGCACGCAGTCCGTCTTTGGGTAAAAAAACGTCTGTGTGGTGCTTAAATCTTTATGTATAAAGGTAGAGGAAGTAGCATGTTGAGATGCGGCTTGTGGTCTTAAGCGTTTTATGTAAGCCTTGAGATGTGAGACAAAGTCTTTTTGTTGCAGTACGTGTTTGTTGTTATTTGAACTAAAGAATTCACCAGGGATGCGCAAGGTCTCCCCATATACTATCTCTGCTACAGAGCACTTTGTCCTCTTTCCAAACTGCTCTAATGCCGACTAGAACTACGGGAAAAATGTCCGACCATCTCTACTCATGTGCCGTAATCGCTGCTTTCAGGGTGCGGTGAAATCTCTCTACCATTCCATTAGCTTCAGGATGATACGCGGTTGTGTGGCGTAGGCGGATTCCACAGAGATATGAAAGTGCTTTGAAAAGGTTAGAAGTAAACTGACGTCTCTGATCTGTAGTGAGTGTTTCAGGGCAACCAAATCGCGCAATCCAAGTTTCATAAAAAACTTTCGCAACTGTCTCGGCTGAAATGTCGCGCAATGGTTGAGCCTCTGGCCAGCGTGAGTAGGTACTCACGCTGATAGACAGGTGTCTATCGCTGTCAAACAGTACCTAAATTCGTGTGATGGTTGAAGTGGACCAATCAAGTCAATGTGTACTTGACTGAATTGTGACTTTAGTAGAATGTAGTTGCCAATAGGTGACGAAGTATGCCTGTGAATCTTCGTTTACTGGCATGATTCGCATGTTTTAATCCTCAGCGGCAATCTTGGCGAACTGAGGGCCAAACAAATCTCTCGGTCACCATTTTCCTCGTAGCCTTTGCTCCAGTATGACTCATCGAGTGAATGGAATCACAATCTGACGACGTAACTCCTTGACAACAAAAGGACGAGGCTTCGGTGAAGGGGTGTCACAAAATATGGTAACATCCATGCCAGGTATAGGTATTTCCTCGAGTTTTAAAGATGAAGATCGATCTGTAAGAATTTCATTGAGTTCTTCATCACTTTCTTGAGCTAGCGCGAGATGTTTCAAGTCTAATGATGGTGATATGGCTTCCATACGAGATAAGGTGTCAGGGGTTATATTATATTTTCCTAATATATGTCTTATGTCGGTCGAAAATTGTGACACAAAATCTAAATGGTTAAACTGCCTCGGTGAACATTTCTGTTTATATTGATGAAAAGCGAAGGTAATGGGCTTATGATCGGTGTAAATAAAATGTCTGCCTTCGATCATAAAGCGAAAGTACTTGATGCTCTCATAAATGGCGAGAACTTCTCGGTCATCGTCGCTATAAGTATAACTGTTGAACCTTGTTTAATTTATTCGAAAAGAAAGCTAAAGGTTGCCATACCTTGTCAACTAGTTTTTGTAACACTGCGCCCAAAGCTAAATTTGATGCATCTGTAACGAGGACAAGCGGCGCGTTTATAACAGGGTGTGCTAAAAGAACACATTCTGCGATGCTAGTTTTACATTTGTTAAAAGCTTCTAGGAGTACAGATGTCTAGGTAATCGGGTGTGAACCTTTGATTTTTGGACCAGACAAAAACTCATGAAGTGCAGCTTGATCAGCAGCAGGGTGTGGAATAAAACGTCTGTAGAAATTTATGACTCCGAGAAATCTACGTAGCCCATTTACAGTCTTCGGAGGTTCGAATTCCTGGATGGTTTTGACTCTGTCATCTAAAGGACGTGTGCCATGCTGAGAAATGTGGAAACTAAGAAAGTCGACCTCATTCTTGCCAAACTCACACTTGCTTTCGTTTATCTGAAGTCCATATTCTTGTAGGCGCTTAAAAATTACTCCCAGGACTTCCAGATGTTGGGACCAGCTGGGTGAAAATATCAGTATATCGTCTATATATGAGTAACATCAGTACAGGTCTCTTAGCACTTCACACAAAAAATTTAAATGTTTAGGCTGCATTCTTTAATTCAAATGACATATATGCACGGGAATTCTTACAGGTCATATTATGTAGTGATGACCGTTTTGGAAATATCAGCTGGAAAAACTGGAATCTGCGTAAAAGCCTTAACCAGATTAATCTGTGAAAAGGCAGTACATCCGTCGCGGCGATGCGCGTAGTCTTGAATGTCTGGAATTGGGTACCTATCCGGTATGGACAATGAATTAAGTGCACGGTAATCGCCACAGGTTGTCCACATTTGCAATAACAAAATTCCAGGTGAAGTTACGTCTCAAACCTAGGTCAAAATGTAAAGATAAGGTACCATAAGTATTGATAACGGTTCCATTTGCGGCTGTCAAGGTATAGTCTGCGGGTTCCCGTCGTTGGCGCAAAAATCTACGAGGTAATATGCACAGGTCAGATTCCGTATCTATAAAAATGATGTACCTTAGACTTCTTATCTGTTATAAAGAGGCAACTAGTGACATTATGGCAGCCGTCCGCCGCGTTTACCTACTTCTGTTGGCATTTAAAGAATTGTACTTACATGGTGCGGTGCATTTCTTAGCGTTATCGCCGAAATTGTTGTAATACAGGCAAACACCAGGAATATGATTTCGACTTCGGCTTCGCGGCTTGCGACGATAGGGCGAAAGTCCACGGGCGTTTCAACTCAGTTCGAATCCGAGATGTTATCATATCTTCGATGCTCTTAATGAAACCGTCAAAGTTATTAGTAGGTATATCCGGTACTAGTGCTAGCTATTTGCTGTGAAGGTAGGGGTAGAGTTTCTGCCACCGAGCTCCTCGTGTGAAAGCAACTGGGTAATTTGATGCTCACGAGAAATGTAATTTCTCGTACTTACCTGACAGTATTGGGTTTTTAACAATATTCTTAATTTCCTGGTTATACCTTTGATCCAGCTGTGATATGATATGGTAAAACTTCGTTATGTCCTCTTTGACTCCCGAGATCTGGAACTGGGCTTCGGCTTGAACGAACCAAACTTCAGGATCTTCCGGCAAAAAGGGAAATAGTCGAACAGCAACGCGGTCAACAGATTAATGTTGTCTCCGGGATTCTCGTTATCCACTTTCTTCACTGTAGCCATTTTTCTATGTTGACTTTTAGAGGGCGCGGTACTTTACGGGTCTTCAAATATATACCACATTATTTTACAATTATAATTATGATAGTCGATCGTAGCACTCTGGTTCGGGAGTGTTTCGTATACGTCCAGCTCGCACGTAGGCTCGCGGTCTCTCTGACCGCCTTCGGGCGCCGCCGGCGCTGGCGAGCGTCCGAGGTACCTCTCACCGCACTTCCCCGCGTCCTTCCTCGCCTCCTCCACAATCGCGACGCGGTGACAGACGGCTAGTATTATCAATAATAATGCGCCGCCACAAGCCCAATAAAAACGTTTTGGCTACCATCTAAACATCGATTACTCTAGACACTCTTTTCTTCTTTATTTTACCACTAATATTTATATTACAAAGCTCACGAATTTTTTTAACGCGCTAATGTCTGGTACTACCACCAGTCAGATTTAATTGTTTTTTTTTTGCATTTCATAGCCAATTTTTTGAGGAAGGTTATAATGGGCTATATAACTTCACACTATGATGGTAAGGAGCTGAGTAGTAACCATGAACGTCAAGCAATCTAGCAAACTGTAGGAAAGTGTGAAGGAAGTGAGAATAACAAGATACTTCTCTATCTTGATAAGTATATATGAGTTATATATAAACCTATATTTTAATTTTAGATATAGAACGTTCAGCCTAACACGAAGACATGTATGATAGTTAAGGTTCAAGAACGCCTACTGATAAAATCCAGTAGTAACATAAATAACTAAATAAATATATCAATGTTTAAATATCTGAACGTTTTCTCTATTTTTTTTTATTTATATTAATATATATTATACTAGCTATGCCCGCAGCTCCACTGACGTGGATTGAAGAATGCCGTCGCTCGAGTGCACGCACGAATCGTGCTGCCTCCACTCAAAAAACGGAAGATTAAAATACTTATTGTGGGTGATCTTTAGAAGATAGATATGCTATCGCTGATTTTTTGTAGGTCTTTTTAAGTACTAAAATTATGTAGTGACAGTTAACTGCGATCAGTAAGTTATAAGCATGTAAAATGAAAAAAATTACGTACCTCATTTTAATTTACGAATTAATATTTAGAGTAAACAGCTCCTCGAACTTACCTGTAACAATGTTCAAATATTATAATTTGTATCGTGCATATTATATATATATATTATTGTTCTAGTTTTATATACCTATTGAATTAATTTTGTTAAAAATATGTGAATCCAAAACTAACACATTTAAAGTAATAGTAAATGTTAATTACGAAAGTGTATATTCAATAATATCAAAGGAAGAGATACGAACATAAAAATTCTTTTTTATAAGATTTATTGGTTTCAAGGGCCTTCACAGTTTCACCGAACTTTGTGGCGAGCGCAGAAGACACTCAGCTCAAATGGCGACAAACGCAAAGGTGTCAAATTTGCCGAACCTCAGCTTGGGCCGTCATCGTGCATGCAATTCCTCAAATAGAATCTATCTATGCGATGTTACTACACGTATGTATACATATTACGTAAAATATGCGTATATTTATTTAGTTCAATAGACAATTATTTTAGTCAGTGTAACTACTTTAAAAAAATGTGGATGCGTTTACTCATGGACGCGAGTTAGAATTTATATTGTATAGTTACCTATAGTTATATGGTTATGTGACGACTAATATCGTCTAACTTCAATTGAATAAAACAAGACGTTTAGCAAGCACCTTCATAGCGCAGACTTACGTTAAACGTACGCATCGTAAAAATTAACTTATCTATTCTCGATAATGCGTCAAAAAATGCTTTAAAAAAGAATAAAAATAGTCCCTTACGGAATCTATGTTTTACTGTGTAGGTGTGAAGTGCAGTGTGATGTATGTTGAACTAGAGAATAGTTTATTGTATCACGCGACAAATATTCAGTACTAGCTGTGCCCCACACTTTCACCCGTGTTAAAATTATCGCCGCCGTCAACGCGCGCGCCTGTGTAGCCTTATCGTTGTTCCACGTCCCGTACTTGCCTACAGCTTGACGGATTGCTTGACGTTCGTAGTTACTGCTACGCCCCTTAGAGTCGTAGCGTGAAAATATATAGCCTATTCCTCATGACTCTGGCTATCATATTCAAAAATATTTTTTTGAATACAATTTCATATTTCCAGAGACTGGGCGTTTAAAACATAAATAAAATAAAAATAAAAAAACTTCAGCTATATTATATGAGTATAGATACATTACACGGAGACCATTTTTATACCGCGTACGAGTGTCAACGATGTCGGTCAACTAGAAGGATATCCATTTGCATAAATAGAGGTTCTGGGTCACAGAACACTCAAGTACCGGGTTAGGTTATATACAAAAATAGAGAACGTGTCTATGGACTCAACAATTTCCAGAACAATTATGGTCTATTTTCAGGAAAAGTATAATAGTATATAGAACTTTAACATTGCGTCATAACGATTACGAATTAGCGTCGTGTATGTGTGCGACGATTTTGGAAACAAAAAGTTTATACTATAAGTTTTTAACATGTGGGTTTTACCGAGCTTTGCAAAAACTACCATCTAGGTAAATATTGGAAGTAAACATTATCTAAATATAAAATTTCATTCAAATTGTTTGAGCGGTTTCCGAAAAACCAATAACCTTTATATATACTAAATATTTCCAAGAGTCATGTTCATCTTCAGCAATCGTATTAAATATTTTACACTTAGAATTTACATTTGATGAAAACTTTCAAAAATTATACAATAACGTCATTTGAGAAATATAAAAAAATAGAAATATTTCTGACACAAAATAATCATTATCGCCTACTAATTGGTGCGTACGGGTTTACTTATAGATACATAAATATACACTATCTATCTATATGTATAAAAATGGATTTTTGTATGTATGGACTCCAAAACGGCTGTATCGATTTTGATCAAATTTTCAGACAATCTTCATATTAGCCCAGCACGTGATCCTGTAAAGTTTGATAGCGAACGGATAAAACAAAAATTTTCTGAGCAACAGCAACGCGTGGCCGGGTTTCTTTGCTAGTCACTCATAAATGGTAATGACTTAATTTCAGAGATACGACGAATAATTTTCACAAAGGAGCAGAACAATAACATCAGCAAAACAGATACTCGAAATCTAGATAAATAAATATAAATCTTATTCATTGATAAGCGCATCACTTGAGAACAGTTGGACAGTTTTTTTTAAATGTTTGTAAAATTTAGAATAAAGTTTTTAGAGGAACAAAAGCTTGAAAAATTACCCAGAATTTTTTTGGTGGATATACGAAAAATTTGTTTTTTTGTTCGTTATGGTGGTGTATAGTTTTCATGAAAAAAAAATGGGATAGGTGACGCTGTATTCGAGTTATTGACTATTGGAAAATCAGACCTACGGTTAGCTAGTTAGAAATTAAAATTGCCATTTCAAAACACTTAAATTAACCTAAACTTATTACATAAATATTAACAGCAAATAAGAGAATCGCTCGTATATAAAGCCACAAGAAGCTTTATTTTCTCTAATAAATCTTAATTCATGTTTACTTTAATATATAGAGCTTGTGTACGGAAGAGATACGAAAAGATTTTTTCTTTTCAGAAAAAAAAAAAATTGGGTTTTATTTCTAGTCAAGAGTTACTATAAACTGTAAAGTTATTTTCGTATTACTAACTTGTTTAAAAAAATCCAACATTATAATCTAAGTTCATCCAAATTATATTCAAACTGTAGTCTATATTTTATCGTAAAAAATATTAATAAAAAGTAACTTATAAAAATTACTTAAAAACTGAAAACAGTTACATCCCATTAATTACTTTGAAACGTTAACAATTCTCTGTTATGTCTAATATTTTAATTAAAAGTAATAACTAAGTAGCCGTTCATTTAACAATAAATCCAATAAATACTTCGTAAATTAAATTTAATAAAATCCTTTATAGCAAGCGAGGCGAAATTTAAATAATTTTATAGAAATAAATCTAGTCTCTTGTCTAAGTAATTGATGTATGAGAACACTGGCCTTTTTAAAATCTATAATATCGCATTTTCGTACTAGATATTTAAAATATAAACCAAATATTTCTTCATTTGCTAGAGCTATAAGTTATAAATCTTTACAGCCTGAACTTAAAACCATAAATTTATGATGTATTAAAAATATGCCTATGGCACAAAACATCTCGTACATAACATCTTTATATACATAAACGTTAGTGAGTATGTTAGTGATCGTTTAACTTCTGAACGATTGAGGTCATATTTTTATAGAGACGATGGTTTATAGCTACGCTCTTGATCGGAGGTGGCGCGGCGCTGTAGTCATTATTAACAAATTCAACAATATGTACTATATTTACATATGGACTCGAATTTACAATATATGAATTGTATAAAATCAAAAGTAGTCAAAGTAGGTCTGACATACGGCAATTGAAATTTATTACCTTTTTTAATTTCCCAAATTAACGCTTTCCCGATTTTAGTTTTATACGACTCAAAATTAGGTTGATATAGTGTCAAAAAAGAAATTTACAAAATCAGGATCCGGTAGGTGGCGTCTTCGGTGGCGTGGTCGACTTAATAACCACTAGAAATCGTAAAATAACATGTACCGGCCTAACTGGTTCACTATATAATATTTTATATTCTTGTGAAAATATCGGACAGACAGTATCAGTATAGGGACTAACTGCCCAAAGTTTGCCAGACGTAGGTACTCAGATGTGCTCAGTCGTAGTCTTTGTAAATATATTTACATAGAATTAAAACACTATGCGTATCTGTAATAATTAATTCAAGGTAAATATCAACTTAACATTTAACAAAGGGGTAATCAGTTTCCATTCAAGTTGAGTTTATCTTGTCGTTGTTTCATCCAATTATCGGTTGCTTGAGTAGCGAATTACAATTCCCTACAAACTGTGAGACCAAATTAGAATTTTAAAGTTTCCCCCGGTTTGCAAACTCACCTTTCAGTAAGAAACTTTTGCTATAGTGCTATAAATAATTAAGATATATCCTTGTGATCACAGAATTGTGAAAAAGGCAGATGGTGCCTGAAATAACACGAAAATGTAGTGACAGCATCCGGTATGCTTTAATATTATATAAAAATAACACTGTGTGTTAATTACACACAGTAAAAGTTCTTCCTGAAGACAAAAAAGGAAGAGGGAAAATATTTTCATTGGTAACTGTTATTTGTTACTGATTACAAAGAGAATCAAGAAATATTCATTGATTAGGAAAAAATCAAGAAGCCAGATATAAGTTTAGTTGAAAATTAGTATGTAAGGGTCCTTGAGGCCCTTGATTTCAAGTACAAAATCAGTTTTGATGACGGATTATGGATTCATAATAACACTACTAAAGTGGTAAAAAAATAGTAATAGTTATGCTAACTGTCCTGGCAACATTATTCACACGGTCATAAGTGTGTGTGTGCGTGTTTTGTTACCTGGTTACCAAGGCTCCCACCCACAGCTAAATGCATGTCCCGTTTTTGTTGTTCGTAAGGCTCCATCTGCTTTTTTCTCAAATCTGTGCTTGTAATGTATTAAATATAAACAAATATTTTTTGTTTACATATTTCAAAGCATTACTTGTAGGTATTCTGTATCTCAATGTTAATAAACATGAAAAAACAATTTTTGCAAAATAACAAAAGTGTTATTCGAAGCATAAGTCACGTGTGAACAAGTGAAAATACGAATAGAACCATGGTTCGTTATTAAATTTACTTGGCCTAATTATTACTAGTTATTAAGGTTCTTTTTTCAACAAGTATAAGTACACAAAATTCACAGCTTGAAACTCATTCAGTCAATCTTTCAGTACCTATTTGTTGATAATATTTTAATACATCTTTAAAGACAATTCCTACTCTTTGTGACTATACATTTGACCACACTATTATAACTGTTTGGCATTTGCAGTATGAATATAAACTAACGACAGAACATAATCTATATATATATATATATACATATAATAAAATTGAAATATCCGTTTGTAATGTCAATATAACATATATAACAGCTTTTCACTAAATGCATATAAAAGTATACACGGTACCTATAAAAAAACGAAATCTTAAAATTGTTGTCTGTCTGTCTATTTGTTCCGGGTAATCTCCGAAACGGTTGGACCGATTTTGACGGGACTTTCACTGGCAGATAGCTGATGTTATAAGATATTATTGAGCGACTACTAATTTAAGAAAAATAATTAGGGTTCCACCCGGTTTTACCCGGTTTTTTTTTTATCGTTATAGGTTTTGCGTAGTGGCCACAATCTCACCTGATTTTAAGTGACGATATGGCCCAAGATGATAACACGCTAAACCTAGTGGAACACTGGCTCTCAAATGCAGCTGACGGAACACACCTATTGGTGCTTGGCGACAGATTTTCAACTTGAGGGTGGTAGCTAGCCAGGCGGGCATTACAAAAAAGCCCTACCACCATGCTAATGTGGTGCTATGTGTTTCATTATGATCCGAGAGATCGCGGGTTCGATCCCCATCCATGACTGACTTTTGTGTGATGAGCATAAATGTCAGTTGTGTGTCTGGGTGTTTATAATATATATATATAATGTATAAGTATATCAACTGTTTTGTTACTGTTTAGTTTGTTTAGTTTAGTTACCACACAGACCTCTGGCCGCGTGTGTAATTTGTAATATATTTATTTGTTTATAATAAATTCATTTTGGCTTTTTACATTCCTTCTCCATAACTACACTAAATCCAAACCCAAAATATGCGCGCGCAATATGCTTAAAAAAAGTACAAAATTTATCTTCACATATTAATATATAGCTAGAAACGTGTAGACACAAGTAAATTTTTCAACTCAGTATCCATATCAAAATAAGTAATTGTATTATGCTTAAGTGCGTCTACAATTCATAAAATATTATTACAATTCTTAACTAAATGTAACACATAGAACATAATAACAGTCGTAATAAGACATCGTAACAATATATCCTACAAATCTCTTTGATAATGGCCCTTCAGGGATCATTCAAGAGCATTTATGTGCCACCCTAGAACCTTTTCTCATAATTTGAACCGTTTCGGTAAATTAATGGATTTTAGAACCTCGTAGATAAAGAACTGAACTTTTGAAATAATGTTGCCAAGCTTTTTTAGTATCCAATTTCTCTTTTTTGGTGTTTAATAAACGATTATATTTTCTGAAAAACTATACTATAAGACTATACATTTGTAAATACCTTTAATTAATTTGTAAATATCGATCTACTTGATAAAAATTTTAAGACTTGGAAGACAATGCATAGCTTAAGCCGAAGGGTCCTAGAAACATGAAATTTTGTACAGAAGTACCTTTTGTAACTTATAGAGCACTAAAAAGGGTTTTTGAATATTCATCCCCGGATATCCTCTGATAGAAAGTTAAGACGAGGCTGAGGATGGTACCCGATCGCTCAGTAAAAACTGATTTATTCTTCTTTTGCAGACCACTATGTTATAGGTATAACATAAAACATAACATAAGGTATAAGGTAATACAAACATTAGGTACAGCAAAAACAGACGCGGGTGTTGAGTTCCATTCATTTGTGGTTCGCATAATAGACGAAGATGCAAAGCACTTCGTGCGAATAAATGGAACATCGACTACATAATATTTATGGAGACCCATACAAAGTGGCGTCCGGTACTCCTATGCTGGAATGAAGAGGACAGAATTAGGATACACGGCTAGTTAACATTTATGACCTATTTGTCCAATAAATATTAGTGAAGGCGTCGGTTCTCTGTGGAAAAGGAAAAGGAAAGAGGTACCTTGCCACTCCACGTCTCCCGTTGTATAATAAGGTCACAGGTTAGTACGTTGACTATTTTCAGGCACATGAGTTACAGGTTTTTAACACACAATAAGCACTTTTTCTTTGTAGTTCAGCGCGGGCGCGGTATAATTTTCAAACACTTTATAGCGGAGCGTTTTCGATACAGTTTGATGTACTGGTTTGGCACTGTCGGTTTTGAGTTCTTTCGTGCGACACGGCCACTCGGCGATGCGTTGACAAAGCGCCTTTTTTTAGGAATTAGGAAGGGATAAGAGAATAAGTGAGTAAATGATATATAAATATAAGTAGTATACGGCGTTTACAGTTAGGTTAAAATCTTTCACTTCGAGAAATATATTTATTTCATAGCGCTGTCATGTACAGACTAAACCAAGTTTTAAATCCTACACACATTTCGTTTGGCACCCTAAGCCTATAAGCACTGCCAAATGGAAAGCAGATTTCCAAACAGATACACTATTCAGATTTGGGTTATAATAAAAAAAAGTCCACAATAACTTTTAAAGGTACAAGACCATTTGCAGTAAACTAATATATAAGCTTTCTTTTCCTTTTTTCGAGGATAAGTAGCAAATCGATTTTACAAATAAAAAAAATATTTGGTCGAGGTTTTGCCGTGCCTACATTCTTTTTTGTAGTAAAATAAAAGAAACCCTTGATAAGTCATGAAACAATTCCTCATATTCTTAATGCATGTTCTCTATAATTCAAAGCCTTATATTGAAATACATTTTAACTGCCTTTTGTGACATTCAATTTCCAAATGTCTCATACAATAAAAACTGACAAGACAACTGACAACTAACGAATTGCGTTGCCTGTTCAGCCTTCATAACTTCCCTTACACTTATTTTGTATCCCATTTATCAACGCACGGTTTTTGGTCCCAAACCAAATATGAGTGAAAGCCATATTTCTTTTCTACATAAATAATATTGTTAGCTATCCTACCTTCGCAAGTTATTCACATTATATTGATTCTTATCTGAACCGATCTGCACGAAATATAGTATTTAGTAGTTTACTCTATATTTAAAATGTATATTTCAAAAGATATAATCTATAGTTCAGATCTAGAGGACAATTCAGTAGGTACTGTTCATACATAATTAGCAACCGTCAGCGACGTCGTACGCGTTAATTACAATACACAACGTAATAACAATAATACGGTCTAAAGTAGTCCGTGATAATGTATAGCTTCCTATAAGAGTAAGATTTTTTAGAATCGTATCAGTAGTTTCAGAGATTACCTCGTACAGTGATACGTCCAATGATGTGGCGGCTATTCAGTTTAAATCAATCATCTTATTATTAAACATTATTTATGCTAGGATGTGAGGATACTAGGGTTATGCTACTATGAGGATGACAAATGCGAATTGCATAAAAGTCTCTAAAGTCTAAAATTATAGAGTTAAAAAGTACAAACTTTACTACAAGTAGGTACTCTTTCTAATAGTTACTAGTACTGCTCACGTCTTTTTTTAAATTACAATATTAAAAAAATAGCCCATATTAATCAGGGTCATCTAGCCTCTTATTAGTGAAACAATTTTTAGAAACGTACCGGTAATTCCACTGGTTATCTTTATCGTACAAATAAACTTTACATCTTCATAATAGTAGTAGAGATACAATACAAATAATACGTGTTTATAAATAGTTTAATTCCTAAACATAAAATACTATGATGTGTTACAATCTGTAACGAAGTGTTTTACAGTAAAATCTCAAGGAACGTATGATTTACGAAGTGAATGCGAAAAATCATATAAAATTACCATAGCTGACTATGCATAATAATGCATAGATGTGCATATTTGTAGACGATTACCTTTTTTTGTCGGCATTACTGGTCATCAATTCGTCAAACGATGTATCTTTCAACTTTTAGTGTCATTGTTAGTAGATATTATTATTATTTAGGGTTATTACTTAATAACTATACTGTCAGTTCTCACTGATGTGTATATTTGAAAATGTAAATACTCCACCGTCTTAACTTGTAAAGGGCTCATTCACTGTAAGACACGTGAACACGTTAAAGGCTTAAACAACACAATTAATATTTAAATTGGTTGCGTATATTTAAGTGAAAGATAATAAACGCGCCTAGTTTAACTTGGTATACATATGTGTATAAATGAAGATAAAAAAGTAAAGTTTTTTTTATATCAGTTTTTATGAAAATTTAGTGGGATAAAAGGCAGTATAGAAGCCAGTCCAGTTTTTAAATTAGAAACATGGACATTATTAATATATACACAAAATAAAGAGATACGTATTTTATGGTTTTTAAAATATCCAAAAAAGTGATAAATACAAACCAAAACACTAACACTAAATTTAATACAAATTACCCAAATTATATTAAACAATCTGATGGCCGTCCGCTTCTTGTGGCGTTTTTTTTCGCACCCTATACAAGTTTTGGAATCACAAGGAATATTTAAAAAAAATATTAATAATTAAAATATGTCAAAAACATTTATGATTACTTTATATATTCGAAGTATATAATATAAACGATGTGAGGTTTTACCAATTAACTAATATTATTATTCATTTTACCATTATTATTAATAAATATATTACATAATAATGTAATTATTATTTACGCAATAAAATTAAATATGTATTAACATTATTCAAAAATGTTTAAAATTTTGTTAAAATATCCCGTAAGTTACGAGTATTACTGCTATTGGATGAATGTATTCGAGAGAAATCACCTAGATCGATATCATGACGAAGACTGATATTTGTTCACGATAACGTGACTTACAAGAGGCTTATACTCTAAAGATAGATAAGGCTTGAAAATGGATGACCCCACATATCGAGCATTTTATCACGACAACCTAAACGTAGAGAGTTTATTTGTTATATCACATATCGTTAGCGTCCCATAAGAAGTGACTACGAGCCGCAAGATTGTTTCGAGCTTATCGAAAATAAACCAAGCGCTTGGCGTATACATAAGTATACCCCTTTACCCCCTGGTATAACCTTAGGCCTTCGATATTCCCGGACTGAATAACGATAGTCGAATCAGCCCTTCGAAATATTATAGTAACCGTCGGTAATATGATATGACTAAGGTCGCCAACCATACTTTATCTTTTATATAAAAATAAAGTATGACGAAATACTTTATATCCAATCATTGTTGTGATGCGTAAAACACCCATAAGGGTAATTACTGAGCTATTTATCAATATTTATAAATTATAAGTATAGTAGTATAACCGAAAAAATCTACTAATAATGATGAAGAATTTTTAGGGAAAAATACTGTTGATAAATGGCAATATATAATCATATGATAGCAACCCAATAAAATAAAATTAAAACATATTTCTTATTTACTCTCTGTTCCCGCCACTACAGCTTTTACGGAAAGACTTTTTTTAGTAATGAATCAGAAGTGACGAGAAGATAGAAACATATTATCCAAAAATGTAATAAAAAATGAATTATTTGTTTATTTCAACCTAAACTTCGATAGTAAAACTACATTTGAAAGTTTCAAAGACAACAAACAATTGTTAGCATGTGCTAAAGACAATCAAATTATGTTTTTATCCTCTTAAAAAATTAAGAATTACTTTTTTTCTTTGTAACAATTTAATGCATTATTTTTTCTAAAAATTAATCCTAGATATGACCTATGAAGAAACATTTCGCCGTAAAATCATACAGACAAATCGACCAGGTCGATGTCAATCCGGTGTGCGACGCAGGCGACTGACGCGACTAATGAGTGTAACAATAATTGTATGGAAAAGTATTATTGTTGTTTGTTTCTTTAAGTGACAAAATTTAGTTACTTGTTGCTTATAGCGAACACTTTTTAATTGATAATCCAGAGCAACTGGATACAAACCGTGTCTACGCCTGCGTAGGTTGGTTCATTTCATATTGCTTGTATGAAAACAAAATATTCACAGGCAGCTTGTAGCCGACACAAAATACAAGCCTAAATTTAATACTGAATTTTATATGTTATTCTATTTCTACTACTTTTTATTAAAAAATTGGAGACGCGTCTAGGTAAATATATTCCATGTATTCTAAAATATGTAATCATAATAATGTTATTAGCATCACTATATGTAACGAAGGGTTAATTCCCACAGGATTTCCCTTCACTACCGCATTGCGTCTTGGCGTTGAATTTTAATCTTTATTATGTATCTCAGTTCTTACACCCGTGTCTACTCTGAAACTAACAATCATAAAAAAATACATTCATGTAGACAGATAACATTTTCTAGAAAGATACTTCAACGTAAATATAACAAAGGTAGGCTTATGAACTAAATATTGCATTAATTTTTTCTACTTTATATATCTCACAAGTCTGTAAAACTGAATTTGAAATATATATATAAAAAAAATTTAGATCGAGTAAAATAAATATTATATAAATATATCGAATATGTTTTTTTTTTCATATGAACATATTCCTCTATAAATTAAAATTAAATTATCTTATATTCATAAATATGACGCAATATATTTTAAATATGAAGGAACACATACAAACAAATTATTTCTAGTAAAAACCAACATACTCTGTTTTATTTTCCATATAAGAACGTTCTTATCAATTGCAACTTGTTTTACCAATTATTTTCCTATATAAAAATATATTATAAAAGACAAAACAAGGATATGGGACATGTTCTTTATATCTTACGGTTCAGTTAAAAATAAACTACCGTAGGCACACCCTCATAATTTTCTTTCATCCGAAACCTTGCATAAAATATAAAGGTATACGTTTTATTTGGGCCGTACAAAAAATAGCTATGAATACACGACATTTACTGACAACTGACTGGTGAAATTACTATTAAAACTCTACTATGAAATTTTACAATATCATTCAGTTTTATTTTAACACTCGAAAACTACTTGATATATAAAGATGAAATTAATATCATATACTAAAGTCTATGGCCTTATGCTGCTGTAAAAAAAAAGTTTCTATGATACAGGCCTTCCATACTAAAAGTTTACAAATTACAATCACTGACAGATTATCAAAACCATATTTTTAACTGTTTTACACAACTGTATTCTAACATTGACCAGAATATCGTGAATTAACTGATCATTCTGGAAACGTTTTATGCCAAACCGGTTTAATTACGAAAAAAAGAATTAATCTATTTGAAACTATCTACACCTACACAAGTACTTGCTCTTCTGATAGTTTTAAGTTAAAGATAAATCATTAACTATAAAGGACATAAAATATGTCTAATTTATATCTTGGCTAGAAACTTCGTTTCTGAAACTTAGGATAAACGCCGAAAAGTTTTAGTGAAACGATCTCGGCACTTTCGCGTTACATTCATATGTAAGTCAGCAAAAATGTGAAGAATTTTATACATAATATGATAGTTTTTAAATTTATATTCAATAAGAATTTGTTTTTCGGTTCTTTATTTGCTTACTGTCTTAATTTACTACCCATAATTGCATATCATTGCAATTGATACAATTACACTAATTTATATGAGATTATTTTACATTACAATAAATTTTATATAATAACAACCAAAATGATGCTAGCAAAACATAAATATGTAAATACACATCTACAAAAAATTAGACGACTAACTAAAGAGAATCTAAATACTTTCACTGAACAATTACCTTTAACACCTTATTGAGTAAATACGGCGCAGCGAACTCTGGGCAGACAGTCTCGATTCCAACTTCACTGACTGGAAAGACTAAAATACGGAAGAAAAAGAATGCCTTATTCATAAACTACTCAAAATATTACCCCGTCTTGCATAACCAAACTACACCAAAACGTCATATTACTAATACTACAAGAAAAGAAAAAAAAACCGCCACAAGTTCCTCTTTATTCATAAGAAACAAGAAACCAAGCCGCACCTCTCAGAATGTAACATTCAACGGTTGAATGGAAACTCATTCTATATTTTATGCCAACGCGTGCCGCTTGAATGACACGTATCATGTAAAGAAAACTTAGAAACCACGTGGGTTTCTATTAAAGAGTTAGAATATTTACTTTTTTTACTAACGGTTATTTACGGTGTCACTATTTCAATGTTTTATTATTTTCTTCGTAGTCTGTTAGCCAGTTTTTCAATGCAAGTTTTAAATAATTATTTCACACAATGTATACCCGCACTATATGTATTATAATTGATATTTGTCTTTCAAACAAAGTTTAATATATATTCGATTATAATAATATATATTGCTAGAAGAATTTTTATCTTGTTCGACTGAATCTTCATTTAGCACTTAGATTTAAGTTAATAAAGTTCTGAGAAATATAGAAACAAACTTTAATCTACGCAAATTAAATTAAAATGAAAGCTAAGTATTTTATAAATTTACGAAAAATATGTTACGAGTGTTGTGCGAAAAAAAATGATACACGATATGATCACCTCATCAATACATGGCATGATTTGTCATCGTTCATCTACACATTGGAATAAATTTTATGTTTATGTCGTTTGGAGAAAGTTCCAGAAAGAACGTTCTAAACCACAATACAACTCAACAAAAATACTAATCTGAACACGGCTGAAATTGATCCTAAAAAATTACAATCTGATTTGGTATTTTTTCGCAATAGATTTAACAGACAATGCGAAACTCGTAACTAGCTCAAATAATTGTCATTCACAAAATTAATTTACTGAAAATTTGAGAAGTCTAAATTGCCAAGTTGCTATTAAACACGAGTTTGGTAGTGTTATTTAGATACCTGCCATTGTTAATTTGCCGTTTAAGTACCAATGTGTTAAAGTTTCTATGCTTAATGGTGCACAATATAGCAGGTAAGACCGCACAACGTAGAGAACTAACATCAAAGTTTTCAAATCATGCGGTTCATATTTCGGCCGGGTACTTATATGCGTGGTTTTACGCAATGCAGTGCGCTTCGACCCCCAATGCGTTGCGTTATATCACACAAAGCTGCCAGAATAATACAGGGTAAATACTGGTACAAAATGGGTAAAAAATGATTAAAATTAATTTAATAAAAAATAGCCATAAGCACTTTTCGATAGGCAAGCTATCATAGGTGTGTTTATAGATCAATAAAATTTGATAAAAAATATGTCTCACGTGGTTATCAGATGGGTGAAGGTCGACCTTCACCGTCTCTTAGACCATGAGGTTATCGTTGTTTTTAGTAGCGCGGGCCAGTAAGTGGACGTCTTTTGGTAGAAATGATATGATGGTATTTTTGACTCAGTTCTGTAAATTTTTTTTTATGGTTCTAACATTATCACAAATTACATACATTTCTCAATACATTATTATCACAATACATAAACACACTTGATTTCCTGGAAGGTAACTTACCATTCAACACGGAACTAGTGCGTATTTCCAAAGAAACTACACAACGTAATCGGGAAAGCAACAACAGCAGCAACGCTGTTGTTTTTCAATATTTCAGTTATTCGTTAAGAAGATATAAGAAAGGCAGACAACGTATTTTAAAACAAGACAATTATATAAGATGCTATCAGTATTAAAACAGTTATTGAGAGATTTAGAATACTTTATGCATAACTGGCCGTATTCTAGTGAATAAATAACGGCTTCTAATTCCATATATTTTAATCTTATCTTCTCTGAGAGGAGAATGATATATACATATTTTAAAATTTAGACATCCAAATGAGCGTTTCGATAATATCTAACGCAAAAAAAGTTAATTTTATAATTAATTAAAGATCATAAGAACGTACCAGTAACGTACGCCAGAGAACTGTAATTAAAATCTAGCAAGGATATTTAATTATAGAATGTCAAACACGAAATCATCCCCACTTCACACTATAAGTAAAACTTGAACACAACTTTATTGAACGTAAACTGTTATAGTAATAAAGGAATTGTACGTACCGTCATTAACGTGAAAATTTTATTTTATATTAAAACGTTTGTATACCACAACATATACATAAAAATAAAGAAGAATAGCTATCACCTGGTAGAAGGTACTGGGCTCATAAGGACATATTCAATTAGCAGCTCCCGTTGCCGACTAAAAAAATTGTTATGGATTCAGAAATATTACCATTGCATAGCTACGGTTTTTTTTTTCTTATAATAGCTCGGCACATGGACTGTAATGTACCTGATGGTAAGCACACTACAATCCAAACACAACGACGAATACCAAGAAATCGGAACCTGGACGTTCGATCTCAAAACTAGAAACAGAATCTAGACTACACAAAGAAGAATGGTCAGAAGTTGCCTAAGTATTCGATTAAAGGACAAGATGAGGAATATGGACATTCTTAAAAAAACCTGAGTAAGTAACTGTGAAGTGGGCAAGTCACGTGGCTTCACAGCTCGATACAGCTATAGTCAAAGAAAAGTGGAAGACCTTGGAGGAGGCATTTACCCGAAGGGAGTCCACACAAAGAACATAACTAAATGCATAATATTTTAAATGTAACAATTTGCGTTAGCACTTTCATAATCATATATTTTTTTAAATAAATTCTAATGTTTTTATTATATTATTTGTATTGAATTAATAAAACTTGATTATTATTATTATTTATTATACCATAATATATAAACCAATTTTTTTGGTCGTGAATAAAAATCTAGTATAATTGTGGATAGTCAAAATATTTATACTTGATGTTTTACATCGTACGTCATAAAAGCCTAGATGTAGATGTACAGGAGAATAACCTGGAAAATGTAGTCATAAGATTCGTGCAATTTCATTACTAGGTTTAGGTGAGAAAGGGAAGTAGTATTCAAAACCGTAGTAAAAACATCGTAAAGCTCCAGGAATACGTTCTAACGCCAACGGTTGGTTTCGTTATTTTGCAGACTCATATTTTCTTGTTCTTGCAGCTTTTGTGCAGTGAAATTACGAGTTCCGACACTAAACAATTGGAAATTTTATGTCCGCAATCTTCATTTCTTTCGACTCATATCTTTGTTAATAGCTCTAATGTGGATAATATTACTTATATTAAGTATAAACATCGGTGATATATTTTATGTACAATGATATTACTCCATTTAACCATGTTATAAAATGATTTTGTTATCCGAATAGCATTTGGATAAACTATATCAAAGAGTGATAAACAATAAAAGTAATAATAAGAATTAAAATAATAAAATAACCAGGCATCATCATCACGCGTTGTTGTCCACCTAATTTACGTACCGCAGGCTATGCATAAAAAACGATTCTTTAGTAGTAAAATACAATTTTGAAAATTTAGTTTTAAAGTAAAAAAATCTTATAAATAATTAAACCAATCGACTAATCAATAAGTCGTAGACATCGCTCGTAGCCAATACCTACGACCCAAATTGCTACGTTCAACGTAGCCAACATTCGCTACGAATTCGTAGCCAAATCCAGACTGGTTAATCGCAATTGGCGAAAATAGTCTGGAAGATAAGTAGAAAAACACTACACAGCGATAATATTTAAAATTGTGATTTACATTTAAAAAACTAAGAGGACACTTCTCGAATATATGCGCAAAACATTCCTCTCCATTGCAGTATTTTCTAGAAAAACTAAGTATCATGTGTGCATGATTAGCTTATTTAGTATATTTTAATTAAATTCGTAAATTTCTCATCTCCGTATAGAACAGGTTTTGTTTTATTTATAAATTTATGATGACTTTTCATCAACACAATAATATATTCATTACTAAAACATATATTACTCAAAGTTTCGATATTATAACAGTAATTTCATTAATATCATGGATATTAGCTATATTCAAATTTGATAAACGTAAAAATCTAAGATTGAAATAAAACGTGCACATTATTAAATACAATACTCCTAAAAATAGATTGAAAATTTCCTAAAGGATAAAAACCGTAATATTGTGGTAAGGGTTACCAAAAGCACGTATAATGTCCGCGGGCAACCAAAAATATTTGGAAAACAAATTTTAAGGCAAGTAAGTATAAGCTTTGAAAATCGGGTCGGAAGGAATTTAATTTTAAGGGAGACTGAAATTGCTTTTTAATTATTACCACGCTCGCATTATTGTTATTTTTAATTAATTTAGTAGGATTACGCAGGATTAGTTACATAGTTTAAAAAAATGTGTTTGAATAATAAGTGAAACTACAAGTAATACTTAGTCTTCAGAAGTATAACAAAATCGAATATTTAATTAAAGACCGTAAATAAAAGAATTGAAAATTTCAAACAAAAAAAAACTATCAAAATAATTGCAGTTAGAGTATAAACACTCAGTTTAGGCAACGTACGATGACCTCAGAAAAGCGGCAACAATGCATGCATTTGATGCGACTATGCGGCGCGGAGGCTTTATCAGCGATATGTTGACTCTTGCCTTCTCATTATATCTCCTTTTCATTTACGATACCAGAGACTAATAAAAAAAATTATTAGTCTCTGACGATACTGTACATTTCATAATCATGACAAGTTCATTGACCTAGTCATTCTACAGTGTTCAAATTTGCTTAAAATGAAAACTAGTTTTTGACCTAAATACTGGACCAATTTCGTTCATTTTTAGTATATTTCGATGCAAAATCGATAACAAGGTTTCACGTATTGCCTATATGTCGTTTCTAATGTGTATATTAAATGTTATAATGTATAAGATTTCTATTGATAACTGGTCCGTAGCCTCTCCGTAGCTGATCGTAAACGTGTCTGATATTGGTAGACAACTACTGTATAAAATAAATTATTCTTCACATATTTATATGATTTTGTGCTAAAAGAGCACTGATTCCATTTTAGGTCATCCTAGTTTACCGTTATTATTCCATTTCGTAGACATGCGTACATTAAAAGAGTTGTACAGTAGCATTTCTTAAGCTGAGTTTGCTGGAAAAAAGCAACCTTAGTACTAAACCGTTAGCATATGTAACAATATTTCATACAGTACAATATTTAAGAAGATAATATTAGGTCCTTACATATGAAATTGGCGTTTTGTACGGGAGGTATATAAAGTCATTTTTTTTAAATATATTTAATTAATCAATGTATGCACCGTTGTTATCTATGCACCGTTGTTATCTATGCACTTTTGTCATCTCATAGGTAGTTCATTGATCCCTTTACTAAAAAAAACCATGGGGGCGAGAATCAATAAACTCTTTGAAGGAGGTTTGGATTGCCGCACCGGAGTTGAATTTTTTTCCTTGTAAGTTGTCCAAATTCCGGAAAAAATAGTAATCTATTGGAGCAAGGTCCGGGGAGTACGGTGGATGTCGCAGACATTCCAATTGTAGCTCATCTAACTTAGTGGTTGTTTGTTGTACAGTGTGTCGTCTTGCGTTTTCATGAAGCAGCAGTGGCCTAGAGCGATTGATCAATCTCGGTTGTTTAACAGCTAGTTCTTCCTTCATGGTTTGCAGTTGCTGACAATAGACATCTGCCGTAATCGATTGGCCAGATTTTAGAAAGCTGTAGTGAACGACACCGGCGCTAGTCTACCAAACACTCACAAGTAACTTTTTCTGAGTCTAATTTCGTTTGGGGAAGGATTTGGTTGGGTCTCCAGGGTTCAGCCATTGCGACGAGCACTTCCGATTATCGTACAGTATCCAATTTTCATCACAAGTAATGATTCGATTTAAAATCCCTTCATTATTGTGTCGGTTGAGCAAAGAAACACAGTAGTCGAAGCGTGTTTGGAAGTTCGATTCACTCAATTCATGAGGCACCCATCGTTCAAGTTTTTTTTCTTTCCCGATTTGCTTCAAGTGGATTAATACAGTTTTATCACTTACTCCGAAACCTGCAGCTATCTCTGAAGTGCTTTGTGATGGATCCGCTTCCACAATAGCCTTTAATTCTTCATTTTACACTTTGGTATCCGACCGTCCACTGGTTTGGTTTTGAAGGTCGAAATTTCCAGAACAAAAACGTTGAAACCGAAAACGTACGGTAACGTACGTACCAAAAACGGTAATAAGCGACGCAAAGAAAAAAATAATGAGGAAAAAACAAATGAATGACTGTTTTCAATACTCAAATGTACCAGCTAAATGAATTTATAAATTTGAATTTGGAACTCTTAACCAAAGAGGAGATATTTCAGATCAAAGTGGTCAGGACGTCAAAACGCTAATTTCATATGTAAGGACCTAATAATTGTCCTCCATGAAATCGAAAATAGAAATAAAATCTATGGTTTTAATCTTAACTATAAAAAGATAGCCACATAGTGATTCAAAAATTCGTATAGCTAGGATCAATGACCTACATTAAAAATAAATATTATGTCGCTGAAACGAACATTTATGTCTCCAGCAATAAACTTTATTATTTTTAAAACGAACAAAAATATGTCGCACAAAACTTTGAATTGGCACGAATTCATATAAACTCGTAGTTCCAAATTCCTAGCGCATTTCTTGCAGCTATGTAGTATATTTCAATTATGTGTATAAATACAACTTGAAAGTGTTACCAGATCTTTTTATAAGCATGTTTCTGAACATAAATGAGTAGAAAAATAAAAGATTATATTTAGAAATTAATATATCGTTATTTGTCTACCATATTTCAAACCCGTAATAATCATTCAAATACAATGTATATATGGATAATTAATGAAAATTCTGGAATTAATATTTTATAATTTAATAATACCAAAATTTTGTAATGTATTATTTTAGGTCTAAACTAGAATAGTTAACTGTAGGTCAACATATTTAACTTTAAGTCGCGGAAGTAATATCTGTTAATCAGTTACCTCAAGAATATTGTTCTTGGAACCTTATTTTATGTGCGCGCACTAGCACTCATATCACTTGTGCTAACACTGTCACTATTGCTCTTTTTTTAAACGAACAACAAAAATATAACAATTAAATTTCACACAAAAAACTCGAAGGGTTTTTAAACTTCGACGGGAAATGTTACTCGTTCGAGAAGTAACGACGCTATTACTGATTAAATGCCCCCACCGGCCTACTGTGATTTAAACCCAGTAGATGGCGCTGAAGACTAACAAGGTCATCAGTTTAAAGACCTATGATTGGTGGAAAACAAGCGGAAGTATACCACGCCATCTCACAGATGCTGTGCATCATCACATGTCTATAATATTTGCTTTAGGACTATTGCACAAACTGAATTTTTTAACGTGCTTTTGCATTTTCTTACGATTTTTTTTCAACGAAATATTTTTGTTATTCATATATTTGTGTTATTAATTTATAATAACATATAAAAATATATGGTATAACTATTTAAAAAATATTTTTTATTAAAATTAATTGTATATATTCGCGTAGCTTTGTAACAATTAAGCATTATGCAATAAGCTTTGTTTCTATAATAATTAATCTTAATCTTATAATAATGAATATCACTTTCGATGTATTGTGAGATTTTTAAATTCTATTGAATGCCAGTGCTGATTAGTAAATTTAAGTATAATTTTTTAATATGATATTTACTAAACTAACCCTAAATTTGAACGAATGTGCAATAGCAAATTAATCCCAGCGAAATGTGCACACTGAGCTTATATGCCAGTTGTTTCGCGACCAGAAGCCGCAAGTTGTCTTCCAAGTGGGGTAGATGATTTAGGAGTAGATCAGCTCTAATTATGATTGTCGTTACTCATTTTACCCGTTGCGGTTATGTATACCGCATACGTTTATTTACACAGACAAGTCATATTCTATCTACAATAAACTAGTAGTTGGTTTCTATTTAAACATTGTAAACTATTGTAATATTGTTGATAAATAAAATAAGTTCTAACGGTCTACAGAAAGTCATCATATTCAATACTAGCAACACGCCCGCCCCGGCTTTATAAGAGTAGCAGAGTAATACATATAACCCTATTGGTTTACGCGGCAAGCATCTGAAACGCTCCCAGTCGCCATGATTTTTCCGACATCTTCATAGTCATTATTCAGCCAATTTATACAACACTCTAATGAATTATATACCTAAACCTTCTTCATGAATCACTCCATCTATTGACGAAAGTTAGAGAAGAAGAAGAAGAGAAGTTAATCGCGTCCAGACAGACAGATGCGCCGGGGGCTTAATTTGTAATATGTATAGATTTATAAAGAAAGCTCTTTCAGAAAATTCTGAAATAGATCATTTGAACTCACACAAATCTAGGCACAAATCAACTAAAATTAGGAAATATTTATTCAGTTGTTTTACCAAGATTTCCTGTTTTAATATTAAGTTATTCTTACATTTACAAAAAATATTAAAAGCAACCTCAACGAATAAATCTAACTTTGAAATGTTGTTTGATTCACATATTAGTCTTTACCTATGAAATTGCCGTTTTGTATGAAAAAATTTAAACGATGTTTTTTCATGTATTTTTTATTTGTTTTAATCGAAGTAATCACCCATGCAATCAATGCAAGGCCAGTACTGCAGAACGGCAATTTCATAGGTAAAGACCTATTATCATGTATTCTTTATATGCAAATTACACTAAAAAACTTTCAACTTAGCATTTCATCAAATTTTAGATCATTAAATATTGCCCTCCATTTCTTTAACCCTTATTTGTTGAATTTATTGCCACTAAAAACTTAATAATAAATAAATTACGACCCAAATGCTGGCAACAAGATTACGTGAAATATTATTTTCATTCGAAATTTCGTTCAAATGAAAAACGAAGTCTCATGAGGACGCCTAGGACAAGTTCTAACATTATTAAAACATCACACACTGGTAGATTTATGACAGAAAATGAGCGTATTTGAAAACTATAAAAAAACACATGCGTGACGTCCAGGTCCGTAGTTTGTATTAAGCAAATAACCTTTAGTCTTAAATGCGCAACGTAGCTTGAATCAGATCACACAAGTTTACAAGTTTATAACGGACTTGATCTAAATTTATAATTATTGAGATGATTTGAAACGACGAAAATTTTAATTACAAGAAATTAACGAGTTTAAATATGGAACAGTTTTTCAGTAGTGTAGCTGCCAACAAAACCCATGATGATACCGTTTTCGTTTCAGCAAGAACCAACAAAATTTATGACTGGTCTGGTGATGGCTAGACAAATTGGTCTAGGAGCTTAGGAGCCTGCTATAGAATGTTTTTTTAAGTAACGTGAATAGGGGAGAGGCTTGCCAATACTTGAATAAGTAGCTATATCTAAGCACTAGATAGGGACGCCTTCTCTACCTGAACGTGTTGCTAAACACACTCTGGAAACTGACACACAGCAGAGCACTGCTGTTTTGCTGGACAAACAGTAGATCACTGCTGTTTTGCGACAGATATAACTGTAGCTGTGACACATCCATCACAAAAGACCATGAAAAGATTTAAGTGAATATAACACACCAACATAAAGCAGTCGCAAAAGTTGAATTATGAGTATTAATTTCCTGTACCGAATATGAACACTTATTAAAGCGAAGTTTAAATCTAAAACCATAATCTCACACCAAATATTGCTTCCAGTTTAAATATGTTATGCAAGAAGATAAATCGAGCATTATTAAAGTTATATCTTTGATAACAATAAGAAGTTAATAAAGTTCAAAATTGTGAATTTTCACTCCATCTTGGTAACAAACTTTAATAAAAGATTAAAACAGACGAAAAAAAAATTCTGACGGTAATCTCTTTTCATAAGTTTTGAAATTTAAGGATTCATTCATAACCTTTATAATACGGTACTGAATTAAACATGATTGAGTGGGGACTGAATGCTTTTCAGACTCGCGTTTTAATAAAACTAAAATTGACAACTCACCGTCTCCAGCTTTCAAAAGATTGTTTTATATAAATATAAGTATAGAAAGGACGATAGCCTACTCCAATATTTTTCAATACATGAGTGGCATTAAGATAAAATAAACTATTTTTATATACTTAATTGTTCTACCACTTATACCGGCCCCATAATTACGTAGAACAGAGGCTTTATTTTGTAATAACTAATGAATGAATTTCTTTTTCTCAAATTCAAAAATTAAAAATATACAAATCGGTCTCGATTGTTCTTAACGAGCGTATACATTTTTTTTAACAAAAACGAAATTATTATCCTATATATATTATATTATATATTTTATTGTTTACTTTAATAGCGTATAGATTATACATATTCTATAGTGTTTTATCAGGGGTATCGTATATTCCGTTTATTACCCACATGGGAAGCACACTCCACAACAAGTTCATTAATGTCAATACCAAGTCAATGCCTTGCTAGTTTCAATATATTCTATGTACTTACTGGCGATACTGTCTATTATTCTTGCTTCTATAAATCCGAAAATTTTATTTACAAAAGGCACTTGATACTTTGATTTTAAATCCAAAATGAAAACATAATACGTGTCGTTCATTATATAGCTGATAATAATAATAAAGCTTTATGTAATTCAATACAAAACGATATCAATGAATACATCACTACATCAAATCGCTCAATCAATTAAACAACATTTGAAAATTGATATTAAAAGATTAATAACTTGTATGGACCACTTTTGGCGTAAAAGTCTCCTCCAAGGAATTCTCTGTCCTGTTCTCCATCCATCTTCGGCCCGCCACCGCCGCTATTTCGTCTGCCCATCTCGCACAGGTCCGACCTCTCGTTCTGATGCCACGCGGTCCTGACCATTTTATTACTCTTTGTGTCCATCTGTCGTAGTGTACCTGCACATGCCCTGCCCATTTCCGTTTTCCTTCAAAGAAGAAAGTGAGTGCCTCGGTTACTTTTGTTTTCTTGCGAATGTCTGCATTTCTCACTTTGCCTTTTATTTATAAACCTAGACAACTTCTCTCCGTTATTTTTTGAGTAGTCTAGATTTTGTTTTTAGTTTTGAGATCGAACGTCCAGATTTGGCAGCCGTAGGTGAGGCATGGTATGATTTCAGAGTCCATAACTAACCTCTTGCTAGATAATAGAAAGTGCTATTTGAATATCTCTTTATTTGTCCATATCTTCTTCCAGGTGATCGCTACTCTTCTATCTAGTTCTTCAGAACCCGTTCCTTTCCTAAAAGAGATCTGTTTGCCAGGTAGACGTATTTATATACGAACTCGAGAGAGATATTGTTTACCGAGATGGGTGTCTTATGGTGGTTAGTCATGGCTTTCGTTTTGTCAGGGTTCATTTCTATCCGATTCGTGTGCTAGCATGACATAGTTCGTTAATTATATAGATTATTTCTTTCTAAATGCTTTTCTATATTAATAATAAAGTACAAAAAGTGTATTGAAAAACTTACTTAAAAGTTACTTCGCGTACGTGATATAGTTTTTATTCAAGAGTGAATATCTAGTGAAAATATATATACGACACATTAAATAATAATACCTGCTACACACATATATATATAAATAAAAATTAAATACTGTTCGTTGATAAGCCCATCACTTGAGAACGGCTCGACCGATTTGGCTATTTTTTTGTTTTAAAGTGTTCGCAAGTTGGTTTTAGGTTTTTATTGCAAAAAAAAAAATTCAAAAACTTGGAAATACTAAACGTCCGTTTTTTTATCGGACACTATTCAAAGGATGGATATGCGTATTTCTTTTTTTTTGTTTTGTCATGGAAATTAGGAAAAATCGATATAAGTAACTGTGGTCAAGTTATTGACTAACAGGAAGGGTAGACCAAGTCTGCCAAGCCAGCTTGTATAAAATAAACATAATAAAGCTACTTAATGTTAGTGCCTCCCCCTCCCCGGTAAGACTATTTGTCAAGCATTTAACTGTTCTCAATTTAATTTTGCTTCCAAGCTCGTCGAGATCACTGACCGTTTATTTCATAAATAATAAGTAATATATTGCGTTGGCAAAAAAGCACATTGATTTAGCCATAACTACATTTTTATCAAAAGAGAATCATTTATATATGTTATTACTTTAATAACGTAGAACTTCGGTATAACCAGATCTTTTCCACGATCGCGTGGTAGAAACCGTTTCCACAGGAATGTCACTAATTCTTGCTTATTATGCGTAAATATTTTATAGCGCCTTATATTTTGTAGCACGCAATACCGCGAGAGAGTCTAAATAGGCGTTGATATCGCATGAATCTGCGACTTAGAAAGTTTTTAATGTAGAGTTAACGCCGTATCCGTCTAATTATACACTTCTACTAGAAAAAATATGTTTTTTTTTAATTAAAATTTATATACTATGGACAAGGAAATCATATTTTTTATGGAAGATACGATGAAACTGACATTTTATTGGACTCAAGACCCTAAAATCCCTAAATTGAATAAATATTAAAACAAAACCTGTTGAGACCGTCAAGATTATATAGAATTATGAAAAAAGAAATAAGGAGTATGTAGTAAATTGTATTGTAGATTATTAAATATTGATTAATATGCGAAATAGATATAAGTCGAGAGCCTATACATAACTACTCTTACACAAAATAATAACAATTCAAAGTATCAGATTTCTATGGCTAAAATTAAAAATAAATTGATGTAGGTATGCACAGATTATAATAACTATCTTTAAGTAACCGGTTTGTTATTTTAATTTCTTAGCAGTTGTATAACATTTCGTGTCAAACCCATTTCTCGCATTGCTTTTAGTAAGTAGTTCTAAAGAATTCTTAAGTACAAAATTAAATTTGAATTCTCGTCACGACTGCAGCTTAGTGAACTCCTTTATTCTCAACTTCACCGTCCACCGTTAACACTGATGCAGGAAAATTCCACTAGCAATCGCTTGTTCCTGGTTTTCGATCGATTTCGATCGAAAATTCACACATTAACGTGTAAAAAGAAATACATTTATTCTCATTAATCAATATTTTATACTTTACTTCTTGATCTTAATGTTCGATATAATGTCTTGATGTTTTTGTTGGCTTTTGCGATTTATCAAAAATTATTTCTGTATTATTTTACTGAGAAACCACATTTATGTTCACGTATAATCAATCCTACGTAAAAAGTTCGCGAATCTGATGGCCAAAGAAAAAAGTAGCAATTACTTTTAGGCTTGGTCGAAATTCGAGTCGAACTGTTTGATTCAAACTTTAAGTAATCATGAGTTTTTCTATTATTTTTTTAAATACTAATTTGGAATTGGAATCGAATATTCGAAACTTAAATCTAATTAATCGATAATTTACGAATTCCAGTGCTATTCGCACATACCTATTATTTAGCGGTAAAATCCCGATTACAGACAAACTGAACAATATTGCTTATTTAACAATATTTAAAACTGATCAATGTTGGTAGTAACCGTGTAGTTACACAGTATGAATATCCTACATAATCACAGCCTGAAAAATGGAGTACATTAGTATCTACCTAATGATAATTTGTTTCGCTTGTAACGAGCCTTTTCCTCCCTGAGAGATCGTATAAATCTCAGAGGAGACTTAATTATTCTTGCAGCTGATAAACTTTTGTGACTAAAGACGTTAAATCTTAAATTCTTTTTTCAATGTTATATAATGTTATAATTAATCGACCTCCCGGTATCTATGGTACATTTAGGAATCGAAAGAAAATATAATGATTACGGAATCGAATTCTAGCTGCCTCAATGGTACAGTGTACTCAACGATTCAGTTCACTTGAGAATCTTGTAGGCATCAAACGAAGAAATGTACGAAAATGCGAGAAATATTTTCCCGATTTATACAGTAAGCTAGCGATGCGCCCGGTGCTCTGCACGCGTTTATTACGCAGTAATTATTTTCGCTCCATTATTTTATTTTTATAGATATTAATTAAAATTCGTATAGTCTATCAAATGAGGAATGACGTAGATCCCGTGTACAAAATTTTATCAAAATCAGTTTTTTTGGTAATCCATTTTTTTACGTTTCATAAAAGTATTATTGACAATTCTTATAGCCTATCATTTGATCAATGGCATAAGCTTCTCGTGTACAAAATTTCATAAAAATCAGCGAATCCCCTTTTTAGGTTAAATCCGGACATAAAAGAGACAGACAGAGAGACAAAAAAAATTAATATTCGTGATCTATGTCCTTTATAGGCCTCTAGTATGTTTATCAGAAAATTTGGAAAGAATTATATGTACAGACAGTACCTCAGATTTATTAACATAGATAGAACAAAATTGTAAAACTTTTCGCTGAATATACTATTTTTTTTTAATTTTTATCCTGACGAATTTATCCTCATCTAATACGAGTAATATATGAGAGAATAGAATACCAACAAAGTAGTTTATCCATGTTCACCACTATTTACAATTGCTGCTTGTTTCGCATTCTATTAAGTACCGTGCACTATAAGAAAAACGTTAAAGACTTTCCTTCCTTAAACAATAAGAACATCTTAATAACACAATAGAATATCTATATAAAATGGTGAACCGACCAACAAACCGCCGCGCTGGCAAACCGGGCCGTGACGCCCTGTCTATTAATATTTATTCTGCGTTCCCGACACTTCGCATCATTTACACTTGGCACACTTACTTACTCTTACAAAAAAATAATATTATAACATAAATATAATATTATAGCGTTATATTGTTTAGAAATTACTCAAAGTTGATTGGTAAAGTTGAAAATTAAAGAGCGGTAGGGCACAGATAAATTTCTTTGCAGATTTCTCACTAATTGGGCCAGTCCAACTGGTCCGACTGGTGGAATACCTTCACATAGCAGAAGATTGTAGCGAAATAACCTTATGCTGTATTCCTGCGGTGAGTAGTTTCCAGAGATCCTTGGGGTAGGGGAGTTCAAGGCAATGTGCTAGTGATACCTATGGTATTACAAGCATCCATAAGCTACGGTAGCCACTTACCATTAGACGGGTGGTATGCTTGTTTGCCAACTTTGCAATATATAAAATAACAAGACATTTATATTTAGAAAGAACAACAGATAAATAGTTTTTAGTAAGTAGTGTTCAAAAACTTCAAGCGAGAACTAAAACAACCATTACCTTTTATGATGCTATGTTGGTCTCTGAAAAATGACCGACACAAGCCTTCAAGCACACACACCTTCCAAGCTATCTTAGCCGAAACTAGCAATGCTGATGTCCTTTTGATATACAAGCTGGTTGCTAGTTATTGTAAAAAAGTAAGTGTAAACAACTACTCTTGTGTAAAAGACCAGCGGTTAAAAATTTCTGATTAACAAATAAAGATTATATATTTGTTTCAATATAGAACTGAAATGCTACTCTCTGTAGAATATTTGTTTATCTTGTCCTTTCAAAACAACCAGTTGCTCACAAACTTTGATGACTTTTTTCGTTCATTGCGTCTATTTGCTTTTATGTGAGGCGTTAAAACTCTGAAAGATATTTTAATACTCTTTTATTTTTATATAGTCCTAAACAGAAGTATCAATATTATGGTTATTCTAATTTTAATATATTATGTAACCTGAATTCATTGATCAAATTGTATTTCTGGTTTCGAATATAAATTAAATCTATACTTACAAATATTCTACACTCGAAGACTTTGAAAGATTAATTTTTAAGTAATACTTTAGAAGGTTCTAGTAATACAAAAGTTAAGATAAGATCTACTGGAGTGCAACATTATAGATATACACTCTAGATTAAGTTACATTTGATAAAAAAAACGTCTACATCTTGTTGGATCGAAGCTGCTTCTTTACGCTGAAAGATTTCACGCAGTGTCATCCATAGATTTATTATTAAAGCCCACGCTTGCCTCAGAATAGACGACATAAAATTAGACTGAACAAAATCGCATTTTTTATAATTCTTTAATTTATAAAAATACCTATACCTAATTTACAATAATAATTATAATAATTTATAAATGTTACCTTAGTAATTTTTATAAAATTACACAAAAATTACAGTAACAAAAGGATTTTTATTAGTACAATATCATACGGATAAAAGTTGTCGAAACTTATCACAAATTATCTAAGAAGGATGTTTCACACAGGCTACCGAAATCTTCTAATAAAACAAACTCACGGTCAAGTTTTTTCATCAAATGTTAGAAAGCATTGACCCGGGTGTTATTAGTTCGAATAAGTTTGTTATTAGGTTTGCATTGTATGTAGCAACATATTGTATATATAAAGAAGCCTATACTGTACATAAATTTGAAATAGAAACATTTACAATCTAATCTATCAAATCGCGTTGACATATAATTCTTCATGCTCCTATTAATTGATATGTTGCATTGTTAGTGACGTTAGACGTTAAGCGATAACTCGGGTGGCGGTTTTTTCGACACATCAAGTGCGTTGTATATATCGCATGAAATTGCGTTTGCTACATTAAACGCTGCCTCATTCTGTACGTCGAACACGCCGCGTATAGACGTATGTTCTTTTTTGGTAGAAAATATTGTTTACGTAAGTAGTGACAATCGAATGGTCAAATTAAAAAGTAATGGAATTTTTAGAACTATTTCAAATGTGATACCATTGTACCAAATATTGGTGCTTATGGGATCCCCGATTAACAATGTCACAAAAATAACTAAATAATAACAAAGTGATGAATGACGACGTATCGTACAGGCTTTATCATTTCGAGTAAGTTAGGGAGAATTTAAAAGAAAAAAGGAATGCTTAATGTGATACTACCGTATCTACTTATGTAAATAATATGAAAAGTTAACTAATTAAGCACTATCGCACTATCTAATTAAGAATTACCTTTGGACCCAGATGTAGCCACTCGTTTAACGCATTAATTACCACACATAGGTACATAGGTTCTGTAAGGGACCTTTTTTTGTCTTTTTTTGCCTAGTTAGAGTAGACAAAAATTTCAGACCACTAAATACACATACACATGTTCCTTCCCTCCTCCCAGGGGGCAGAAACATGTATATATGTATAGTTAGTTTAGATCGAATTACGGATAGGGAATTAGTCAGATCGCGACTTAATTGCATACGCGCAACAGTCCGAGCCGAGGTCCAGCCACTTTGGCACCCTCGGATGTTGTTGCTTAGCTTTCGTGGCTGAGTGCCCTAAGCGCTCGCCCCCAAGCCCGGTAAAGCTGTAAAAGCTGTAAAGGCTCCAGGGCCCCTCAGGCTAACAGAGTAGTCAGTTCGAAAAAAAAAAAAAAAAAAAAAAAAAAAAAAAAAAAAAAAAAAAAGCATTAATTACGTCGTATTTCGACACAGGCGTTAACATCAACATTAACTCAGGTGTAGCAGGAGCACAAGCGATAGCGCGATTTTACATTTTGTTGCGCCTCATATGCAAGTCTTCATCACTGTTGAAAATTCTTCCATTAAAAATTAACTTATAGTATAACATATAAATATAAGGAACGCGTTCGACAAAACTATACTTATCCGTAACCAAAAGTGTCGCACGATTTCATCCTAAGAAAATTTATTAGACGGTGTACCCTATCGTTTGTCTCACTTTCCGTACTCGCCTACAGGTTGCCAGATTGCTTGCCGTTCATGGTTTCTGCTCCAAACTTTAGAGCTAAAACGTGAAGTTCCTTCCCTTAGTAAATAGTCTATGAAATGCAAAAATCATTTTTCGAATCTAATTTGTATGATGTATGATTTGTATTGAATCTGATGTGTATCGTGTTTGTATAATAAGACATGAATAATTCCTAATATATTGTCGCTTTATGAAATGTTAATAATTACTTACTTTTATTATTTAGAAGTTAAGTATGTTGTACCTTTTATTATTGTTATGAAGTCATATGAAGTTTGATTGATTAGATGTTATTCCGAGGCTGTATAAAGAGTTTTTTCTATAAAATACGAAGGTCGTATACACAGATTGTTTTGAATAGTTTGAGGATATTTTTAAATTTATGATATTACAGCAATAATAGGCAGCAAGTGGATTGCATTCTTGATAGATAATTTACCTTTAAAAAAATCGAGTTCCATGAAAATATTAGAATTAGGAATAAAGTTAAACTTGAACACGACTACTTTATTTCTATATGGACGTTCATATAAGCATATTTTTTATGACACAATTTGATTGCTGTATTCATAATTTTCTCTGACGGACGTTGAAACCTGACCTGGTTAGAAAATTTTAAAACGTTTCATAGTTATATGACCAAATACTGCAACGGCGTAAAACATTTGAACCTTTCAGTCCTACGGCTATAATCGTAAAATAGCTAAAAGGAAACAGTAAAGTTTTCTTACATGTGGCAATAAAATAAAAGAATGTGGCAAGTTAACTTTAGTTTCTTATTCTATCGTCTAGCGAGCCTATATACCGTACATAGAGTGATGATCATTCCGAAAGATAAATGTTAAATTGATCCTGGTTTAATATGTTTTTAATAACCGTTGACAACTTGGCGACACTTTATGTAAATAAATAAATAATCTATATCCATTACTTATGTTATCAATTATTATTTATAAAAATGATTATTATTGATTCATCGTAAGAAGTATCAAGATCATGCATCGTAAGTAGATATATCAAGTAGTTACTTTAGAGATGTAGCACAATTTAAATTGGAAGTTGATTATTCGATTATCGATTCTTTTTTAGAACTAATTATAATCGATAATACAATTATGTGTTAAATCAATCGATGGATATGTAAAAAATTAAATATCAAAAATACGTAGCAACAAAACGTAAAAACGTAGCAACAAAAAACATATGGAAATTCACAAAAATCATTGTATAGAGCAAGATATCAACAATTTTTTAAAATGATAATTGATTGTTGAAATGCTTGTTTTAGATTATAGCATAATTTGCACGACGTAAATTTACGTTTTTTGGATATATCATGCAAGCTTTCGTATGATGAATAAGGAATAGTGTGAAATTACTGACGTAAATAGGCATACTTTAACCAGTTCATCACTTGTAAAGATGTTTGCACATGCTTTAGGGCATCTATTTTACAATTTTACATTATCATTTTGTTCAGGTATTTCGAAAATCAATCGGTAAACATTCGAATTAAGAGTTATATAAAATTTTTATATTCATAACCTATTATTTGAATATATGTACTGCGTACATTACTTTACAAATAAAAAATAGAGGTAATAACTACCATATAAATTGCGGAAATCTCCATTCTGTTACTAGCGGTTTTGATCGATTTATTTCTGAGATCTAAACCTATTAGAAATTCATAATTCATACCTCGATAAAACTAAGAGGGTAATTACTATACTTGTTTGGGCACGTTATGAAAAAAATATTGATGTTGAAATTGTACATAATACTTATAACAAAAAGGCTACTGACAGTTAACTGTAAGTAGGATATTGAAACGCTTTACTTTTTTTATTATAAACTTTCATAACTATGGTAGGACTTAGACCCTCCGACAGGTAGTTTAAAGTTAAAGATAGAATTTTTAATGTATCTCTGTTTATTAAAACTGATAAATGCGCCAATGGATACCACTAGTTGCTATTTTAATTGACAGTTATAGATAAATAGATTATTGGAACCGGCCGTTAGTGTGGTAAACATAGTCAGTCAATTATGGATATTTTTTTCCATATTGCCTTTCATATTATTTTATTTCAATAAATTAATTTCGTGTAAATTATCCTCTTTTTTTTGATCATGTAAAAGAACAATAATATCTAACACATCGTACACGCAAAACTTTTTAAAATTCTGAAGCTAAATCACAATTTACATTGATATGTGACAGAAAAAAGCAGTAAAATTGCCAATTCCGTTATACAATAGCATACATGAATATAATCAACCATGACCGTAATATTTTTTAATTAAACTCGTATAATATTATAGTTTCCGGAATCGCGTGATAAAACAATGGACTGATGACATCTTTTCGTATAAGCGTATTATCCGTAGCCTAACCATGTAACTGTAAACCACCTAGCAACCGGTAATAATTCTGAAATAGTTACTGTCATTGTCAAATTCGTACCACGTGTCGAGTTACCGACTGTGCTGCCCCAAGCGAGTAACTGAAATACTAAGAATCTGAGCAATCTCTACGAAAGCTTTAAATTTCGTACTACGTAAGCCCAGCGACCGTGACCGGACTGCGACTGTTATGGAATTTGAACTGTCAAACAGAAACCAGACAAATTGCAGTTACTAAGGTAGTCATATTCAGTTACTTCGTGGAAATGATTATAAATATTATTTTAAAACCATTATTTAATAAATATCTGCTGCTCGAAGATACAAAGGTTTGTTATATTGAATTGTTCCATCCTAAAAAGTGCAAAATAAATACAATTGAGTCTTCAAAATATTCCATATTTTTAACAATCGTGACCATACACATTATTACATAATATTTACCTTATTTTTTCACAAAACACAACAACAAATTTATCTTATAAATCACCATGACTACATAAGTCACCAACCACAGAACAATATACTCTCTGTCACCAACGTAATTTAACTTTCGGTTTCTGCCGGCGGTAACCATGGCGCTAGTTTCTATGAAGATTTCGTTGTGAGCGACAAATTAGAAACTGAGCATAAACCGGACTGCGACCGCGTACAAAATACCAAATCTGTGATTCGGTCACGCGACGATTTTGTAACGGTTTAGGGACTGGTTACTAGTCACTCTTTTTACATGGTCGGTCAGCCGTTTCATGCCCTCCTGACAAACCCCTAAATGATTACAACATGCAAATAATATAATCGGTTTAGTCTGTACTTTTCGCATTTGAATATTCATGAAAGGAAACTAATAACTATAACGGATACAAGGAAAATAATTGTACTAACTACTATGTATATAACAAATAAATAATTGTTGTAACCAAACCTACACAACCTATTCGACCCCAGACAATACTTACTTATTATGTATCTTTGTAATGTTTTTTTATATACGAGTATATATGTATTGTGTATATAGCGAATAAATGTTTTCATTCCATATTACATTTGTACTAATACTAGCTGTACACCGCGGTTCCATCCGCGTATAATTAAAAAAAAACGCTAATTGATTATTTATAATACTTCAGTATAGACAATATTTTTATCGTGCGGCCAGGGTTATGTATCACAACTTACAGGGCTCGTTCGCACCACTACACCCATTATCATAGACCCGAGCCGAGTGTTCCGAATATGAGCAGAGTGTGTGAATATACCATGCCTAATAATAATGTTCATAAATCACTTTTCAATTTTCAATAAAACTTCGTCACAAAATACGTTATTGTGGCGTGTATATAAGAGATAGGCATATGGTATCGCGGACTTTTTTAGATGTACTAAGGAGCAATATTTTTGTAGAACATTGTATTTACGTATCACTAACTATTACGCCAGCGCAAGCGGATAAAGCAGTAAGGTTGCGCTACTTAACAAAAATCAATATTTAAGCTAGCTGAGAGGTGCAACCTAATGCTAGAAAGCCTATGCTAGAAAGGAATTATCAGTCAGATTTGAAATATTCTTTTTTATTTTATAGCCTATTTATTGAGGAAGGTTATAGGATATATAACTTCATGCTACGACCCTAAGGAACGAAGCAGTAACTATGAACGTCAAGCAATCTATCAACGTCAAACGATGAGCTACACGTGGGTGTATTGGCGGTGGCACAGTGGAGAGTTGGTTGAATAAATTTAACACGTGGGTGATATATGCTCCAAATACATAGTTTAATATACATTTATGTTAGTTTTATATATTTCGTTTTAAGTAAATAAGTAGATAAATACTTATAACATTTGATCTCATTCATTTCGAAAATAATATTATTTAAAATTTCTAAACAGAGAACAACTAAATTATAATAACAAAGACTTGATATTTTTCACGACAAAAGACCAAGCGATAATGTCACGACAAGCTTGGAGATTTTCCTTGAATCTTCACGGTTCAGCTGTTTGTAGGGACATATTATTATAACAAGGCTTTCCGGTCACGAATGTCATGAAATATAATTTAATTAATAGACGGTCTTATCTTACTTCCCAAGGCTTTCAGTATAAAGGTTGATGTGATCATAGTGCGACAAATTTATTGTAACCTTCGTTTGTTACAACCTGCGTTGTGCCGTGAATACTCCATAATATCAAATTTTCACGCGCTCAATAAAATGCCGCAAAATTACGAAAATAACAATTCAATCAAATAGTTTTTTCTCTATTAAGGAAACAAGGTTTTTCTGTTATATGCATTTCAGTCAACGTATATTATTACTTATAGTACTAGTTGGCGTGTCTTTGAATAAAGTTAAAAACTAAATATTCGGTTTTATATACATTTCTTTTTTTTATATTGGCACAGCAAAGGTACCATCAGGCACAGTGTATGTGCCTGATGGTACCAGGTACTTGTAAACATAAAATACAATATAAGTACAAACTACGATACAAAATAACGGTGACCGCTGAGAGACGGGAATTTATCAATAGTCGTCGCTATCAGCTGGATATACACTGGCTGATCCTGAAATACACCTGAGATACAGATCTCTACTTCACCACTTGATATGTTTTTTTTATCGTTATAGATTTGGCGTAGTGGCCACAATCTCACCTAATGTTAAGTGACGATGTGGTCACAGATGATATCACGCTAGTAGAAGACTGGCTCTCAAGTGCAGCTGCCGGAACACACCATTTGGTGCTTGGCGACAGATTTTCAACTTGAGGGTGGTAGCTAGCCAGGCGGGCATCAGAAAATGCCCTACCACCATGCTATGGTGTCCTCACGATGTTTTCCTTCCCCGAAAGCTCAGGCTCATGGTAGGGATTCGAACTCACGTCAATCGACGCAAGTCGTACACGCTACCACTGAGCCATCATCGCTTCAAAATAAATAATTAATTTGCTCCCAAGTTTACTTCATCCTGATTACAGTATATTCAGGACTTTCAAAACAGTATTTCATATAAAGCCATTCATGACAAGACAAAGCGTCCATCATTTTACTATTATACCACAGGTAAAACATGAATAGAGGGCCTCTTCAATATATGAGAACAGGCCTTCTCCCAGCAAACTAATTGAATTCATAAAAGGCAATTTAATATTTATTAAATTATATATGTGCAGTACTAAGTTGAACGGTTAATATATACAAATAAATAAAATTGAAGTATCTGTTTATAATGTCAAAATAACAGCTTTTTACTAAACGCATACAAATTATATACAGTACTTACAACAAAAGAACTACCTATTTTAATTTTTTATCTTTCTATCTATCTGTTTGGTCCCGCTAATCTCGGAAACGGTTGGACCGATTTTGACGGGACTTTCACTGGCAGATAGCTAATTTTATAAGGAGTAACTTAGACTACTTTTATTTTAGAAAAATAATTAAGGTTCCGCAAAAATAAAATAATAAGCATTTTTATCTTTAAAATAACCGACGGGCGACGGTCACCACAATACCCACGGCATTCTGGAGTCCACACGACCTGACAACTTCTAAAAAATATAAATAGTTTAAACGTATAAAGGGATCAAGAATTATAAAAATATATTTACTTATTTCAAGTATAATTAATGCTTCCATTGTTAGAAATAAACAATGACAAGTGTCTTCGTTGTTCATTGTTTACCGAGTCTAGAACACTGTCTCAGAGATAAATTTTAAGATTTGAAATTTCATCTGTCTTCCTAGTTTTTATTATAAGGCTTCAACAAAAATTAATCATATAAAATTTATTTGGGGTGTATTAATATTTTTTATATAATAATATAGATCTTTAAATATTTTTTATGTATTATTATTACACCATGATATATTTTTTTCGACTTACTGTACTGTAAGCCTTAGGGGCCCTGAAACCTTTGCGGTTGTTACAGCTTCACCGGGCTTGAGGGCGATCGCGGAAGGCACTCAGCCGTCTAAAAGTCTAAAAGTCGGACTCAGTGACCGATTATCAAAACCTACAGGGTACTTCTAAGCTACAAACAATTTCGAAAGCCCTCCTACAAGTTATGCATTTAATGTTATCCATATAATAATACACAATGATCTGGGTCTTGTGCACAAATTTCATTTTTTGTTATTTCACATATATTTGTTAAAATAAACATTTTTGATTTATTCTGTAACATTAAATTACTTATCGTGGTTTAAATATTGAAGTTACTTATAGTGTATAGGATTTTAGATCTTTCTATCTTACCCACATGTCTAGTAAATTGTACAAGATTTCTTTATCACCTATTTGTATTGTGTTTCTATTGTGCTATAATTAACATTTTTGGCAACGTATTCCGCTAATTTAATTTTAATTTAATAATTTCGTTCATTTTATATTATCGTTACTTGTTTTACTTTATATTTTATTACATATCGTTTCAAAACATATCCTAAAACCTTTTTAGTAAAAACATTCATAAAATTATTAAAAAATACTCACCGTAATCTGCTAAGTAGTTCTTAAGTTATAAGCACACACACAGACAGACGGACGGACAGACCAAGATACATCAAAGAATATAAGGATAATATATAAACAATATTTATGTAAAAGACGGTACAATAATGTACGGTAAGTAATGTAATCAGTTCGGAACCCTCAGGGCGCAAGTTCTACAGCTACTTGTCCGATTTTTTCAAGTAAATAGTCCTATATCTTATCAAGTATGCAGCAAGCTATTGAACTTGGCTCCAAAAAACAACTCCGTTCATGGTTTCATCGTTATCCTTAAATAAATTATAAAAAAGGCGCATCTCTCATCTCAAGCAGTTCATATGCTTATAACATGAGAACGACTTATCAGAGACATATATTTATTTAGATGATATGTCTTCTGGAAAGTATTTATTAAGTATAAATAGTGACGATAATTGTAAATCAAGTCGTACAACAAATTACCGCATGCACGATTTCTAGCAATCAGTTGTGTAGCTATAAGCTTGTATGAGTTTGTTCAATTTAATAAACACAATTAGTTAACACAGCAGAGTTCTGGGCCTCTCAATAATCAATAACTCGACCACAGCGCCACCTATACCGTTGTTTTTGTCCTGATAAAGTTTGTATGAATTACATTATTTTTATTAAGTCTCTATATTAGATGCTGGGGAATCTAAAGTTGAAACAGTCTGATAATGTTAATTTCATCAATATTTATTCTGTGATTTACATTCTAAAAGTAATAGAAAAAAATGTTATAAACAGAATTATAGTAATTGGCATATTAATCATATATTATCATTATTTCAAAAAAGTGTTTTTCATAGCAACGCCATATCTTCGTTATTTCTTCATCAAAATTATTGATTGAAACATCATTTTAAAGTTTATGTTCTCCGCTAAGGTTGTGATAATGAAAATATATTCAAGGCGCCATCTATTAACAATCTCTTTAACTAATATGACAGCTGTTAATTAGTTTACTTTCTCGAAAGTAAAAAATATCCGCACAGGTCCAGCAAGTATATTATAATTCTTCTTACGTTTTAATCATATAAATATATAATTATCAAAACTTGTTAAAAATTTACATAACTCACTGAATGCAAAATAATTTGTATATAAAATAAATTTCAAAAGCAAATTAAAGTGGATAGACGACGATATCAGTCATAAACCAGCTGGCTGGAGACCACTTCTGGTTCCAAGGGTCGGCCGTCCATTCAAACTTAATTAACAACATAACTCTTGTATTAAATAAGTTAAGAGGCTTTTATTGCACATTTATGTAAACATACTTCGAATTGGTATTAATATTCGCGTATTGCAAATTTCAACTGATGATTAGTACATTTTCATTTACTGCTATTTTACAGTTTATATCAGCACTAGTGGTTTTATATTTTGTGAGTAGTTTATAGCAGTAAGACAAAAAATACAATTATTAAATTAATATATAGTTATTGCCTATACTATAGTCTTAGTTGCACGCTACTACTGTGCATGTGTCGTATCCCACGACTAAAACATGTAGGTATATTTTTGTTAAGAAATACATATCATAAAATTATTTTAGTTTTATATACTAATAAGTTTAAATAGTTTAAAAAACGAAAAACACGCTTTAACTAAGCACTAAAAATTATAAAACTTTTTGTCTTATAATAACATCTCGTAACCAAGCCCAATCTATTTGACTTGTTTAAACGAATCATATGAGCCTAAACTCAAGGGGGTTTGCTAGTAACCACTGAAGAGTTCCACTATCTATCTCCTGGCTCCATCACCAGAACCGAGTAATAAAGCCCAATCTATTTGACTGTTCAAAACAAATCATATGAGCCCAAACTCGAGGGGTTTACACTAGTAACTGGCTACTATGCGCGATTTTGTCTTGCTGACTGCTTATACATGAGATAATTTTACCAAGATGGAATTACAAACGCTGCATTTAAATAGTCAATTAAAAGTAATGCTACTTAATGTAGAAAATGGTACAAAAATTGTATTTAATAAGTAAATAAATAAGTTTTTGTTTATAATGCTTTTGAAACTGGTACAGACATCTAATAATAAATAATACATTTAATATTGTTGTCTTTATTAAAATGACAGTCTAAAATCTATTATATTTATAAAAATTGTGCGTGTAATCTTTACAAGCAGTCGAAATGAAACTTAATTAATTGTATATTGTATGCTATTCAATATAATTGAATAAAAACGCGCTAAAGAATCACTTTAGATTGATTGTTTTTTTTTAAATGCAGCGTCAGTAATTCCAACTTATTAAAATAATCTCACATGGAGCAGTCACAAAAATAAAACCGCGTAAGCCCATACGTCAAACGACTGTTATTGCCGGCGGCTGGCAATAGACTAGCTTGTTGGTCGATTTTGTTCCCCTCCCGCCACCCGTGTCCCGCAGACCATTAGGAGGGTCGCGCTTACGGCGGTCTAGCTATAGTACTGACGTCACAGGTTTTGTTTTGATATCACAAAACGATTATATCGTTTTTTTTTTCGTTGGCTCGTACATATGTCTTAATAACAAAATTAATCAAATTACACATGTATTCACAGGACAACTTTCTTAATTTAGCGAGGAAGAACGAGATCGTTGTTGTTGTTGGATCAATGTTTAATTAAACCACAAAAACACAACATAGTGCTGAAACCTGATAGAGCAATAGGACAAAAATAAAAGAAAACCACAGAATTTTGCTAGAACAATTTATTACTAAGCTCACTTTGAAAATTCGTTTTAAATAAAATTATATCAAAATATTTTATTTATATGAAGTTATATAATTTAAAGTCAAAATACAATAAACAAATGGAACATTTTATAAATTTATAAAAACTTATTTCAGTAGTGTGATTTTGATGAACATACGAGTTTTAGTTTACAAAATAAAAACCTAAATGATAGCTTAGGTATATAATAATGAAAATTATTTAATCCGAAAAAAAGTTATATTCATATTATATGCCCAAAATAATTTTACATTATACAAAATGTTGGGTTTATTCAAACACACCTGTGAGATTATGGAACTTTATTTAAAAGGTCTTTAAATATTTGAAATATTAACAAACATTCGTTACTTTGACATGATGAAATTAAGTTCTAGTCAAAAGCAACGTAACTAAAATAATTAACATACTAGCAACTCTATTTTTGGAAACATTAGCCCAATTAGGTCGCTCTTTTTGTTCAAGTCTAATCCCGAATATTGAATTTGTCAAAAGTGTAGACAAGTAAACTAGTTAACAGACCCTTTTCGAGTAAATTTCTTACGAATGTTTAGAACTAAGCTGAACAAAGAAAAAGTTGAACGACCCAATTAACAAAGAATTTCTTTCACACGACTAATTATAAAAAGGTTTAGTTAAAAAAAAAATTGGCACGACTCAACGAACACAATTCACTCCGTACAAAAGTTGGCAAAGCTCTCTTAAGCAGGCTATTAAATTAATCACTTGATCGATATACTCGTCGATATTGAACACTCGACCTCAAACGGCTTGGTGGCTACCAACAGCCAATTATCAGGAGAGTTCGAGATAACAACGTCATTGGCTTTGAAGATATATTGAAAACGGGAAGGATTTAACTTTATGACACGAGCGAGATCATTGAACACGGTGTGGATTGCTCACGCGACCTTATCAAATGCGCTCTTGTAAATCTTTCTCGAAAAGTTAAAAAGGTTGTTGACAAATTTTATTTGTATGGATACACTAGCAAACGCTCGCGAATTCGTTTGCCTTAATTATAATATAAAATTCATTGAAAATTAAAAATGTCCTATATATCGCTCAGGGATAATATACATTTCTATGAGTGAAAGTTTTTTAAATCGAATCAGTAATCCTACAGATTACTTCCTACAAACATATTACCTCTTTACATAGATACATACATAGATTACAATTTAGGCGCAGTTATAACTTGAAGCTGGTGATGGTCTTAGATGATCGACTTCAACAATTTTGAATTATTTTTATAATCCATTTTCGTGTTACGTATCAACTGATTAGCCAAAATCAAACAAGTTCAATCAATCAATCAATCAAAAATACAAGTAGTTATAACTATTTCTCTCGCCCACGTCTCTCTGTAAAACTAATCTTACAATACATATATATGGAGGGCATTTAAGCTTTTTACACTAGCACTCATTATCTCGACATCGTACACTTAATAGATTACACTGTAATAATAAATTTATAAAAATAAATATATTATGAACAGAGCATCAGACAGCCAAATAAAATTGAGGTTCGATAAACCTGTCGGATTTAGCGCAAATAAGTTAGTTACCCAATAAACGGCAAACGTGACCTGAATAAAGTGACAAATTGAATTATGTCGAAGAACCTTCTGAAATCAACTCCGAATTTATATATAGCTCCATGTTATTAATAGCAAAGATCTTGGAAGCAAAGAGAGTCAAATTTTAGTAAGGGAAATGTAGCATCGGGTACTTCTATTACCATATTTTTAGGTTTTTGAATACAATTATTTTTATTCACCTGTGAACAAATTTTATATCAAATAACTTAACGTTTTTGTAAATTAGTCATATATACGATATAATCTAAATAATGTAAAGATAATGGTAAAACTAATAAATAATAAAAAAAAATGATGACAACCAAACAAATAATATTTATTAAACATAGTATTCATCGCGGAATCTTATTTTATGTATTACGTCAAAAATATATGTTAAACGTTAGAAAAGGGTGGATTCATTCGACAGCGAAAAGTGTATGTGTGAGAATCCGCCTCGTGGGACGTGAAAACCGAACGTGTCTAACTTTTCCGTCCAATTTAGTCATGAAAACGTTATGAATCGGGGATTCTATAGTATTGTGAGTGATGTTTGGTGAAAGTTCGGTTATTGTGCGCAGTGAAGTGGATTGGAAATTGGAAATAATAGCATGGTTCTAACAAGGCAGCCACCATCTTCTTAGGATCCTGAAATCGTCATAAGACTCGAAACTATATTCACTCGATAATGGCAGTAGTAATGGTCTTCAATAAAGAGGACCGCTTGCCAAGTTAGAAAAAAAAGAAAGAAAAAAACAGTAGTCTCATCATTTTAGTACGAAAGAGTATCATCAACAATGTGATACACAATGAAGTATGCTTTATAGAATTAAAACTTTCTGTCGACAGCTTTGTTCACATTAATTAGGTACTAACACTTGTTACACAATTTGTAGATATTTATTTGAACAAATTACATAACAACATAAAAATCTAATTAACATCAAAAAACTACAAATCAATCTACACGAAGAAACTGTGGGTGGAATACTAGTATAAGTAAATAGTAGTTACAATATGTACCTACTGTGAAATTATTAATTCCCTATTTCAATACTGTGTATAACTGTCCAACATACTATGTAGTGGAACAATTGATCATTTTCGATAGAAGATCCACACCATATCACAAATAATGAATACATTATTTACTCTCAAATAATAAATAATACCACGTACACATTATTTAAAGCTGATAAAAAGATTTCATAAAAAAAAAAATATACTGAGTCAGCAAAAAAGCAGCATTGAATCAATACAATTCCGCTAGTGGTGAAGCCTTGAATGAGAATATGGTCAATACATTTGAAAAATGACATCACTCACCTACTTCGAGAAAAAAAACACGATTTCTAAGAAAACGTAGATCGTGGGTCGATTGACGCTGGAGTGCAATTAAATTTTTAATTAAGTGGTTTCGTTTATTTAGCTTATTTGTAAATTGTTTTTTACCAACCTAACAAAAGTAATAAACTATGCACTTTTGATGAGTTACATGACCGACTTTTGTGTGACGAATAGGTCTATCTATTTCTATTTTGTATATCAGCTGTTTTGATACCATAATAAATGTTTTACTTAGTATGAAATTAAATGGCCGTTTACGAATTTGTGTCCCAATAATTAATTAATGTAATGAATTATACACTATAATAACTATCCACTACCTGATTTCATCGTTATCATCATAAATTTAACGAAAATCCAGTATAGTAATCTCACTATGACATGTCCATTTTTGAAATTAACCAATTCATATTTAGTTTACTAATGATTTTCGCCATTTTATATACATCATACAACCCAGCATTACGGTGATCGTCGATAACCGTATAGTTCACTGTTATTTGCCAAATATTATTGAATTATCTATAAATATTATCAAGTACATTGCAGTAATTTCTTAAACCCAATAACGGTACAAGTTTTTACAATTAGATTTGAAAAAAAAAAATTAAACAAGAAACAATTTATCTGATCCTCTCTAACAGGAAAACAAATTTGAATTTTATGCCTTTACGGATGAAGTATTTTATCGTGAATAACCTGTAAATAATATTCATCGAGTAAGTCAAGTTTATATACATACATAATTATTGAATTTCCTATCATATTCTCGATTCCTATCATATCAATTGCGCAGATAGTATCCGTAGTCCAGTGATCATCGTTTGACTATATTCTTGGAGATTTTAGTTCCTCGGTAATTTTGGTGGGCACGGTTTAGATTTATTGTTTTATTTAAGTTAAGCATTTGCGTTAATTATCCTGAATACTCTAGCAGATAAGGTCACGATCAATGGGAAACAAATAAAATCTATACATATAATAAAATTGAAATGTGTCTGTATACACGCTACCTATAACAAAAAAACAATGTTTAAAATTTTTGTCTGTTTGTCTGTCTGTTTATTCCGGGTAATCTCCGAAACGGTTGGACCGATTTTGACGGGACTTGCACTGGTAAATAGCTGATGTAATAAGGTATAACTTAGACTAATTTTATTTTCGAAAAATAAAAAACATTTTTTAGAAGTCCACGCGAGCGGAGCCGCGGGCGCAGGTAGTATCAAATAAGTTTGTTCATGTTCTTTGTGAAGATCGGTAAAATACAATTTTGGCAATCAGTAGATATTGGCCAAATATACCTAATCAAATTATATACTTAATAAATTTAATATAAAATTAAACATTTTTGTTTATCTAGCCTTAAGTTTAATACTATGGGTACACTGATCAATTCTGTTTTAAAATCTAATATTGTCACAGCAAATATTATTAAAGAATAAAAAAATGGACTCAATACTACAAATTAATATTTTTATTGTTTTTCCTAACTGACTTTCTAAAAGTACCACTGCTTAATCATTGACATTGATTAACAACAAAATTTTTTGCTTATTGTTTGGATTATTTCCCGCATCATTAGCGTCCTTGACTGAATTAAACAAACAAACAATCACCGCACGCTGAAGACAAACGGACTCGACAATTCACTACTTTTTATTCGATCCGATGAGGTAATTTTAATAAAAACATAATGTTTAGTTAACACGCTAATACAACTAGTAAGTATCAATGTTAATCATGATTTTAAATTATTATTTAACATTCACGAATATTATCACGATTCACGATTTATATGAATGTTTTAATGTTAATTCCGTTTTATCTATTTTTATTTCGTATTTAATGTTTTGTGTTTATAGGAAATATTAGTCATCGCAGTTTAATAATGTACTGGCTTATGTCCGGGACTTCGTACCTGTCGACTAGAAAAAGACACGACTTGCACGCCATCTGTTGTAAACTGATTGTATTAATACAGAAACATTCGCGATAATGCGCACAATAACTCACCAAAGATTCATCATAATCAGGAGTTCAGGAACGCAGAGGGTACAAAGAAAAAAATTAACATCGAAGAAAAAACATTATTATAATATAGTACAGTTATAAATTACGACAACTTACTTTAATTATTTTTATCACTTAATCGATAAACCGTAATATAAACGTTAAATAAGTATTTAGGTATATCATATTTATTCATAAGAATGAATAATGACTACATACACTTTATTTATTGTTAAGTAAAATATTATACACACACACACACTAAAACGAGCTTGCACGCACACATGCACAACATTCCTATTCATTTTATTTCTTGTAGAGTAATAGTTAATTAATTAACGTCTTCCAATTTTAAAAATCATAATTCGTTTGCTAGTCCTTATAGTTTATATTTTATTAATATCAAACCTGTGAATTTTATTATTAAATAAATTACAATTAGTTGGATATTGATATTGTAAAGGAGATTACTAAGTCTTCCTAATTTAATAAAACTATTGAGAGTGACATAGACATGACAGAGATTTATCCGCAAACAGTGGGACCAAGGTTCGCAAGTTGTTTGATTTAACGAATAAACTAAATAATTCCAACTACCGACAAAACGCTTAACGTTTAACATGGTTCTCCTTAACTTAATACCCACAGTATTAAGATATATAATATAATGATAATTAATTTCAAATATTGTCTGCCCAGTCGGGGCTATTGGTATTAAAAATTAGCTTTTACTCACGACAAAGCCAGCGCATTTACCTTTAAGGAATTAAGAACATTTATCAACTTATCACATAAAATATTCTTCTTTAGCATTACGTTCATTTAGCATTTTGTTTTTTACTTAAACAAATTCGTGATTTCAAAATAAAACCTTTTTTAAGCAAATAACCATAATATATTAGCATTTAACAAAACACAGCCACGCCTTTTATAAATTTTTCACCCTCTGTTTGTTTGTCCATGGCTAATCACCGAGACGACTGAACAGAATTTGACAGGGCTTTTATTGACAGATAGAGGATTTTCAGAAAAAACCTTATCAGTAATAGAGCAAATTCATGTGTGTTTATTTATAGATGAATTATCCTAATATCTTAATTGTATATAGTGTGGAGTTAATTTGATTTTCTAACTCCACAAAACTACATTCTTATATGCTACTTTTTTATCTCAAGGGGACCTACATGTTATATCTTCAGAGTAAAAACTTCATAATAGTGTTATATTTGTTTCAGAGAAATGCTGATTGATGCGTAGTACATATAAGTATACAATGTAACATATTTTTTAAGAGTTTAAAGAGCGTTCTATAATTTAAGACAGATGTGGATTATATAAGTCCTTGCTTATCAATGCATCATATCGGTCGCAAATTATAAATAAATAACAGTAAATTTATGGCATTCATACATGCTTCGTAGAAGTAATCCACTTAACTTTAAAAGTCTAAAATGGTTTTTAGCATAGGTACAATATAATTGATTGCTGTAAAACTAAGAAGTATGATATTCTGATATATTCTATATCATAATTTAATCATAAAATATTACCCATAATAAAAAAGATTTCGAAAAAAATTCCTAAAGTACAGATTAAATCATTACAACGTATAAATCTAAAGTATAATCCCTAAAGGCAATACTGCGCATGTGAGTTATGAACGTTGAAATCTTTTTATATAAAAAAAGGAATTTCCTTGTACCTACTACGACGTAAACATACGAGAATAATTTCACAGTTAAATCCAATCATTATTTCATACCTAATCGTTATATAAATTACCGCAAACGTTTCAATAACTGCACGTCAATTCATTTGAAATTGTATGTAACGTTACTACGAGTACTAGTTAAATTATTGTGCCCTTGAATAGAAGTCAATGATTACACTAAACACACTTATATGTGAGCTATAGAATATGTTTATTTCTTGAAATACTACAGAAAGACAATTGACAGTATCAATCCGTATTAATTATCCGTGTGTTGATAAGTTAAAAACATTACATTTTCAGATACTAATTTTTAAGTTTTTACTTCCCATTATGAAAAACCCGACACATTACTCTCTTTGGCTTTGTCGCGTTTGGAGATCGGCCAGAGTAAGCGCTGGTTCTTTTAATTTCGAAATTAGCCTGATTATTAAGTATGGCCGACCTTCCTAGACCGATTACAACATATGCACAATGATACGGAATGAAGGATGAAGGAGTAAACGTACTCACCAGTGTACAGTTCTTACGAAGTTTGGAGGACTTCTCTTGTTCACTTGTGTTCCAGCAACGCACCATGCACCGATCGTGGTAGAGGAGAAAGGAATAGACAGATACTAGGAAAAAGGATGGAAGACGTATCATTGCGCATATTATGATTGGCATATGTGCATATTTTTAGCCTAAACAACCAGTGTATACTGTATATCCGTCTATCGAAAGGTTTGTAAACGGCATGACAGCTACAACCGTCGATGGATTGCCGATCTCTAGGTGATCACCGTCATTTTTGGATTGTACTACGATTACCATCCGGCACAGTGACGTTATTTAGCGGCGTTACTACAATAAGTACAAAATAAAACCCATTATATAGAATTTAGCTTGACGTACTCCATTTTCTTGTGCTATGATATTCTCTTAGCATAAAATGGCATCTTTTTCGTAGACAATTTTTTTTCCTATGTTTTCGACGTCATTGACGGTTCTATACATAAAAATTTCGTACAGATTCTCCCATTTTTAAAATTTCTCTGGAAACTCTTGAAGTTGTCATATATTTTATGTGCATTTTACTACTCGACAATCCACGCTGGCTGTGTTCTCAAAACTAGTTTTTCTCCGTATTACTCGAGAAACCTTCTTCATGAATCGTAAACACGAGAAGTAATTTCGTAAAGGTTTAAGTTTATGGACATCAAGGTTAAAAACCCGATAATAATTTATAATTGATTCGTTGTTAGTATTCTTTTTATGCGCGAAATCATGTATAATTGTCTTATTTAGAATATTGAGAATCCAACACCCAGCGTTTCAAAAACATAATAAAATGGCATTTTTCATCTTGTTCTTAACTATAGCCATACTTACTTATTAGCTATACCTGTTTTACATTAACAAATAATTATTTTTGATAATACAATATCCGTTACAGTGTAGTGAAAGCGGAACGGAATAAATTTTCAGTTTTTCACACATTTCACCTGTTTGTCGTGACATGCGCCGATAAAAATTCACTTATCGACATTATTTACTTACCTGAAACAAATACAAAAAACTTAATTAAGCACTGTATTTCCTTTATTACTTTCTTTCAACAAAAAATAATATAATCTAAACATATAATAAAATTGAAGTGCCTGTTTGTAATGTCAAAATAACAGATTTTTACTAAATACATATATATGAACACACGAGTACACATGGAAGCTATAACAAAAAAAAACTTCTTTCTAATTTTTGTCTGTCTGTTTGTTCCGGGTAATCTCCGAAACGGTTGGACCAATTTTGCTGATAGCTGATGTTATAAGAATTAACTTAGACTACTTTTATTTTAGAAAAAGAGAGCTGAAATAATTTTATGAATATGACAATATGTTTGTATATCTCATATACAGGATAAGCCGGATACTTATTAAAGTGAGACACAATATTTCTATGTATATAAAGTACTAACAACCGCTCGCGACTTTCGCATACGTGAATTACAATATAAAACTTAATAGTAATACAATATATTATATATCATTTAGGAAGAACGTAGGTTTCTTCCGTACGGATGTAAGTTTCCGTTCTAACATAATTTCCAAAATCGGTTCAGTCGTTTCAGAGATTTGTATAATGATTTCAAGGGTACATACATATAATTTACTAGCTGTGCCCGCGGTTCCGCTCACGTGGACTACAAGATGCTGTCGGCCGAGAGCACGTTCGAATTGTGCTGCCCCAAAAATGCTCACTGTGGGTGATCTTTAGAGGATACTCATATTTTATTGCTGACTTTTTTGTAAGATTCTTTAAGATCTACAGTTATGTAGAACATTATATGACATTTATCTTATGGTTTACTCAGCGTAAACCACTTATTCGCGCCAAAAGCGTCTTTTTTCCGAATTGATTCATTATTATCGTCACTGCTTATTTCGTATGTTACCTTATGTAACAAAATATATCCTGTAACCTGGCCAGATAACATATCTATGAAGAAAAGGAAAAACCATGTAAATCGGATTAGTAGTTTTCGCATGAAAAGAACATAATCGGACAGACAGACGTTGAGTTTTATAATATGTATAGATTACCAAACAGAGGAGTTACATGTTAAAGTTATTCTCCACTTAATATAAAATTCGATGATTCTGTTGGTTAGTTCGTTTAGCATTCAACTGAAATTCGAAGTGAAAAGGGAATTGCGAGTGTCGTCTATTGGAAAACGAATCAGACGGTTGTCTATATTTACTTTCTACACTGACGATGCATTTCAAAGAGCATTGAACAGTAGACTGTGTTGCAACGTGTATTTTATTTTATTGTTATTTATTTTTGTTATGTTGAAACATATTTATCAAAACAAAAAATTGCATTACTAAATGAAACTATTAAAGGAAAAACTTCTTGTTTCTATTATTATTTTAAAACTTATAGTTACACTGCGGAACCCTTAAAATGTGTGTTGCTAAATCAAAAAACGTAAATTATAAAATATAATGAAAACTTTAACAATGAACAATAAGAATCAACCCTATACCAAATGGTAATGGTTATTTCAAAACAACGAATACCAACTTATCCTAAAAACAGATGACGACCATTATTTTAACAGGGTTACATAGCCTAACATTTTATCTTCCCATTACTTTAACCAGAAATACCTTCCTGGTGTCATCTATACTAATATTATAAAGCTCATAAGATTGTTTGAACACGCTAATCAGTTAAATTTGAAAAAATCTTTTTGTATAGAACTTCACGCTACGACTCTAGGGAGCGGAGAAGTAACTATGAACGTCAAGCAATCTGGCAAGCTGTAGGCAAGCACGGGAAGAGAGAACAACGATAGCCTACACGGGTGCGTTGGCGGTGCAGCGGTGGATAGTTAGTTAAATAAATTGAACACGGATGAAACCGTGGGGCACAGCTAGTCTAATAATAAATTATACAGTTGAAGCAATAAAACATAGCCCATATACCAACCGTGTCTTACGTAAAAATTGATATAATATTATATGCAATATCCACCTTTCTACACTATAATGCGCACTGGTCGGTAATAACATCAATTTCATCAGATGCAACTGTTTGCAACTATTCAGCTCTGTAGACAAGCAACCGGTGGAGCGTGAAAAGTCCCGTTAGTTCCATGCTTTGCCACAACGAGCCAGTCCGACGGCGCTAGGTGTCTACGCACGTGATGTATGCGCGAGCGCAAGCCATCAGACGCGCCTCCGCAGCGCGACAGCCTCCCGCGCTCAACAACCAATACCGCAAACACAGTACTCGCGAGTGACGGTGTTCAATTATTTAGTTGTTGTTGTTTTTTTTGTGATTTTACATTCAGACGTGACACTATGCTTCTTAAGGTAACTATCGCTTAACCTCAAACTTGACATTGTAACTTGTAAACAATAATCGCGTAATAATTATCTATTACGGTATAATTCTCACATGAACTATTGTCATTGTTTTCTAGCTTTAATAAGTAATTACAACGCTGATTCCATCGAGTTTTTATTATATGAAATACTAATGCTACTTAATTTAAATAAGTTGGAATTAACCACTATTATAATATACTCGTACATGTAGTGTATTAGTAAGTGTAAGTGAATATTTATAATTTCGTTTTATACTTTTATCCTAAAAAATTACTGAAGGAAGAAAGATAAAAGTTAATCATATCAATGCAATAATATATGTCAACTCCGTATATGTTTAAAATACAGTCTATTTATTTATTGTCAAGCAATCAAGTTTGTTACCAACAAACACTAATGGAAAACGTCCACCAGGAAAACTAAACAACTTAGTTTTTTTTTACAGCACTTTCCGTTTTTAAAGACGGTTACAATATAATTGGCATACAATATGCAAATGGGTTCAATTATTTTAAGAATATTATAATATTTAAAACCTTGACGTTTTTATATGGCTGATTAATAAACCACAAGTCTATCCAAAAAATAAGTAACAGTAAATTTGGTAGTTTTACGTATTTAAGTCTAGAATACTTATGATAATCATGACTGATACATACATACTGATGGTAAAATAAAACATGGTTTATATGTCAAGTTTTGGAACAACACATAAGAACTATTTAGTGGAGTTGATAATACTCACTTCAATTCACTCAACGATTCTGTCAAATTAAACGGTTATAAGGTTAACCTACGATAAATTTTGCATGCTTAATAATTTGACTCCCATTAATGCCAACTTTACGAACATTTTGTGTGACATTGAGTGCCAAAGGGTTAACATAGAATTCTTTAATTCTTTGAACAATAATCTTTAAAAAAAAGTCACACTCCATCCTATCGTGCGCTTCATTTCATTGTGAGAATTTTATGACATGGAATTATTAAGTGTGTATTGATTATTTTCTTTGATGATTACTTTCACCTGTAGTAATACCATGAACAAAAAAATTAAAATAAAATTTATATGCCGAAATAATTTAATGAATATTATTGTATTAATATATAACAGTTCTGAAGGAATTTTGGCTTTCGGTGTAAGAAAATATTGTAATGAAACTATAGAATAGTTATAGGCCATTTTTCAGTACTTGACTGATTAGACATCACCCTCAAGTGTTCAAGCAGTCTCTCAGAGAGCGAGATATTTCTAAGTTTAGCATGTTACCAACTTCAGCCACTTTGTCTCGGGATTATAGTCAAATAAATCCCTAAAAATATATTTTAGTAAACTGACTTATAGGTAGATATTTGGTAAAATCTTTCGTATAAGTAAATAATAAACATATGCTAAGAATCATCCATGTCTTAGTCACCGTATATAGACAATATAAATTTCGGTTTTAAAATTATGTATATGAACAAATTTAATTATTATAAGTATAATACAGTTTCATTTACGTAAATTGATCAATATATAGTATTATTACACAATTAATCATATATTTCGACTTGTCATCATTATTTTCATGACTCAGAACTGAAATCGTTAATGTGAATTTCAACCTTATAACATAGTGACAGAAAATAGGTTTTTCAAATGTATCGTTTATAGGAAAGAGTAGTAAATAAAAAAAAACTCAATATACACATATTTTACCATGTAAATAATATTTACTAACCACAAAGTGGAACAAATCGCTTCTCACTCGAACTAGATTCAAAGATAGGTACTGATAAATGATAAAGTGATAAGAGATTTGGTTCACTGTGCTTTAGAATGTATGTAGGTACATTATAGTATCATGTAGCTACATTGATAGAATAATTTTAAGAAAAAAGCAATGTTATGTTTATGAATCAAATATTCTGCATATTAGATTACGATACATATTTGCGTACGTTTAGGGAAACCATATCACTTTCACTTTATTTCCACACATAGCAAAATATATTATCTAGTATTAATTATTGCCACACACATAAAACAGTTTAAATGCTAGAAATTTCCCGCTAGGAAATTGGTTAGGCTTACAGAAAGCGAAACTTCAAAGTTGTTTATTATCTTGAACGTCAATTAAAGTACTTCACAGTCACAATACAAAATGCCTCTTTAGTTACAACAGTAAAGAAGTATTTAATTCTCGTTAATATTAAAATATCATATACACTTTGACATATAAAAGTATTCGCATTTTAGCGCAAACATTTTAAAATTACTATAAAATTAAAGAATTTCAAGTAAAATGTATTAACATTGGTTGAGCAAAAAATTATTTCTACTTAGGGCAGTCCAACTGGTGAAATGCCTCCACCTTACAGGAGATCGCACCTTGTATTGTGTTCCTGCAGTAAGTCGGGTATCCAGAGCTCCTTGATGAAAGGGAGGTTCAAGATCAGTAAAGCGCTAGTCATACCTCTGGTAATACAAGTGTCCATGTGCTACGGTAAACGCTTAGCATCAAGCGGCCGTAAGCTTGCTTGCCATCTTAGATGTGAATGAGAAAAAAACCTTGTATGGTAGATTTATTTTAAATTCATAAATACTTTAAATAAAATTGTAACCTTCGTTTCATTGTAAAATCAGATAATACCCCTTTAATCCATGAAATCCCTTTGATTTTGGTTATCTTTAGTCCGCTCCGATTTATGGTTTAGAAAGATCGGGTTTAAGATTTTCTGCAAAAGTTTCTCTTTGTACCTTCTATATTTATAAATCAGATATAAGTATTATGAAATTTAACAAAACATTAACTACAATTCCGCAATCTCATCGAATAAAATAATGTTAAAAAGTAAGGATAACTATGACCCAGTATGTTTAAAAATGGTGTGCAATACGTTTTACGTTTTGTATTTATTTACAAACGAAAAAGCTAGTTACCGTTGTAAAAGACTCATTTTAATCGGTTCATTAATTCTAAAAACATGTTCTTTATTAGTAATAAACTTTTGACTAAATTAATTGATTATTCCACGATTATGCAAAAGATAATATGCCATTCTTTGTATTCCTACTTAATATATTTATTTCAGACTTCTTGCATATTAATCCATTCAATGCCAGTAACCCACGTCGAGGGTTCATAAATGTATGGCGGGATGGGATACGATCTGTACAGAAACTGAGTGTGTTAATTAAACTGTTTATTTATTTATTTTATATTAATATAATTTAATGACAATAAAACATAGCCTACACCTATTAGTTTGAACGTAGCTTTCTATCAGTAAAAGATTTTTTAGAATCTGATCAGTAGTTCCAGAAATTCCTTTGTACAAACAAATCTATAAACTTTACCTCTTTATAGTCTAAAGTAACATAAGAAATTAAACTTTCACAGAATTGTAAATTTTTATGTCGGTACCCGATTTTAATGAAATTATTAAAATAAGAGTATTTGTACTGATCCAAAAAATAACGCAAGTTGATTTAAGTGACTAAAAAATTGTTATGATTTGCAATCAACCAGATTATTATGAAAACCAAATCATTTTTTTATAATAGCTCGAAAAGATTACTGCAAAACATATGATAGCAAGCACGGTGCACTTCTGAAAACCTGCAGAAATGCCTCTTCATGCCTTTTTTGGAGGACCCGATATCATACAAGGAAGGGAATACGCTGGCAGGAAAGCGATTCCACATTTTCACAGGACGGCAAACATAAGAATTTACATACTTCTTTGTTCTTGCCTAGATGGATGTTTATAACTCTATAGCTTCAATTACCAGCCTGTTTGGTTCTTTTCTTGAATATTATTTATCAGAACCTTAATAAACACTATATTTAATGTACCTACTCTAAAGTATGTATTTACATAATATGGCCCTCGTCGATACCTCACCTGCTAACATGAAGACCTTCAGGAATCAAAAATTATCACTCACGTTTTCGAGTCGTGATGTTTACTTAAAATTATCGCGCGCTCGCTAACGTTATTAACTTGTTATGCATAGACGTATTTATAAAGCTAACGTATGACGTCACTTATCTCACAAAGCGTATCAAGGCCGAAGAAGGTTTAGCGCGGTTTACTTCCACTATACTGTTGTATGTAATATGATTATCAAATCAAGATAAATCCATAAGTAAAGCTACTAGGGGCAACCATCAAACAAGATAATAGATATTTAAAATAAGGGCTTTAGGTATATTTATCGTGAAACCAAAAGTCCCCGTTCATTACCAATAAGTTGTATCTTAGATAAGATATTAAAAATATTTCGCAAATAGAAAATCACCAAATCGTTGAAATATAAATTACAAATGAAACATTAAAATTATACGAGGGGTATAAAAGAAAAAACGCCACTGTCTATTATAACAGGAAAGTCAAACAAGAAACAATTATTTCGGTTACATTTTATTAATAAAGTGATTATTTATCAGTGCCTGGTCCCATAAAAGAAAAATACTGTTGAGAAAAATCATTAGATATAATATTAATCCTAACATTAGTTTTAAATGTGTTAAAGTACCAATGCAATTTTTTAAACTGGACAGTGGCGGTTTTTACTTTTATTCTCAATTATATATGGATACAGTTATATACGCGGGTTACAGTATCAGTACTTTTAACTTCATATTTATAAATGCTTCAAAGTATAAAATTGTTGTTTGTATAGTAACTACTTTACTATAAATTCAAGAAACTGGCAGAATCAATATTAATTTAAACCCTCAAATGATAAATCGGCATATAAATCTCATAGTGCTACAGATTTATCGTCTTAATAATTATTAAATAGTATAACGACAGATAAAACTGATGACAGACTTTGGTTCAATAATAATATGTAAAATCAGATAGTGGGAGCGCAGAAATAAATTATCTTGAAGTACTTAGTATTTGACAATTTCGTATAAATAATATCGGCTTAAATACTACAGGTAATCATTAATTTAAATAAATCCACTATTTAAAATATTTGTATTTAAAAATATTACCTTCTTTTAAGTAAATAACTTTAACCCAAATATACGATGCATAAGTTGACATGACAAAAACATACATAAACCTTATGACCCTACACGTATAATTATATAATGTTTCAACTACCGTATCTTGCGTAATTCCGAGAGGTACAGTAAGCATTCTGTCAGCACAGAGAATTTAGTTCACACCAGAGTTTAATCTTTAATTAGTTTCCTACACTTGCGCTCTATGTTGAGCCAGTGCGACAAAACACTGTACATCGTCCACTTTACATAATTAAGATGACATGAATTTTTACTGCAGTACTTTAAAAACTTTTTAATGAGGAACCAAGTTTGCGTGCAGTTATGCGTTTTCACATATCCCAATGTTTACTTACTAAGCCAAATATTTCAATGTCACAAATTTTCTTAAATTGTAGTCTAAGAGCAATGAAAACAAATCATTTAATTTATTTTAAGTTTAGGAAAAAATATTCTATAATAATCATTTTAGATATTTGATAATTTAATTACAGATATTCTTTTTTTGGGATATTGATCTTTTATGTGGTGGTTTTATTTTAATTCATAAACTTATGCTATTTAGCCCTGTATTGTGTAATTATGTCGGCATTTTAAGTGATGTAGTGAAGTTATTGTGCACAAGTGAAGTGGATTATAAATAATAACTAGGAACATGCATTTTAAGTTGCCATAAAGCACCTTTTCAATAAGGAAGCCGACATCTTGTTAAAGCTATGTTTGAAGATTACAAGAATTATTACAAAAAAATATATTCTCGTGACGTTCGTAGAATTGTGGATAAACACAGTTTCCATTATGTAAAAAGAAGGAGTAGAATTAAATCTCATTCTACCAGACTATTTAGTCGCGATTTTCAGAGAACAATCATGTAAACGTCGCGTAATAAAACGACAATTTAAATTCCGTTGCGTAAGTATTTATACCGTAAGCAAAAAAAAAAACATTAATTTTCCAGAGCGTTATTCGCGACACGCACCCACATAAGGACGCAAACAGGTCGCGATATGTAGGTATAACAACCTATAACACAATTAGGTAAACAGCGGTGTATGTTGTCATAAATCAAGTGCACGACCAGCGAAGGTGATATGAGGCAACCAGTTAATTATCTTGTATTATGAGTTCAAACGTGACCAAAGCTTATTTCTCGCTTTTCATATTCATTTTTCTGTCACGTACGTCGGCTATAAAGTATGACATATTTAACGATCAAAACTTCGTATGAATAAAGTTATGTAAGAGAATATTGCAAATACGTTCAAATAAGATAAAGTAGTTCACATTATATGACGATGTGTAATAAGATGTCTGAATTATCTTTACATTGATTAACCTTTGATAAACACATATTGTACTGTAATAACAAATGCAGAATAACTGATAAAACTGTAAAGAATATTTAGCAAGGCCTATGGAATATGCATAGTAAATAAATATTAATAAAACGTGCAAAGTAACAATTTTAATCTGTTTTGTCTTAAACTCTAACATTTTTTTAACATAATTCCTTTAAAGTCATGTCCATTGATGTCAGTTTCTCACAGATCGGTAATAGTTTTATATATTTCCCATTTCTTTTCATTATGATGCTTGCCTTAACAAAGGGTGTATCTTATAATTACGTCATAAGATTGCTTCAGTAAAATTTAATCAATACCAACTCATGTACTTAATTCGTATACAGTAATAATATTTTAGTATCTTAATACATTTAGAATAATCACTTGGCATTCACACCACTTTTTTTAGTAAGGGGACGTTCAAATATTACGGATCCTTCCTTCCCTGTGTAAGCCAATATAAGAAAATTGTGAACTCCTTTCTCCCCCAAATGATAAGAGGTTTTTTTAGAAGTCTTTTATAAAATAAATAGTGTTATATTTATTTGTTTGAAGCCGTCCTATTACGTTGGGAATTCGCCAAATTTAACATCGGAACATTTAAGAAAACAATATACTTAGCAGTGTTTTTCGGAAGATATATATAAATATGAATGTTTCTTTATATAATATAAATATGAATTTGTCCCCTAACCCTGAGCGTTTCAAAACCATTCATCTGTTACCGATAAATCTTCGGTGAGTTGTCGTGCGCATAGGTACCTACGAAGGTTATTAGTGCAACCAATTAGCGACGGGCGAGTCGTTTCAAATTAAAAAAAAAACGGGAACGAAGTCCCTGGCAAAAGCTAGTATGTTATAATTATTACGTACACGTAACAAAGTATTTCAAAAAACATGTACCGCGAATTCTATCAGCAACGCATAAGCTCAGTGCTCTAAACAGCATAACTTTATATTAAAAATAGTTATCGTAATACAAGATCAATGTATGTGTGTGGTTTTGTTCAAAAACAATATGACAGGAATCATGCTTTGCAGGGCAACAATTAGAAAGAAAATTATTTATTTACTTGTTTCTTTATTGCCAACAAAATAAAGTCGGAATCGGTATAGACTGCCGGTTGATTTTTCGTGGTATTAACACTGTATTGCAGCTAATTCTATATTGCTACATTTGCTGTATTTATTTAAATTTGTATGATGTCACCGTCATGTTAATTTGATAATGATGTGTACACTGGCACGTATGGAAAACTATGATGCTTTGTTCTATACATTTTACGTGGGAACTGAATATGTAAAATTTTGAACATTTTTTTTAATCATCTATATAAAAAAAGGCTTTGTCCTGGACTGACTCTTCATCGTCCAGCCGAAAATAGAGAAACCAAACATTATAACCATTAATGTGGTATACAAGAAGTGTGCTTTACTGAATTTCAACTCTCGGTCGGCAGCCTTGTTGACATAAATTAGGTATACTTATGCACAATTTAATTATTTATATATGAACTAGCTGTGCCCGCGGCTCCGCTCGCGTGGAGTATAGAATGCTGTCGGTAGATCGCACGCGCAAATTGTGCTGCCCAAAATATACAAATGCTATCGCTGGCTTTTTAAAATCGACCTTTAAAAGATCTACAATTATGTAGTAAGCCATTTAATCGCCCCAAAAGCGTATTTTTTCCGAACTGATTCATCATTATCGTCACTGCTTATTTCGTATGTTACTTTATGTAACAAAATATAGCCTATAACCTGGCAGGTTAACATATCTGGAAAAACAATGTAAATAGGACTAGTGGTTTTCGCGTGAAAAGAACATAAACGGATAGACAGACAGAGAGACGTTGAATTTTATAATATGTAAAGAAATATTGTTCATAAAAACATATAAATTTAATTTAAATCAAAAATATTATAGTGTACGTGAGCGAATTCGTGAGCAAAAAGCTAGTGTTACATATGAAGTAGTAGTAGGTAGTATCTAATTATAAAAAAAATATATGTATAACAATATTGTAATTACCACTACTTGAAACTACTTGAACAGTGACCAAAGATAAATATTTACATATATAATTGAATCATAGAAGTAAATAGAAAATGCGTAAATGTAAACATTCGTGTTATTAAAACACGACAGGGTTTGCTGGAAAGTCCCGACCTTAATATTTATGAGAACCGTAACTTTAATCATTATTTTTAATGAATATCCATTTACAACATTTACATCCATCTCATTTGCATTGATACGACTAGTAATTAGACGTAATTAGGTCAGACGGTTGCGATAATATGTGAAAGTATGCGAGTAGGGTTGACAACCACTGAAATTCCTTTTACCCACGGTTATGCATAATATATCAAACTATAGATTACATTAATGATATCCATTATTAAACAATAATGGGATAAAACAATTCCTACCAAGTTTAATAGAACAAAAATTTATCTAATTTTGACGTTCTTTCGATAAATAAAACACCATATTTTAAATAAACAAAAGCATAAAAATAAATAAACATTTCAACATAAATGCAATTGTTAATCAGCACTGTGATAGTGGATAATTTTAAATATTATAACACTCAACGTCTCTCTGTTTGTCTGTCCGTTTATCTTCCTTTCACACGAAAACCACTTATCCGATTTACATGTTTTTATTTTTATTTTTATTCATAGCTATGTTATCTGGGCAGGTTTTAAGATATATTTTGTAAGGTAAAGAAACATACGAAACAAGCAGTAACGATAATGGTAAATCAATTCGGAAAAAAGACGATTCGCGCGTGCGATCGTACGCGAGAGGAGCTACGGGCACAACTAGTTTTATTAAATAAAAATAAGATTCGCTATCGTAATACATAAAGAATCGAAACATATAATTTCACACCTATTCACAATTATTTGTTGATGCTTCTTTCGTTGTATTATTTAAATCTTTGTGTAAATAAATTTAACATTCACAGCTAAATCTTTCTTATTATTTTTTCGTATATCCTAATATGCAAGTGTTCATAATATACTTAATAATATACTTAATTAATAATCAAGACAAAGCTGACTATTTAGGAGTACTTTTTTACACTCGAAATACTAATCATTACACCATTGTACTTTGGTCGGCTTATATCGATGCCATGAATTAATTTGAATTAAAAAATACGCATCCTTTCTTCCTAGTTTTCAGCAAAAAATCCAACTAAGTTATATTTTTGATCTTATTATAAAGTTATAGCTAAAATATCGTTATATACTCATTTTGAATTAGAATGAAGAACCGAAGTGACTGACGTAATAGTCTTCATATTAGCAACCCTAATGGAAGATGTACATTGTACACAACCTGCATATACCTACATATTATATTACTATAACTGTGACATGACTTCAGTAATAACGGTAATGTTCGTTTACGATGCAAGTCACTGGTGAAGGTTCGAGTGTGACTTTTATGGTTGCAAATACGGAACACCTAAAAAGATCTCATATCGCAATAAGCTGATTTTAAGCTGGGTCAAATTGCTTCATTTTAGACTGTATATGCGACATTATATACCGATATTTTTAAAATTTTCAAAGAATTAGATATAGCTTATTATACGTGAACATATTTTGCCACATAACTCTCAAATGCATATTTTTTTATTTTCCTTATAAAATGAAATTAATAGTAAAAAGTAATAATTATAGCTTGTTTTTTTTTTTTACTAATACTTATGGATGTAGGGATACATCACTAGGAATTTAATAGTTAATCTACACTACTGTTATTAAGCTGTAAACATGTTTTATATTAATAATTACTAAGCCCAAACAAAGAGAATAATACATTTAAGAGTGCAATTGAGATGAAAACTTAGACATTCTTGTAACTTTGGATCATATGCGTACATAATGTGTGCATTGAAAATATAATAGGTAATAAAATAATCCATATATTCGTTCGATTCTTAAAAAAATTCATTGATTGAAAGCTGCGTTCACGTTGTTAGTAATAGGATATATTGTTATTATTAAACTTTATATGAAGTCGCCTGTAGTCTTTAGTAGATAATAAATCCTTTACATAGTACATATCCATAGATTAATGACCAATCATTATTATATATGTACATATTATTCGTAATATGACAATTTCTCTTAATTCTTGACATAATTTTAGCTACATTTACACGCTTCTTTTACATGTCACGTGTAAAATTCACAATGTACATACATGGATATATGGAGATCTGTGTTAGCACCACACACAAACTGTTTGGCGTTTTAAGCTTGTATTGACTCCGAATTTACTCTCGTCATCGAACTATGTCCCCAAATTTCGATAGACTAAAGATATATTAACTAAATACAACATAATAAGCATTACCCATTCCAAGAGCATGTTAATAAAACAAAAAAATAACTAAATTATCAAATAAAATCAAGGTTTCTTGCCAAATGACACTCTTATCTATTGGTAATTTATTGTAAATATATTCTCCAGTAAAAGACATCTGTTAGGTAAAGTTTTAAAACAAACATACGTGCCGTTGTAAGTGAAAATATATAATACTAGCAGTGCCCGCGGCTCCGCTCGCGTGGACTATAGAATGCTGTCGGTCGAGCGCACGTGCGAATTGTGTCAACTCTTAAATGCTTATTGTGGGCGATATTTAGAAGATAGACACATTAATTTAATATATCTCTTATGGTTTACTCAGCGCCAAGCCATTTAAGCGCCGCAAAAGCGTCTTTTGTTCCAAACTTATTAACCATTCTCGTCGCTTATTTCGTAATTTACTTTATCCAACAAAATATATCCTATAACCTGGCCAGATAATATAACTATTAATAAGAAAAAAATCATGTATATCGGATTAGTGATTTTCACATGAAAAAAACATAAACGGACAGACAAACAGAGAGACGTTGTGTTTTATAATATGTTTAGATAACCCAGTAAAAACTGATGTTACTAAATGAATTCACTTTGCTCGATGTCCGAATTTTGATACTTTAAGAGAATATTGTTTATTTTATATTTTTGTACCTAGGTTTGATTATACTGCAAGAATAGTGTCATCTTAGTTTAAAAGCTAGACAAAATATTTGCAATAGATATTTGAACATGTACTACGAGTATCGACATCATTTCAGTAAACATTATTAAATATTGACACGACATAAACACACGTGATTCGATTATATGGTTTTTTTTATTCGAACTGCCAGTGCTATTGCCTGGTTAAGACTTTAAAGCTTTACCGAACTCTGTAGAGAGTGCAGAAAGCACTCAGGCGTAATGGCTAGCATAAGGGTGCCAAATGTACCGTACGTCGGCTTGGACTGTTACCATGCATGACAATTTACAACTAACCATTTTATCTAACTATACATAAGAACACATTTAAGAATATGTGGATAATCTATTGTAGCGTATTTTATATTCTTTACTTTCTTTAGTATATTTGACACACGCGTTGACCAAAAAACCATTGATTCTTCTGAACTATCAATTAATAAAAACCGTGACACACTTTATTGGAAAACGGCATATTACTTGACAGTTCGTATTTACTATCGATACTATTCAGTTCAGTATTAATAACCATTGCAAGATAATTTCGTAAATATTTTGTTCATTATATGAAACTGACGTGAGAACGACATCATTTTGATATTTTATAGGGAGAAAGTTGTTAATTTACAATACAAAATATTATGTCGCAAAATCACGGAAAGGGATAAGGAAACATTAAAATCGCTTAAATTAAATACACTATTTGCTTCATCGACATGAAAGCATTCTTAAGCAAAAGGAAGAGAAAATCGATCGAACATTCGGGACTTTACTACGTGAGAATGCTAACTCGGCTTAAACCCTGAATCATGTAAACAATGTAAGGTATGTAATACCTACATAACAAATTGAAGAAAAAATGATAAAGTTGGTTATTAAAACTTTTCAGTGATTTTTAATATGAAACGACTTAAGCGCAATTGCCTAAATCTTGTCATTCAATTTTGAATTACCATTTTTTTTTATGGTATGGAGTAGCAAGTTAAATGGGCACTGCGATCTATATTTATTTATAACCAACCTTAAAAAGACCGGAGTCTAACTGAGACCAGTCATTGATAGGTTGCTACTCTTGAGCACTGTGTTAAAACGCGTCGTGTGCCATTGCGTGTCGCTAATTATGCTCTTCGGAGCGAAACACGGCAGCACAAACACTGCTGCTTTGCGGCATAAATAGGTGTGGCGTTGGTGCTTCCACAGTCAAACCTTACACAGATTCTACCAATATTAAAATTTGTTACCTACAATGCTGCGTGCTGGACATATAATTATTACTCTCGCTTCATTGACATTTGCTTTCATTAATAATAAATGCGATTTCTCATCTCAACTAATTCGACAAGTAATAGTAGAAACCTCGCAGTTTTCGCCGATGCATCCGATTGAACATAATACATATGTATACATAAACCGAATGTATTCTGTTGGACGCACAAGATCAATCACACATCATATAACGTGTTAAGCCGTGATTTTCTATTCAGAATTATAAAACACAATAAGAAACTTCTCCTTCTCAGTCGTTTTACTCTTGACAGAGAGGGCGTTGTCATGGAGCGTAATCGGAGGCAGTTTACGTTTGTCTCAAGATATTTTTCTATTTGTTTAAAAAGGCCGTTAATCTATAGCACTCATGCAGCAGACTTAATCTGATCGGTCCACCGCATGGGTGGACCACGCGTTGGTGTACCTTCCACCTTGCGTTGTAATACTACGTGCTCCAAAGAGCAATACCTTCATTGCGACACTTGCCCGAAGAACTTAAGCGTGACGGCTTGTACTACTTGAGATAAACGCTGCTTAACGATGCTACATTTGTGCGAAATTCGGTCCACGATACTCGAAGCATTCTCCTCCAGCACCACATCTTTAGAGTTAGGATGTATATTGTTATCAAACTACAACGAAATAAATCAATCTTACGTTGAAGACAACTGACTATTAATCCTAATAAAATGCCTGCATTATTTATACTATACAATATAAGTGTATGTTTAAATATAATACATAAAAATAAATTAGAACATTCATATGTAAAGAATATTTATTTGTTATTAAGAATCTTGAAATAAAAGAGGACTTAGTCCAAAACATCAATTGTCATAATTTATAAAGATCATTCTTTCGACCATGTCCATCTCTATTCAAAGAGTACAATAATCACAAATAACAAAAAGAAGTAAAATAAAAACCCGTTTACGCAAATGCATAATTATACTTTATTTATTTCAGTATATTATACATGATATGGTAAATAGGTGTTTTTCCAAAGTACTGAATTTTTACTTACAACCTAATTCTGTATAATGAACAGAACTATGTAACATTGTACATATATTGGCGTGAAATTTTAATTTCACGCTAACAAATTAAAAGAAGTCATTCTACATACCTATAATATGCTTTCAAATAACTTCATGATTTTGCATATAAGTTATATAAGCAAAAGCCGTTCCAGAATTTCATATTGCTACAAAAGCGAAATCTGAGAATTTTATGTTCACAAACACATTGGAATCTTTTTCCTGTAGAAGCAATTCCAATATAACTCAGTATCTGTAAATGCAAGATATAGTTTAAAACGGAATTTGAATAACATTTAAAAATAAGGTACTATAAATAATTTATTACTAAAAACCAAGTAATTTTAAATTAAGCAATACCGCCTGTATTGGACAAAAATATGCTTCAAATATGAATAATAAGCTATTTAAATTTTTGTATAGTTTTTACTAATGTATACACCAGTACCACGGTATTAATCTTATATACAAAATGTTTTCTTTTATCTTCGGAAATGAGTCAAAATTTTATGTTAAAGAAACAAAAATAATATGATCTTAGTAAACATATTTTTGTTTGTAATCAGAACAATAACCATTATAAGTAGGTATATTGAAGCTTAAACGAAACTATTCTACTAAGTGACTTTTCCGTTCTAATTGTATGTGTTCTTAACAATGAGCTGAATCGACCTAACAATTTTGACAATACGGACAGAATCGGGTAGAGCTAACAAAAACGCCTGACTTAACCCTTAGTGTTCACGAATACACAAAGTTTAATCAAGTTTCAAAAGTTAAATTAGAACAGTTTCAATCGTAATGTAAAATTGAAAGTATTAAGTCTTTTCAAAGCTTTCACCATTACAGAGAGTGAATCAGTTGTATAAAACTAAGAAATGTGTGCAGGGCCACAGTTAAAGAAATCTTTTACGTTGGATTAATTTTATGAATTATCGATGGTCATTTATTGTAACAAATCGTTCACAATTATTATAAAGTATTTGTTGTAGACATGCCTTTTTGTCATAGCGATGTCATTACACGCAAATCTAATTAAATTAAATATGTGCTGTGGGATATAATTTATTGAAATATTATCATTGAGTTTTGTTGTACCATACATAATAAAGAAGCTCGTGTAAAATAAAATAAAAATATTAAGTCTCGGCTCAATCAAAAAATATCACTATCACACTTTGGTAATAAAATTTATATAGAATATTAGCTTTCCGTATGCGGCTTCGCTTGCGTAGTCTATAAGATTTCTACACTGTTTTGATTGTCATAGAATTTACAATATGTTGTATATTTATTATTATTTATAAATCTGAAACGAGAAATGTTATTTCCCATACAAACTTTGGCATCAGCTTTCTGTGTATATATAGAAGAAGATATAGACTTAAGACTATATATTAACGATTATTAAGTTGCATTGAAAGCATAAGCAGATATATATTTCGAAACAGTGTATATATTTCGAATAAAATTAGAATACTCTTTGTGATGTATCATTTTTAACAATTCAGATTGTTTACATAACCACATCAACCAATATATTTCGTAAAACTTCAGAAAGAAACTCGATATGATAGTAACCGCCTTTATACTACATAATTGTTTCCCGACATTACCATAACTGGAACTTAAATGAGACTGTTAGATTGGCTTGAATTTATTGGTTGACCTAGCTTTATGGCTCATTTCATTGCAAAAAAATGTCTGAAACCTCTAAGATACAAATAAAAATATCGGAAAATTATGGGTAGCAACGTGCAAAATTTACTATAATTTGCTAAAAAAATGCCACTTCGCAATAAATTAATATAGCCATAGGCATCGGAAACACCAACATTTTTGTATAGTTTTCATTTTTCCTTATTTTATTCAAGCTAAAAAAACTAATATAATAGTATTCGTGACTTTCTGTAAATTAATTAGTTCCATACACAAAACATTAACAAAAAAATCTCTCAGTAATTATTGTAACATGCATTTGAAATGTAGTCATTGACAATCTTGCATATACATACTGTTTAATTTTGGAACTCCGTGACTTTGACACCATATTGTTTAGCAATACAAACTCACTGGGAAGAAACTTTTATCCATAAATTAACTTTATAAATATTGAAACTCAAATACAATTGAATGAAGCAATTCATATCTAACCGCCCGTGAATTTTGTTAGTTTACTTGTAACTTAATTCGAAACCGTAGGTTCCACTAGATTCTAGAAGTCTACTGAAGTGACTAAAGTATTCCATAATACACAATATTGTTTCAGAAAGTTATTATGGTTAGAAAGAAGTTCTTCCTGGCTCTATCCCACTTTAGGTGGGGTCGCTCTCCTAATTTTCTGGCGTTAGGTCAATCTGTCCTGGGTTGTCGGGTCAGGCAGTTCATCCTCTACCTCGAATACATTATACAACATTTTCTATGATGGTACCGAGTATGATAAGCTAAGTTTTACACTTAGTGAATGGTGTTCGCAATCTAGTCGGACAAAATTGTAATCTAGCACCAGCAAATTCAACTACAATTATTTTAATAGCAGTGAAGATTGAATGTAAATCAAAATCTAAAAAATCTCAAAATATGAGGAGAAAGGAAGTGTAGTTTACTACTGAAAGCTTTCAACGTAAAGCAATCTCATTAAAACGATAAAACCTTTGCTGATAAAGTTAGAGAGTCAATCTGCAGACACCACCCTTCAACGTTAGTCGACTCGAAGTGTGATATAATAAGGAAAACTTTTCCATGAAATAGGACAACTTGATAACAATTCACGGAACAATATAACCATCGTAGGCAATGATTGTTATTCATTTTACTTTTATTTAAAATTGAATTCGATAAGTAGAACAAGTTTATGCCGAAATAAGAGAAAGTTGTTATTCTTATGAGGCGCCTGCCCCGGGGCTAATGAAATTTAGGTTTCAAACGAAGAATAACCGCACTGCAGGTGTTCATTTTCAATTAAGATTCGACGACTTCTTATTTGATACATAGCCAAATATAGTACACGCATTGTTTACCTTTGCTTTGTATTTTAATATAAAGCTTTAATTAATTCCTCTTCTTTTGTACACGCTGTGTTTATACCAAAGTTCGCTTATAACCAAATATATTTTGCAAGCATGTCACCGGATAATTGTACGAACCGTACGAAAAATTTAGTGAGACTGTTAACTGTCGGTACATTTTCGTAGGTTTACGAACTAACTGAATTGATTAGGTTAGGATGACACTTCATATCTTAGTATTGTGATTTTGCTTATTTTATAGACATAAACTCTAAAAATTATTAGAGTATGTTTAGAATCTACCACCAGTTAAAAATCTGACTAAATTGTTTATAAAGAAACGGTTCGAGCAGTCTGGTAACATAATATATATTTGAAGGTAGTAGTCTGTAGGTACTCAGTATTTTGAATCTTAAATAAATAAAATAGAGCTTCCTACACAACTTAAGATTTTTAATTTTTTCTACAACCAACAAAGTTTTTTAATTAAAAAGTATCTGCATAACGACTTAACTTTCTCAGGAACGAGTAAAAATAAGACGCTTTCTCAGGAACGTGTAAAAATAGGACGGATTTAGCCGACGAAGTTTTGTCTATCATACAGTAGAGACAGTATTGATCGAATGAGTATGTCTGCTTCAGTCAAGTGTTGAGTGTTACAATATGTTATCTGTAATCAAACACATTATATGTTTTCATAAGATTACTTACATAAATGAGTAAATACGTTTACAATACAGTCTCAGTTTAATTATAAATAACTAAATGATTTAAAATAATATTAATAAATAATTTGTGTCGTGCGCGTTCCTTTCTTAGATATATTTTTTAAATCTATGGTTATTTCGGCAATTCACAGACAGCTTCGCAGTCTTAATAATTAGGGGTTCAAAAATCGTAAAGATGTCGAAGTTTTGGTTTATCTTTTTTTTTAGATATGTCTGAAAAACGACCAAAGAAACATCAAACTGATTTTGAGGTCACTTGTTTTTGTCATATTGACGCGATAGTCATAATCACAGAGATAGCAATAGGAAGAGACACAATAAAATACATTTACCTTTTTATTTCAGTAACAATCATGTGTTCCTCAGTCACCAGTAAAAATGACACGTGACATAGAGACTAGGAGCATAGATTCCTCTATATATTATAGATTTCTGTGTTCATTTGAATTGCTACTTATGTCAAATAGGAGGTACTAGAACCTAACTTTTGTTGTGGCTTTTAACGTTTATTACGCTTGCTAATTATTAGACCATTCCTTATACGTCTAAACAAAGACAAAAAAGTCGTATCCTGACATTGCTCGAAAATAAGGATCGAGGTGGTTAAAAAAAGGGAAAACATTGATAAATTGATGTTCTTCAAATCTTAACATCGATGGCAGACATTGATGTTTCCTACGTTTTTAATAAGATTCTGACACACTTAAGATAACGGCAACATTGTATTGCAACTACAATTGAAACAGAATATGTCTGTTGTTTTTCTTCATAACATCTATGAACAGATGTTTTGAGGATCTAATATCGATGTAAAAACGGTAAAGGTAATGTACTTACCTACTTAACTCTGTAGTTTTATTCGACGTGACACTTCGACTATTCGATTTACATTATTTTTGTAACTTCTAGGCTCTATAACATGTCGTATTTGTGTGTATAATAACATAATAAATTAATTTACAAATACGTTATTTAAACGCCTTTGAACTAGGTAATCACACTTCCACACACAAACCCATTTGGAATTATTAAACCTAGAGAAAGAAACTTGATATTAATTTTCTTTTTATTTATTTTAAATCGATAACCGTATTGGTCAAACTTCGTATCAAGACATCCCTAGTTTTTAGGTTATGTTGGATTGCATAAAATATGTTCGAAACCCGGTTATTGTTTTAAAAAAATAAAATTTGCAGGTGTTAATACAGCATATCTGGAATATTATAAACAAACATTGCCTTAGATGCATAATGAGACGACGGGCTCTCATATATCCATGAGCATTCTCCTTTCGATTTTTTACCGTCGCTCCTCGCGTGTAATACCGAATGCCGTCGGTCGAACGCACGCACGAATCGTGTTGCCCCGTTACCGCCCGCCATCCACTGTTTATTTTTAAGTCAAAAGTGCTTATTGTGGGTTATCCTTAGAAGATGCACATATATATACCCATACAGACATATAGACTCACTTTTTTGTAGGTCTTTTTAAGATTTAGAATTTTGTAGTACATTAATTTGATATATCTCTTATGGTTTACTTAGCGTAAGCCATTTAAGCGCCCCTAAAGCGTATTTTATTTCGGATTGATTCACAATTTTCGTCACTGCTTATTTCGTTCGATACTTTATGTTACAAAATATATCACATAACCTAGCGCGATAACATAGCTATGAATTAAAATAAAAAAGTGTAAATCGGATAAATGGTTTTCGCGTGAAAAGAACGAGTGATAAGGACTTTTATAATATGTATATATGTATGTATAGATGAGTATAAGGTTGCTCTACAATGTAAATACATCTTTTTTGTGAAGCAAAAAGAGCAAACGGGATGAACTAGTAGTTGTGTCGGAAGTTAGTTTCTGATAAGCCTCTGCTTTTCACGAGGACTAAGATGAAACGCTACATGTACTAATACGTATTCTATTTTGCACGACTTCTCTACCATTATTAACGTAAATAGTAAAGTAACGTAAAAAAAACAAAATAGTAATAATGTTTTTATCTAAATGGACATTTAGAGCATTAACTTAAAAGCAAATTAGCTATTTTATTTAGCAATAGTGATATATAAAAAAACAATTTACAATCTAAAGATTATTGAAAGCAAGAAAATATAATTAACCTGATATTTACAGTTAAACGCGCGAAATTTATGCCTGTAAAGTTTGATAGGCGTTAAAAATATATTACGCTTTTATAAAAGCGAAATCACTACCATTTGAATAGTCTACCGTCCTCATTAGATTTTACATACACTTCAATATGTTACGGTAATGTTTTACACAGTATGTAAAGTAAATGTATTGAGATATCGCTGTTTGAAACACCTATACTTTTATGTCCATTGATCCGTATGACGTAAACGAAATCGGGCGGAAACTTTCTGGTTTATCATATTTCACTGAAAATACGCAAGAAAAGCAAACTAAATCTATTCAATCCGCAAGTGGTTTCACTTCACAACTGAATTTCGCGTTCGCATCAGTCTCATTATCGCAGTCTCATAAGTTTATTTTTAACCTGTCAATCTATATAAAAAACCCATTTGTAAATACATTTATTCGTATTTGCATATTCATAATCATCTTCAGCCCGTATTCGTAAATGCTGAACATAGGCCTCTCTTCTTGCACGCCACTCATCCCGGTCCTGAACTAATCCCATCCATGTCTGAGCCGCGATTTTAACAATATGGTCCACCCAACGAGATGGAGAGCGTCACTCTTCGTTTACCCATACGTAGCCACCAATCCATCAATATTTTAGTCCACCTGCCGTCACTCTGCCTGGCAACATGTCCTGCCCAATTCCATTTTAGTTTTATGATAATATCTCCAACGTTGCGTAACTTAGTGAACTTAATATGAATTCGCATATTACAACTAATATATTAGGAAGATCATGAGATCGAAGTTGTTATTGACGTGAACAAGTCACGACAGTATATTTGTTGTATAAAATAACCTTGTACCTTGTTACAACGCTTTCGCTAAACGATGTGCAAATTTCCATAAGAATAACTTAAGGTTGGAAATACACAATGTATGAAAGACGGTATTGTAAAAAAATATATATCTAGGCAACCGAACTGTGCTGGGCATCTTGTAATTAGAAACTTATCTAACTAACATAGACAGTAAAAGTAAATCACAAGAATTACTGACATAATAGTATTAAGATATAATTTAAATCACTGTTTAATAAACAAATGTAATATTAAAAAAATATTGAAGTATATATTAAAATTTCAAAAAATGATACACAACAATGTATATAAATAAATCTTTCTGTATACAAGTAGTACATTAAATTTAAATAATAAGGAAATAAAAACATACAATTATTATATTATGAATATATAAAATGAAGTTTTTACAGAGCGAACCTTGTGCAATCTGTTTTCACGTTGAACTTGACATAATTGTGTATTTATGCGACAATAACGTCGCGGAGTAAGCCAATCATGCGGGCAATTAATTTATTGACATGTCTAAATAATCGTAACCTCAAATTTAGGATTACCACACTGAGTACGAATAAATCAATGGCTAAAATTTACATTCATTAATATTTCGTCAATTGATTAATGACATTTATTATAAGTAAGATAATGAAATATCATTATTACAATCACACCATGTCTTAACAACGGTAGGTAGAAATAAATCTATTTAAACATGACAATACGGCATAAAAATTGGGCACTCAAAACAAAAAAAAATTGATGTCGTATAAACGATGTCGTCCCTGATTCCTAGCTTTATTTTTAATAGTTATAAAATAGGAACTACATATGTTTTCATATTATTTTTCACGATCTAAAATAGTGGACCACTTGTATACTGTTATATTATTAGGTGGATTCTACTCAAAAGTGTATGGATATAATTATTCAAAGTAAGTTTTTGTCTCATTTTACGGTTATCAATTTTTTTTTAGGGATCCTTAACACATACAAAAAACGGAACCCTTATAGGATCACTTTGTTGTCTGTCCGTCTGGCTGTGTAACCGTGTGTCCAAGACCTTTGTTATCGAAAAAGATGAGATATAATGTTAAAATTAATATCATATACTTAGGCCTAAAAAGGTCTAAGTTTCTATGTCAACGCATTAAAGAGATCTGGCACTCCATAGTTAAAATACCGCTCACGGAATGATTATTAAAACCTATTGGGTACTTCCCGCAGGCCTATCTATAGTCTTGACATTTGACACAAAGAGAGGGATTGTAACAAAAGTTAAGGAATAAATCCGAAAATAATAAATTTGTAATCCCATGTCAAGTTATGATGGAAATAAATTATATTATTTTACTTTTCCTCTCGAAAACAGCTTGAGGTATACAGTTGATACAGAGAGTAAGATGACCTCATACTGCTGGAGAAAATCAAGTTTTAAGATAACTTTTTTTTTATTCATGTTAGGTTTAGTTCTTGGCCACAATCTCATCTAATGTTAAGTAACGATGTGGCCCAAGATGCTAACACGCTAAGCCTGATGGAAGGACTGGCTCTAAAGTGTAGCTGCCGGAACACAACTATAAGTGCTTGACGACTTCAGAGTGGTAGCAAGCCAGGCGCGCATTAGAAAATGCAATGCAAACGAAATAAAATGATACAGCCCTTCATACTAAACGTTTAAAAGTCACACTAACAGACTTATTATCAAAACCTATAGGTGACATCCAAGCTACATACAGTTTTAAAACCCCTCCTACAAGTTATGCATATGATGTTATCCATATAAATAATAAACAACCTCCTTATTACCCAAGCCCGGTAAAGCAGTAAAAGCCGTAAAGGCTCATGGGCCCCTAAGGCTACCAGTATAGTCAGTTCGAAAAAAAAAACTCCTTATTAAGTATTTCACAATAGCGATAGCAGAAATCGCAAGTGGCAAAATCAGATTGTAGTTCATACATTAAAGTGTTTTATAATAGGGATTTGATATTTCGAAGCAAATATTTGGTGAATAATACTATCGCTTTGCTCTTACGGGGCGCGTCGCCTCTTTGAGCTTACAATTCATATATCGGTATTTCATGTAAACATAACTTGTGGCGTGAGGTCTATTCGCTACTTGTCCAATTTTTTTAATGATCCTGAATAATGGATTTTTTTTGTCAAATTTCGTCAAATCAAATAATAGCAAGCCTTATGATCTTGATTAATAATGACCTGAGAATTTTTAGTTGTTTTCCTATCGTCGTCGACGTTACCGTTTCTTGTGAGTAATTTAAACAATTTATATAAAACAATTAGAATAGTCAGAGGTCATCGACTTGTCTTTTTCAATGTGACCGCTAAAGAGTTTTCAGTTTTTTTACAATAGCGTTTTAAAATAGTTTATTAAACCGATGAATTTTAAATTGTTATGTTCCTATAGTACTCATAAATAAGTAATGTTATTTCCAAGGTCGGTAATGAGCGTTACAAATCATTTATTGACAGTACATAATGTATTTATCACAACAATTGGCAAATTGTCTAACAATACAATATAGATATATGTATACATACACCGTACAAATTAATTGTTTATTTAATGTTCCAAAAGAGACAATTTCAATGTATAATGTAATATATATATATATATATATATATATATATATATATATATATATATATATATATATTATAAAACTCAACGTCTCTCTGTGTGTCGGTTCGTTTATGTTCTTTTCACGCAAAATCCACTTATCCGATTTACATGATTTTTATTTTTATTCATAGCTATGTTATGTGACCATGACCTGAAAATATTTAGCAGTTAGAGAGAAGTTGTGCATAGGTTTAAGTTATTATAAGTCTTATAAACTAATTATAGCTTTTTTTGTTAAAACCAACAAAGTACAGACAAAATCTTCAATATAAAAAACGTTTAGGCAATATAATATTTTTATCTATTACGGTTTTGTAAAAAAAAAAAAGCAGAGACAAGCAGCTTATGGTTAAAAAACACATTTTCATACTACCATTGTGTTTGTTATCTGTAACCATTTAATTGTATATCAAACTTTTATATCAAATGTATATCGTTAATTAATATATTTAATAATTATTATAAATCAATGTTCAGTGAGACGTGTCCTCGTTTAAGTTAACGGAAACACGACCGGCTTGTACTCGTAAGAACGAAACTTCAATGAGAGTATATTCACTTACCTGTGCCAAGGTGGACTTCGATTAACATAACTTCTTACACGACATATCGAAATTGATGAAGCAACAGATAGGATTTAACATTATAAAAATAATTACCACACTTTTTTATCATTATAGGTTTGGCGTAGTGGCCGCTATCTCACACGATGTTAAGTGACGATGTGGCCCAAGATGATAACACGCTAAACCTAGTGGAAGACCGGCTCTCAAGTGCAGCTGCCGGAATACACCTATTGGTGCTTGGCGACATTCACCTTGTACGTGCATACATAGTATAAATAAAATTACCACAGTGTCCAAGTTTCCTCGTGAGCAAGAAAATGGGCAATTTACAAAAAAATGTCCTGTCTTCTTTGTAGCGCCAAAACTATCCATAATAATAATAAAAATAACTTGGAATCTCTTTTCTTGCAAAAGGTTATCGAAGCCACGCTACGCTAGCCACTTTAGGGCTGCCATCTTACAAATCCTGACGGCAGGCTGCAATTTGGCGAAACAGATTTTCCCTGGACCTCCAAAAGATTGATTTAAACAAAAATAAAATGATCCATATTTCCATATTTTACTCATTGAAAGTGCTTGTTTTCTGTTTATTTTGTGGGTAATGACCTGACTACATTTACTCGTAGTAAAATAGCAAAACAAATTAAATAGCTAACTCATTATTAATAAGCTATACAATGCTCTTTCTGAAGTAATCTAGTAAAAATAATCATGCAATTTTCCCTGGACGCAAAGTGTCCGGATTTCACCCGGTCATTTTAAAAACCCCAGCCGGACGCCTTTCAAACTAGGACAAATCCGGGTAGGCCCAGAAGGATGGCAGCCCTATACCAAGGTCAGGTAAAAAATCTGTTGCCAAATATTTATCAGCCGCTAACTGTTTTGTCCATTGGCAAAATAATATTTTAACATCAAATGAAGTGACCAAAGACTATTGTTTAACACGTATATTGGCAACGGCCGGCCTAGCTCGGCCGCGGAACATTATAAAAACACGCACGCACACATAAAAAAAAAGCACGCGCGAAAAAAATGGAATACACATTTGAAAATATACATAAATTTGAACAGTTGTTTTCTATGATAAAAACCGGCATGGAACCGGCCTTACTGATAAACATTCTGATTTGATTAGTTAGATTGAATCCAAATTTGATTTTCTAAAATTCAAGCTCAAGATTCTCATTTATAATATCGTCATGTTACCGTCCGTTTTTACATTTGCTTTTTATCTTCCACCCGCAACTTAATAACAATGTTAAAATCCTGAAGTTTGACCAAAGCTATTCGTACCTGGTTTAACACAACAAAAAATACCCAAAAGGCAAGTATTTTAAACATCTCTGCGTAAAGCTGATTACAAATTCATAAATTGCTTGAAATGCGTATTTTGCTATAGGGTATAATATACGTAAGGTGAGGTTTCATAAGCAATAATGTAATGTAAATTACATTTATATATTGTACGATAGGGTACTTTGATGGCGGTTATTAAAATATTTTTATGAGCGAACTTGCAATATGCGTAATGTATTTTGAATACATTAATGTAAGTGAATTAATTAATATAAAGTAAGAATTTTAACATTGAATAGTATTTTATTGAACGATATATAATAATAATCTACCTTCAATGGCAAATCCAGACAGAACTATAGATTTATTAATATAGATAAACATAGTTATGTAATTTAGCCAGTTCATAAATGCAGGCCGGCATGACAGCGGCGACCGCCGATGGATTTCGATCTCTCAGTGGTCGCCGTTGTATTTGGATTGTACTGTGCTTACCATCAGGGACAGTACAATCAATATGCCGAGATACTATTTAAAAAAAAACAAGAAGTCGTGGTGGTCGAGTGGTTTAGACCGGCGGAATATCGATTCGATGTCCGCTTTCGCTTCGCGTACGTTTACTAACTCAAATTGGTAACACTATTGGCTGACGGTGAAGGAAAACATCGTGAGGAAACCTGAAAGCTTGAGAAATGTTCTTGTAGTACTGTATGTGGCAAAAAATAGAACTGTTGATTTCTCGGTGTTCCAAATCGCCAAAACGTTGTGGGCTGGCGGGGTGGTTAAGCCCATACCTTCCCTTGGGTAGAGGCCTTTGCCCAGATGTGGGAAACTTACAGCTTATATTATTATAATAATAATATTTTTATACAATTTATCTGCACCTTGATTGCATAAAAATACCAGTTAGTTAATGTAATCCAGATTTATATCATCTATGATTTTTTTTTAATTGTTCTGGTATCCTTTACGGCACTTTCATAAGTCATTGCATGGAAGCTTATTTTTTAAAAAAACCTACATCATTTTTAAAGTCAGATACACAGTTGTGCGTTTTGCCTTAAAAGTTTCTTAAGGCACTATTCACTAACCCAATACATAACTTCGATTCAATTACAGTTGTTCCCCTAAGCTTACTTATTATAAAAAAGACTTCTCCAGTAAGGATTTTCCTTAAGTATAGAATTTATTTGTATGTGTACATATAAGTGATTAAAGTCTGAATATATTATTATGAAGTACTTTGGATATTTTCAATAAGCATGTATAGGTCAATAAGTAGGTATAGGAAAAGTTTTCAAATACATTAATACTCGAATAAAAGCATCTTCGTGATTTCATTGAATTAAAATAAATAAAATACTTAATTATTACACTAGTGATGAGTGTATTTTTATCAGCTACTTTTGATCCACATTTCCTAAGAAAATCTCTACAAAAAATGTCAATAAGTAAAGTTACATAAATATTTTTAATAACTTTGATATAATCTTCTTGTAAGGGATTAAGAACTTGAATTATATGTAGATAGTACATAACTGTTTGTTATATTTATTTGATAAATAAATCACATAATTAGTCCCCTTTTGAAATATCATTGGAGCTGCCAGATAAATCGACCTTAGGTGATCCTATAAAGGTCGCGGAAGATTTTTATACTTTATAAGTTTTAGATTGTTCACGATAGCAAAAGATATTAGGTAACCATTTGGTTCACGCTAAGTCTAAAGGGCCGGAACATACCTATAGACACTTGTCGTCAAATTTTCCACTTAAACTTAGTGGCTAACCAGGCGAGCATTATAAAATAACTACCACCATTTTGTCGTTTCGTAACTATGCTTTCCTTCACCGAAAACTCAGGCTCTTTGTAAGATTCGAATTCACGTCAATCGACGCGGTGTCTAAAGACTCACTTTAAAAAATCACTGAGTTATCATCGATTCAAAATCCCATTGCATCGGATAATTTAATTTCGAAATCGACCACCAAAAATTCAATCACTGCTAGTCCATTTTTTTTTAATATGCTGTTAGCCTTAAGGCCCTGAAGCCTCAGAAGGTTTTTACAGCTTCACCGGGCTTGGAGGCGAGCATTGATGGCACTCAACTGCGAAAGCAGAGCAACAAGCTCAAATGTGCCAAAGTGGCCGAACCTCGCATTGAGCTGTTGCCTTAGTTGCAATTAAATCGCGAACTGACCAATTCTTTATCCGTAGAAAATTCAATCTAACTATACATATATAAATGTTTCTGCCTTCCGGAAGGAAGGGAGAAACATGTGCATATGCATTTAATACTCTGGCAATTTGGTCTAAAACAAAAGAATCTGCTTGTCAAAGAATGTCCGTAAATTTAATAAAGGAATTTTAATATTCCTGCAGAATAAAGGAATATACTTTATATTAGGGAGAGCTTAGTCATAATGTACAAGAGTTATTTCGTAATACACGTTAAACCGAACCCGATTTAATGTCACGATATTATATAGTAGGGATTTTCTCAAAAATGTCACGTGATATAATATTATATGTAGCTTCTAGTGATAGTATATTATAGCTTCTAGGAAGGATCGAAGTGATACGTAAGGAAAATTATTGGTGGCATTATGAAAATATTGTATGTGTTATAATATTCAATATGTATTAATGTTGATTTACTATAGATAACATGTAATCATTTATTAAACTTTTTATCATTTTATATTATGATAAAAACTAAATAATATTTTGCGGTGTGATGGAATTTACAATTATCTTGTGTGCAGCTGTCATTTAAAAAAAAAAACAAGATACGAACTTGTAAACTTTAATTTTATTAAACTACATTTAAAGGTTTTAATTTAACTATTAAGTTATGGGAATATTAAATTAAATTAAAAATATAATAATAGAGGTAAATTATTTCCTTTGTACAGCGGTACTAAATCGTTATCAAACAGTCGACCATCATAAACATCACTGAAATCTCTAACAATGGTTCGACATCTGAAAATTAAGAACATTTATCATGCTTCAACGGCCGCCAGTTTATTTTAAAAACGTATTTCATTTACATCGTCAATCCTCCTTTGAACATTAACTTGGACGAGTTGTTTACAATGACATAAGAATATTTCTGTACGCAATGTTTTTGAAGAAGCATCTGACTAATTGTTATTTATTTTTACACACCTCATATATGAAATGATGGAGGTTTGCCGTTGTGCGCGCATCACACAAAAACTACTGGATAATTTTTTATATTTTTTATTTGTAGCAAGCCCGAACAGACCTACGGGCACAGCTAATAGAAAAATAGAATGATACGTTCTGTACAAATATAATAATCTGAATCGTCCAAATTGTCTATTACGTAGTCAAATTCCCGTATCATTCATAAATAAGTAAATTATAAAATGAAAAAGTATTCTTTTAAATAACAATTTGGTAGGAAATCTATGCTAATATTATAAAGCTCAATAGATTGTTAGTTTTTGTTTATTTGTTTAAAGGCGCTAATCTCTGGAACTACCAGTCAGATTTGAAGAGGAAGTTTATAAGCTATATAACTTCAGACTATGACCTTAAATAGCGCAGCAGTAACCATGAATGTCAAGCAATCTGGCAAGCACGGGAAGTAAGAACAACGATAACACGGGTGTGTTGGCGACGCGGTCGAGAGTTTGACGAATAAATTTTACACGGATGAAACCGTGGGGCATAGCTAGTATAAATATAAAATATGTGAATAGAACAACAAACTAGTACCTACCATACATTCAGAAGTGGTAATTGAATAAATTACGCGAAGCGTAACGCACGGAGCGCAGCTGGGGTGTCACGGCCGGAAGAAATCGTAGCGTATGTGGATTAAAAAATTATGATGTTATGGCCTCATCGCGTAAGGAAGGCATGCGTGACGAGCATGCATATAATAAATTAAGCATATTTTGTAAACACAAGTGTATAAATTTAGTAAAGGAAAATATATTATTAATATGAATTTGACGTTATGTGGGCTCCATCTGCCCGCACTTAGACTCTTGATAGGGCCATTGTGGTGGCTTGATAGGTACAGGACTCTTGTAGAATTGTTCTTGTAGGAATCTTCTCACTAGCCAGTATTCAAAATCGGTAATTTCATAGATAAGGATCTAATAGGTTTATTTGTATTTCGGGAATTATCAGAATACATTTCTTCTCATCATGCTATTTACATTCCCCTATTGGAGAGGGGCCTTCTTAGGTCAAAATAATAATAGCCTAGTGAGAAACGGAATCGAAACTTCTTGGTTTTTTTATACGACCCTGATAAAAAGTAATGAACATCACTATAACAAATTACGAATAAATTAATTATATACTGGATATAAAGCCAATCTAACTACAACAATTAAATTACAAATTTACATCAGTAGTCGACACTATAATTATTTTTTTGTACAATTTTACAGGCGCAGACTCTTTTATCGCTGTGTCTTGAAATAAAGTTTGACATTGGATCACGATAGTTTACGTTATTCTAAATATAAATTCTGTCGCAGACGACTCTGCGTGATAAAAATATTCAGCCCTACGCGCTCGGCGAGTTTTCTTTATAAACTTGTAAAACAAGAAATGGGAAAATATTCCGGCAGTGGAATGTACGCTTGCATGAAAACGATTAAGGAAGTGATATGTTATATTTTTAAACTGGGCTTCATCCGCTTATGACCATTTTGTCTAAATAACTTTACTGGAGTTTTTCAGAGTTTTGTGAGGTTCACAATGTTTTCTCGTGTTTTCTATCTCATATGTTTTCAGTTAATTTTTATAGCATTAATCAAACTACATTTTTTCCCTAGTTCGCGCCCATTGCATTTATTTACCAATCTAGCTTCCATAAGTCTCAGTTTGTTTGAACAGTATTTTATTTCTAATTTAAATTGAAGTACGTCCTTACTTAATACTAGGTAGATCAAATTACTATTATTCAGAAGAGAAACTTATATGTACTAATTAAAAATAAGAGCCAATGGAGACAAAATAAATATTATTAGTTTAAAATTCAGTATAATATGAAGATATATGAACGATATCAATCAATTCTGTTTTATTTACTGCCGAGCATCGCGATTTCACACGTATTAAATTTCGATTATACATGTTTCATTCACCTGACGTTGTTCTAGCTTCGCATACTTGCCTAGAGCTTGCCATTTTCTTTATATTTATTTTCACTGCTCCGATTCTTAAGATCGTTGTGTAAATATATATAGTTTAGAGTTAGTTTAAAGGTAGGGCACAGAGAAATTTAATTGGAGAATTTTCTCTACTAAGGACTGCCCGACTGGTGGAATACCTCCACCCAACAGAAGATCGTAGCCAAATAACCTTCTGTTGAGTTCCTGCGGTTGAGTAAGATCTCCATAGCTCCTTGGGGTAGAGAGTTCAATGTCGACATCGTGCTGGTAATACCATAAGACTACGGTAGCCACTTAGCATCAGACGGGCCGTATACTTGTTTGTCATCTGTGTAGTATAAAAAATATACACTATACAGGCTATACAACACAAAAAAAAAATGTCAAATCAGATCAGTAGGTAGTTCTTGAAATTGGTGCGTTAAAATATACTCTGCAGATTTTTATAATGTACTACTAGCTGGTCCCGCAGATGTTGCCCTTTTAAGTAATCAATAACTGGACCACAGTGCCATCTATCGCGTTCCGGGATAGCATAAAAACCATCTTCACGGAAAAAACTTAGACCTCCCATCTTTCATGGTGATCGGTAAAACGGTGTCCGAGTTTATCTGTATGTAATTAATTGTAACTCACTTATTTCTTTTATAATAGTCGGCACATTGACTGTACTGTCCCTGATGGTAAGCACAGTACAATCCAAATACAACGGCGACCACCAAAAGATCAAAATCCATCGGCGGTCGCCGCTGTCATGCCAGCCTGCATAAATATCTCTTCAAGTTACACTTGAAGGACCCGATGTCATAAGAAGGAAGGAACACATTGGCCGGGAGATGGTTCCACAGTTTTACCGTACGACAAAGATAAGACATAGAGAACTTCTTAGTTCGCGCCGAGATGGAAGTTACCGTAAAACTGTGATTCAGAAGCCCAGCGCGTGTGGTTCTGTTGTGGAAAGGAGAAGAGGGAATTAAATTGAACAGCTCTTCAGAACACTCACCATGATACTATCTACTTATCTAAACGAACTCCCTCTTTTGTGCTTCCTTCTTTATTTGTTTATCGATTGGCAAAAAAACATAGTTACAAACTATCAAAGAATTGTTAGAGGGTAACAGGAAAAAAAATAAGCAATCATATCGAAAGTTCTTTGAAATAGATTAATGGTATCGCAAAGAAAATAAAAAAACCACGACGATTACCGCTAGACGGTACTCAGACATAACAAAGACGTTATCATAAAAACCTTGAACTCGTCAGGGCAATTTAATGAGAATTTGATAAATGATCCATCTAACTATAACGCTTCATTTCTTTATTGTACTTCTAAAGATTTTTCAAATATGGATATTCCTCAACTACGTATTTGAAAACGTAAATCCAATATTCTCTCTATTTAGAATGAAATTCTAACTAAAATTAGGTAATACATTGCAGGTAAGGAACGTATAATTATTAGGAATTGTGACATTTAAAATTATGCCTATTGAGCCATGTCGAATAAATACGACATTCTTTTTCACTGGACCTTCAGCAACCAAATAATAGACATAATTAACGTTGCCTTTTACAACACTGAGAAAAATTAATAAGGAAATATTGTCGTTTCAAGACAATTACTAATTACAATATATACTATATGTAAAACCAAAAAGTTGTGTAATAAAAACATTTACAGGTCACTCGAAAATATTTTCAAGTAGGTACCTACGCTAATTTAATAATGAAAGAAATCATAAGCGATCTTTATAAAACTTCACAACAAAATCAGAATACTTGTAATTTCAACCTTACGCTATAATTACATGAAAACAAAATTTAAACCAAAAAAATATATATATATAAATATATACTACAATTTTATACAAAAGTTTAAAATATAATCTACATTACTCAGAGGAAACGTAACCATCAACAAAAAAAATTCATAATCGGATCAGGAGTACCTACAATAAAAAAAATAGATCTTTATAATATTAGTATAGAAGTACCTATATCCTATTCATAAAAAATATTCCTAAATATCCTGATTCAATAAACATATTTTATAATACGAAGAAAACAGGAAGCCGGCAATCATTAGTGTTTAGCATTTAGCGTAATTTCACGTCATCCATACAAATATAACAAAAGCGAAAGTAACTTGGTGTCTGTTTGTTAACTTTTTACGTCCTAAACTTCCGAACCGATCTCAATAAAATTTGTTATAGATGTAGCCAGGGATCTTGAAAAGTACATAATTCAAGAAATCGTCAAAATCACAGGAAAAAGATAACTCGAAAAATTCTAAGGTAAAAAATTGCTTTATAATATTTTCACCGGGAGTCAAAATCACGCTCTGTGTCAATAAAGTTTACTAAATATTAATGTTTCATCGTTTTTTGAAAGTCAATCTTTATGGGCGACCATTCTTCATTTATGACACTGACTTCATTAAATGTACTTAGCCTTTTAATTTGTATTTGTTACGACGTAAAGCACAAAAAAGGTAATTAAAATTTATGTGATTAGTAAGAAATTTCGTTTATCGTCTCTGTAATAGTATGAGGTCGCGCGTTGTCGTGCAGGAGCAGCGGAGACGAGCGATTGACCAATGCTGGTTGGAGATGTGCCAGCTTCTCCATCATTGTGTTCAGTTCTTCATAGTACACATCTGCAGTAATGCTCACCCCGTTTGTTAAGAAGCTGTGATGAATCACACCTGCGCTAGACCACCAAACAGTGACCATCACTTTTCTAGGGGTAAGTTTTCATTTAGGGAATTGTTTAGGTGCTGAACTAGGATCCAACCAACTTGCTGAGCGCTTGCGGTTATCAAAAAGAATCCATTTTTCATCGCAGTTAACAATGCGGTTCAAAATTCCTTCATTTGTGTGTCTGTTGAGCAGTGCAAGGCACGTCTCGACGCGTACTTCGCGCTGGCTATCATTGAGTTCGTGGGGCCCCCATTTCTCAACCTTTTTTACCTTGCCAATTTGACGCAATTGGATCAATATTGATTTGACGCTAACGTCGAAAGCTGCTGCTAATTCAGCCGTAGATTGTGTATCGTCAGCTTCCACAATCGCCTTTAATTCGTCATTGTCGACCAAACTCTTCGGACGACCGCGAGGTTCATTTTTCAGGTCGAAATTCCCAGAACGGAAGCAAGAAAACCAATAACAGGTGGTGCGTTGGTTTGTAGTGTTAGCTCCGTAAACGTCGTTGATGTTGCGTGCCGCTTGTGCCGCGTTACTGCCACGACGGTACTCATATTCCATAATTACTCGAATTTTTAATGCATCCATAATGACAAAAAAGATTTAAATAAGATGAAAATGTAACACTAATCAATAAAAACAGTACTGCAGAACGGCAATTTCATAGGTAAAGACCTATTATATCCATATATCCACATATCTAACTATAATAACTAACTATATATATCTAACTATAATCCACATATTTAACTACCAAATTTATTTATAATTCTCTAATTAGATTTTATCATTTTATATAAAGATTCATGGCTGATTTATATATAAATAGAAAAGAAGATGAGGTATTCTTTTTTTAACTATGCGACTTTATTTAATATCTATAATTAAAATATATATCTATAAATCTGTACATAAGGTTCGACCCTTTATATTTTATATACTAAAACCTTTACATTTATGGATATAGATTACCCCATAAAACTAGATTGTGTAGTTTCTGAAAAAATTGCGCACACACATACATAGATACTCGGTAAACCGAGAACCTTCCTTTTTTAAAGACAGTTAAATAAACTTGTTCGATAAAATCTGAACAGAATTCATACTTCACCGGAATAGGTTTGAGTTTTTTAGAGCAATTACGTGGGGTGAGTATTTTAGTTGAAAAAAAAGCAATTTCAATCAGTGCTCTTAATATATTACCAGAGTTCGTGCCAGCAAAGATATTCTAACGAGAGTAGGAAAAAACCGACGTTACATCATGAATGACGTGTACAACTAAATGCAAGCAAACATGTAAACGTAATAACAAATGTTCTATTTTTATTTATCCCGAGTCATAAAACTGCAAGCATTACTGTATTCAAAGTAGAAAGGTAGAAATATTCTTTTTTATTGTTGGAATAAATTTAAAAAAAAAAATAGAATTATCCAAGAACGGCACTCCCTATTCAGTAACATGCTACAGTAATACTACGCAATATATGGATAATTATTATTGTTATTACTATTTCTTTTTGGGTCTCATAAAGCCAGGTATTTACAATAATGTAACACCATTTGTTAAATAAGTGAAATTTTATTCATAGTTTCGTCTTGCGTTAACCGTTCTGAATAAAATCATCCAACCTAGTGGTGTTAAGATAATAAGGATTACGCAAATGTCCGTAAAATCACATTTTCATATTCGCAATTACGAGAAAACACGTTGTTTTTCTGAACAAATCGTTTTTATTTTCATTCAACAGCAGACAACACCATTATTATAATAATAACAACACTGACTGGATTTATAAATGTAAATCTGTAATATTTAATTTTAGGTATAAATCGGAATACACAAACGCTGAAGAAATAGTGTTTTTTTCGAAGGAAACTTTAAAAACTGGTAAATGATATTTTTTCATTTAGGTTTCAGTTTATTATGACATATAATTATCGACGTATAAAAGGATAATATTTATTAAATAAATTTATAATTATTAGAAACAGCTTATTAATATGTTTTTTAATTTTATGATTTTATAAAATTATGTCTAATTATATAAAATATTATCCGATGAAGTTTATTAATTAGAAATAATCAAATCAATTTCATTTGGCTGAGCTTTCACATCGAATCGCTTATCCGTTTTTATTTGAAAAATATGTATCTAATATATTTTTAGTAAAAGTAGTTTAAAGTTTGGCTCCAATTTCACCTGAAAGTTACGATGTGGCCCAAGATGGTAATACGCTAAATCTAGTGGGGGAACTGGCTCTCAAGTGCAGATGCCGGAACACTACGGTGATGCTAACTAGACGAGCATTACAAGATGTCGTTCAACCAACATGCTATAGTTTCATCACGATATTTTGGGATTCCAATCCACGCTAATACGGTGTCCGTACACGCTAATGTTGAGCCATCATTTCTTCAATCTTCATGAAACTCTCAATAATAAACTGTCAAAATTTCAATAAAGTCAATTACTAAGGAATTTTTATAATATAATCTATTAAATAACAATGCGTTATTAAACTATATGCGTATACCTGAACCACAAAGTTGGATAATGACCAATTAAGGTTTTGAACACTTTCCTGAAAATATTAGCTTATAAGTAGACCCCAATCAAAATGGAAACGACGAGAATTACAGCAAGAAATGCTGAGAGATACCATTAATTTTATTCATCTCGGTCCCTAGCGAAATCAAGAGAGAATTTTTTTTTGGGAGTTCAATTCGATTCACTTTTATATACAATTTTTAAAAGCCCTTTAACAAAAAAATAAGATTGTTACTAGGAATTTATTTCGCTGCATTTCACTACTTTGTATTTTACTTTGTACTTTGTAAGAATATCTTAATATTCATAAAGATTTTCCTGTTGATATTTTCTAATATAGTAAAAATTAATTATTTACCTATTATTTATTATATACATAAAAATGGATCTTGGTATATATAATATATATATATATATAAGATCGATAAACTCCAACACCGTTTCACCAATCAACATGCAACTTTGTAGGCGTAAGTACGTTTTCATGAGTACTTCGGTCGTAACAACGTCTGCAGAACCAGCTAGATCAATATATAATTCACTAAAATTATTAACTAACACCACAAAAAAAAAACTTTATACATTATTTGACGAGTACGCTATACTGGAATTTGTAAATAACACGGAAACTAGCGTACAAGTGACCTATAAAATGACAACTCGCCGCGACAAAGAATATAATAAATATTCTTACACACTCTTAGACAGCCACGAGTATGTAAAAGGAACAGGAAGCTCTGCCCCCTAATTACGAAGTGCAAATTTATAGCAGAGATGGTTAAATATCGGCTCTAAAATCGCAAATTCAGATTATAATATACATATATATACATAATACAAATTTGCGATTTTGGAGTTTATATTAAGCGGTTTCTGCTATTAGCGGGGCAGATTACACATTCTTCGATTTACTTTTACAGACACCGCGTCGATTGACGTGAGTTCGAATCCCTGCAATGAGCCTGCGCTTTCAGTGAAGGAAAACATCGTGATAAAACCATAGCATGATGGTAGGGTATTTTATTTTCGAATGCTATCTGGCTAGCTACCACCTTCAAGTTGAAAATTTGTTACCAAGCACCAATAGGTGTTTTCCGGCAGCTGCACTAGAGAGCCAGTCCTCCTACTAGGCTTAGCGTGTTACCATCTTGGGTCACATCGTCACTTAACATAAGGTGAGATTGTAGCTAAAAGCTAGACCTAAAAAACAAAACAGTTTATACTTTAAAATGATACATGATTTTCAAGATTACGATGACGATGAAGACCTACTCTGTAATAACAATTTCTTTGTTAACTTTTACTATAGAGTTGTCAGTTGTGAGTACATGTCGTGTTTTAATTGCTATTACTATGAAAATTTTTCAATTTCATTTTAACATTATTACGGGCGCAATATCGCACTTATATATAAAACACGATTGTTTCTTTGTCGCCTTTGTGCTCTTGTACCGTTCATCCGATTGCAATGAAACTTTGACGAGTTCTTCTGCGAACGCTCCTATAGGTTTCTAAACTATTGTACGGTAGATGGCGCGCGAGTCGTTTCAACATATCAGTGTATTTAATATAGCAGTTTCACTGTATGAGTGTGCACACTTATTATATATTAGCAGTGCCCGCGGCTCCGCTCGTGTAGGCTACAGAATGCCGTCGATTGAGTTGAAATTATAAAAATTGCGAAATAACGTGTATAATCCCAACATAAAGAAAACTAATTCACAATTTACACAATCGTTATTAGCTAGGACCATTAGTGAAGCATAAAAGAGTCGGAAGCTCTGATTAGTCAGCATGACAGGTCGTTGTTCCAGGCTGTTAGAGTCATATCGACGCGAAGCGACGACTTGTCAATATCAATACCAGGCATACCTGACCGTGACGTAATCGTCAATGCTGAACAGATAATAACGACGAAATCGCTTGAAGTAGGTAATCAATGATAAATAATCTAGAATCTTCATTAAAAAAAAAACTGTTGTTTAATGCGAATTAATCTGTCACAAAATTCATAATCCTTAGTTTCGATTCTTATGAAAACATTTTAATTCTTTGGTTTATAATAATTATTTTCAGCTTTTTATGAAACCCCTAATTTAGGCAACAATGGAACACCAAATTATATTATTTTGATAATCATTACTTTTTGCCATCATCTGAATTAAAGTAAAACTGTTATATTACCGTACCGAGTATTATAAAACTAAAAAATTACAAAACTTCCTGTAACACGCGCACAAATCGGCGACACACAATACATTTATCCTCAATGGTCTTTATTATTGCTGTCAAATATTTGACCAAGCATAAGTAATGTGTTGTAATTAATACAGATATTATTATTTTCTCGCAAAAACTAAATGACCGACAGTATCTGCAAAGTTGTTATCAGCGTCGGCAATAGAAATCTCTGGCAGACAGCCAATCTCGTGTCCTTATTATACAAGCCTCTATTAACTATATGAAATATATTATATCGCCGGTGTGAACATATTCGATGATTCAATTCTCTTTAAATGTTTATTTCTGATACTATTCTGCATATTATTTGTCTTTTAACAATATTTCTTATCTCAATATCCAATCTATAAGGCGTCAGCCAAAACTGATGACTCAAACCAGCCGCAGCTCAAATCTTATGCAAACAACATTATCAAGAGCGTAGTAACATCTTAATCTAATCTAACGTGTTTTGCGTTTCAGACACTCGGTGGACTCGGTCGCGTCGTATTCTAGTCAGAATCACGTTGACCGTATAAGAGCACAAAAATTCTCAGCGGCTTCTTGTCAAGACGAAGGTGAATACGGATCGATCAGGACTATATTCAGCAGATCTGTTGAATCAAACAAAAGGCCAGAGAGCGTCATATCCAATACAAGCTCCACAAGAAGCCGCCTTCGAGAACTTGTCGAAAGGAAATCGAGTCAGGACGAGCATAAATCCGCGGCAGACAGCGTCGGTGACATCCAGTACTTTGAGAACCCAACAGAAACTTTAGAATTTAATAAACATACTAACTCTTTCGATTTTAGAAATAGCCAAGAGGAACGTCCGACAAAAAGGAAGCTATCAAAAAGTAAAGAGAAAGATTTATGTGGAAATAAGAACAAAAAACACGAAAAGTACCAGAGCAAGTTAGCTGAGTACTACGAAGTACCCCCCCAGTTGCCCCAAGACGAGTTTTATCAACACCTGACACGATCCAAAGCAGCGGAGGAACTTTTGCAGAAACGATTCGCAAACTCTGACACAGAATTTAGCGGAAGTTACGGAAGATTGTGTAATCATAAAGAACCTGAAGGGTCCAATTTACGGCGCAGTCGTAGTTTGGCTGTTATAAGGGAAGAGACATTCACTGATCTTCAGTTACAGAATCATACAAAGAATAAAAGATCCCAACTAATACCCCGCGCTCGTTTATTCGACAAGCCCTGCTTCAAAGACAGGTAACTCAATAAATTTTGAGATAATGTACATTTAATGAATTGTAGCTGTAACTATACTATCAGAAAAATATTTTATAATATTTCCCACATTATTGTCCATATACTAATAATACAAAAAGTAACACTATTGGCTGACAATAAAAGCCAAATATCGTGGAGAAACCTAAGACACTAGGAAAATATCTCGTTTTTATTTTAAATTCTGTTATAGTTTAGTATTTGACAAATACATGATTTGAAGCAATGATGACTCAGTGGCATCGTGTACGACTTCGCGTCGATTGACGTGAGTTCGAATCCCTGCAATAAGCTTGAGCTTTCGGTGTAAAAAACATCGTGAGGAAACTATATCATGGTGGTAGGGCAATTTACTAATGCCCACCTGGCTTGCTACCACCCTCAAGTTGAAAATCTGTCGCCAAGCACCAATAGGTATATTCCGGCAGCTGCACTTGGAAACCAGTCTTCCACTAGGTTTAACGTGTTATCATCTTGGGCCACATCGTCACTTAACATCAGGTGAGATTGTGGCCACTACGCCAAACCTATAACGATAAAAAAAACATCACGTGATTTAAAAGTAGATGTGGTCCAAGACCATAACGCGTTAAGGCTAGAAAGTCAAATCGCTCTCAAGTGCTATAACACATCAATAAATGATTATCGACAAATGTTAATTTGAGAAAAAATAATTCAGGCGAGTACTAGAGAGTTCTACCAGTATGTTTTTGTTCAACGAAAGCCTAGGTTAATTTTAGGATTCGAACTCACGTCGATGACGCGAAGTCTGAGTGTGCTACTACTGAGACATTATTCCTTCAGATGGACGTAATATCATACATTCTGTCGCTAGTAAAAAAGGAACTATGCGTGGCTCTTCATCGGATAGAATTCTTTGTTCATTAACGATAAGACATTAAATATAGGTAAATGGGAAATTGATGTTAGTTCTTGGATTTTCTTAATTTTTAAAACAGTCATTTTTAGAAATAGTTGGAGTATTTTGATTTTCCAACTATATGATATAGTATGTAATTACAGTGATTTGGTTAACATAATAAACGACAATTTATGAATATTATTTATTTTGAAATTAATATTTTCCCTCAAAATGATGACAACACTATTTACCAATTCCTTATTTTTGTAAATTTTCTTCCTCGCATGCAATTGTGTATATATTTATTACAACAACAAAAAATGCTGAACCTAAAAAAAACATTCATATTATCTATTTTGATTTACAGGTTGATAGGTCGTGCGAAGAACCAAACAAAAGAAGAAGTTCTAGAAAGAATATATATTGACAGTACCGCCTCTTGTTTCGGTGACATAAATGCACAAAGAAAAACTCCTGAACCAACAGATAATAAATCCGAAATAGAATGCACCGTTTCGCGTAACGATAGTCACCATTCCAGATCGATCAGTGGAAGTTGGCCAAACTTAAATGAAGAAATAAAACAAACAAATCTTTCGGAAGATAGTATCGGACATTCACGTAACCTTAGTGAAATAGACAGTTTGGATTCTAACTACGTAAGAAAACATTACAATTTTGAATCCCACAGAAAATCTTATAAAGATAGTTCTTCTGAAACAGAGCGGTCCATTTCATCACCAAAACTCAGCAAAGAGTTTAGTAAAACTACAGACGATCATTGCAGTGACGCGGAAGATAGAGATAGATCTACAAATAACACTCCAAAATTGGACAGCATCAACAGTCTTTCAAGTTGTGAAATCGATAGGAACGAACTACGTGAGCCAAAACAAAATATTAACGTTAAAACTTACGATACAATATTGATAAAAAGCAAACAGAGCGGAGTTAAAGAAAATATAGAATCAGAGAAAACTACTATACCAATCGTAACAAAAATCGACAATGATACAAAATCGGTAGTATCTGAGAACGACGAAATTTTATCAAGTTCCGCAGATAGTATTACTTCATACATTTCTATATCAATTGCATCTTCAGACAAATCTCAAAAACTAGAATTCTTAGCCAACTCACTTGCTGAGAAAATTGATGAATATTGTGACTCTCAGTTTAAAGAAAACGCATACTGTACTTCACAAACTGTACATTCGGAATTTAATATAGAAAGTGAACCAATTTATAATCAAGTTAATAATAAAGAAGAATCACTTGCAGGTATAAGACGGGATTCTTTTTCAAACAAACATTTTTTCAACCAAGTTCTCAAAAAGGAAAACAACGATGTCTATGTCAGTAATACATACATAGAGAGCGACACCTACTCTGCTAAAAGTAATTGTACATCAAGAAACATCACAACTGAACCATTTGTCACTACTCTAATTGAAAACCAATACTATTCTTTGCCTGATATAAATATTGGAAAGTGTCTTAGAAAATCAGAGCGTATAGACGCTCAACTTCGGCAAGAAGATCCCGAGAATATACCTTGCGATAATACGTACGAAATTGCACAAACAAATTTTCGTGAAATTTTATCTCAAAAGTGTAATAAAGATTACGAACAGTTAAACAACTCATATATCAACTCTAAAAATAACATAAAAATTCAAACGAATAACTGTATCTACCTTCCAGATTTCTCTGATTTAGTAACTGCACAATCATTTACAAAACTTGAAGACGACTTAAAATCTATTATTACATCTGAGAGTTCGAATACCGACGATAAAGATCTAATTTACTATAGCCCTGATAACCATCAGAACGAAAGAGAAATAAACGAAATTGAAGGAACAATAAGAAATAATAAAGTCATCTCAAAATCAGAAAGTTTAATATTAAATTCAATTACTAATGATAAACCTGAAATAAAGAAAGTAATATCTGTATCAAACGATAACATCAATAAAGCAATACAAGTAAAGAAATCAAAAACAGGAATAAAAAAGCATTATTCACTTCGACAACGGGATCCTATTGAAGACGAAAAGTATCGCGTTCCAAGTCCAAACACAATTGAAAATAGCTTCGCTAAGCCGACTGAATCAATAACAGTAAATCTTGCCCAAACTGGAGAAAGTAGTCATGAAGCACTAATATCGCGAGTGCAGTCATTTAAAACTTCTGCTGACTCCAGTATAACCATAGTGCCTCTTAGTGGGCATCAAACAATTGTGATAGATCCACCAGTTTCTCAAATTTTAAATCAGAATGATAAAAAATCATTTACTACTACACAACAAGAATTAAATCTAAATACAAATACAACTATAGACATTACTCCAGTAGAATCTGCAACTAAAAAGCCGGTAGATGGTCTCGAAAATCATAAAACAACGAAGAAAGGAATCCCTGAATGTTGTGTTGATACTTCCAGTTATTATACGCCAAAAGATCCTTTTATCACCATCAAACTAAATAAAGTTGTAAAAACTATTATTCCAAAATTCAAGAAAGAGACTTGTGAAAAAATTGCTTCTGTACAAAACAAGTACGAGAAACCTCCACCGAAACTAATTATAAAAGATTCTAACACAAATTGTAAAGAATCTACATATACGTTTAAAAAAAATAGTTCAAATATGACTCGGCCTCAGGTGCTACAAGTCGTAGATTCAAAAAGTAAAAATATAGATTCTACTATGAAAATAAATACTGACACTGAGCTGAAAAATGTACAGTCAAATAATAATTTGGAGCTAGACAGAAGTGTAAATTCAACCGAAGAAATAAAAGAAATCAGAACTGAAAGCAATGTCAAAGAAAAGATAAATAACGCAATAAAAACAGATATCGAATATCAAGAAAAGTTATGTTCTGTAAAGAATTACTGGTCAAAACTTGTAGAAAAAACACCAGAAAGCAAAGAAAACGTCAAACAAGATCTAAAAATGGTGCATGAGGATTTTAATAATAACAACGACACTGACAAAGAAAGTAGGACTTGTCAACAAAATAGTGATGATACTAAATATGTTCCTGAAGTTTCAGTGGGAAGTATAATAAAATCTTTAGAAAGCGTAAAAATAGTAGATACTATAAGAAAAGTCAGTCAAAACAAATTACAGCTATGGAAAGAAGAAACAGAAAAAGTGAAAAGTGATTCTGAAATAGAGGAACCGATTTTGGACAAAATTTTTAAGGTGTCAGAAGAAATTACTTATGATAATCCAAAACTTAAACCAACTGATGGAGATCAAAATAGGGATACGCCTGAAATAGAAATTGTAGAACTGAGTAGTGATGACAAACAAAATACAAAAACTCAGGCTACACTTATAAAGGCCAAAAGTTACGAAAAAGGATGTGACGAATTCGACCATGTTAGATATAAAGTAATGAAATCTGAACTATTTAAAAATAGTATGATAGCTAATTATCGCAAAGAAGCTCAATTTGATGGCTTACTGCAGTATCTACAAGATTACAGTTTTCAAGAGCTCCTAGTAAATAACAACATTGTTATAATAGAACCAGTCAGAACAAAAGTAGAACCAATTCCCAGAAAGAACACTGACACATGTAAAATACCACCAACGCTTTTAAAGAAAACTGACAGCAACATTGGTCAAGTAGACAAATCCAAAAATGCTATTCGTAGACATTTCTTTTACCATCCCATCAGGGTTAATAAAGAAATAATAGAAGAAGAATTGCCAAATCCTGATACTGTGAAAAAAGTACGAAATCTATTTGAAGACACATTGAAAATGAAGGCACCCATGATACACGATCCACCGTTAGTTGATGAAACTATTGGCTTAAGCAGGCGCGCTACGTCTTACCGAAACTTAAACGAAGATTCAAAAGGAAGCAAAAACAACGGCAGAAAGAAAGTTACAAGACAGTTAACTATAGACACCCATTACGGTAATAAAAAGTGGGATAACGCTAGCCTTTCCAGCGGTGTATCAAGCGGGGATCTCAGTTCTAATAACGAATATGAAACAGATAGACTGAGTACATATTCACAAAAAAATTTAAAGGATAACGCATACAGTTCAAGTGACGAATACCTTTGTGATTCAATTAGTCAAGATTTCTGCTGTGAAAGTCAATATGTGAGTCCTGATATACTAAAGAAAATAAGAGAGTATGGAACATCAGTCACATATTATGGAGGAAAAGTTTTAAACTCTAAGACAACTGTAAGTCCCATGACTAAAGCTATAATGGATGAAATAAAGAATCTTCAAAAGAACTGCAGTAGAGACTGTTATTCTTGTCAAACGAAATGTCGCGGCGACACTTGCTCGTGTCTCGTGGCCGACAAACATAAGAAAACATACAACGAAATTACGACAATAATAACCAATACGGAAAAACAGAGTACAGAGAAAAATAATCAATCGGAGCAATTTCCCGGGTTCAAATTTAAGCTTGTAAAATCAAATAGTTGCAGTAGCCGGTTAGAATTGACTGGTACGGATGACAATAAAATTACTCGAAATATGTATAGAAGACAGTTCTCAAAAGAAGACCCGCCATTGCTCCACGATCATGATAATTCAGTAAAAGATAAAATATTCCGGTTGGAGAGTTACAGCAAAGGGATAACCAAAACACCTTTTGATAATAAAGACAACGAAACGAAGAAGATTATTTTTAAAAATAAAGTTGATATTAGTAAGCTTAATAACAATGAGAGTTTCAATAAAAGCGAAATTTCTTCAAAATTAATAACGACTCCCATTGTTGTTGAAACTAGCAAAAATGAAGAATTAAAAAGAGAAGAGCTACAAGACAGAGATAGTATGGGTAAATCTTCAGAAAGTTTAGATAAAATAAACGATCCGCACAGCTTTGAAAAAAAATTCTATTATGTTAATGATAACCTAAATCAAACCAAAGCGACAACAGGAAAGTTTGGTGAAATGGTATTCGAAGAATTTGAAGTTTTAGAATCCTGTTACGATAGTTTGAATAGTAATAAGTCATTGAAATAATATAATTATCGTTAATTATACGCTCATATAAATTGTGATCTGTATTCAAATTTAATAACTTATTAATTGTTTTAATTTTAATATTATAAAGCATATTTATAACTTAACCTTGTAACTAAAATTTAGTTTTTATCAGTCGTCTTGTAACTTATAGAGACTTAAGAACGGAAATGTATCGTAATACATCTGTCGGTGGTGGTATCTTCATTTCTGTAATAAATTATCTTTACGAAATAGGTTTTTTCTTTTTCTATTCTTACCGTCAGATTTCTCTGTGTCGACTTTTGTGGGTGCCACTTTTGATCCACGGACACATATACTTGTATAGAATGTGCGGCGAGTGGGCCGCCATCGCCAGCACCATGCCTCCTGAAATATAATCTTTATATTACTTTGCTGTTCAACATAATTTTGTATATTAATAGATATCACCTTGAATATATTTTATTAGGATCACCAGATGACAATAATTTTAACTATTTGTCTGTTTCGCCAATCACGTGGAACCTAAGTTTTAAAATGTTTATAAATTTAAAGTGTTGATAAATAATTAACGGAGACATAGCGTTGCCAGGAAAAAACACCTTTATAAAAGTTTTAATAAAGAGAAGCAAAACTATTAAAATTACTTAACACAATTATTGTACTTGTGTGTTGCTTGTATGCTTGTGCATTGACCAAGTTCATACTTAAAGAATTTTCATATGAAAGTAGAAAATCTATATGGTTAACTATGGGCAATTTTTTGAAAATGTTTATATTTTGAAATTATACTTCTTGAAATGCGTTATGAAAGAAATATAAGATTTTTTTTTCGATGATCGCACACATTCCCTAAAAGTCTACACTATGAATTTGGTTGCTAAGCCTTGTTTCATTGTGGTGACGATAGTCACACTTCACATTACGCGTCACATAACTTCGATTATAACTATTCAAAGAAGTTTTATATAATTAATATATTATATAATATGTAACTTCTAACGCGCCTACATAAAGTACACGCAACTACTTTTTTCATTAATACGGCATTAACACAGCATATTATAATGATTATAAAATGTTTCTGATATTGTTTAAGCCTTATTTACTGCGTTTGTATTTGCTATGTAAAATTAAATGACGACCTCATTAACTAATCGCTAAAATTAAATATCAAAATATGATTAGACATGATAACACAATTTTTGTTTTGTATTTCATATAATATAAGTTTTTTATTGTAAGTCAATATAAAACATACTATGTATTTCATGGTAAATTAAAATTGTTTAAATACGAAAAAGTTTAATCTAAAATATGTACATACTTCAAGCATCGGTCTGTAATATCGAAATAAAGATTTTCCTTAAGCTCATATTATAGTTATTTGCACGTTACCAAAACCCAAAGACACGTTTTTAACATTTTTGTGTCTGTGTTTCTTGTCCAAACTAATTTCCCAAACGGCTAAATTTGATTTTGAAAGGACTTTCATTTGCAGTTAGAAAACTTTCAAAGAGTAATCTAGTTTGCATATCATTACGCTTTTCCATAAGACCTAAGCACTAAGCAGTAATGAGGCAATTACAATTTACAAAAATAAAAACAGCCCGACCGAAATTTTATACAATAGATACACGTAGTTCCCGTGGAAAATTATACGAAGTGAACAAAGTCCTAGCCACAAACTAGTCAAAGATTTTATTGAAAATTATATCGTGCCCAGTACACTAAAAAGTAAAATTACCACCATATGTTTAGCACTACATACAAATTAAGTCCCGAAGAAACTACAATTTATTATGCGATTTGAATTAATGATTCTCATTTGCAAATAAATTGAATCCATGGCATGTCCGTAAAAGTATTATAATAATTTAACGAGCTCGTGTAAAAGTTGTTACCGCTATTAGCTAATTACTTGTCTTGTTAAAATACAAAATTAATATATAAAGCAAATCACGTAAACGTATACAATTAGAAAACACAACAGTAATTTTAAAAACTCATATATTTATTTTTATATTCATCAGAGACGATACCATTTTTTCCTTTTCAGGATTAATAGGTCCATTTTTACTTGACTAAAATCATCATTCCATATTTAACAATATATAATATAATAAATTTTATTTAATCAAATAATTGGGCTCGGTAACGATTTATTATAAGACTAAAAATGTTTTATAATTTTTAGTGCGTAGTTAAAGCGTGTTTTTAATTTTTTTTAACTTATTTTTAAAAAGTTGCGGTGTTATTCATATCGGGTATCGATGCACAAGTAAAAGCGAAAGACACCGTGCACCGATTATTTGGCTACTAAACTATAAAACGTGTATTTGTCACACTTGACATTGGCGAATTTGCCTAAATTTTGGCTACTAAACTATAAAACGTGTATTTGTCACACTTAACATTGGCGAATTTGCCTACATTTTGGCTACTAAACTATAAAACGTGTATTTGTCACACTTAACATTGGCAAATTTGCCTACATTTTGGCTACTAAACTATAAAACGTGTATTTGTCACACTTGACATTGGCGAATTTACCTACATTTTGGCTACTAAACTATAAAACGTGTATTTGTCACATTTGACATTGGCGAATTTGCCTACATAGGTAGAAGTCATAATAAACTGTTAAAAAAAATTGAAATTACAAGGAAAATTTCTCATAAATTTTGTTAATAGGCATAAATATCATTGAGTCATACTACCTTGTTCTTAATACCTTTTTAAATTACCTTTTTAAGGCTAGCCTATATTAGGCTTTATAAACTGTATAGCACATAAAAATTAAAACATGAGTCAACGTTTGAGCTGTTTCAACATGGCTGCAATGTATTATCTATTTGGTAAAAATATAGATATATATTTATGCACTAAAATAGCACGTAAATTAAAAAAATTGGCAAGTTTAACTTATTTATATTATACTAATGCCGTGAATTTTTTCACGTATCCATGAAAAACCATTTAGCTGATAGGGGAGGACATTAGACTCTTTAAAGCTTAACATTTCGCAAACGGATTCCTGAATCGAAAAATGGTTTTCACACACCCGGCATATTTTTAACGAATAATCAATCTTAACTTTACGTGAAAGGAAGGTACAATTAAAAAAGATTCAAGTGTTTTTTAATATTTCACCAGCGCGGACAGAGAGGCGAACACGGCGAAACTATTAGGGTTCCTTGTTGACTATGGAACCCTAAAAATACTTTAATTTCGAAGTTTCTCTGGTTGGTAATTCAATTGAGTTCTTTTTTAACACCCCTCGCAAATTAAGGGGTGTTGTCAGTTTAACGTGCGTATTTTGTGGTATCATAGCTAACAAATGGATTAGTCACTATTCATAGTTTTTTTTTGTTTGTTTGAAAGGTTTCTTGACAGAGAGTGTTTTTGCTAACTATAACTCAAAAAAATCTGTTCAACTTGTTACTTCAATGATATTGTATGAACATGGTCACCTTGACCTGACGCTGCGGCATCATCTAGGATGTGCAGAATATCCAAATCCTCACCAACTTACAGCAAAGATATATCGTGTTTGGGTTCACTGGAATGGTCTCAATAAGTATAGATTGTGTCCGAGTTTTTTAATTATTTTTTTGTGTCATTAGTTGTGGTTTGTTCCGTAATACATTAATATTGTTGATCATAAACAATCATAAACAAATATAATCATAACAAACAATAGTTATATAGACAATTTACTAAATGTTTCTTATGTTTATCTCAAAGACTATACACGACGTAGTAAAATGCTTTGTTTCTAAAACAAACTCTTTAGATCTTTTTCCTCAAAGGTGCTTTTTTATATAATATATCTTACAGATTGCCTGTATTTTTTATGACATGACTGCACGGCATATGATGTAAGCACAGTAAAATGAATGGCAACAATGACCGCATACGACACGCATTTTATTATCTTCTTTTTTTTTAATATTTAGCCTATTAGTGTCGCATTGTATGATACTTAGAGCCGATTTTTCAATCGTCAGATTATTTTATAAGATGAATAATTTTGATGTGTTGGCAGATAATGCATGGAAAACCTGTCATCAGGCCATCGGCCCTAAGAAATAAATTCAAACATTTTTTTTAAACAAACTTCTTTCTTGCCATCACTCTTTTTAATAGATAGCAGGTTAATTAAAGGTGTTTCCAGTGGGATTATGAAGGGGAATAAAGCGTGATAAATTATTTTAAAATAACAAAGAATTACTTATTTCATTAAAAATAAATTCTTTATTGTTCCTGGAATATTGTTTTACCTGTATCCATAATAATGGTTCTCATTAATGGTAATAAATTTAGCTATTAAAAAGTATAAATAATTTATTAATAAAGCTTGATGATGAAAAAGAAAGTTTGTAGCATTTACAAATTTATCCTTAGTTTGACCGCCTCTCAAAAATATAAGATTACATAACTGAATGAAATGATATAATCTAGAGAGTCTAGACTGAAGTTACAATTAATACCTATAATAATTATCTATATTCACAAATGTGATAACACTCAATAAAAAACTCAACTTCGGTCTGTCTGTCCATTTATGTTCTTTTCATTCATAGATATGTTATCTGGCCAGGTTATAGAATATATTTTGTTACATAAGGTAAAATACGTAATAAGCAGTGACGATAATGATGAATGAATTCTGAAAAAAGACTCTTGTGGTATGACTAAGTGGCTTAAGCTTAGTAAACCATAAGAGATATATCAAATTAATTTACTACATAATTGTACATTTTAAAGGCATGTGTAAAAAGTTAGCGATAGCATATGTGTAATTCTAAGGAAAACCCACAATAAGCATATTTGAGGCAGCATAATTCGCGCATACGAAAGCCTTATATATGTTCGAGATTATATTCAACTGTCACATATTATAATGGATGCACTGAAATAAATAATAATAATTTAAACACAACCAGTGTACATTTCTGGTCGATTTAATAAGGTTCATATATTTTGCAATTATTTGCACGTACGTATTGTATACACAAACTTTTTTATTATAGTAAAGAAGATCGTTTATTATAAACATACGAGACTCTTTTATCATAAAACTAGTTCACCAGGAGACAGGTTGAAGAGCAATGAACTGTGAATTGATTGTGTTGTGTTTAACCTTGGTGACATAGTTTTGTTTTTGTTGTCTCTCTTATCTGTGAATGGTAACCCCCCGGACATGTAGTTTTGACATGATAGAATAATTGGGTAAGTATTCGTTTTTCATCTATATGAGTTATATATTTATATATACGAGTTTTACAACAGTTAAAGTTTGAGAATACATTTTTATAGGAGATAAACATCGGAGCTGATGACCCGTTTCTGAGAAATACTTACTTCATTATGAATGAATGCTTAGGTCATGTTTTATTGTCCTTAATTTTTACATTATAATAAATGAATACGAAGTCGCGAGCGGTTGCTACTTTCAAATATACACGAAAGATATTAATAATTAACGAAAGATGATAATAATTCCCATTTGTCTTATATTTTCAAAACTTCAAAATAAAGACATTAGTCGTTACGGGTACATAATCATTTTATTTGTCTTTGATGATTACGTAGGTCCCTACAATAGAAATATTATGTTATTTTATACTTTTCCTTAATTTACAGATTATTTGGCTTCACAGAAACGACTTTAACGATTTGGATGAAATTTTATATAAAGATAATGTTTTACTTTCCAAATTTACCTAAATAGGTGTTTTTTTTTTGGTTTTTCGCCCATATATACTATAACTAACTGTGCTCGCGGTTTCACCCGCGTATATTTTAAAAGAAATTGCTGATTGATGATTTATAAAACTTCAGTATAGAAAATATTTTTATCGGGCGGCCAGGATTATGTGTCACAACTCACACGGCTTCACTACACCTATAGTTATATCAATATTTTTTGTAGAACATTGTATTTACGTATCACTAACCATTCCACGCCCGGTGAAGCTGTAAAAGCCGCTCCAGGGCCCCTAATGCTAACAGTATAGTCAAATCGAAAAAACACTAACCATGCCAGCGCACGCGGATGGAGCAGTTAGGGTGTGCTATTAATTCCTACTTAATTAACGAAAATCAATATTTAAGGCTAGCTGAAAATAGCTTGTACTATTCCTCGTAAATCTGGCTATCATATACAAAAAGAATTTTTCGAATCCGACTTGTAGTTTCAGGGATTAGCGTGTTTAAACAAACAAACAAAAGAACTCTTCCGCTTTATTATATTAGTATAGATTAATCACTAGGGTGATCTGTCGTCTTGTTTTTTGTTGTTTTAAATTTTATATTTAATTAATTTAAATTAGAAAATGTTATATAACCGTCTAGGTGCAATTATTTCAAGATATATTTTTTTTTTCGACAATTAATCAAAACACTTTACACTGAAAATAATAGTTTCATGAATATCGCACCTAGTTTATATAAAATAGACCTCATTAGAAGGTGTTAGAAGGACTATATTAGAAGGTCAGACGTAAAGATTTATGTTCTAATGTGAGAACTCATTCGGATAACTCAAATACAAACCTAATTGCGCTTATCAGAGAGCTAATAACAAACATGATGTCACGAGGATAATTATTATCACTTATTTCCCATGAGTAAATGTTTTATTAATTAATCATATTATTGTTTGTCAACACAAATAAAACAAATCATTTTCCCTACGATGTTGTGGTGCTAGATTACTATTATTTCATATTATTGTAAGTAAATCAGTAAATGTAGAAGTGCCGGCAATAGGTCGAATATCTGAATTAGATTTAGGTACCTACCTACCTATTATAGATATTAAAATAAGTAATGTGTAATATGCGTGTTGTTGGCACTGCCTTTATGTGGATATGTAGTAATAATAATAATAACCATGAAATTGAAGCCGATCTGAAAATTTTCGTGAGAACGCAATTGAATCACGAATTTTCAGAATAAACTAAACCATACTATACCGCTATTTTCCGTTCAACCAATTGTAAGCACATAGGTTGTATTAGCAATCGTACGTTAATTATCGTACAAATACGATTTGTCACACGATATAGACGATAGTCCATCAATGTACGTAAAAATATGAATATTTTAATTAAGATAACTTCATATAGTTAAAACATTTTTTATATTAAGCAAAAATTAACCCTTTGCCCAGTTAATTCAATTTCTAACAAATCGAACTTAAAATGACTTTGATTGGAAGCTCCTAGTTGAAATATGATCAATAAAAAATCCTCATAGAAAGTAAGATAGACTTTTTTAAGGTTTACATTTTTATGTCCGATATATGCGAAGTATTCCCTCCATAGAGATCCTCGCCATCAGAGATAAAGGCAGTGACAAATTATTTAATAAAAACTTAAATGTTTTTGAATGATACAAAGAAAATATACGGAAAATTAAAAACTAAATGAAGAATAGGTATTTTATAGTACGATATCGTTAAAAACATACATGAACCTTCAGAATTTACCCACATAAAAAACGTACAAAAATATGATCAAGTGCAACCTGAAAGTTGCATAGTGTTGTGGTTATAGTTCGTACTTCGAACTCATCGCTTTATTCAGACATTATGTCCAAAAGTAGCAAAGAAGAAAAATTTAAAATATATATAAGTACCGAAATTCCATAAATATCATGGTTTCTATGATATGACAATACTTTTCTGAAGGAATTAATTACCCAAGAAATTTAATAACTAAGAAAACAGAATATTTATCCAAATTGTTAAAATTTCATTTAATAAATTGTACATCATTTATCATTATAATAATAAATGAGTTAGTTTTAAAAATACATTATTTACAATAAACAAGATAATTAATAACTATAATATTTTTAAAAAGTTCAAAAGTTATGAAATAAGCACTGAAAACGAACATATATTATTAAATAATTATCCATACTAAAATTATATTAAAATTATTATTATTATGAGCCGAAAATAATAATAAACTATTGAGTGACGTTTGACAGCTGATACATAAGTACACTAGGCACGTGTATATCAAAATCTAACAACGAAATGGTAATTATATATGAAACACTTATTTAAAAAAATCTAAATCCTTATTATATGACAGAATACTAACCCTGCTATTAGACAAATCCTTAAAAATTGGTGATAAACACAACCCACGATTTAGTTCTAATTTAGCGAAGAAACGACACTTAGATACACACACCGACGACGCCATCTTTACACTACTATATGTATAATTGTATAGTACGACCGGTCACCGCGTACCGGCTTCGCTACAGTAGCGCTACGGGCGGGAGTTGACAAATGGACTTATAAGTCGAACATTAAAAAAAAAACCAATAATAATTTAGCCTTTTCTCAAATTAGTGAACTTCTTAAAAATTTGATTACTTATTGATACTTATGTAACATTGATCGTAGTATTTGTGGGAAGTATTCACCAATTTATATACAAAAATTAGTTTAATAACAAATTATTAATATTCATATCTTATAACGACAAGATATAAAAATATATTGAATTACATTGTTATAGATATTTTTAAATTTTGAGACATTAGCATAAATTTTAATAAATACACAATAAACGCTTAAATCTCGCGCTCCTTTTTTGAAGGTTGGTAGCGTTGTTACCATAGAGGAAAAAACAGGAGTACCATGAAATAAATTTTAAACGATAGTGAAACGACATGTCTTCAGGAGAATTACCGAATTTAGGGGATTCCTGTGCGGTACTATAAATAGATCGTCGGTGTTTTTGCATTCATTTGCTTTTTGACAAATAACGGGACTTATTGCGAAGATTAAGGGTAAATACGAAAAAAATACTGAGTAGAAAGAGAACAAAATCTTGACTTCGCATTTTTGTCGACGAAGGATAAACATAGTGATCGTGCCTTTTCTAAAACCCTTTCTAGTTCATTTTTTTAGTCAAATGTAGACTGCCCTTTAAAGAGCTACTATTATCAGAGTTAAAATAGCTGTTTACGAAAGCTTTCATCTCTGATAAATGTTATAGATACATTTCCGAACATAGATGAACCAAACAATCTTTTGACAAAGAATATCGTCAAATGAAGTACGATCAGTAACATAGATATTAATGTAGAGCAGTTTTGGTCCAAGTTGTCAATATTTTTAATACAAAAAAGAACCCAAAATCTTAAAATCACTAATTTTGTAATGTGTTTAATGTATATTCCCGTTTTCAATGCTTAATGTAAACTAATTATTTCGCAAGTTAATATCATTAAAATACAGAAATAGGTATTTCTTGTCTATTTATTACATGTTAAGCAAGCTTTGACTTAAGATTGTACTTCTTTTGACTCCTCACCAGATTTGACTAATTGTAACCAGGTAAACTCGGTATGATTATAGTGTTGATTTAGAGTACCTAAATAGTTTGAACATTACAATGTTTATAATATTATTTTAATTTATTAAATCCCAAAAAGAAGATATATTAAAAACGCAACAGCAGAAGTGGCCAAACACTATAATATTTTAAAAAAAAACCTAAACAATATAATAATGATCCTAACAATATGTTAGTTGATTTATAGTAGAATTCGCGAGTTGACAATATGTATAAAAATTTAAGTTAATTGTTTAATAATATTGGTCTATTTTAAAAAGCTTAAAATAATTAAGATATGGACTTTATTCATTTAATATTACATAGTTTTATGATGTCACGTGATTGGAAACGCCATACAGGAAATATTATGTCATAGTTCCTTCCATAATATACTGTTGAGTGTTATCTTGTAACTCATAAATTATTATTAGAGTTGAAATATTAGCTTTAAAATTATAACTGAAATTCTAGGACATAATACTTTTAAACTTAGTTTTATTTCCTGAATGCTTTTTAATTAAATTAATAATTGTACATTACTTTTTAAGGTATAATAATAATTAAATATTAATTTACGGGCTTACTTTACTTTTACATATAAACTGTTTAAAATAATTTTCTAAAAGTTGTCAGCTCCCGGATTCTATTTATCATTTAGTATATTTTAATACTGGGCACACATTTTGTTCCTACCTTACCTAATTTTGAAACGGTCACACTGCAAGCCTGTGTCTATCAAAGACTACAATATTAGGATCGTGAGCTGCTTAGGGTTGTTGATATGTTTAAAATGTCGGACTCAGAAGATTGAACACAGTGACCTTTACTAAAACTATATGGCAAACACTAGAGCTGTTGATATTTTTAAAAATATCGGATTCTCGATATAACAATAAGACAACAACAGTGGGTAAAATATATTTAATGTATAGTATTTCACGAGCATAGTATTTTTTATATACAATTTTTTTTTTTAGGATAATATGCAAATAATTAAACTAAAAGAGAAAAACATAATAAGTTTAAATAAAGTACAGTAGATTAGGTTTACGATAATGTTGTAGTTTAAATAATTGGCGAGAAAAAATGAAAAATACGAACTTATTTAAAAAAAATATCGAGCTTCGATATCTATATTTCAATATCGGACTATCGATATATCGAAAAAAAAGTATTAGTAAAAATATCGAGATTTCTAAATATTAATATCGATGTTTCGATATTTTATCAACAGCCCTACCTGCCATGTTTTTGTATTTATGTTTGATTCATTAACTTAGGTTCTTTGACCCTATATATGTAATATTGGTGGCATTCTGCGTGATATTGTTTTGTTATTGTGCATTCGTGATGATGATTATAAATATTAACTGGAAATATGGGTTATGAGAAGTCACAAAAAACTTTCTAGAAATTTCTAACAAGAGAGCCACCATCTTGTTAGAGTTAGGCCAACTTTATACATAAAACTACTACGAAGTAAAATACATTGACACTGGCGCGTAGTTTTTGCGGCGCCAAAACAAGAACAATAAGAGTACAATATTATTGTCTATAGCAGAGATTATTCTCTAATACGTCTGTGTTATTCTGTGCTATGAATTATGACAACCTACGTCAACATGACCTGACAACTTTACTCGCCGCGATTGTTTCCAAATTTTACAATTTGCGGCATTTAGAATTTACAAAACAATGGCTGTGTCGGATTATAAACTTAGTGCTACACTGTGTGGTCACTCAATGGATGTACGATGTGTCGCAACTACAAAAGAGTTTTGTATACTATCCGCATCTAGAGATAGAACCGCTAAACTGTGGCACCCGGAAGGGTATGCTAAAAAGATAATCATTTTCTTTTTACCATTGTAAATTATAATTCGACTTCAATGACTTTCTCTTTTGTAGGATAAAAGACTTCGTGGATGTTGTTACATACAAAGGTCATAGGAATTTTGTATCCTGTGTCTGCTGGTTTCCTCCTTGCGAAGCCTTTCCAGAAGGCCTCGTAATTACTGGGAGCAATGACAACACAATACTCGGGTATAATCTACAAGATGGAATTATACAGATCACTCTAGAAGGTCATGAAAATGCTGTGTGTAGTGTTTCACCTGGACAAGATTCTGGTCTACTTTTGAGGTTATTTTTTTAATTATCTCTGTTTGTAAAATAACCTGGATTCACTTAAGTATGCAAAAAAAAAGGAATCTCAGAACTAATAACTGTAAACAAACTTACAATTTGCTTATTAAATCAGTTCTACATTTCACTGATCTCTGTGTGAACTTTGTGTTTTTTCACTATTGAATTGAATTAAAATATTTGATTTTCATTCATTTCATATTATAACATTTGTTGGCATCTGACATTATGGTCAAGATTATATGTAATTATATTTATATGTAAGTATAATTTTTGATATATTGTTAATATAAAAATTTTTTGGGCATGTCAAGATGTGAGACCTTAATATTCAGTTCAATTGAGTGAAAATATAGTTAATTGACTATTTATCTATTTGACAGTTCGAGTTGGGACAGTACTGCAAAAGTGTGGAATGTTAACGCACCATTAACAACTCCATTAACACTAAAAGACCACCAGGCAGCTGTATGGTCTGCAATTGAGCTTGGCAACAGTACTTACGCTACTGCATCAGCTGATAAAACTGTTAAATTATGGATGAAATCTGGAACACTCATCAGTACACTAACTGGTAAGAGTTTTTAGAAGAAAAAGAATTGCAGCATTTATAGTCATTATCTAATTTCCACTATTAATCAGTTCTTATAATAAGAATAAAATCTGTATCATTAGCATTGGGCAATAGGCATGATGACTATACCAAAAAAATCACTGAAATATTGATTAAAATAATGAAATAAGTTAAAGAGACCAAAAATAATAATTTATATTTATTAAAAGTGAAATGAATTTAGGGTAAAACACCTAGTAATCAGCGGTGTTCTATGCCTTTCATCAAATAACATGTGTTTATATGTTGTAGGCAACAGAATCCTTACCCTTCCATTGTTAAATACTCACACCAACTAATAATAACTCGGGATATCTAGCTATGATAATTCATTTGCACTGCTGCCAGCAACATATCTGCATGTACTATTTTCAATTTTTTTCTTAAGAACCCTTGTTTGACGTTTGGTAAATATTTCTTTGGTTATAGATTATTATGTGTTGCTATATAAAATGTTTGTCTACTAATTATTTAAGTTTGCGGCTTACTACTGGTTTTATTGTAATTTTCTTATATTTGGCTGAAATTAAAATACCAGCTAGTTTTTGTAATCCTCATATGGTAAGTGTAAGTCTTAGAACACTAAAAGTTTATTTTTCCATTAGTTGATTGCATTCAAATACTTTAATAGACCTATAAACACTGTAGTCTGCCCTAAGTTCTGTTGCAGAAAATTGAACCATAATACCTTTTATCAGGACTATCTTTTTGTAGTTCTAGTAATATGTCTATTACCTTTGTGTTTTTGGATTTCATCATGTCAGAGAACAAAGAAGAATTCAAATAATGAAGTAAAAGGCTATGGCGGCGGTTAGACATGACATGAATAAGAGAAGCTGGTTGAGTTTTTGGTGTCTCATGAGAACATTAACAAGGTCAAATATTGAGACTTAAGAATTAGGAAAAGATACAAAGTAAACTGAGTTTCAAACATTGAGTTGTTGAATTATAGGTACAGAGAATAAACCTGTGAAAGTGGAAATAATTAAGTACCTAAATAATATTGACGATAATAAATGGAATATAAAGGAACTTCGAATAAATGGAATATAAGAACAATAAAAAAGAGCCTTCTTTTAGATGTAATAATAAATCTCCTAAACTTATCGCCCATTATAAAAACATTTAATCTTATTCAGCGTCTCTAAACCAGACTAAGAAGTTAGGAGCCCCATCTTCAGAAAAGTGGAGGGAGTTTGACAAACAGTAAGAAGAATGATATCCTAATGAAAAAGTTAAAAAGATTACAAGCTAAAGAAAAGAAAAAAGAATAAGTGCAAATCTAAAAGATCATTGAGAGCCACATATCAAATTCAAACAAGAAAGAAAAATATAATAAACACCATAAATAAAATAATCATGACAAAGAACATAAAAGTAACACAGAAATAAATGGTTTAAATAATAATGTATGTGACATATACCCTGCATGGTACCATTTGAAATGTACTCAATTTGTTGGAGATCTTTATGCAAATGTATCTAATAAATAATGTATGTGTGAAATATGCAAGAATAAAGAAGAGGCTGAAACGGGCTGGCTAAGACTATGGATTTGAAGAAGACTGACTCCAGTCAAATATGGCTGAGTACTGGTAAAAGTGTCATATTTTATATAATGGTGTTTTTATATGATTCATTCATTATATGATTATGAATAATTGTTGTGTTTTTGATTTTATTAATATAAATAAATATTAAAACTATAAGTATACAAAGTTTCATTTGGCCCTAAAAAGCTGACTACTCGATGTTTTTCACTAAATCGATTAATATAAAAACAAATAATCTATTAAATTATCTAGTTTTGTGTTATCATAAACAAAAACCACAAAATTTTAATGATTGAATAAGGGTTTAATAATAAGGCAAAGCCATTTTGCCTTCTCGAAACCCTCTCCCTCTTCTTACGTAAGATTCTAACTTGTTTTTCAAAATAATCAAATGTTGTTAGAAGTCAGTTACACTAATACTCACAGTTTGTCGTAAATCAAAGATTTTTATTTTTTTAACAGATAATTTAGGCTATACTCTTTTATTGCTATCAGTAATAGATTACAATTATATGATCCCAAAATAACTATATTATTGTCTGAACACTGAATTGTGACTATATCCGTTATGGACAGAGTAATTTCTTTGGTTATTTCTCTCTACTTGGGGTAGTCCGACAGGTGGAATATCTGCACCTTACAGAAGATTGTAAACAAATAACCTTGTGTTGTGTTCTTGTGGTGAGTAGGGTTTCCAGAGATCTTTGGGTAGGAGGGTTCAAGGTCGGCAACGCGCTAGTGATACCTATGGCATTACATGTGTCCACAGGCTCCGGTAGCCGCTTACTGTCAGGCGGGCCCTGTGCTTGTTTGCCACCTTTGTTGTATAAAAATATATATAAGGCGACTATATTTCTTGATATTGACTTGTTGCATATTATTGAAACGATGCAGAGCGGCGCTTACTGTAGTGTGACGTCACAAGCAGACGCCATGCCACTTGCAAGCCTTTTGGCGTTGATTTTAAAATTTGTTTTTAAAAAGCCATAATAATTACGTAAGATCATTTTAGAAATGTTTATCGATATTAATCATCATGCCTATACATCTTGCTGAAGAAATTCATATAAAAATTCCCTATATAGCGTATAATTGTATAACACATTTCAATTTTTTTTACTGTTTTCAGAATTACTCTTTAAATTTAGATAACTGAAGTATCTATAACCCAATATACAGGAGATATGTAATATTTAATCTTTCTATAAATAAAAAATCTGATATCATAGTCTTCCTTTCTTTTATCTCGTTTCTAAAAATAATCAGGATGTATAAAATAGTGCTTAGTTTCAATATGTAAATTTTCTTATATAAACAACATTTTCACATTTCAGGACACACTGACTGTGTTCGAGATTTAACTGTGGCAAGTCCTGATACCTTTCTAAGTTGCTCCAATGATGCATCTGTAAGATTGTGGACTAATAAAGGGCAATGTCTAAACACCTACTATGGACATTCAAATTATATTTACAGGTAAAATTCATTCATTTGCTTTTATATTGACAGCTTAGCTTAAGAATGAACAGTTTTAAAATTTATTATCATTATGTTACTATTAGAACAATATATTCTTGTATCTAAACACTGTATTCACTGGATATCAACATACAAACATGACACTGCACTTCACACATGCGCTCTGGTACATAAGTTCTGTAAGGGACCTTTTTGTTTTTTTTAGGGCTAATTTGTTTTTGACCAAATTTCTATTTTACTAAATGTATATACGCATGTTTTTCTCTTCCTGCCAGAAGGCAGAAACATGTATATATGTATAGTTAGTTGGATCGAATTTTCTACGATAGGGTCAGTTCGTTAGTTATAGGTCAGTTCGCAACTTAATTGCAACTAAGGCTACAGCCCAAGCCGAGGTTCGGCCACTTTGGCTCCCTTGAGCTTGTTGCCCTGCTTTCGTGGATGATTGCCTTCAGTGTTGGCCCCTAAGCCTGAATGAAGCTGTAAAGCCTTCTGAGGCTTCAGGGCCCTTAAGGCTAACAGTAAAGTCAGATCGAAAACAAAAAATAACTATTTAAAGGTTCAAATCAAGATAAGTGTTCACTTCTTAAAGTAATTAATAATATTTTTATGTGTTTTAAATGGTCTCTGCAGATAAATTTCCATATTTCTAACTTGTAAGCATACAAATTTATATACAATAGACACCTTTTCCTGCCATAGAGCTAGAATTTTAAAAGTTTAATATTATATCATAAATACATAACCTAACAGTTTTAACTGTTCTCTCGTAAGTCAGTCATAACTATATTTCTGTCCTGCTACAAAACCATTTGCAAATCTTGATTGGGCCAAAAGGAGTTAAGTATATGGACTCTCGTTTTTTTAATTTTCAACAGGTAATGTTTGTCTTCAGAAATTCTTAGTTACTGAGCTAGCCATTGCTAAAATCTAGTAAATGATAAGATTCATAAAATCTGTTTGACATTGCAAAATTTTTGAAATGCAGAGAATTATTTTAAGAATCGCTGAAGATAAATCATTTTTAACGTTATGAAATTTTAATATACAAAAATATTACACTAATACCTGCTAGTGTTAATTTAAAATAAAACTATTTGAAGTTCTCTAATAACAGTTTAAGTATCAACCCAGCGATAGAAAATGGATTTGTAAGCTGCGGTGAAGATGGTAGTGTGCGCCTATGGGAATGTGGTGATTGTGTTAGAGAGATTCGACTCCCTGTACAGTCAGTCTGGAGTGTTACATGTCTGGATAATGGAGACATAGTTGCAGGTTGTTCATAGTTTTAATTTTGATAATCTTTAATTCATGTATGTATACAGGAAAATCATAAAAATCAAGAATTTGTTTTTTGTTTGTTTCTTTTAAACATGTTAGTCTCTGGAACTACCATTAAGATTTGAAAAAAAAATGTTGCGTTTTATAGCCTATTATCGAGGAAGATTATAAGCTATATAAATTCACGCTATGTATCTAAGGAACGGAGCAACAACCCTTAAAATCAAGCAATCTGGCAAGCTGTAGGCAAGTACCTATAGACAGTGAGAAAAACAATAGGCAACAGTGGTGCGTTGGCAGCGCGGCGGTGCGGTAGAGAGATAGTGTAATAAATTTAACACAGGTGAAACTGTGGGACACAGCTAGTACCTTATAAGCAATGATAGCTCAGTGGTAGCGCCGCGTACGACTTCTCGTCGATTGACGTGAGTTAGAAACCCTGCAATGAGCCTGAACTTTCGGTGAAGGTAAACATCGCGAGGAAACCATAGCATGGTAGTAGGACTTTTTCTAATGCCCGCCGGCTAGCTACCACACTCAAGTTGAAAATCTGTCGCCAAGCACCAACAGGTGTGTTCCGGCAGCTGCACTTGAGAGCCAGTCTTCCACTAGGCTTAGAGTGTTATTGTCTTGGGCTACATCGTCACTTACCGTCATGTGAGATTGATAGATAAAGCAAAAACAAAAAACATTATACACTTTAATTTAGGTGTATTGAAATAATCTGATAAAGTGTTTACAATTAATTAATACATTGTAAAGTAATTAGTATTATTAGACAAGTCCATCCCTCCAGTTTCGGTTAGCATGATTGTAAATTTATTAATAACGCCACAGAGTTTATCTCAATTCCCGTATCAGAAAGAGATCCTTACTGATTAATGTGAACGTAACTACAGGTGCATCCCTTCGTTCTTTGTGCTCATTATAATGTGGAACGGTTAGCTACTATGATCATACCACGAAAACAACGCTTTTGAGGGTAGAATACTAAGATGGCTATGTAGTTCTATGAGAAATCCTAATTGTGAACAATTCAAGTATCAGAACACTATAATTTCTTCCAGAATGAGGCGCTGCTTCCAGGCCAGCTGCTCATAACCTTATGCGAGTTAAAAAAATCATGATTAAGTTATTATCTGCAATCCAAATTACATTACAATAAAACTCCTTACAAGGTTTCTTAAAACCAGGTATATAAATTACTGAGATGTAAACAGAATTGAGAGATGTTTGAGCTAATGACCTTTACAGGTTCTAGTGACGGTATAGTGCGCGTGTTTACGAAAGACCCAGCTCGTTACGCAGATGAAGTAATGATTAAACAGTTTGAAGAAGAAGTTGAGAAGATGCAAGCCGCGTCACAGCAAGAAATCGGCGGATTTAAGCTCTCTGAGTAAGTAAGAAAACAAATGTTGTTTATGCCACACTGTAATACTCAAGTGAGAACTACATCAGGCCGACGAACACTTCTAAAGTTATAGGTAGGGTAGGGTTGTGACATGGAGTGAACCTAATGTAGTTTTTGTAATTTAGTTAGAGTGTACTGACATCATCGAAATAAAACCATAGGGTAATTGCTAAAGCCCGTATCACCCTAAAATACAAAATATGTTGTCAAGGACCATAGGTTTCTTCCGACGCTTGAAAGTCAGTTATTCTAGTCTTATGGGTTACCATCTTCGGCTACATCGTAACTTAACATTAAGTGAGATTGTGGTCTAACATTAAATCTATAAAGAATTTAAAAGACATATTTTTTACATATATACATTATATACTATTGATAAAATTCTAATAGTAATTTTTTGATTGCCTTCTATAATTTCTTCAGCCTTTATACGGCAATGGGAATCAAACCGGAGTATCCGCTCTAGATGGCAATTTGAAGGGGCGCCAAATTTATATACTTCACGAAAACCTTATTTCACTAAAGTGCCTAACGTACAGGACGCGTCACACTGTCGATTGTCCAATTGATTGATTGAAGATGAACACATCTTCAGTTGATAGTGGAACAAGTCCATAGTGTGTGTAATGCGTCTCTTCCGGGGATATTCCCATCATATATAGAAATCTCAAATGATTCAGCCTTTGGTTTGAAAAAAAAAAAACGTATATTCAGAGCTGTTTGACTGACATTTATATGAAATGAAATCAATATTTGTATGTTATAACTGTGTCATTTTCAATTTTGCTTGTAATGTCGAATTTTACGTTAGGATTTCATATTTATAAATACATAATTTTTATTTTGACAAATATAATTTTATTGCATTTTCTTAAAGATTGCCAGGTCCAGAAGTTCTGTTAGAACCTGGCAAGTCTGATGGACAAACAAAGCTGGTCCGAAGGGGAGCTAATGTGAAATGCTATTCTTGGAGTGTTGCTGAAAACACATGGAATGAGATAGGCGATGTAATGGGCGCTAATCCACCGAGTGAAGGAAAAACTATGCATCAGGGAAAGGTAATTAATTTATAAATAATGTTTAATATAATAATGGTCATTTGAAAGGCTATGTATATTTGCATGATTATACTTGTAATTTGTGTTCTAGGTGAGGTTAATTTTTAACGTGATTTATGCAAGGTTTTATCGCTGCTTATTTCCTATGTTACTTTATTCCACAAAATATATCCTATAACCTGGCTAGATAGAATAGAGCTATGAATTTTTGCATGCAAAGAACATAAACGGGCAGACAGACAGAAAACGTTAAGTTTTATAATTTATATATTATGAATATTTCTGTATAATCCAATAATACAAACATTCCAATAACCCGGAATCCTCTAGTTTTTAATAGTGCCGGATTAGTGAGATTCTACTGCAATATAATAATATTATGTGCTTAAGAAAAAGTATTTATTTCGTAATCACAGAAGGACACTTCACTTTTATTTTTTTGCATAGAAATGTTACTTTAATTTTTTATTTTACAAATACTGGTCCAGGTATCATATCTGAATGAGGAATTATTATTTTGTTTCATTATAGGAATATGATTTCGTCTTCAGTGTGGATATAAAAGATGGTGAACCACCAATAAAATTACCGTTTAACAAGACAGAAGATCCCTGGGTCGCAGCGCAAGCTTTTATTCATAAGTTAGTGCGATTAATTTAATTTCTTATGTTTTTTTTTATATATCCAACATTTGGCCTCAATCTTACATGATGTGGCCCAAAATGGTAACATGGTAATCCTAATGGGAGGACCGACTCTCAAGTGCAGCTGCCGGAACACACCTATAGATTTTCAAGTTGAGGGTGGTAGCTAGCCGGACGGGCTTTAGAATATGCCATATCACCATGCTATGGTGTTATCACGATATTTTCCCTCAACAAAAGCTTTGGCTCATTGCAAGGATTCCAGCTCACGTCGAACGACACCGTGTCCGTTCACATTAATTGATTTATCAATTTTTTTTTACCAAAATCTATAATGCAAGTTGGTTTTCTTTATATCTTCAAATTAAATTATTAGTCAGTTTTATTTATTTTCAGACATAACCTCCCTCAAGTGTATTTGGAGCAAGTGGCAAACTTCATTATTACGAATGCTAAATTAGACAAAATACCCAGTTCTAGTAATAGGTAAGCCATGAATAATAAGTATTTATTATAAAAAAGATACAATATAGGTTTATCATAAATTTATCTTTTCATTGGTAGTATTGATATTATAGAGAAGATACGAACATCTTTTTTTTTTTTGAAGATATTTTTCATTCTTCGGTACTCTATACCGTAACTTAAAAAAAGTGTAGACAATCCCCAACAATAAGTTATCTAATTGTAAAATATGGTTAATTGCAGCAGCTTTGCAGACCCGTTCACGGGAGAGTCACGTTACGTCCCAGGGTCCGGGCCAGACCCAAGTCTTCCACCACCTTCGCGCCAAGATCCGTTCACGGGCAGCAGCGCTTACTCCACCCAGACTGACATACAATACGACGGAAAGCCTTTTATACCCCACGACACTTATATCAGGTAAAAATAAAAATTTATTTAATTGCTTGATAAGTATTTTTTACTCACTAACTTTAACCAGGTAGATAGTAAAAACTTGAGGTGGCTTTTACCACAAGGCAAAAATAAATATTGAAAAAAGAGTAATAATTACATACATTTGTAAAAAAAATCATGTAATGTAAATTTGGTTATATTATAATAATATTAAAAAAGATATTATTCAATCTCTCCAGCATGTGTTTCCAATTTGCCATATGTATCATGGAACCCTTATTTTTCGGTACTCTTTAATTATTTTACCAATAGGGAATATGCATGAAATATTTTTAATCTATTATTTACATTGCTACATAACCGTAAAAAATAAAACATTGATAAAAATATCAAAATTTAACATCAAAATAAATATTTTTAAAACTGCAATGAGATTAGGTCATTAATTATGAAATAAAAAGCGAATAAATAAAAGAACCTTATAGGTATAGTTCTACAGTAATAAAGATTGCAAATAGAAATTAGTACTAGATCTATATACAAATTACATGCATATTCCCTATTTATATAGCGCCCATTTAACTATTAAATGTTTTGTTTTTTCAGGTTCGATCACGCCAATTTAAAAGCAATACATGATAAACTGAAGGAATTTAATAGCAAAGTAGGAGACGGTCTCACTGCGATGACGGACGAAGAATTACAGAATATTGTTAAGTTAGGAGAAAAGGTGAGTAAGTATCAACTAAAGTAATAATCTGAATACTTATCTTTGAAAAATATATATTAAATATCTTATAACCCTTATAAAATATATAATATATATTTATATGAGCCCGTGAAATATTGGCATGTGGAAAATTGTGACATGGATTTAATCACACACACATAATTCTTCTTAGGGTCTGAATTGAATAAACAATCTTTGATTTTTAAAAGGTCTTCTTATATACTTGACGAGCATTTTTTTTTATTGGTTAAAAGTAAATTAAATTTCATATATAATATAAAAATGTTGTCTTACAGAATACTACTTTTAATGTAGAAACAATAACATCATTGAAGAAGATGTTAGAATGGCCAAAAGGTAAGACATTAACATTCAAAAAATTTCATAACACATACATAAGATATGTATGACATTATATTAACCATTTTTGTTTTTTATTTCTTTCAGAAATATTATTCCCAGTGTTGGACATAACAAGACTAGCTGTTAGGAATAAAGAAATCAATGGACTAATCTTTGACACAACATTTGGTCCAATGTTTGTCAAATTTCTATTGGAACTTATAACTCCAGGTTTGTATGATCATTTAGTGTTAATAAAAATATATGTTAATTAAAATATTACTAAATAACTCAGGTATGCAGTTAATATAAAATAAATTATATTAAAAAAAAAATAATCAGCTAACAGGTTTTTCTTCAAAAATCTAGATACTTAGGACTAATTTTCAAACTACAAAAATTAAACTAAAGTGTTAATTAATAGCACGACAGGGTGACGGCGCTATACCTGATGGTAGACATACAGCAAAACAACATCAGCAATCACCATCGTTTATGTCATGCCGGCCTGCTCAATTGTCTCTTCACGTTATGTTTGAAGGACTCCATGTTGTAGGAAGGAGGGACCCAACCAGTTGGTCGGGAAACGGTTCACCAGCTACACAGCATGTCAAAGATATGATATAGCACAACTTTTGTTCATGCCAAGATGGAGGTTAGCGCTGTATCGAGTCACTGGCTAGTCTACTATCCTAAATAATACGATAAGGTCGGTTAACGAAAGCTGGCACGTTCACAGTACTCACAAAGATGCAGTTTTAGTATACAGCGTGTTGCGAAAATAGTGTTGTATATTTAACAAAACGTATATAAAAACTACGATTTTACTAAGAAAACGTCTCAATCGCTATGAAAATCTCGCAAGTCTCCTCCTAAGCCAACGCTTAGCAGACTGAAAGAGATTGAGCGGTTTTTTACTACACTGGTTACATTTTAGTCGACAGTTTATCATTTAAATATAAAACTACACTTCCAAGCCTTAAAATCTAATTTAGTCTGTTGTCCCCTAGATGAATAAAAACTTTCATTATCAATTGAAATTCAAAACAAATGCCAACAGAAATCGTTTTCTAGAAACGAAGTTTGAAAATATTTTGAATATGTAAAAGGTGATATTTGTATATCCGTAAAACGTTCATGCCTAATTTTAATTACAATGTCTCTATAATCTGAAAAGTGTTTGGGTGGACTATGGCAGTATGAAATATATAACAAAAAAACAACGAGTTATTTGTAAGAGATGAAATACGTATTAATTTGTCATATTGTTACTCTTGTTCAGAATCACAAATCACAAGCAATTCGCTGAACAATGATGTTAAATCGTACATATCCTTCTTAAGGAGATCACTCCTATCACTATTTTATTGTGATGCATAAAATAGTTAAAAATATTATACACCATCCCACGAGTTTGTCTTCTTAATATTTTCCAAATAAAAGTCTTTTAGGAAACGTAATTCTAACCTCAAAATAACCAATAATAATAATAATTGTCAATTAACATTTTAGACTAGCCGACCGATTTAATTAAATGCAAATTCTAAAAATTAAATTTAAATTAAACATTAAATTAATTTAATTTAAAATTTCTAGCGTTTTGTAAACACAAAATAATATTAGTCTCTGTCACGCTCATAAGCGTTGTTCGTGTGCGAAAGAGACACAGAGATATTGTGTATGCAGTGTGAAGTCATGGCGTGCGCTCATTCATAGACACTACACAAGCGCAATGTGTGTATGGTGTACCTTTCGTTAGCCGACCTATAGGCTAACCCCTAAATGCTCTTTCAAGTGATTACATTAGAGAACAAAAAACACCAGGAACAGCTACACAGTAAAGCTCTAGCTCCGGAGCCCAGCGCATATGGCTATGGAAGGGAGAAAAGGAATTAGGTTTTTCTTCTTCAATGTCATGTGAATAGAACTAATCTTCAGACTCTTCAGAGTTCAAACAATGCTTTAACAAGATGGCCAGCTCTCTTGTTAAAATTGTCCAGAGTTTATGTGGCAGCTTAAGATCCATGCCTCTAGTTTTAAAATTCAATAATAAATTAATGTATGGTTTAATTAAATTTAAATAATTTTAATTATTTACATTTAAAGTTAATTTCACTTGTGCACAATAACTAAACCTATATCATGCAAAATTCCACCAATATTATATAGCATAGGGCGAATAGCTTAAGTTTATGAATGAAAATAAATACCATGTTGGTTGATCAAGGATCTTCAGCTCTTCAGTATACTCGCCATGATACAGACGGTGGAACATTTTATTTTCAGATAATTTACCAGCTAATATAATGCTTGCGATGCGAGTTTTGGTGAACGCGTTCAGTGACTTGCCGGGTGAAATGCTCGTGTTGGCGGCCAGAGAGAGCGTTACACATTCGCTGTTCTGTCTGACGCAACTCAACAACAATGGACAGGTGAGGAGGAACCACGATATACTGTCACACATTTTTATGGAATTAAAACTGATATTTAAAACATTAAAACTAATGTGTTTATGAAACATATTAATAGTAAAAAAAAACCTTGGTAATAGAATTATAATGTCGTGGCGTAATTAATAAATTATTTTTACATATCGTACTTGCTGTGCCCGCGGCTCCGCTTTATTATGAAGATATCGTTTTTTCTTATAAGGACCAAGTATCCATACAGTAAAACAAAAAAAGATCAATATCTATCCAGTAGTTGTTATGCCCAACGCGCTTTTTTGTATCCCTTTTAGCAGAGGTGTATTTATAAAGGCCTGTTGAATTAAAAAACTTACACCCACTGTCCAGTATAGATAATATTTTTATCAAGCTCCCAGGGTTATGCTTCACAACTCATACGGCTCTTTTGCACCACTACATCTATATACCTGGACACGAACCAAGTGAATTCATCACAAAGCATGAGCAAAGATTATCTACATAAAATTGTCTTGATGATGAAGTAACTTTCGTTCGTAGGAATTAATATGCCTTGCCTAATATAATGTTCGTAAACCACATATCAATTATTAATATAAAAAAAAACACACAAAATACCTTATTATGGCTTATGTATAAGAGATAGGCATATGGTATTGCCTTTTCTAGATGTACTAAGAAACAATATTTTTATAGAAAATTGTATTTACGTATCACTAACAATTACGTCAGCGCACGCGGATAAAGCAGTTCATGTGCGATGTTACTTCTGACTTACTAATGACGCGGTCTAGCGACTCACTTAGCACGTACCATTTTGCTGCACCTTGACGTTAATTTGAGTTAACTTAATGCGCCGGAGCTTTGAGCTGCGCTACTTATTGAGTTGACGCAAGAAATTTTGCCGAGATACCCATGTCTAATATACATGGTGGTCGCGATTCAGTTAGGTTGTACAATTAAATGTTAAATAATTTCAGATTGCGGCTACTTCGTTGTTACTGAATCTATCAGTCGCGTTGGCCCAGCAGCCAGACAGCGTCGATCTCGCAGAGTGCCTCATACATTTACTCAGTAGGATCACAGATAATGAAGCCTATTTCAGGTAAATTTAAATGTTTCTTTATTTACTAATAACAAAGTAACTGTCTATTGCAAAGAGTACAAAAATCTTTAACAAACACTGAGAGGGTGGAATTCATTCAAAAGCCTCAATGATCACTTTTACTTTGTTTAAAGAATAACCGACCATGTTTGCTCAGATATAGTTGTATATTTTACAATAAAGACAAAATCCATTGGATTGATAAAAGTTTAAGAAATTATAGCAGTTTTTCTTGATTGCAAAATTATAATTAATGACAATTTGAATTAATCGTTATAAAAGGGTTTGCCAGTCGGGGATTTTATTTTATTTTTTTGATGTCAGTCAATTTTTAAAATCATAAGTAAAGGTTTGGATTATTATATTGACTGTTGACAGAGGTCTAGTGGCGCTGGGCACTCTACTAGCTGAATCTCCAAGCAAACTGCAAATACAAACTAAAATAGTTTCAAACACTCAACTCCACAACAGACTGAAGAAGGACAGCATCACTAACACATCAGACTCGAACCTAAGGAAGATAGCGGGCTGCTCCCAACAGATAATTAAGCTATTATGAACAAAATACTACAGAGTTACCAGATAAGGCTGTTATTTATGTCACTTTTATTCTGTTTCTTAATATTTTCTGCTGCATATATTGAAATATAATTGTAAGACTGCCTTTTCTTGCTTATGTTGGTTACGTAATGTGACTCTATTATGACATTAATAGGACATAAAAACATACGTACTCATTTTAAGCTTAAGAGTACTTTACTTTTTAATAAATTATAGTAGGTATCAATAGAAACTTAACATCATTTTCCAGACCCCGGTGTACGATTTTTCCGAAATGATAGAATAACTCCACATCAGCCCCACTGGCAATCAGTTTTTCCGAAAATTCTAGTTGCGACGGGAATTCCCCCAATAAAGACATCGTAAACGCGTTCAGAAATTTACTTGGAAGGAGGTGAAAAATCAACTTATGATGCGTATTAAAATCCAATAAAAATTGTATAACGCGACACATAAGGCATTTAAGTGAAAAAAAATTGGTGCCCATTAAATTGCAGCCCGGGGAGGATATCCAAGTTTGTCCGCCCCTCTACACCCAAAGCTACTTATTAGTAGGAACGTGCCCGAAATAAATACAAGTTTCATTATTTTCGCTGTCAGTTAATAATATAGAAACCTGTTCAATATGCAATTATAGATATTTAATATAGTACTATTTCACTGTTACATGTATTATTACAAATTATTGTTTATACCGTTTCGAGTTAACCAGTTACTTTGCTGCGTGCTGCGACATTTTAGTTACTATTTTGAAATGACACATGTGTACTCCACTGGTATAAGGTGTGACAATTAAGAATAATTTCAAATCAAAACCCACCCTACGTACACAGAATAAGAAGAATCGTAATTTAGTACAATAAAAAAAATGATCATACAAAAAAAAAAGCGAAAAGAGCAGATTTTCTGAATAACAAACAAAATAACATTTTTACATTTCATACTGAAACTAAATATGATTTTTCCCTCTTTTTATTTAATAAATTGCTTTCATTTTTTACAATATATCGTCGTAAACTGTACGTTAAGATTCACAAATTACTAATAAAACTTTTAATAACTTTGTATATTAAAAAGTAAATAAAACTTCAATTTAAACAATATATTATTGTGTATTTAACAACTCTGTCTAGATTAATACATTTGCTATGATTTGTGAATGGTACTTTGATTATCTTTTTTTTTACATGAATATAATAAAAACGATTGTATAAAATATTTAAAAAAAATCTTCATTCTAACCTATACTTATCACATTTGTTTATAACATTTAGAGATTATATGAGTAAGCTGACTTATATTAATTTATTGAACTATTTTCATTAGGCGAAGGTATCAGATACACTTTATTTAAAGAAGTAGAAAACCTTTACCTAATGGGAAGCTCTCAGGCGCGCTGATTTTGAGTTTAAGTTTGGAAGCGGGTTATATATTTAAGTTTCATGGACAGATAATAAAAAATAAATAGATTTTCTAACATAATTATAAATTATATGTAGTGTGGGTCATGACTCCTATGAATAATTTTCAAATAGAAGTGGCACACGCCATGTTTTTTTTAAATGTAGCACAACATTAACATTTTATTTGTATTTTCAATGGTGTTATTATTTTAACTTTAAAATCATCTATATTTTTAGAAGAAAAATGTGTTTTGATAAATTCATACAATCAATACTTAAATTCTCTTAAAAATAACTTCGATATTTAGAGTTCTCATATTAAAAGATTTATAAAGGGAAGTATTTATTAAAGTTATTACTTATAAAAAATGTATAATAAAAGGCAACAAGATTCAATCGCTTTGGATAGTATGGAATTCATAAAATAATTGAAAATTTTAACTCAATATTATATAGCTAATATATATTATATTCTTTAAATAAAGATTTTTTTATATCGTAAATAACCTTAGATTTTTTTTACCTCAATGGCTCTATATGAAATAGAGAAGCTGAAGACATTAGTGAAAATATCGATAGCTGAAATGCATGAATATATCAACATTTTTAGAACAACTTATTAAATGGATTGCAATGACATGTAAAATAAGTGTATTTTAAAACAATATAACATCAAAACTAAGGCTCGGTGTCACCGAAAGTCTCGAGAAACATCTTATCAGATACAATGTTTCATGGCTGTATTTTTAAAAACATGTCTTTTGCGAAAACAACCTCATTGGTACCGTTACATGTTTTTATATGGCCAAAATAAAGCAATGATGGCTAATTGGTACCGTGTGCTGACATGAGTTCGAATCTCTGCAATGAGCCTGAGCTTTCGGTGAAAGAAAACATCGTGAGGAAACCATAGCATGGTGGTAGAACTTTTTCTAAAGCGCACCTGGCTAGACACCACCCTCAAGTTGAAAATATGTCGCCAAGCACCTATAGTTCTGACAGCTGCACTTGAGAGCCAGTTTCCCTAGGCTTAGCGTATTATGATCTTGGGCCACATCGTCACTTAAGATCAGGTGAGATTGTGGACACAACACTAAAACTATAACGTTAAAAAAATACTAACTTATATGGCGAGCTTAATACATCAAGACATATTTTCGTCTCCTTTTCTGTTGGAAAAAACACTAAACTAAAATAGTGTAAAATTGACATGTTTTTTTATGAACTCAAGATTATGTTGAAAAGGGTTTGGAATTTTCTGGGTGATTACCTATTAAATGTTTTTTTTTTAAATACGTGTTTCTGAGCAATGGATGACACTTGACAGTATTCCTCAGCTTATTCGATACATGTTGATCTCCAGCTTAGTGATTCCTAAAGTGAATTCGGTGGAAAAGTCACCAGGGTTCTTCGAGTTAATTACAATTTTTTTTGTCTATTAAATAATTCTAAGGTTACCAATTATATTTTTAAATTTACTTCAAATTAACTATCGTTCATTTATCATTTGATGAAGAGTTCCATAACAAAAGAAACTGAATGAGTGTAATTATATACGCATGTTGTAAGTGCGTTTTTAATACCATGATTCATATTACAATTAAATCAAGAATTTTAGTAATAAACTACATAGAGTAGACTTTTTATTACGTGTAAAAATTCACTCTTGTCATTTTTTCATAATGCACCAAGAAGCATAAATTTAAAAACAATTGTTAAATGTTCTGTACTTTTAAAAGTTTAGGAACCGCTGGTATAGCAAGTTTATAAACTATAATGTGTTGAGGCCAGATGAGAAATATGAAAAGAAGAACCATTACTTTTTCTTCTTTAATTCCTCAAACCGCCTGTTGAGATCGTCGAAGTCTATCTCGTCAGGCCCGTTGGTGTTTGACGGGTTATTGTTGGAAGTGTTGGAGTCGTTGCTGTGAGGCACTGACGGCAGGATGAGGTCGGAGGGCACTGACGGCAGCTCCGGCAGCTCGGGGAACTGGTTCGCGGGCGGCGCTCGGGACCGCGGCTGCGGCGTCGGAACGTGCGCCGGCTGAAACCACCCATCATATTTCATGTATAGTTCCTACGTTGGTAGTTTCAAACAGTGTTGTAGTTTGACAGGCCTCGTGGCGCAGTTGTAGTAAGCCCTACTATTGAGCCGAGAGGTCGCGGGTTCGATCCCCGCCCATGACTGACTTTTGTGTGATGAGCATAATTGTTAGTTGTGTGTCTGGGTGTTAAATATATATATATGTATGTATAGTATATCAGCTGTTTAATTACCATAATACAAGCTATGCTTAGTATGGAATTAAATGGCCGTGTGTGAAATTGTGTCCACATATTTATTATTATTATTATAGTGGTTTTAGCACCAACTAGTTTTTCTTTTAATTTATAATCTATTAAAGCTCGAGAGATTGTTTGATTGCTAATCACTGGACTACCAGTTAGATTTGAAAAAATCTCTATACATTTTACAGCCATTCCTTTTAAGGTATCATCTCCGAGGAGCGGAGTAGTATAGTAGTAATAAGCATCAAGCAATCTGGAAAGCTGTAGGCAATTACGGTAAGTGAGAATGAGAACAACTATAGGCTACTCGAGTGCACAGGCGGCGGCGCGATGGACATTGGTTCGATTAAAAATAACACGAGTGAAACCGTGGGCACAGCTAGTACTATCATAAAAAGTAGTTTGTATGTTTGTAGGACGTAATTAATTTCTAGCACTACTGGTCCTATTTTAAAAATTAATTCATTATATATATATATATAATTTAGTGATATAGGTCATTTTTTGGTCAATGTGAGTTAGAATAATCTTCGAACTTTCGGTGAAGGAAAACATTGTAATGAAACTATTATCATTATAAATGTATCAAGACAAAAAATCATTATTAAAATTAAGATGATACGATTATGTTATAGCAGAGACAAGGTTCTGTATGTTTTAACTAGTCTCTGGTTATAGTAATAACATATTTATTAACAATTATTAGGACAATGTAACTTAGAGATATACATAAAAATATTTTATATCATCCATAACCAAGATCTTGTAAAAATTAAAAACTACGCAAAACAACGCAACACTACTTTACTATAAGTAAAAAAATATATATATCTAAGCTACTGTATAAAAAAAAAGGAGTATGAAAATCTTTACTCCTATAGGGGATTAAAGGTAAACTAAAAATGGAATATACCAAGCACAATATAAATGGATAACTAAAAATGATTACCATGTCATGATGAATGCTGTCATAAGCGGGTGGTAAATTGCTCATTTCTTCCTGCAAAAAGAAATGCCAAGTGCTGTAAAGCGTGTTTCTATTGCTTACCAAGTCAACCACACAATATACAATGAAACTATAATTAAAAATAGACAACAACACAGTACCTGAAGGAAACTGTTGCTTAAATTCTTGGAGTCCGCACCAGGAGGCATTGAGTATCCCATTGAAGGATGACTCGGTTCGCCATACTGCGGTGATGTAGCAATGAAACCTCCTACCTTGCCACCAGAGGGAGTCTAACAATAAATAAATAAATCAGAGATTTCTTATAATAAAAAATTTTTTTTGATTATACATATAGACATAGGTAGTTCGAAAAATAATTCATAGTTCAAGGCTAATCATTAAAAATATGATAAACAATCATTCCTATTAATGTTTTAGAGCATTATTTTCTCAAAGTTATATTGCCAACTGTTCATTTTGTGAAGAAAAATTTTCTAGTGAACCCAAAGAGTTGTAATTCCAAAAAATATCAGTGCCCCGCTAGACCGCCTTCATGCCCTCTAATTTTCTCAGAGTGTTTTAGCACCCTTGTATGCAGCACTCATAAAGGGATGTTATTGCCCACTTTGAGAGTGTTGATGTATCAGATTGATAGATTTAATTCAATGAGTACTTACGGTAGGATAGGTAAACGGTTGCATATTTGGAGGAGGCATCGGAGGTTGCATGGGATATCCTATAAAACCAGGTGGCATGGGAGGTCCATTGATATCAATCAACATTGCATCACGCCCTGTCAACACAAAAAAAAAATATTTTTTTTAATTAAAAATACAGATACTGACTAAAAATAATATTTATATATAGGTTTCTCAATTATTAATAAAGAAAATTTTCTTTCATGTTTATAGTGCTAAAAATTGATGAACTAACTTTAAAAATAAACAAGTCATGTATCACCTTTAAATAACCTTGATGTTACAAGTAGAGCAAATTATATAGTTTAATAAAAAAATAATAGTGGAAAATAAATGTAATAAAAAAAAAAAATTATGCTTTGAAGCAATGACAGCTCAGTATTAGAATGTAGTGAAGCGTGACCGTTTCTAGTATTTTCAGTACTAAATTGGTATATGGACTAAATATAAGAGTAGAATGGGAACAAAATCCTGATTTCGCATCTTGAGTAGAACTTTAACAATAAGGGCTTGTGTAGACAGTGGGACACACCACGACCGAGCTGCGACCTTGGACGCACCGCCGCCGCTTAATTTGCCTTGCATTGTACATTTATGTTTTTTTTTTTTGAACTGACTATACTTTTGGTCAGGAGGCCTTAACAGGTTTACCGGACTTGTGAGTTAGCGCTGAGGTCAATCAACCGAGAAAAAAATAATTCTATTTCTAGTACTTGATACATTGCTAGCCACGAACATCATAGTTAAAAACATGTTTTAGGGGTCGCGACCACCATACCCATAGCAATAAACGAATCCTCACAAAATGATTTTCCTTTGGTTTGTCTCGTTTCGGGATCCCCCAGTGTCTTCTTCCTCTTCTTATCCCACTTTTTTTTAAGTAGAGTCAGCACAAAAAAAAAATCTCTTTCACTCTAACTCTATCAACTATCATCTCAGTATCCATCTATATCTTCTTCGGTCTTCCTCTACTCTTATATCCATCCACTTTCATACTTAACATGCGTCTAGTTACAGGACTTTCATCCCTCCTCCTAGTGTATAGCTAGTAAAAAGTGGAGTGTATTCGTTTAGTTAAACTCAACTTGTTCATTTTGCCTACATGTATAATGTTCGTGGTTAGCAGTGTATTACTAAAAATGTACACTAATGTTGCAAATCATGCGGCGCGGCGCGGTAACGGCGGAGGGGCGGCGGCGCGTATGCAGTGCCGTCTACACAACCACTAAAGAGTCAGGCAAAGGCTAATTTAGAAACAGCTGCATTGAAATACAGGATACCACCTTTAATGATGTGAATTTCAATACCTGCAATTAGTCTGAGCACTTGGTGAAAGAAAACAGTGATGACACTATAGCAGGTTGATAAGGTGTTTTCCAAATGCCCAGCTGGCTAGCTATCACCCACAAGTAGAAAATCTGTCACCAAGCACAGGTGTCTTTCTGCAGCTGCACTTGAGAGCCAATTCTCCCACTAGGTTTAGTGTGCTACCATCTTTATTATATAATAAAAAGGTTTGTATACTCAACAGATGTTCATATTAGCAACCAATAGCAATAAACTGTTCATATATTTACTCTTGACAAGACTCATTTTATATAATTAGAATGATATAAATATATAATTATGATATTTAATTATATAAATGAATGTATATATATATATATATATTTTATAATTCCACATTCCCACTTGTGTTAGCATGTGTGGTGTCTACATACTTATTAGAATGATGTTTATGACATAAAATTACCTTCTTCTTCTCTCATCACTTGTTCATCAGGAGTGTACTCCACATTAAAATTCTTAGCTATTTCAATAAGGTATCGCTCCACAAGTATTTTAGGTGGACTATGAACTGACATCTTGTGTTTCAGTTTCTCACTGATTGTATTAACATTTTCATTTCTACAAGCATCAGCATAAATTTTGCCATATTTTGCTGTAAATAAGTCTGATATAATTTTGAGCTCCTGAAATTAGCAAATACTACTTAGTTTTAGTTAATATTGGTAAAATTAAATAGCTGTGAAGAAAATATATTTTTTTGTTGTTAATATGATAACCAGATTTCCTTAGCACAAGAGCAATAAAATAAAAACTTTTATACTTCAATTCAAACTGTTTCTTGAAGCTGTATATGAGTAGTAAAATGTTATGTGATTGAATATTTACTTCTCTTTTTATTACACTTACTTGAACATCAGTATGCATCCTAGGTGCAACCCATATGAGGCTGGATATTGCTTCAGCGAGTCCCTCATCCAACTCTTTCATTTGAGTGACTAACCCAAATCTAGCTAGAATTAAATCACAGTACATCTCTACTATTTCCATAGCTTCAACCATGTAGTCCTCCCTGAAGTAAAAATGTCAATAGAATTAATACACTGAGCTTTTAAAATGTTTATTCTATAAATCACTATAACAGGCTAAGCAATGGTATACTGTTTTATTTAATTATTTCAATAATATGCAATATTTAAAAACTCTCTCATCACTCATCTCTAACTATATACACGAGGCCTGCATCTTTTTCTGCATCTTCTGACAAAAGTTGAATATATTATTGAAATCATTAAGTACTGTATGTGGGCTATTAACCAAAATACATATTGGGATAAATATATAAATAAACTTTTATTTATATATTTCCTATTTATTTCATTTACTAAATATCAGTATTTAAAATAACATTTGAAAAATAAGTCCTCCAATTTTCTATAGCATATTTACATTATGCGTCATAACATTATGGAAATTACAAAACATGTCTTATTAGTTACAAGAAGCACCAAACTCGAGTCAAGCTTAAATTAACACTCACTTACCTAATAATATGTTCCACTCTTATTTTAGCACGTTCACTTTTTCCAGCAGCAATGTATTCAGCGATTTCCTTCCTCGCTTTTTGTGCCAATTCTGTTTTCTTCTTTTCTAATAATTTAAGCCTATTCACAGCCAATCTCAAATGTGTTTTGAGTTTGGTGTAGTTTGGGTTTGTTGAAAACATTTTGTGACTCTCTTTTCTTGCAATAATTCAAATTTACTTTTTTTATAATAATGGATATTATTATGGTTCTATTATTGCAGAATGAATCATTCTTTACAATGCAATGTTGCCAGATGATGAAGTTGAAAATACAGTATTTTGGAGACTATGAAAATTAGTATTTTCCTTTACTAAACGCCAAATTAAAATTAACACTTACTATTACAACCTCTTTTAAAAAAACCTAAATCACATAACTTTAACATCATTTTAGGTGATAAAATATTCACAGATTTACAATATCACATGCACACTACGATTTATTCATAAAATATTATATATTAATATAATCCACAGTACTGCTTAGGGAATCTTAACTTTGAACGAAATTTTGTGTTCTCCATATACTGTATTTTTACTAATACATGAATGACATAAACTTATAGTAAATCTACTAAAATACAGTGCATCTGGTAGCACTGCTACCATAGACACTATTAACAAGAAATGATAAAAATAATTTGTCCCTTGTCACTTTGAAAAAAATATACCCATTTTTTTAAAGTTCTTCCCTTTCTTCATGAAAGAAAAAGGCATAAGTATCTAAGACCATGCAGCCAAATCAGTTGTTGTTTTTATAATCTATGTTTGGGTCTCAATTATATAAAGACCGAAGACATGTCCTCTGTTTTTACTTAAGTTAAAAAAACCAAAATAAAAATATTTTATGTAATTTACTCCAGTAAATTACTTTTTGAATTATTCAAATCAGTACATTTGCTTTAAAGTTATGATGAGTTAAATAAAATTAAAAATGTTGCGAAATTGCAAACCGCTCTTTGGAACTATGCATGTATATTAGGTAGGTAAACAGAAATGTTACTATTTAAACTAATATTATAAAGTGTTATAAAATATGTTTGTAATATACACTTACTATTATATAGAGATAAAGTTTGATTGTGAGTTTGTCTGTAAGGGGTAATATCTGAAACTACTGATACGATTCTAAAACTTCTAAGCTACGTTCTTCCTAATAGTTATAGGCTAAGTGTTATTTTTAAGTTTTATTGTAATTAATTAAATTGGACTTACCATACTTGAGGTAGGTGGCTTCAGAACGTGACTTATTGAACCACGGTTGGCTTACCGCCAACTGGTACTGAAGACGGAATGAAGCAGTCCATCCCCTGCAGCACCACGTCAGTGATAGAGTCAGCTCAAGTACTTGCATCTTTTGATGTAAAACAAGGCTGTAACCAAGGATAGGACGCAAAAAACTCACACAATCTGTCCCAATCTGCTGAACTGAAGTGCCATATTTTCCGGGTCCCGATGGTATAACGTCTGGCAGGGTGCGGTAATCGCACCACAGAACGCATCAGACAATGATCACACGACCCTAAGGGTACATCGAGGGAAATCTGGTAGCCTTCCGTGTGAGTAGTTAGCAGAAAGTCCAACAAAGAAGACTCGTGACTCTCGATATCTGGAAGTCTAGTAGGGTATAGGTAGGTCAGGTAGGTAGTCTATTATTTTCAGGGGCTTTTGAGTATTTTTTTGTTTAAGATCGAAGATTTCGATGGGTTTTGAGTTATTTTCTTCTTTAAGCTTTTTAATGTCCATCAGATTATCCTTGACCATAGAGTTTAACAGATCAAGTTGTTGTGAATAAGTATTTCACTTGTGGCGGCTAACCACAGAAAATAGTTTATCTTTATATGTAATGTAATGTAATAGACTGGCTGGTTATTTGTCTTTGGTAAAAAGATACATCAGCTGTCAACAATTAGAATGTATAAAAATAAAAGAACGTGGAGTTACAATATAGAGAGCAATACATACACGTATATGAACCAAGTCGTATTTTATTTATAATAATTCATACAAGCTAAATATCCTGTAAGGTTGTGGCGATAACGCTACAACACCTACCACGACCCATAATGGTGACCCCTAACTCCGTTGGATTGGAGCCTTTTTCTACCTAAACGGCTGCTAGTCATCGCCTGAAATTGTCTACGGGGACCATCAAGCGCAAGATCCTGGCGCATTTGATCTGTTCCCGATGGTTTCTACAGGAAAAAAGACCCGCATCGTGGTGAAGTCGGATGGACCTGGCATCTGCTAAAAAGCCGACCTACTCCGATATTTCATCAACATCGCCGTGTAGAAAGTGTAAACAGTGTTTACGTTCAAAATCCGGTTCGTGGTATACGGGACAAAGGGCTCGACGACGCTAGTGCCACGGGCGGCTCTCCGAAGAAACTTCTGACAGCGGGTTTATCTGTCAGCGCTGTCACTTCGGCTGTCACTTGTGTTGTGTTGCGCCAAAAAGTTTGTATGTATTTGTTTACGTCAGACAATCGTAAGTTTTTACCCCATTTATAACAAACTCTATTGTCCTCAAAAGGTTAAATGGACGAAATTTTCTTAAAACTCTATTATAGTGATAGATAACCTTAAGTTCAAGTCCGATTTTTTTATACCCGTTGTTTTTATTATAATTTAATGTTCTCATTTATTGCACGATTGTATTAGTGCTCATGTAGTACATCTCATCACTAATTCTGACATTCTGGATAAGGACATTTAATTACTAATAATGTAATTTTATATTTTAAGTATTGTATTTTATTGTAATTTTATTTTTATATTTTGTTTGTATATTGATACTCAACAATATAGGTTATTTAGAGGACTAAAATCTTTCAACAAGTGAACTTGTTGTGTGTACCCGTGTATTTTTTTGTTTGCCTTTTGTTTTGTTTTATATGGGTGCAGGATTTGTGCCTACTTGCTGTAACTATAACTATAGATTTGCCATACATTTTGTTTTGGTGTTTTGTTTGCCAGTTTGAGTGCGCCTTCCATGTATATTACTACATATATAATTTTACTTTTTTGGTAATTCTTGGGGATTAACTATTTCACACATAGCTTTAGTGGTAATAGGGATTTTTTTTTTCATTCCTTTCTTCCCACAAACATGGCTGCCAATGCTGAAATGATAGAGCAACGTAAACAGCTTCAGGAACGAGTGTCAGCTCTCTGTGGTGAGGCAGCACCCCAAATTAATGAAGTTAAAGTAAAATTGCCAAACTTTTGGACAGAAAAACCAAAACTGTGGTTTGCCCAGGCTGAGGCCCAGTTTGGAAAAGAATGGAAAAAAAATGGAATTTTATTATTGCAGAGGTTAGCGCACCCATCATCGGTTCGGATTTATTGGCGGAATATCACCTGATGCCAGACTGCCGCAACCAGCGTCTGCTAGATGGTAGCACCAAGCTTTTCGCACCGGCAACTATAGCCCAGATCGACCAGGCGAGTGTCAAGACCATTGTTGCTGAGTCTCCATTTGCCAAGATCTTGCTAGAGTTTCCAGAGATTCTGCGATCACCAGGGCTGCCACGGAAAGTTAAGCATTCTACCGTGCACCACATCATAACAACTGATGGTCCACCTATTTCGTGTCGCCCACGAAGACTTGCACCGCAGAAACTACAGGCTGCAAAGAAAGAATTTGAGGAAATGGTGAGTTGTGGAACCGCACGTCCCTCTAGCAGTCCTTGGGCGTCGCCTCTGCACATGGCGCGAAAAGGAGAACATGGGTGGCGTCCATGTGGGGACTACCGAGCATTGAATGCTAGGACTGTTCCTGACCGCTACCCGGTGCGTCACATAGGTGACATTGCACATAATCTAGCTGACTCTACGGTGTTCAGTACAATTGACCTTGCCAAAGCATACCAGCAGATTCCTGTTCATGAAGCTGACATTAGTAAAACAGCCATTACTACTCCCTTTGGCTTATTTGAGTTTCCTTTCATGACTTTTGGCCTCCGTAACGCTGGTCAAACCTTCCAGCGCTTTATGGATGAAGTCGTGAGGGGACTCGACTACTGCTATCCATATATTGACGATATCCTGATATTTTCCAGCACCTTGGAGGAGCATGCTGAACACTTGCGTGCACTATTCCAGAGGTTGTCGGAGTATGGAGTCGTCGTGAATACATCTAAGTGCGTGCTTGCTGCTGACGAGGTAACATTCTTGGGGTATAAAATCAACAAGAATGGATCATGTCCACCTCTAGAGAGAATTGAAGCCTTGCGAAGTTTTCCTTTGCCTAAAACGGTTGAAGGCCTTCGCAGGTTTTTAGGCATGGTAAACTTTTACCGCCGATTCCTCCCGAATGCAGCCAAACTTCAAGCGCCGCTCATTGATGTGTTGGCATCGACTAAACTAACAGGACCAAAACCTGTGCCTTGGAAGCCTGAGCTAGAGCTCGCGTTCAACAAATGCAAAGAGCACCTAGCCACTGCTACACTCCTGGCTCATCCCATCGCTGATGCTCCATTGGGGCTCTTCACTGACGCGTCTGCGACCCATGTAGGAGCCTGCTTACAGCAGGAAGTCAACGGCCAGTGGCAGCCGCTGGCATTTTTTAGTAAGAAGTTGTCGCCGCGACACTCCACTTGGCCAGCTTATTACCGTGAGCTCTTGGCAGTTTATGAGGCCGTGCAGCATTTCCGGCATGTTTTGGAAGCACAGCACGCCACCATATACACGGACCATAAGCCTTTGACGTACGCATTTATCCAACGCCGTGAAAAATTGCCCCCTGTACAGCTCAATCATTTGTCTTTTATTTCTCAGTTTTCCACGGATATTGTCCACATCAAGGGAAAAGATAATGTCGTTGCAGACACCATGTCCCGAGTTGAGGCGATTCGGCTGGAGGATGACTACGCGGCATTGGCTGAGTCACAAACTACAGACATGGAGCTTCGTAGGATACAAACCTCAGATACTTCTTTGAAACTTGAAAAAGTTCTTTTACCGGGAACTGAAGTTTCAATATTTTGTGACGTGTCTACTGGGAAACCACGACCGTACCTGACAGAGGATTTCCGGAAGAGGCATTTTGAGAAGGTACACGGTCTCAGTCATCCAGGCGGGCGAGCTTCCGTACGCTTGATGACTGACCGCTTTGTCTGGCCTAACATAAAAAGAGATTGCCGAAAATGGGCACGCAACTGCCTCGCCTGCCAGCGAAGCAAAGTTAGCAGACATGTGACTGCACCATTGGGAAAATTTGCAGGTACATCTCGTCGTTTCCGCGATGTACATCTAGACATAATAGGTCCTATGCCTCACAGCAAAGGATTCCAGTACTGTCTGACAGCAGTCGACAGATTTACTAGGTGGCCTGAGGCATGGCCTATGTCTGGCATCACAGCGGAAGAAGTTGCAGAGACGTTCACTAGGGAGTGGATATCTCGCTATGGGGTACCCTCTTTAGTGACTACTGACCAAGGACGTCAGTTTGAGTCTGCACTATTTCATAGGCTCATGGATGTTTGCGGCTCAAAACGCGTCCGCACCACTGGGTACCATCCCCAAGCGAACGGGATGGTTGAACGCATGCACCGCCCGTTAAAGGCGGCTCTCATGTGCCATGGAGATTCATGGTCCACGGCACTGCCTCTAGTTTTACTAGGTATGAGAACTGCATTAAAAGAGGACCTTAAGACTTCATCAGCTGAGCTCCTTTACGGCGAGCCCCTTCGTCTGCCCGGCGAGCTTGTCGTCGCTCCTGAGGAACCTGCTAATGTTGAGGTGACAAACGATTTCGTCACACAACTGAGACGTCATATAAAGGGCTTGAGAGCTGTTCCTGCATCTCACCATTCTCAACCCACCTCATTTGTATTCAAGGACCTGGCTGTAGCTACGCACGTGTTCCTGCGAGACGACACAGTGCGCCGAGCACTTCAACCGCCATACACCGGTCCATACCTAATCAAAGCAAGACAAGGTAAAAAATCTTACCTTAGACATTAAGGGTAGAAACGTCGTAGTCAGTGTTGACAGGGTGAAACCGGCCCATTTGGACGTGACGGCCCCTCGCCGAGCTCCTGAGCCGCCTGCACCTCCTGCAACATCTGCAACACTTACCCCGGCTCCGGACCCTCCTAAACCGTTTCCCGTTCCTTCTCCGACCCCTATTACCACTAGAGCTGGTAGGAGAGTACGATTTAGATATAGGTTAGATTTGTAAGTTTGTATATTATAATTATTATTTTTTCCTTGATCGCTTTACCTTTCTCCTTGGGGGGGTGATGTGGCGGCTAACCACAGAAAATAGTTTATCTTTATATGTAATGTAATGTAATAGACTGGCTGGTTATTTGTCTTTGGTAAAAAGATACATCAGCTGTCAACAATTAGAATGTATAAAAATAAAAGAACGTGGAGTTACAATATAGAGAGCAATACATACACGTATATGAACCAAGTCGTATTTTATTTATAATAATTCATACAAGCTAAATATCCTGTAAGGTTGTGGCGATAACGCTACAACACCTACCACGACCCATACACTAACTCTTTCAAGTCGCGCAGTAAACTTGATCTTCGCGTATCATAGAGCTCAAAGCTAATATGGCTTTTCGTATATAAATATTTATTTCAGTAAGCACTGCGTCGAAAATCGCCGTTTTAGTTTTATGTGTAGAGGAGGGACCAATTCATATGTTATCTTTTGTTAGTGTTTGCACTTTAACTGGTGTTTCATCTCTGTTAGGGGAAAATGGGGTAATGGGAGTCACTTAAGCAAAAATCGATATAAATCTGAAGTTATTTGTTTCGGGTTAATTAAAAAAACATATTTTATTACTATAACTAATAATTTATCACTTTAAAGCATTTTTTTTTTAATTTTTGGATAGTAATATACTTATAATTACACTTTATAAAAATAACGATTTTGATCACCATTGCCCTGACATGCGGGTAATAGTAGTCATCATATTAGACAATGAGAGTCAACACATCTTCAGCACTTGTCGTACGCATAACCTTTTGCTGAATCCATCGGAAGCAGTTAGCGTGTGCCCATAAACCACACGAAGTGTACCAGCGCGTTACCATAACTCATTCTTGCAACTAAACTCATCACAAATCAAGGACCTACTTTGGATCGTCATTTTTATCGACATCACATATATTACAGAAACTTGTATCTGACTCTCAGGAGGAGTGTTTATCTTGAAGAACACGTCCCTTGGCCTTGCCTAAAGGTTTTTTGCTTTGCTGCGTTTTTTCTATTCCGTGGGGGTCTGACTACCATTACCCCAAAATAGAAATGAAATTAAAAAAAATCTAAATGAAAATAAATCGTTAAATATTTCATTAAAAATGTCTCACAAAACGATTATTTAGTAATTTACTAAAATAAAAAGAAATGTTATAATTAAAAAAAATATTTAAATAAATATCTCATCTCTTGTGTTATACACAGGAAAAATTATAATGAAATCGCGGCGGACAATAATATACCTTTTTCGTCCAAACGTCACGTTACAATTAAAACGGTGATTAGATCTGGGTACCAGGTGTAGTATGTCCGATCATTTCGCTCGATATTCACTTGTCAACGTCTTTTAGTTTTCTTATTATTGTACTGACTACCATTGCCCGCTGACCCCCATTACCCGTTTCTCCCCTACTATTGGATTTTCTGGTTGTAAAGGTGCTGTGGTCATATCCAAGTTTTCTTATCTATTGATGATTTACTTTTAGAATTAACAATACGGAGACTATAGTAATAAAGATTACATGCAGTGTATTTATAACTGGGAGAATTATCTATATCTTTGCGACATGCATTACATTTAAACAGGTTCGTTAAATTGTTTCGCGCACGATATAATATTGGTTACCTCTTTAGATTATTTTTTTAAATGTCAGTCGCCAGTATTGTATCAGATATTTTTTTATTTGGCACTAGCCGTGGTGACATTAATCTCCTCCTCTAGCTCGTTTACAAACGCTCACCGCGCAATAAAATTTAAATATGTATGAATGATAAATATTTGGTATTTATTTATTTTAATAATTTGTGAATTTTTTCTCCTGCCTTTGAATGGCGCCCAGGGCACGTACCCTGCTTGCCCACCCTAAGTACGCCCCTGGTATTCTGTTGTGTTAGGTAGGTTTAATAAACTAGGGTACACATATACCTACATATAAATATTAAAAAACTGGTTCACCATATAAAAGTTAACATTTTATTCAAATTCTTACACTTGAATATTGTACCAGTGGCACACTTAAGTCAATGACTATTAAGAAACATTTCATGACAAAAATAAACAATTTTACCTAATAATATTTTGTACACACAACTATTATTCTAGGTAGATACGAATTCATATTATCAATAACATGTTAACAAAAATATTTCCATCTTTTTGACAATCGTTTTAAACACGTATTTTAGTAAGCGAATAACTTATATAATAACATTGTATGTGGACGTAAGTCTGAGTAATTGATACTATTGTACATAGAAGAAATACATTCTTATTGTTAAAAATAGAATACAATATGCTTTGCAACTTATGTAAAATGTTTTTGTTTTATATATTTGAGTTTTGGATAAACATCGAGTTGTGCTCAAGTTTTCTAGTGAAGATATACAGATATCAAACAATTATCTATAATATAATATATGAAAATGGATGTTGGTATATCAGATTGATAAACTTCAACACAGTTCGACCAAACACCATGAAAATTGGTAGATATAAGATATAAGTGTTCATGGAGAAGGTTTTTATGTGCTATCTCTGAAGGCGATAAGTGGTGCTGTTATAGAGTTATTAACTACCTGCAAGGGGCAGAACAACGTCAGCAGGGCCGTCCGCTAGTATAATATAATCTAAGTTCAACAGAAAGTTATATTTTTAAACCGTATCACCTGTATTTTTTCCTTTATTGACTGAAATTACTTCTACTACTACAAAAAATTGCATGTTATATTTTAACCGAATAGTTTGTATGTCACTAAAGTAATTACTATAAGCTGAATTATTATGGTTTGCAGCGACATCCCACTATCGAATTAAGTTCTTCAATGGATATTCGCTATATAATATACCCGTAGGTAAGGCAAAGTCATTATCCGTTTCATGTGTACTTTTTAGTAACTTTATATATTAAAAAATACATATTGTGAATGAATTACCTACTAGAATTTATTGTTCAAATTATAATAAAGATTTTGAAATATTTACTAATATGGAACAACATTGTAACAATCAACATCTTTAAAAAAATTTCACATAAAACTGTTACAAAACATCGAGATACCAATAACATGGCATGTAAGTACGTAACCGAACTAAATTATTGAAGAAAAATTTGGTCATGTGATTCCTGTGCCAATAATTTTGACGATTGTGTATACAATCGCGGTTTCTAAATAAGTTCATCACGTTTTGTCATGAAAAATTTTAAATACACGTCATACATATAAATACCTACATACCATAAATTTAGTATAGCTAGTATATATCGACAATAGATTGAATCAGACGAGACCAAAAACTGAATATAATCTAAGTCGGTTTTATAAATAAGCCATATTGTGGGTATTATTTTGTTGAAGAGTTACATCCAGGTACATTACACATAACCACAATTAAACACGGCTACTGAAAATAAATTACACTTTAAAACAATCGTTTTTTTTTTTAAATAAGCGGTTTTTTTCGCCGTTTTTTTTCGCGGAGTCGCCTTTAGTGAGAATAGAATATTTACAAAATAAGAAGAATTGTATTGTATTTCTAATACTTACGTATGAAATTCCAGTATTCCTTTTAAGATTAACTGATGTATTTTGACACTTTTTCACTACGCAGTACGGCATAATTACTTTTTTTATTTTATTATTGAAACGTGACATGCGCTTTCGACAGCGGCCCGCAAACATAGCGGACGAATTTTTATTTCTTTGCTATTTGGTATTCTTTTTAAGTAGCTTCACTCGCGCGTTGTAAACGTTACGTATATTCTATTTTTTAAGAATTTTTAGTGTTGATTAATTGTGTCTAAAATTTCAAAATAATTTCATTATTGGCGTTTTGGATTAATTCTTATAAAGTTGCAGCTTAAAATGAAAATTCAGTCTGTTCCAAGAATTCAGATATCATGTAAAAAATATTATATCATTTTATAACTGATGTATATTATAATAAAAGCTCTATATGCTAAATATATTTTTTGTTGTTTACTTAGATATACAATCAAAACGAAAAATAAAATCTAGAAAAGGCTGTAACTCGAAGCTAAGCTTTTTATAGATTTTATATTATCGAATGTGAATTATTTATGCAATAATTATTGTCATCAACAATGATTCCATTATCTTGAATACATAAATCACAATTAATATTATATGTATAGGCTCAAAAATATATGTAAAAGCATAAGTAATACTTTGAGATAGCAGTCATTAAAGGAATTATTTTAAGTACACAAACATAATACTGATACATTGCTCAAAAATACTTACAAAATCAATTTTATAATAGCTAAAGATATACATTCAGTCATTGTCGCATAATAAATTATTTGTAACACTAGTTTTATGTCTGTTTTGAGAATTATCATAATCTTCATGCAAGACAACAGTTGTAGCACTAACACTAGACGGACTTTGAGAGTGTGTAAAATTTGTACGATTACTATCAGCCAAGTGTTCAAGTTCATGGCTCTCCAAATTTGGCACCGCTGAACATATTGAACTTACGCGAGACACTGTTTTTTTTTCGTCAGGTTGTGATTCTTTTGATGAATTTCGTCCAACAATATGGAGCAATGAACAAAGAAAAAAAGTGGCATAAGTCCAGCTTATAGACATAATTAAAGCTAAAAATGTTCCTATTTGAGAGTATGGGAGGAGATTCGATCGTAGAAGGAAAATTCCTGCAAATCCTGAAGTAAGAGCTGCAGCTGCTGTTGGTCCCGAGGACGCAGACAATGCGTACTTAACTCTGGCAGATTTAGTGCCACTTGCATTAGTGTAACTCAAAGCATAGTGTAGGCTAAAATCAACTGCTAAACCAGCTGAAGTAGATATAGCAACACTCTCTAAAATATTCAATTTCCAATCATTTAATACCAAAATGGCTATGGTAACTGTAGAAGAAAATATCATGGCTGTTAATGCACATATACTTATTATAAAACTCAATGTAGCTGGTATCAAAACTATGAAACCTAAAGATGCAGATAATAACAAAGCAACTACAGTTCCGCTTGCTAGGGTTCTTTGGAGGTCATAAAATTGAAAATCAGACATAAACCACCCATTAGTCATGCCTTGTGGAGCTGACTTCAACTCTTCTTGAGTCCAATTTTCCACATGAACAAAAAAATTATTCATAGCAGTATATGACATTGAATATGGGACAACACTTTCAAACTCAACAACAATTGCTGATACGGTTGGTGGTCTTGCACTTCTAAGAAATTTCGGGCCAGCTACTCCAGGCATGAAAAGTTCCCTGGGTGTTTGATATAATGATTCCATAGCTTTTATTATACAAAGCTCAAAGACTTCCTTCTTGTAAGGAAAATGAGAAGATTCACAACAAGGTGTTCTATTTATTTTGTCAATGTTGTCAATACAGCGTCTGCTCATAAACATTTTAAAACTTTCTATAAAACAGTTTGGGAGTAAGGGACCTAGAGTTTGCTGATAAAAAGGTTGAGCCTTAATTCTGGCACAAAAACCCAACAGCCATAATTGAGATTTTGGGTCTGAAATAGAAAAGTGTTCATCAAAAACAATATGTCCTTTTGATGAAGGATCCATGTGATTGCCATTGTCAATGGCCTTCACTCCCCATATCCATCTGAGAGGCATTTTTCCTTCAATAGTATCCCTACTGAATCTCTCAAATAAAAATTTATCTTTATACTTGAGATCATATTGTTCAAAAGGGTGGGATGTTTGAAAGAGTTGAAATTCTTTAGACTCGGGCAATTGGAGCCCTGGTAAATAGAAAACTATCACGATACTACCCATTCCTATAGCACCCAACACTATAACTAACATAATGTGCAACTTTGTAACACATGTAATGATAAATCTGTTTAATATAACTCTGATATCCTCCAACATTTCATTAACCCTTTTATGTATCACATCTAATAATTTTCTATTATTTGTACATATCTTTACATCTATAATAAATACTGAAACAGGCAGCCAAAAAATTATAAGAATAAAATTAACTAATACTGTAGTACCTGCAAAAATACTAAAACAATTAATGGCTGGAATGTAGCTCACATACGAAGCAAAAAATGCAACTGCAGTTGTCAGTGTTGTTATAAACATTGCTACAATAGAATGTTTCATAGTTTCCTCTAAAATTTGTCCAAGTATAGTCTCACCTGCACTTGACAAATTTTTTATATCTGTTAAACCATTGTCTTGACTCACTAAATTATCCTTTACTAACTGTTTGCTAACCATTTTCCAAACTTTTACATAAAGAAATGCATCATCAGCACCAATCCCTATTACCACAACTATTACTAGTAAATTCATAAAAGGAAAAAATTCTAACCTGAACACATAAATATATATAAAATATGCTATACCCAGAGAATATGTAATAGCTGTAAATAACAAACAAGTGAGGATCAATGATCTAGTGTAGATCCATACACCGAGAAATACAAAAATTCCACCCATTCCTATCAACCAAGTGTCTTGTATTATCCACAAATCAAAGAGAGCATTTTTTAAGCCAAAATCAATCGCGGGTATAATAAGTGTGTCAAAATTTAAATCAGCACTTTGTAACTTCTTGTAATAAGGAAGCACCGTACTGCTACTTGGTAATGGTAAGAAAAGCATTACATTTCTTACAAATGTTTGAGATAAATTTGTTGGTGAAAATGCATCTGAATCAATGAGATAGAAGAGCAAATTATATATTGCATCATGCTGTGAACAATATTTTGGTACTTTACAACGATCTAGATCACATGATGCCATTAATGTAAAGTTATGGAAATACCCAGCACATTTTTTTAATAATATTATAACTTTGTTGACATCTTCCCGTTTTAAGTTCTCACATGAATTCTTATTAGATAATAAAGCTATGTAATTTGGCACACTCCATAATGGACAGCAAACTTCCTCAATGTCAGATCTTTGGCACATGTCATAGTATTTGGATCCATCCAATTCAACTAAATAAGATTGTAGACTGCACATTTTTTGTATATTTTCAAATGACAATAAAGATGTTTTATCAGATGTTGTTATAACTAAGTGAGCATACTGTGATATTGGTGGCCCACAAGTACCAGATGCATAGTTAAGGTGGATAGGCTTCTTAGGGTTACGCTGCATTTCTTTCAGTGTTATCCACTGTTTTCTTGTGTGATTCTTCAGGAAAGCTACATTTTCATCTTCATATGTGACATTTATCCCAAACCCCCAGTGAACATGATCACTAATTATATTTGATTCTGGTGCATTAAACAAGTTTTTCTCGAAGCCTGTAGTATTATTCATCAACTTCTTCTTTTTGTTCCTTTTGTTCTTTGGCCGCCTACGTCCCGATCTTGGTCTATCTAGATGGATCCTATTTTGATAAGATTGATTCATACGAATTTGGTCTTCTATTTCTTTTGGGTTCACAGCAAGCTGTCGAGAAGGTCTTGTTTCATCGATGAGATTTTCCCAAGCAATGAATCGATGCGCTAGTGTTGTACCGCGCGTTTCAAAACCCACAATGGGATCGGAAAATGACGGCAGGTCGTGGCATATGAGTGGGATCACTGTAAGAATGGTTGAAATAACACTCACTGTAAACAAAACGAGGTAGGAATGCTGGACAATAAACCTGGCGTAAGCAGCCAACATTTTTATACACTGTTTGTAAAAGCCTCATAATATCTTGGAGATTACAGCTACTCCATGTTCTTTTAATAATATACCACATATCAAAACACTGGAGCTAATTCATTATACAAAGTAACAGAGTTCAGTTTACATTTTGTGAAGAAAAAATTACCAAATACGAAAAATTAAAAACAACCCCACATTTATATTTCAATTAATTTTGACTTTAGACATTTACACAAATTTGATAGTTGACATAACATTAGTTGTGCTGCTAGGCGAAAATTTGTTGATTATCCATGTAATCCATTGCCACAGACAAAAACAATTTATGTGCTTCTGACGCATATTACAAAAATAGTTTGACCTTTATAACTATAGTCAATTTAATTATTAAATAAGACGGTTTAATCATTTATTGGATAAAAAGGTTGAATGACATAAAATTTATCAAACACATTTTTGTGCAAGACCATGTTACAAAGAACAAAAAAATTACTATTGATAAAATTAATCAACGTAAAAGGGCTAAATTAATCCTAAAATATGATCGTAAATACTACTAATTTTAGTTCAGGCTTAAGTAAAAGTACTCATTTCATTTATTCAGATAAAAAACATAAATTGAACTAGCAGACTATTGAAAAAATTTAAAGTAATTAAATTGTTCTAATTTAAATTTTAAGAGTTTCTAATTATATTATTTTTATGAAAATAAAACTTTTGTTTGTGTATACTTAATAAAGAAATAAATGTTACGATTTATTAAAAAATAAACTTTGGTCACAAGGGGTTTACTTGGGACAATTTTTGTATTAGCAACATTCTTATTGTCTCTGACATCTTGTGATCACAAGACCTCTACGTTTTGAGTTTTCTTGTCAAGGCAAAAATTGGGCGAAAAAAGGCCGTCCCTTTCGGGATAAGCGGGTAAATCAGCTCCAATTTTCTGAACACATATCTCAAGATGAGATACTTCCTAAGTTACCTTTTCGTGCTGTTGGTGGGCCTCGCCATTCCTATATTTTCGTTGTACTACTTGCTGAATGGAAAGGGTGAGCAGATAAGCTTCGGATGGTTCCTTGAAAATACGTCCCCTTATATGTGGGGGACGTTAGGAATCGCCTTCTCCGTCGCGTTTTCCGTGGTGGGAGCCGCCATGGGCATCCACACAACTGGTGTAAGCATAGTTGGAGGTGGTGTGAAGGCACCGAGGATTAAGACCAAGAACTTGATTTCTGTCATCTTCTGCGAGGCCGTCGCCATCTACGGGCTGATTACTGCTATCGTCCTGTCTGGTATGCTGGAAAAGTACACAGAACCATTAACTGATGTGGCTATTAAACAACAGAACTGGATGGCTGGATATGTCATGTTCGGTGCTGGACTTGCTGTGGGATTAGTTAACTTGTTCTGTGGTATAGCTGTCGGCATTGTTGGCTCTGGTGCGGCCTTAGCTGATGCTGCCAATGCTGCATTGTTTGTGAAAATCCTCATTGTTGAGATCTTCGGGTCAGCCATTGGTCTGTTCGGCCTCATTGTAGGCATTTACATGACATCAAAAGTTAAAATGGGCAACCAGTAACTCAAGAATATTAATACTTGTAATTAAGTGTAAGTAATTTTTCACCTATTTTTGAAATACATTAAAAATACAGTTTGAATATAATATTCAGAATTGATGAGATTAGCAATATCATTAATTAATTAGTTTAAGTTGACTTTGTATGTATATAACACTTCTTTCCTTGTGTGATTCATATAATAATTATGAGACGATGAGAAACAAAATTCCCTATTTTAATTTATATGTTTTACATCAATTTGTGTACTTTAATGATGAAAATTATGAATATGTTAATATTTACAAATCATTTGAAATAAGAGTAAAGATTACAGTTTCTTTTTTGGTGCTTACATTACAATGAACAAGTAAACTTATATATTTTGATTTATATAGTAAAAATGAATTATTTTACAAATTTCTCCAATTAGAATACTGTAAAATGGAAAATAGTCATGAGTATCTGTAACCATAGATATTTCGGTGAAGAGTGATGTCATTTTCTCAAGTGATTTATCAAAGGAGATGTACCTATTGATTTAGTTTTATGTATGCCACATAATACTCAACAAATATACTCTGTAGGACACATAATAAAAAGGTTTAAACTCAGAGTAATTATATAAATATTAGGTAAATAAAAAATTGGGATAAATTAGGAAAATATTAGAACTGATTTATGTGCTAATCATATTTTAAATCTACTATTTAATAAGTTCTTGATCTAGTTGAAATAAATAAATAAAATGTCTGTAAATAATGTGATAGTCTGAAAAATAAATGTATTCACCAAAATTAAATGTCATTAATAAATCAATAATAATAATTTTGTTTTGTTTAATTAGGTTTCTTGAATATAATTGTGGCAATTTTTTTGTCTGTCTTTTCTCATATTCATTTTCTCCAGGAATAATTTGTCCATGGCAGCTTTGCCCAAAAAATTATGTAAGAAGTCAGCTGGTTCATTCAATTTAACTTTCATAATAATTTATTTAAAAAATCTTATGTCTTATTCAACATTATAATTGATGTGTATGCCAAATTTTATTAGAATCTGTGTAGTTGTCAAAGCATGGTTGAAAGTCAAATATACTGTCACATTTATAATATTTATCGAGTTAGGTGAAAAGATCTTTCTAATGTCTTGCACCAAATGTACTTTTTGTTTGTAGAGTATAGCAGGGACAATATAAGGAGTTTAGGTAAGGTGGTTTATTGTTCATGATATAGTGTTATTAATTTATATCATTAATTATTATTGTGTATTTTTATAGGACGGTGTTAAATTTTTATACCACAAGTAAATATTCCAATATTGGATGAAGGCTTCTTCTACAATATTTGTCTTAATTACAGTACTAGCCCAGGATTGTTTATTGCAATCATCACTATATAATATGCTTCTGTTTTTTCTCCATTATAATTCAGTACAACAAACAAAAACTTTTATGAATGCCCAGATTTTCTTATGATTTTTGGATTTCTTTTGATTGACTTATATAATTTATTTTTGGTTTCCAGTATAATCTGCTCTGGACGGACCCAGCCTTGACCTCGATATAATGCTAATGAAATTGAAAAAGTCCAGTGCTGAAGCATACATCTATATATAGCAGGAATAAGTTTCAACTTCTCGATGTTACATCTGTCTCAGAAAAGTGTTATATTCTGATACTTGGTGGTTTTTATGTTGCTATGTAAATTTTCTTATATCACAATAAATTAATATCTGATCTTAGCACTTTAAAATAATAACTTGTTGCAACTTGTGGGCAATGAATATCTACATTTTGACGGTATTAAGTTAACAAATAATAAAAATTATTTGATGTAATTATAGATTCTGTAAAGAAAATATATACACATTCTTCTTATTTAGTTAACCAATATTGATTAATAAATTATTGCATTTTGTGCTAAGTTTTCAGATATTATTAAAGGTTTGAATCAATTGGAGTGTTTTTGATGACTTTATAACAAATACAGTTTGTGTCGTACTACCATATTTATAGCAGTATCCTAATATTAAATTGACTAGATGCAAGATTGTAAAATGCGTAAATAATATAAGTTGCAACATGTTCACAAAATTATGGCTCACAACACAAAGTGTTGGCAATACAATGTTGTATCCAGTCATTTTTGTTAAAGGCTTAAACATTCCATAAACCTTAATTCAAGTTTTGTTAAAGCTTTGATTGGTTTGAGTCACTTTCTGTCTTTTTGATTGATATATTGTGTATATACATTTAAAATTTAGTTTTTCTGTGTAGAATAATCATGTAATATTTATATATATATATATGTAACCTGTGATCTAGAGGTAACATCAATTACGATGCATTGGCGTATACAAAGATAAGAAGGGTGGGTTCGTTTGGTCCGCGCCCGCCCCGGGATGTTGGATTAACAACCCAAAATCAGACTTTCATCGGTCAAAGCTTTTCAGAGGCCAAGCCCCACTGAAAAATAACCCTATACGCCAATATTACGATACCCTTGGGCGTTACAGAAATCATGAATAACTTTTCTACATGGAAAATATTGTTGTCATTGCAGAAATCTACAATTTTTTTATTATTATAATATGAAAAAAAAAACATCTATTTGTAAATACTAGTTTGCTTCCCTGTACTAATTTATTGTAAATTCATCCTCTTATATTATAAAATTAACTATAGGTGTTGATGTGAATGCCATAGGCTGTTTTGAATATAATACGATTAAACGAGTTCAATAATCGATATTGGCTTTTACGTAATATGGCGATTGCGTAAAAACGCGCTATGTTCAAATAAACATGGAACAAAATGAAAAAGTATTATATCAGTGTTAAGTACCTACCTACAGTTTACTGATGTAATTCTAAGTTATATGTACTTTATTTGTGCAAATGTAGATATTGTATGTTGATGAATAAATAGATAAAAGTTAGAATCGTATATTTTATTTACCGTTAAGTATTTATGGTAGATCCAGTGACTAAATGAAAGATTTTCGGCATCCTAGACAATGTTGTTTAAAACTTTCCTTTTCCTTTAGGAGAGGCTGATATAGATTATAATCTGCCACTAGGTAGTAAGTAATCTTTAAGGTGTTTCTTTAAATGATACTGTATAAGGGCATACCACACTGTGCCGTGCCGCTACCGCGTAGTGCGGTATGCCCCATACAGTTTCATATAAAGAATGAATGGCGTGCCGATCGATGCAGCCTTTTTTTGTCTAATAAATTGTATTTTTTTTTTCAAACCGAATTAACTGTTAGCTATAGGAGCACTGAGCTTCAGACGGAAACTGCCGCCTAGTGCGGTTTCACCTTAAGTAGAAAAAATATAGCTCTAACAAGATGGCGGCTCCCTTGCTAGAATTGTACAGGGAGTTTTGTAATAAATCAAAAGGCATTTTTCTAGATACTATTTACAATTCATTTCACATGTGCCCAATAACGAATTTATAGTACGCAATACGCCGCCAGTATTACATAATATGAGGTCAAATAGCGTAAGTTTCTGAATTAAAAGAATCACATGACAAGGCAAGATCTCGATATAATATAGCCATATCTATAGATGTAATAAAATTGAAGTGTCTGTTTGTAATCTCAAAATAAAAACTTTTTACTAAATGTATATGAACGTATACCTACACATTTTTTAAATTAATATTTGTCTATCTAATCTCCGAAACGGTTGGACCGATGTTGACGGGATTTTCACTGGTTATAAGGTGTAACTCAAGGCTACTTTTATATTAGAAAAGTAATTAGGGTTCCGCGCAAAATAAATTATCCTTTTTAATAGTCCACACGAGCGAAGCATAACTCGATCGCTCAGATGTTACTTGTAATTATACAACGGCTGAAAGTAAAGACATTAGTTTCGAATTTACGAATGAACTAAACAAGGAAATCTTCAAAGAAAATCAAGGAATGAAGGATTTGCCACAGATTAATTACGGGACATTGCAACTTATGGAGTCATTTATTTGTAAACCCACATAAACTTCTAGTTTGTAGTTAACGGTATCTATCCACAAAGTTTTTCTAAAATCGCTTAACTTAGTAATACTAATTTCCTACTAATATACTGATACATACTTCATTAGAAACATTTTGGATGAACTTTTTTGAAATGAAATATTTGGATCTTAAAATAATCATTAGTCTCCGCTGCGGTCAGATGTGTAAGTTCTGGAAAGTAATATCTATACCGTTTTATAACTTAACCATTTTGCGTTTAGACAACGGTATCCATGATTATTGTAAATCCAATAAATTAAAAAAAAAAACAAGTTTTTTTTTAGCTAGGTACCTATATACGTTGTTCATGCGACTGCTGTTTGTGTACATTTTCATTTTTTACTTTCTAGGTTAACAATAAAAGGGATGTGAAATTAAAACACTTAATACTTATATATATTAGCAATATATTTTATTTTATAGAAAAACAATCGAGATGTTCTGTATCAATGTCATGTTTCATAAAAAGTCATACATATCACAAAAAGGAATGTATCTTAGTTAATTTATGTCTTCGAAATTAGGTACCTACCGTGCAAAATTTTACAAAGTAATTTTCAATTTTATATTACTCAATGTATAAAGTTGATTTTATTTGAAATTTTAGTGAAAGTGCCTAAAAAGCATGAAATATCTTGCACATAGGTACTGCATTTTGTAAGTTCTGTAAATAAAAAAATATTTTATTTGATGAACAGTTTATTGGTCTACTTAGATTTTCTAGAATGTTTTGATAATTCTAAAGTCTATAGAAGTATGTTAGTAATTCTCGCTTTGGTTGTACTTACAATTTGTATACAAAATAAATTAAAACTTTATTCATACTCGTATTATACATCATACACAGAACTATTAAAATAAGTATGGCAATCTGATACTAATGAATATCTAAATAAAGCTTTTCTTTTTTTTAAATTTACTACTAATAATGTAATTTTAATTATTATAAAGTGTAAAAATCTATTTATTTACAAAATAGGTGGACTCTTCGTATTAAAACGCTCAAAACACACAACACTTTATGTACACAAAAGATCGAAATGATTTCATCAAAATATGCACTACTAATAATTAATAATTTAATATAGCGAATATTATACAGATAATGCAAATTGTAGCAAGCATTTAGGTCTAGCAATATAATGCTCTAAATATAATTATTTTTATCGTGATACACGCCATTTGCAAACAAAGCTAAACTAAAGATTCTCAAAATATATCCTACGTACCTACCTAGGTACCTATTTATTTATTTAACCTTTCGTACTACATGGCTTATGTGAGAAACCTACGTATATATATATATATTTTAATTCTGAATAATTTATTTCCACTTGCAGTCCGAATATGGAATGCTTAATAACATTGAAAATATTTCAAACTTTATAAAAGTTATTACTATAAGTAATGTTATAGTAATACCGGTGATTGATTGAGTACCTAAACGACAACTAGTTGATCCAAGATTGCACCGGTTGAGCATGCACACTCTCACACACAATGCATTTGTTTGTCTAAGGGTATTTTTCAATCGCCAGACAACTTTATTTGAAGAATTTATTTTATGTTTTGACAAATAATGTCTGAAATCTGTTAAAATTAAAAAAAATATTTCACAATATAAGTTACCTGAAGATTGAAAAATCGGCCCTAAATAATACAGCATATTTTACATGCATATATAAAACATTAATTTTTTCTGGGTTAGTCACGTTCCTTGCAGTACCTATACTATTAAAGATAGGATACGTCAGAAACATTCGATCAGAGTCTACTTGTAAATTGCGAATAGTATTCAGTGGAGAAAAGACCCACTTACTATCTTATTTATAAATAAACTTTTTATTATCTTTTAATGTTATGCAAATTTCTTTATGATAATGTAAGGAATATGTATTGGTTTCTTACATTTTCAAAATAATACCTTACCTTGTCATAATATTCAATAAACAAGATTATAGAAAATTAGGGCTTTATTTACATAACTTTGGATATTATTTTTAGCTAGATACATAGTAGATACTTATTTACTTCTTATAACATACATAATTAAAAAAACAACTTCAGTGTTGCCCTTCCACCAAAATGACTAATAAATTCCAATACTAATAAATACACAAGTTTCCGATTAGAAATACGTGACAATTTAAATAGCTTCCAATTATGTAATGAATTGCATAACGATATTAGGCGACATTTTCCAACCTACTGTAAAAATTAAATGCCTACTTATAAAATGTAGAGCGTGCGCGACAATTCAGGTACCTTATTTGGTATCACTTAACTACCTGTACCTATTATAGACTGCTTCATATCCGTGAGTGTAAGTGCTATGAAGTTAGAACGATCGAAATGAATATAATAATAATATACCATTTTAGGTTACTTTGCATGTAAAATTGACACTTTGATAAGTTATTCCCCACTCAAACGTTTTATTAATTAGGAATATTATTTCTTGCTTTCCCAGCGGTCTACTGAAATAGCGAAATACATATATAGATAAATAATTGTCATATTTTTCCCTTTTCTCTGCAAAATAGAGGCATTAAAGTCTATTATTTAATGTATCTACCAATTATGTAGGAAATCAGTACATACATATATATTATATAAAAGTTTTACAATTTCACATGATTATCACTTATTCTAAACCCGAGATATTGAGTATTAAATTAAATTTAAACCTGACAACTTATTGCCCAACTTTTTTTATTATCTGCATCATTCATAAATGCAAATTTCATATTTATGCCATATTTGGTTAAAAAAGGATGACGTAATTATAATAAAATATTACCAAATATGTACAGCTACAATAATTCCACTATGATATGAAGACATAAAAAAATAGACAAAATAAATACTTACACAATAATATACACTATGGCAGTGGGTACCGATTGTGTTACAGTCTTTACAGCAATTAAAACTAGATATTCAATTAATATTTTAAGTAGCACTAATAATTAATTGATAAACTAATTGAGATTCATTGGAAATCTTGTACTAGGTATATAATGTAGTTTCACACCCTCGTCTCAGCGTCGTCTTCAGTAGTAGATTTCCTGAAAAAATTTATGGTACACTTGGATAGGTACATATTTTATGTAATATTATTAGCATGAGTTTATAAATGTATGCTGTTATTACATCGAGAATTTGTTATCAGTTTGTTTAAATCGATACTGTAATCTTATCAATTGTAAGTACTCGTCATCAATCATTTACTGAACTTATTCTATAGGTATAAATGTTTATGTGTATATGCAAATTATTAAGCATAACGAGTACTAGTATTTATATTATGCAAATCGTCGTCTTCCTTTTTTAATGTATTGTCTCTTTTTATGTTATTATAATACCTTTGGTAAAAATACTTACTAATATTTTCCATACACAAGACGACATGGTCTCACCTTGTTATGGCATAATTAGGTTCTAAATTATTGTAAAGCAATATTTCCAAAATATAGACCATATGGACCCGTTTATTACACTATTTTACGTGTAATAGGAGATTGAGTTGAATTAAGTTATCACGAAGATAATTTTCAGACTGTATATCTACTACTAACTTGGCGAAAAATAATTGAATACACCTGGATGATAAGTAAATGAAAGATATTTAATTTGATGTAGGTACCTATTCAGAGACAGATAGATTCGTGAATGTAGGCATTTTGTGGTCATATAAAAGTGAAATGATGTATGTATAAAAGGTGAGGGAGTGACAGAGGAGAGTAGAAAAGTAAAAATATTGTGCCGACCCTGCTTGGCGTGGGGATAAGAGCAAGAAGAATGGAACAATATTTTACCAAATTAATAATAAGCACCCAAAATGAATGATAGATCAGTAAGTTAAAGGTGATTTATTGCATACAGAATCATAGCTTCAAAATTTTATCTGGCTCGCGATATACATATAGTTAGATTAACTCGGGTACCAACAACGATTAATGTAGGTAGGTACGTACAGCGTGGCCCTGGGGTAGAGGGTTGCGAAATGAGAAAAACTATTTCGAGCGAAAAATATAATTTTTATGGCGCATTAAGAGAGGCACGGGGTTTCCCAAAAAAAAAACTTGAATCCAAGACAATAAAATTAAGCATAGGTGCATGGTGCCCTTACTTTTTCTGGTGTGATAAAATACAATTTTTGGTTTGAAGGCGTCGACCAAAGGGTTCCGAAAGAGAATCTCGCTCGGCTAGGGCCGCGCTGGGTAACTTACCTACACGTGTATTACATACATAGTTACATTAATTTTTATTACAACGTTGCTACTTTATTTTGAAAATACAGCATTATTCTGATAGTAAATAGGGGTTTCAAAAGTAAGTTTGTGGTGTAATATAGTCTGTTCATAATATAATTATTATGAATTAGCAGAAACATAATCATCTCAAATGTTTAGTTATCCAGAGGTATCATTTACGTAACATAATTTAAACAATTTCATGTTTATTTTTTCTATTGAAACATATTTGGCAAAGAATTTGATAAAACATGCGTTTGGTAAGTCATTCTCAAAAACAGAGACTATCTTTTTTGTAAATACCTACTTATTAATAGATTCAGGCGTTTATTGCTGGAACCGATTTTTTGTGAACATTACTTCTTCAGCTCCATTGAAATAGGATAGTTTTTGACCGTAATGTATCAAAATAGACAAACGAAAATGCTAGATTTTTTTTTCCTAAAGATGACGTTCTCTATATCAGGGTCATGCAATTGGTTAAAAACTTAGCTTTAATATAAAATAGGGATGATCGATATTATGCAAACATCGTTATTGGAACTTAAAAAAGCGATGTTTACACATCGATGTTTTTCTAAAACTCTTAATCTAAAATACTTGATAATTATATTTTACCTCGTCCCTACGTTGATTGAAGATGAATGCGCGCGGCAACACCACCAGTTAGCAAAGCAAAAGATGATTACAATGAATTTTTCTCATACAACCGCCACCATCTATTGACAATTCATTATTTATTATAACTGGAATAGCTAAGCTCACGCTTTAACGTGTCTCAAACCTTTAAGCATTCGTAATTTTTGGTATAACTAACCTCCTAATAAACACATGACCTTAAATTGACATCTTACATATATCATTTGTCATATTTTTATAAATAAGACATGTATGACCTATGTTTGATGTCAAAGTGAATTCTCTTTATACCAGAGATTGCGCTAAGATATTTCAAATAACTGAATTAAGCAATATGCAGAGAGGAGACATAAATTTAATTCGTTAGGGTTTTTTTTTGCGAACAGAATATAGAATATTTTAAAAATTTGATAACAATTTGTTTTATATATATATATATATATATATATATGCGTATCTAGATTTATTTTCTAGATGAGGATGTGGCCCTAGTAAAGCGATCTTCAATGAAGATGAAGCCCAATAAACGATTTTTTAGCCTAATTTTGTGGGGAGGGCACTATACAAATATGTATACGCCAATGATATTAAGGTTTTAATTGCAAATTTTGAGAATCTACTGCTTTTAAATAAATCGCAATTATAGTGTTTTTCTCCTCTAGAATGGGTTTCATTCAAAATTTATTATTTTTAAATATATACAGTTGACTTAAAAGTCGCAGTTGTTACTTTAGTGCAGTTCTTATCGAAATTACTGAAATGATCGACTGTGATGTAAATTTAAATCAATTTCAAATATACTAAGTTGATTATTGCGTGCAGGTGCATGCATTACAAGTATGTTATCACAAATTATATATTTTTAAGTTTAACATTATTACTTACTCGCTAGTTTCTCCCATACTTGCAAGAGGGGCACCCATTTGTTGCTGAGTTTCGCCTGTAAAGTTATTAACTTTTAAAAGATGTATCTAAATTAAAACGAAAAAAAAAACAATTATTTGGATATTAATCATAAGTAGATAAGCATTTATTACCTAGGGATAAGGATACCGTTTTATATGTTTTTTTTTAATTATAGTTAAACTGCAATTATTTATTTAAAAAGGACCGTTATAGGTATTATCGTCGTATACTAACTGTAGTTTTGTGATTCGGCCCGTCAAATAATGGCAAATACTATATATACAGAGTTCTTTAAAATCTCATCAGAGTAAATGCAAATAACTCAGCATGATAGCTACAGAAGACTATATCACCAATGGCTATTTAAAGTGACAAGCTAGGTATTAATAAAAAAATATCATATAAAATGTAGTAAAATTAAAAATATTATATAAAACTTAATGATTCATCTCTTAATTCACAACAACGCTTTTCATGAATTTCACTTGGAAATAAATTTAGCATAAATGTTATAACTATTTTTTGAGGTTATATTCTTTTTAGCACGATTAGTAATACTAAATTGAGAGCTGTACGCGCATCATGTCAATTTACCAATATATTTTTTTGTTTTTTTTTTTAACTAGCTCGTATTAAATTATTGTACTGCATCTGGTACTATACTTTTTTTTTGGAACTGAATATACTGTTAGCCTTAGGGGCCCTGGAGCCTTTACGGCTTTTACTGCTTTACCGGGCTTGAAACCTATAAGTACGGTACAGTTCACAAAGAACGGCGACACAAATTTCATTGGCAGCCATCGATGTCATAGCGGTCTGCTGAAATGCCTCTTCACTCCTCCTTTGATTAACCCAATATCAAAGGAAGGAGGAAATACATTGGCTGGGAGGCTATTCCACATGACATCAGTCACTTTATTTGATTAAAATAATATTGATTTATGTGCCGTTAAATTATTTTTATAGAATAAACAAACGCCAGTATACTTATAATGAATTTACATTATTATCATTAATGGCTAATTTCATAATTATGTTGTTGGCATGCGAACTAAAAGTTTTTTGTTTTGTTACGCCAGAGAAGGGCGTCAATAAATAAGCACATTTTTTAAATAAATTGAAAGCATATAAAGGTATGTCCTATTGTTTTTAATATGTAGGTACCTACATATTAAAAAAAAAAAACTTAACTATAATAATATGTAATAATCTATGGACATATTATACTACTTTCAGGATCAGAAAAACACTTCAATTAGTATTTTCACTTCAACATGCAAACAAACTAATGATATACAATTGTTAAGAACTCGGTAGTAGGTATGATATATATTTTATTACTATGATATTTAACACTGAAATTTTTTGTGAATTATTTATTTATCTAAAAATAGTATTTAATATACTAGGAATTAATTAAGTAATTATTTTAATTATAATTACTTTTTAATATATAGCAGCGACGAAGTATGAATCACCTACATTTATAAAAGGAAAATCAGTCCAAATTGAACTCTGTGTAAAAGGGTAAACTGGATAGAGCAAATCGAATTTTCTGGAACTTTAATCAAATGTAATCGATTTCTTCAAGTGCTCGCTACCCAATGAAAACATGACCTATAATTTACATCACTCTCACTTCATCATTTTAAAATTTATGTAAATGTGATGTCAAACTAATGTCGCGTGTTCACTGGGTACTGCTGTAAAGAAGCATTAATTACCTGCGCGAACCATCTCATTACGGGTCTGTGGTGATTGGCTGATACCACGCAAGTTAACGTGATCTTCCTCAGCTACAAGCAATGCAAAATAAAATGTCAAAAGCGTTTCAAAATCAAAGCTTAGATAATAATAATATCAAAATATAGCAAAACACGTGTGCTCATATTATATTATCAAGTTTTTTGGAATAAATAAATATATATTTGTCGATAATGTAAAACATCGTTAAGATATTTGTCGTCTCAATATATTTCCTTGTCTGGTGGGCAAGTATCGTCGAAATGGCAATCAATAATATTTTTGTTTCATCCAAACTCAACATACTTTTTTTATTGTTCAGTTCATTGAATACGTCCTTTTAGCCTAATTTCTATTTTTCTAATCTTGAGTAGTAGGATGAAAAACGCCACTAACATTACACAATATAGGGTCAAATAACGCAAGTTTATATAATAAAAACAAAAATCATCACACAACTAAAAAAGTTCCCGCCAAAAACGCACACTCAAAATACTTTTGTGTTTCGAATACTTGAAAATAAAATGTGATTATAATAATAATGATCATCTATAATTTGGTAATGTATTCACTAACTTAAGAACTAAACAATATAAATTAAGAGCAGGTGTGTGGTATACGTATTATAAGCGTCAATAATTAATTATAAATAAATATTCAATAAGAAAACCCAGTCAAAAATAATAAAAAAATTAAATAACATATTTAAAAATAACCTTCAGATTTTGCAATTCATAACCCAGTGAACACGTGGCCTTAGTTTGACATCACATTTAGATCTCATGTATCATATTTACATAATTTTTACGGATATTATGTGTAGGCGATGTCAAATATAGGTCATGTGTTGACTGCGGGTTTTTATTTTTGTACTCATAACTTATCAAGGTTACTTTCGAAACAAGAAAACAACACTAAAATAAAATTTAAACATAACATAAACATAGTGCTATGTAAAACAAGTATGTATTTTATCGAACCAGTAAGAATCATATCATACTGTACCTGTGTAAGGGAACAGATATTTATCATGCGGATGATGTTTATCCGAACCCTCGGACATCCTGTCGTTGTAATCTCCGTAATGACCTTCCATTTTTCTATGATAATCATTCTTCAGCATTGTCGCTATGCCGGAATCTCTAAAATCACGGGCCTGGTATCCGTCGTGATCTCGAGTCGATACGCCGGAATCTCGAAAATCACGCGATCCGTAAACGCTTGGTTCAGTGTTCATATACTTAGTCGGACTGAAGCCATAGTCAGATGTCCTCGAGGCTAAATACGTTTTAGAGCCGTACGGATTTCCCGGTAATCTGTACACTGTAGGGGATATTGGATAGTTGGGGTCATACTGCAATTGTTTCTCCCCCTCATTAGGCATAACCCCGTACATTAATTCGTCTTCCATACCGTATCTGCAAAAAAAAAAAAAAAAAACATATTTCTATTTGTTCCTTTTCCAAATATAACAAATTTGAAGTGTATGTTTGCATGTAATGCATATGAAAGTATCCAAGGTACATATAACAAAAAAAAAAACATTTTTTTTTTGTCTGTCTGTCTGTTTTTTTTTGTTTTTATATAGTTGTAGGTTTGGCGTAGTGGCCACAATCTCATCTGATGTTAAGTGACGATGTGGCTCAAGATGATAACACGCTAAACCTAGTGGAAGACTGGCTCTCAATTGTAGCTGCCGGAACACACCTTTTGGTGCTTGGCGATAGATTTTCAACTTGAGGGTGATAGCTAGCTAGGCGAGCATTAGAAAAAGCCCTACCTATGGTTTCATCATGATGTTTTTCATAATTGTAAGCTCAGGCTTATTACAGGGATTCGAAATCACGTCAACTGACAATTGACGCGATGTCCGTACACGCTACCACTGAGCCATCATTGCTTCATTGCCTGAAAAACGCAGAGTTGTAGCTAGGATTAATGTAGGGTATGTAACTCTAACGTACCTAGTGAATGATATTGATTATGGTGCAGTTCAAAAATTCTGCGTAGTCTTTTTGAAAATTAACATGTACAACCAAACTCCACTACCAACTTAAGCTCTGAAGAGACACGAAAGCATATGGACCGCCTGATGTTAAGCGACTACCGTAGCCTATGGACGCTTATAGTACTATAAGTATCAACTAGCGCGTTGCCGATCGTGAACCCTCCTACCCAAAGGAGCTCTGGAAACCCTAGTCACTGCAGGAACACAACACTAGGTTATTTGGCTATGATCTTCTGTAGGGTGGAGGTATTCCTGCAGTCGCGACTGTCCCAAAGAGAAATTTCTCTGTGCCTACCTCTCTTTAAAGAAACATGCATGTGTTACCGTAGCGTATGGACTTGTATCATCATAGCTGCATAGGTATCACTATACCAATCTTGAAACCCTCTTTCTCAACGAGCCCTGAAAATCCTACTTACCACAGGAACACAACACAAGGTTATTTCGTTGCATTCTTCTATAGCGTGGAGGTGTTTCAGTAGTTACATAGAGAAATACCTTTTATACATAGAAAAACCCCTCGCTAGAAAAATACTGGGGCAGACAGAAAATATGCGTGACTATCGTTTTTTTTTTGGTCTGTTATGAAAAGATAAAAGAAGTAAGTAACCTATTATCGAGAGGTAGTCTAGAAGCATCGACGCTGGCGACGTAGGTATCATGTACATTCTCCAGTATGGACGGCTTCAGCCTGTGACGGCTCAGCTGGTACACGTCGGACGTGAGATCCGGGTTGGGCAGCGGGTTCGGCGAAGGTGTCGCGATACCAGCATTCAGACCTTCGTTATCAGATCCCGTCTCTTGTGACCATCGACCTATGTCTGGTCGATTTGATTCTGTAAATTTAGATCTTATTAGGGCATCATTACATAGTATAAAACAAAGTCGCGTCGCTCTGTCCGTCCCTATGTATGCTTAAATCTTTAAAACTACTCAACGGATTTTGAAGCGGTTTTTTTAATGGATAAAGTGATTCAAGAGGAAGGTTTATATGTATAATACATGCATAATATTGTAGAGAAATACTGATAAATTTAGAGGTTTCTAATGTGATGTCGTAAATAAACACATTTTTTGCGCTTACATTGCAAACGCTGGCTGAACCCCATGAGATAAATCAAAATAATGTACTACAGTATTATACACCTTAAAAAGGTCAACAAAAAAGTCCTAGATGGTGTATAGAGGTGTATCTCTTAAGGATAACCCACAATAACCATTTTTTATCCGTTACATTTTATCGAAAAAAATGGCTTATTTACGAAGTGATTTTAAGCAATACAGCATTAATCCTTATCCAATTAAGTACATTAATACCTTAAATACATTGTCCATTTAATATACATCAATATAGCCCTTTACAGCATGTAATTTAAATGAATATTTTCGAAGATATTACAGACTTAAAATGCAGGGACATAGCGGTGCAGCGGTACCGGCCCTATATACCATGGTCAATTATATGTCGCTCTTTCAAGAGTAACCTCTAAAAAAACATGTTTGTATAAAAAGCTGTAAACGTTGTTTAAGGACATTCTGTAGTAGGTAGGTATATTCAGTATCAGCATTGCACCCGTGCGAAGCCGGGTCGGGTCGCTAGTATATTATAATTTATTAAAGTCGTTGGATGCATGTCCTTTCAGCCTAACTTTGTGCTATTTTTTTTATTCTTCAAACATCGCTCTAATAAGATGGTTGTTCAAATATAGGGTCAAATAATGCAAGTTTATGAGTTTCTCATACTGGGTTTAGTCAATCGGGGACGGGATGGGACGGCGACGCCACGCTGACGCTACGTCAGCAGTAATTGTCATGTACTAGTTGATATAGAAGACGTCACACAGAGCGTCGCCGACCTGTCCCGTCCGCTGCTATTTGACAAAACTCTTAGATATAATTCTTCTAATAGATAATATTAGAATACAAATTAATTTGGCTAAGCTGTGTGTAAATAATTAAAACCAATATGAAGCCATAATCCGCTGGTTCGTATCTAGACATACGTCAACAACTTTTTCGGAATTCTTGTAGGTATATTTATCTCATCAGAGTTTAATTAATAGCACTATATTTCATAGACAGTGAAGAAAAAAATTTTACGACGAAACCTTGAAAAATGTATCGTAATACTACCATATCTAAGAAATATACAGAGCTAACGATGTCTCGACGTTCTTAATTGTCAAAATTTCGTGGGATGGCATAGTAATTATTAAGCCGTGCTTTCTTTAGGATAAGAGCTTTGCCTAGCAGATAAATTAAGAGGGTGATATTATATAATATAGAATATATTATAAATATGGAATATATAAACTTTGAAAATTCTCCTAACGGGTTTAAAAAGCCAAATCTCCTGAACTACAGTTAATAAGATTTTGCTGGTAATGTCTTGCAAAATTACGTTGAATACGATATTCTCCGTTCATTTAATATCTACTTGGTAATCCTGATATAATTATAAGCCTATGTGTCTCAAGTTATGACCTCAAATTTACACATGCATGACCTGCAAGAGTTTAATCTACGAACACTAAAGCCACCACCAATCGGTTTTCTGTGAATTTCAGTTATTGTACTTGAGGAACAGTGGTGTTTCTAGCGTTCCATAACAGCAAGTAAGATTGTGATAAAACAGTTAACTAATAAGAATAATTATAACAGTTAATAAAAGGAAAACGCACCGTCTCTTATATGCGACGGCCACCTTGGTGACATGCCTAGAGGAGCGCCTTCTGCTATGTTGGGTAAATAGCTGCCACCGCTACCGCTCGTCCCCCGCTCTCCTAAAATACGTTTTTTTATATAGCTGCACGGCAAAGTAACTGCACTGTACTTGATAATAAGTACAGTAAAATCCAAAAACCAACGAAGGAAATCGAGAGATCATTCTATCGTCTGTCACGCATTGAGGTATTATACATAGAGACGAGGCCTCAACCAGATTGTTTGAAACACGCGTTATTCCTGCCCTTGTGTTCTGCCCAGGGCACAGTAGGCTGAAATCGGAGCCTCCCTTTCATATGATTTTAGAAAAATGTAATGTGCTATTTGATGGTTTTAAGTATAACGTTTTATCAAAACGGTTATAGCATTGAATTATTTAGCAATTTCAAGTTTAATTTTTACCTTATACATCATATAATATGGACTTGTAAATTTCAAATATATGAAAATTGAATTTCTTTTCCTCATAACTTTTTTATATTTTGAACACATGACCTATATTTGACATCACCATGACACATGATATCATCGTGTTCACTTTGTAATTAAATAACGTGTAGCTTTTCCACCGTAGATATACTATGAATACAGTCAGGCTCATGTATAGTACTGTTTATCTAATTTAGTTTAGTTGTACTCACTGCTGGCTGAAGGCGGGTGGCTTGAGCGTCTCGTTGTCGTCTCGTCGTCGTCGGAGGAGTGGCTTGAAGCGAGCTCGAGGCTGCGCGCGCTCCCTTCACTATCGCTATCGGTCGCTTCAGTCGCCTCCTCAGTCTCGCCTCGAGGCTCGGCTGCCTTGCGACGTCGACGACCTTCGTCTACAAGATTATCTTTTTTAAAGTTATACTTGTTTATTACTTGTAACTAAATGATAACATTGAGAGATGCGCGCGTGTCATGTTACTAAAGTGAGAAATGAAAAAGTTACATACCAAATTGAAAAAAATATATTAAGGTGAATTTACATAACTTTCATTGACGGGTACCTTCATCATGTTGTTGGTTGTTGATAATTCGGAATTATATTTATTTTGTTACACTAAAGAAGTGTAACGTCTTACGTGCGAAATTACACACTTTTTAAATTCTTTATAGGTTAGGCGTTACAGCTAAAATCTCTTTTGTTATTATGTGACTATGTATTCCAAGATGGCGACATGCTAAGCCTAGTGGAAACTGGCTTTCAAGTTCTGCCGGAACACTATATAGATGCTTGGTGATGGTAACTAGTCAGGCGGACGTTAGAAAATACCCTATCACCATGTTATATTTTCATCACGATGATTTTCTTCACCGAAAGGCTCTGGAACTCACGTCGATCGACGCGGTGTCTATATACGCTACTACTGAACCATCATTGCATAAACGGGCATGTAGTCGTTACTTTTTGAATGGTGAGAGTTCATCAGCAAAGAAGCTACCATTCTGAAAGTTACTTGGTAGCTGGATATTCACTAGAGCCATTGCTGTTTTTGAATCGTGACGAGCCTACGTCACTGTGACAGGGTTTTCTCCATGTAATGTGGATTCGATCGAGTCAGTACCTAAGCCAATTTAGATAGTTCTGGTGCATTCGATGTTATGCATATATCCTTTACACCTCTGATATTCATTGGTAATTGTAGCCCATCTATGATTTAATGTAAATAGGACTGTTGGGTTATTCAAAGTTAGTCATCGATTGGTTGCTATTTCTGAGGAACAATTGTAACGATTTGATTCTTTTTGGAACACTTTGCAGATGTTCTTACAATCGACATCACGTAGTATAATTGATGAAGCAAATTATAGGCGATTAAATATCATACGGAATATATATCGAACCTTAGTGTATTTTAGTGTATAGACGCTGTTTAGATTAAAATTTACCATCTTTCCTAGTATGCAGCGAAGAATCGAATCCTCTCAAATAAGCTGGCATGTCGCTGGCGCTTGTATTGTAGTTGGAAGTCGATGTACTGGTGTGACGTAATTGCCCATCACTTCGGCTATAAACACAGTGTATGTATGAAATTGTTAATTATTGTCTAAGGATTAAGGTAATGTTTCATTTTACAAGACATTTTTTTTACAACAGTACAGTATAGTAACGTAATGTTTTAAGAAAAATGGAGGAATTTTATTTTTAATGTAAATTTAATCGTGCTTGTTTAGAATAGTATAAGGCAAGCTTCCGATCTCTCGGTGGTCGACGTTGTTTTAGGATTGTACTGTGTTTACCACCAGTACATCAGTATCACTACTTTGTCGTGCTACTATAAAAATAAAAACATTTGACAAGTTGGAAAACGATTGTGGTTAATTATAAACTTATATCACAAAAACTCTACGATATAACTTCAACATATAAAAACAGGTAAAATATAGTTTAACTAGGTACGAATTTTAAAATAATTTTTATTTTGTATATTCTTGTTTTTGTGAGGAACCTTAATTTTTTTTTATAGTAGGCTAAGTATTCCATATAACGTTAGCTATTTGCCAGTGAAAGTCCCGTCAAAATCGGTCCAATCTTTTTTGGAGATTACCGAGAACAGACACACAGAAAGACAATAATTTTAATAATGGGTTCTTTGTTATAGGTACCGTGTATACCTTCATATGCATTTAGTAAAAACCTGTAATTTTGACACTACAAACAGACACTTCAATTTTATTATATGTACAGATTATTTGAATACTATTTTAATTATTTGTAAGCATACCTGTAAGGGCTAGAACTGGTTTTTGTGGTGGACCTAGAGGTAGTAGATGAAGCTGATATTCCAATATTTCGTACTTGACGACCCGTTTCCGTACTACTGTGATAAGCTAGCGAGGACCTGCAGAAAATATAAATTAAATTAACTTAATTACTTACTTACCAAAAAGATTTAGGATTTAATCAAATATTTCACTGAATTATTAATCACATTTTAACATTTTAATTTAATCTTTAATTATTAAGTGCATTATGATGTCAAGACACTATAACATATACCTATAGTATGGAGAAAATGAAAACTGATTTTACCTGTTGACTTGTGAGAGGTTATGAGCACTGCTACTAATTATAATTGACGTGTCAGCTAAGGGAACTTTCTTTCCGAGACATCTTAGTACAGTTCTGTAAATACAATACGTAGTTGCTATAAATTTCGATAGATATATTATATCAATAGATATCAATATGTATATCAATAATATCGTTTACCTTTTTAAGTTATCTCTGACGCGTATATTGAAGGCGATGTAACCGAGCGCAGCTGCGATAGCGTGTAGTGCAACAGCGGCTGATAGCACTGCGCTCAGAACGTTTCTTCGGTCGCCGGCTTCACTGCCCAAGATCAATGCGCTCGCCCACGACACGCATAGAAGCGGTAGGCAGATTATACTCACGGCTAACAACATTCTATGCAATAAAAAATATTTATTGTAAGTTAAATTAAATGTGGATGCAATTCTTGAATGCAACTTTTCATTGATGTTATTAAAAACTAGCTGCGCCCCGTGGTTTCAGTTCAAAGAAATCGCTGATTGATGATTTATAATACTTCAGTAAAGACAATATTTTTATCGGGCAGCCAGGGTTAGTCACAAGTCACGCGCCTCGTTCGCGCCACTACACCTATAGTTATAGATCCTAGCCGAATGTTAATTTTCCATTATCTCCCAAAATATGCGTCCAAATAACATCCCATAAAGAGAAAAGTTTATCTTCATAAAATTGTCTTGACTATGAAGTAACTTTTGTTCTTAAGGTTGGTTGTAGCGAACTATCTCGTATTAGTGCCGGGGCCCGGCATCTTTCCGGGTCGGCCGCCGCCGCGCCGGGGCGACGCGGTAGAACGTTACTACCGACCCCGTGCCGCCTCATTACGGCGGCGGATGGTACACCGTGAAGTTTAACATCGCGAGCGCGTGTGTAGCCAAGACGGGTTATTCCACGTTAAAAAAAAGGCGGCTTGGCTTATGTGAAGGTATATTATGGTACAGACATCTATCAACTCATCAACATTTCTCTATATTGGTTAGATGACACTAGTTGTATAAAACGATCCGTATTATTTTAATGGATTGGGTTTAATTTGATTTTTTCTCTGTGGGATTTCCATAGAATAAAATTTAAGTGTTTTTTGTATCGCTTTAGGTTTAGCGTTGTGGCCACAATCTCACTTGATCTTAAGGGACGATGTGGCCCAAGATGGTAGCATGCTAAGCTTAGTGGAAAACGGGTTCTCAAGTGCAGCTGTCAGAACACACCTATTGGTGTTTGGCAACAGATTTTCAACTTGAGGGTGGTCGCTAGCCAGGCGGGAATTACGAAAACCCTACCACCATGCTATGGCTTCCTCATGATGTTTTCCTTCACTGAAACTTCCTTCACTCATTGCAGGGATTCTAACGGATTCCGAACAACCTACCAGTGAGTCATCATTGCTTCAAAGTTGTTTTCCACGTTTAACGTCTACCAAGCGTAATACGACGACACTTTTTTGTAATTCTTGGAATAAGTTATTAATTTATTAAATTGGGTTATGTTTATATTACTAACCTGAGATTTCCAAAACCGGTAATATGATCTCTGACAGTAAACGCAGCCCTGGTCGCTCCAGCGAGAAAGACGAACGCTGCTGCGGCGTACACACCGGCCGGTATCACCACCCACCACACGACTGGTTCGTGGCAACTCACCCAGCAACTAGTGAAAGTAATATAAAGCCCTTAAGTCGCAGGAAGGCTTCTAACAATATACACTTTACTACATACGTCAAATTTCATATCGCTCAGACACTCGATCTAGTGTCAATCAGATCCCAGTAAACACATGATTTTTATTTGACATCACTCAAACATCATGTATGTAAAATCTATGTAAGTTAGACCCATATGTGTCATGTCAAACTAATGTCACATGTTCACTGGCATGCTGCACGATTTGTTAATAATCCAATTATATACCGAGAAATAAATGCTTTGGCTTGATTGGAGTACTATTACCACATCCATAGTGAAACACCTAGATGCTTATTTCGATGCTCGTTTGTTTCAGGATCTGCCAATGTACAGATTTTGACCACACCTTTGCCTAGTATTATATAAGATGATTTTCTCTAAAATAGTTACCACACTTTGGTTTGCAATATTTGCTGTCCAAATATTTTTACCAATTTGACGTCAATTTGACTGCAATGCTTGAAACTACAACACACATCAATGATCAATCAATGAGACTGCAAATCGACCACATTCAGCTGTCACAAATGGACACCAAAAGTTGCATAGCAAAAATTTTCTGTTTTTGTTAAATATAATCATAAAACCAACTTCGATTTAAGTTATGGTACATCTCTAAAATAAACATATTTTGACGTATGTCATGCAACCTTTTTTATGGTGAATTAGTAGATACAGTTTGGGTAATTAGTGAGGGGACTCACAAGAGCGCGTTGCCGTACTGATGCTGGTGATGAGAGGCCGCCAGGGCTAGCACGATTGCGGGTGCGGCGTACGCGGTGGTGAGGTGAGCACACACACCGCCGTGGTTGACGTCACGTACTTCGCGCACCAATCGGCGCACTTGCCAGGCGTCACTCGCACACCAAGCAACCGCACACACCCACCAATAGTGCAGTCCCATCGCGATCAACTTGCATGCGAACTGTAAAAAACATTACAGACTGTACTGTACTGTACTATGTATGATACGGACCCAGTAAACACATGACCTTAATTTGACATCACACATAGATCATAATCTATATACATTTATAATGCCACATAGTATGATGTGTGTGGTGTCAAATTAAGGTCATGTGTTTAATGAGCAGTACTTATGACTCGCTTGTCATAGGTAAAAAATGCGTAAAATTTTTGTATTTTTTTTGTTTGAGCATTTGAGTATCTTATATAATTTCCTGGTGATGATGTCGATAAAATTACATGTTAAGCGTAGATAGCAAGTTGGGTCTCAACTGCAGCTGCCTTAATACACCGAAACGATTATAGCAGCAAGTAAGTATCCCATTGCTGGGCAAATCGATTCAAACGTCGAGAAATCTACAGTTCTATACTTTTCTGACATACAGTGATACAACAAAAACATTTCTCAATCGTTCAGATTTCCTCGCAATGCTTTCCTTCACCGTTAGACGATGGTGCTACCAATTCAAATGAGTAAAAATACATGGATTCTAAAAAATACGTTAGGAGCTACATGCTAGTGCTTGAACTTCCAGACATTGAATCGATATTCCACTGGTGTAAACCACTCGATTATCAAGACTTTCGACTCGACACATCGAAACGATAGCCATAGATTTTCGATTTGAGGGTGGCAGCTAGCCAGGACTCAGTGAACACACCATTTATCTTGTTATGGTTTTATCATGAATATTCCTTTTTGGAAGTAATGCAAGCTCAGTGGTATCATAGAACTATGTGGGTTTGAATCTTACAATGAGACTGAGCTATCGTGGTTGGAAATACTGTGGTGATAAATCTCTAGTATGGTGGAAGGGCGTTTTCTTGTTAATTTTTTTTTTATGTCAACGGGTACCGTGGTTACCGTCGATATCTGACATAGCTGTAACACACCTGAGTAAACCCTTTTTGAAGAGCCCAATGTCATAGCACTGGGGGAAAACGGTGATGGGTAACCCATTCCACAACTCTAAAATACGTGACAAGAAGGTTCTAGAGAACCTTACTGTTATCGCGTTTCGGCAAGGTATTAGAGTGTGGAGCTTGGAGTTTGGAGCTGTGATGAGGGTACCATATCGAAAAGTTCTTCACAGCATTCCCCACTGTACATGAGATAGAAAACATAAAGAGACCCGAAGTCTGCAAAGTGTGAATTAAGATCCGTACACGTTTGTATCACTTACCTCATTTTGTACTAAAGACGTCCTCGCCTTCAGTGCTATTAAGTACAACAATTCTGCCATGAATATGCTGAATATGAGGTGTTTGTGTATCGAATTGGAGACTGTAGCGGCTCCGCCCCGAATGAGACAGAGCGCGGTCCAAGTGATAAGTAAGAGCGGGAGGGAGATACTGAACGCAGTGTATGACGTCACCGATTCTAAGAGTGAAGGCTCAGGGATAAACTGTAAGGGAATATAGTTAGTATGTTATTATTACAATACAACTTGGAAGAATGTTCGAGGCTGAACACTTAATAATTAAGTTTTATATTAGAAAAGGTGTTGGTATATACATAAATTATTATTTAAAATGTATTATACATGTATTGTAATAGTTTTATTTATTTATAAAGGATTTACAAAAGTAAGACAATAAGATATAATTCTTGATAATTTAAGGTAATAGTACCTATTATTGAATTACTAATTATTAATGAGTATACATTAAATAAACACATTGAAACACACAAGTTAACTTAATAATTCACAAGGACAATCTATATATTAGTGTTGCCACATGCATAATAGTGATGTGACAACACCTTCCATACACCTTTTTCGTGCATTCCTGGAAGACTGGGTAGATAATACTTTTTCAACTAAAACTGTCTAAAAAACTCGTTCATATCCTTCATCTTAATGTGCAATGAAGCATTAAATTAATAAATATAAATTTTTAACCGGATATCTATTTGCAAATATACCTAAAATTGACTGAGGGAAATGTCGGTTTTATTTATCAAAATATAATGAAGTTGTTACCTCAACGTCAACTTCGTCCACCAGCACAGCGAAGGTAGACATATGGTTACACGTACAATTGACCAACAACGGTTCGCTGGAGTACGGTGACCAATCGTAGTCGATTTCGGTGTGACATCCAATACGTGACCATTCGCCAGAACTAAAATACGATTAATTTCTAAAAATCAAGAACTGATTCCATGGATGTCTTATCTGTAGCTTAAAGACGTGAATTTAAGAGGGTGTGGGGTTGATGACGTCCCTAAACTAAATACAATTTTAAGTTATTGTAAAAATTATATTGTATATTTTTTACGCCAGAAATGAAAATCTATTAACTTCTAAAAACCAGGAACTGATCCTATGGATGTCCATCAGAAGATAGACGCGGTTTTAAAGGGGGGATGGAGGTTTACGACCCCTCTAATCTAAATATAATTTTAAGGTTTTGTAAAAATTCTATTCTTTTTTTTTATAGGTACACATAAACTTTCTTACCCTTTCAAAGTAGACCAATGAACACACTGCGGATTTGTCCTCGATCCAAACGTCTCCCTCGCAATGTCTAGCCACATTTGCAATCTAATCGGTTTCTTCAATCGAATTCCGCCCAAACTTTTATACGTCAACTTCTTCGCTACATTATCTTTCGTCGTGTTACCATTTTTACTCTTTGTATCACTGGGTTCCATTACCAAAGCCATGACTTTTGGTCCATCCTGTTCTAGCCTCTCCGCTACATATGTCGAATCGTTTTCTTGGAAATTGTCATTCGGATACAGGGATTTGTCTTGCTTTTTGAATGCTGGTTGAATGAGTATCGGCCCATGGTCGCGAGACGTTTCATCGTCGGTTTGTTGTGACCAAGTTTTAGTTGGACTGCTTACTTGGTTTGCAAACTTGTGGTGGTTGCCTTTGTTTGCATATGGGATACCTATAAATAAAAACTTGATTTCTGTTAAAAGTTTCGGGCTTTCGAAATATTTAAAAGATTATATTATTAGTGATGTAAAGGATATTTCAGGCTGGATATGGATATTGGACTCTAGGATAGGTAAGTAGCCTATACTTACAATTACGATCTTCTGTAGGAGCCACGAAGTAATAAAAAATATAATTAAAGGCAACCTACAATTAATTCCGAAACGTGGAATATGAAAAGCATTTTCACATGAGTCAAACATCAAGTATTTATATACTAGCTATGCCCCGCGGTTTCACCTGAGTATAATTTAAAAGAAATCGTTGATTGATGATGTATAATACTTCAGTATAAACAATATTTTTATCGGGGGCCTGGGTTATACGTCACAAGTCACGATTCTTTTTTTTTATACTACTATGGTGGCAAACAGGCATACGGCCTGTCAGATGGTAAGTGGCTACCGTAGCCCATGAACGCCTGCAATACCATAGGAATCACAAGCGCGTTGCCGACCTTGAACCCCCCTAACCCAAGGAGCTCTGGAAACCCTACTCACCGCAGAAACACAACACTAGGTCATTTGGCTGCGATCTTCTGTAGGGTGGAGATATTGCACCAGTCGGGCTGCCCCAAGTAGAGAGAAATCTCCAAATAAATTTCTCTGTGCCCTACCTCTCTTAAATAACGAGTCTCGATTATGGTACTAATGGTAATAATAATGCTCATAAACCACTTTTCATTTTTCATAACACTTTGTGATAAAATACCTTATTGTGACTTATGTATAAGAGATAGGCATATGATATCGCGGACTTTTTTATATGTATAAGGATCAATATTTTTGTAGAACACTGTATTTACGTATCACTAACCATTACGCCAGCGCACGAGGCATAAAGCAGTTAGAGTGCGCTATTTATTGCGACTTACTTAAAAAAAATCAATATTTAAGGCTAGCTGAGATTATCAGCTTAATGCTAGACAGCCTAAACTATTCATAGTGAATCTGGCTCTCATATACAAAAATATTTTTTTAATCCGACTGGTAGTTTCAGAGATTAGTGTGTTTAAACAAATAAAAAAGCTCTTCGGCTTTATTATATTAGTATAGATTGTATATCTATATACCTTCTGAATCTTCCAAATTACTCTCAAGTGAATTATCTTCGTTATTTTCCTTCGTTTCTTTGATCCAAACGTGCTCCGGTACGTATAAGGCGACTTGAAGTATCGGCGATCCAACAGTAATGTTGACGCCCCATCTCCGGCTGACAGACTCGTCCATTCGAAGAGGCATGAGCTGGGAGGTGTTCCGCGAGTACTGAAGGTAAGTGAACACAGCGCGAGACTCGTAGTTTGAGTCAACATTATCTGTAAAAATGAAAATAAGGCGTGAAAATATTAAACGAATTTTGATGACGTTCCATAGATACAAAAAAATACCAAAGGTTTTTGATTGAAACGCTTTTTTATTTAGGAAATCGATATATGCTCTAACACATGAACATCTGTGCACAATACACACAGTAATTTTGTGTTTTTAGACTTTAATTATATTTTTTATAATATGTCGCAAAATTATTATACACTTTTGGTGCCCGCGGCTCTACATTCATTTAGTACGCAATAATCATTTTAGCCTCGTAATTTTATTTTTACTGATGTTGTCAATTTTTATAGTCTATCAATTACACATAAACATATTGTAGGCTACCTGCCTTATAGCTAATAATAAATTTAGGAATGACATAAGCTTCTTGTGTAGACAATTTAATAAACATCGGTCTACCTGTTTTTGATTTAATATCGGAAATACAAACAGACAGACAGACAAAACATTTTTTATGTCATATTCTTAACCATTGATCTTTCTAATCGACGTATATAATAAAATTTTAAAGAAAAAAAAACGTGTAAATAGGACTACAGATATAGATTCAGAAGTCGTTAATATTTAAAAAAATATCATTTACCTTGAAGATTATTATTGGTGATACCAATCAAATCTAACGGCAAAAGCACTCTTGTATATTTATCAAACTTGTTTTTATTTCTCACGTAGTTGTTGTATTTGGGAAACGACACGGTCGGACTGGACTGTTTCCTGTTTTTATTCGCTTTCCCGTTACCATAGTAACCGAGTGTTTGTATGGGCGAGTGTATGAAGGACGATGTATCGGGCAGTATCACACGCTCGGTTGTGTACGATTCAATGTTGTATCGATTTAACTGTGATGGCTCGAAACCGTATATGGATTCTGATGTTACTACGTCCACACCGATGACTAGAACGAAAATATATTTTTTTATTCACATTTGCCTTACTTATGGTAAATAAAGTACAGAACAGCGACGAAGATGAACCCGCTGACAGATGTCCATTGACAATCGTGTTAGTTTAGGAAATTACACGACACACAACCTATATAGACCTAGTTAAGCAAGAGCACGTTGTCGTATTTTCCTCAGCTGTTATTTAGGAGTGTTTTTCACGTGAGAATTAGACTGGTTTCAGCTTTTCGAAAGCGTTTTCGATTCTGTATTTTAATAGTTATACGAGAATAACAATATAATAGAGGTATAGTCAAATATTGCAGAGGATCATCATAGGCATGAAAATAACAAATGTCTAGAGTTCTTTTTCCTAACTTGGCGACCGGTCCTCTTTATTGAAGACCATTACTGCCATTAACGAGTGAATATCATTTCCAGTCTTATGAAAATTTCCGGATCCTAACAAGATGGTGGCTCCCTTGTTCGAACTTTCTAGGGATTTTTTGTGGTATTTCAGAATACATGATCCATGTTATTATTTCCAATCCACTTCACTTGTGCACAATAACCAAACTTTATTATGCAAAATGCCACCTGTATTATATAATATAGGGTCAACTAATAGAAATTTATGAATAAGAAACAAAAACCACTATATTACAGTTTGAGATCCCGCCAAACACTCCTATACTTTTTTAATAACGCACCATGTAGTATTATAGTTCCTAAAAATTTCATAATACACCCGTAATATTGTCGAAAATAAATATTGTTTACTGATTTTAAAATTTACATGCAGATGTAGGTAATAATAAAAAGGCTCACGGAAATAAAAGTAAGGACATGCAGAGAAAATTTTATCCTATTTCAAAACAAGTAATTTTTTATCTTGTAAAGTAAATAATACTTGCTGACTTGTGTGAATATTTCTCACTTTGTAAATGTAAATTATCTAACAACTGTCATCAGTCTTGTTAATTAAACAAATTGTTCACAAAATAAAATACACGTTTGTTTAATATTTTTTAATCTAAATATTAATTATAAAAAAAATTGTTCGTCAATTGCGGGGAACAAAAGCTTTAAAATGATGTATGAATAATTAATTTTGATGAGTGAAGGGATTTCTGCGGCGCCAAAATTAGAAGAAGAAGAGTGAAGGGATTATATAGAGTAGAAAGAAATATGTAGAGATTGCTTAGTCATACCTAAATCACTAGTGACTATTTCAAAAGGGCTCGTATAGGTATCATGTTGGCTCTCCGCTAACACGCCAATGTACTTGTCGAATTTCTCCAAAAGCAACTCGACGCCATTCCCTGTCAACTCTCTTATTTGATGCCACTCTTGTTCGTATTTTATGTTTAGAATTATATTTGCAGACTTAATTAAATTCTGAAATAATTAGAATATAAATAAATATTACGTATTATTTTATCTCACATTATACATCTGTATATATTTTGAAGTCTTATTATTTCGAGACGACATTAGATGTCTTACGTAAGTAAAACATGACCTTAATTTGACATCACACAACGATTATATGTGTCATCCACGCAATAATATTTTATGTAAATGCGAAAATGACTATCTGTTTGTTACTATTTCGTGACTCTCAACCGAACGCAATGAAAATTGTCATAGAACTAGCCTGGGATCCAGAGACGTATATAGTAAGAAAAACACTCGGGAATATTTAAAGAAATATGAATAAATTATAAAATCTCAATTATCCCTAAAACAAGGATAGACTATGAATAGAATTAATTTTAGTGCAAAGTTAAGATACACTTTTCCTACTTACACGAACATAATCTTTATCCTGACTATGCGTTAGGTTCAATCCAGCTTGTTTTAATTCATAATCCATTAATTCTAATAATATCTTCTCTGCAATCAATATGTCAGTGCCGTACAGATGAGCAGTGTTGACGCAAGCGGTTGTAAGGTCTGCGGCCAAACGTACCCCGACAAATGTGTTTACAGCCAACTCCCCGCTTTCTATCTTTTGCAACTGTAAATACGGTTTAATTTTATTGCCAACTGTTTTTACAATAACTACAAAAAAAAAATTAATTATTTCGAATAAACGTAAATTTAAAAAGACTGTGTTCCAAGGTAATTTACTTTTATATAACTTAAACAACATTTCAACGACAACCAAACCGCGTTAAGGTGGTGGTGACCTTTTTTTGTCATCACTGTTTGTTGATCTGCCTCCCTAGGACATACCGTTACAATGTAGTTTTATCTATTTTACCTTTATCTAAATGCTTATTTTACCCTTACCGAATTGACTATTTTACCTTTATATATGACTATTTTAACTTTATATAAATGCTTAATTTAGATTATTTTACCTTTAGCCTGTTTTACCTTTAAGTTAGTCCGCAATTCTTACAAGATGGTGGTAAAAGCTATCTTTTACAACATAATTAGTAAGAAACATCAGCCATAATTAAAGGAAAATTAAAACGTTCTATAACAATAAGTATCTATCTAAATACAATTTATGTAATTTATTTACCTGTATTTTTAATTGATAAAACGTGACTGTAGTACAATTGAACATGTTCGGTTCCTGCCAGGGTACTACTTGAGTTTCGTCACACATCCTACTCGCCTTGCCACTTGTTCCTGTTCACAAAAGTAATCATACATTATTAGCAATTACAATTTCAAACCCATCAATTGGATTACCGGCTACAAATCGAGCAAGAAACTCGACTCTTGATAAAGTCAATTTCATTACATTAATTGTTCTCAATTGACGTAATAAGTATTTAATATAGTATACCTGAAGGGCAATCGGCAATTGCTTCTATACCAAATTTAGTCCGCGGCCACCAAACACCGTGTGTAAACGAACGTGGACATCCATCGTATACCACTGTTAAATATAGAAAATACATTACGATTACATTATTGTCTATGTGTAATTCCTTCAAAAAGATGATAGGGCAACAGTTTATATACTTTTAATAAAAATTAAGCTTCATCTTTTTTAGCTTTAACATACAAAGTTACGTTGATAGGTTGTAAGGTGGATAGGTTGTTGATACGTTGTTAGGTTGGCTATGTTTGTCTCATTTAATCTATGGTCTCATCACTTTATCGTTTTTTAATCTATATTAATTATACTGTTAGTAGATATTATACAGTGGTAAAGTTAGTATGTTTGTAGCAGGTGATTTCTGAAACTAGTGATCCGAATCTGAAAATTCTTTTATTGATTGAAACCTGCGTTTTCCTTGAGTTGAGACATTTTATTCTTATTAAATTTTACGTTATAAATATAATTAAAGCAAATGAAGTCGCAGGCAATTACTAGTAATATTCTAGAGACAAAGTTTTTTTTAAATATATTTAGCGTTATGGCCACAATCTCATTAGCTCTCAAGTTAAGCTACCGGAACACCTATTGGTGCTTGGGTGACAGATTTTCAACTTGAGTGTGGTAGCCAGCCAGGCGGGCTTTAAAATATGTCCTAACATCGGGCTGTGGTCACATCACGATGTTTCGCTTCAGTGAAAGCTCAGGCTCATTGTAGGGGTTCGAACTCACGTCGATCGACGCTATGTCCATACACGATAAGTACCAACTTAACCATCATTGCTTCAAGTTTATAAAGAATAAGGCCATCTTGAGAATAGTAATCGGATCTACTGAATTTTTTTAACTTATAGACAAGATACATTATCCCAAAATGACATACGTTGTTTCATAGTTATTAAGTTTTATATTGTAATTTACGCTGTAAGTCGCAAACAGTTGTTAATACACACATAAATATAATAGATAAATAAATGAATATATTTACAGGGAAAAATAATATTTTTTCGATGTTATATAAATATATGTTATTTTAATACATCACAATTATCAGTCTTCAACAGATACTTAGCTTGCTTCTGTAACAAATCGTTTTCAGCTGTTTTTAAACCCCCTGACGCAAAAAAGGAGGTGATATAAGTTTAACGTGTGGTGTATCTGTGTGTCTGTTTGTGGCATCGTAGCTCCCAAACGGCTGAACCGATTCTCATCTAGTTTTTTTTTAATTGTGACTTGATTGAGAGTTTTTGTAGCTACAATTCAAGAAAATCCAGCCATTTGAAGATTATTACTAAATTTGAGCATCTTTCAGAGGTCTGATCGAGTTGAAATTTGATATTCTGTTACTTCAGTGATGCAGCATCAACTGGAATCTGAAGGATACCTAACTCTTCACCAACTTACAGCAGAGATATCGTATTTGGGTCATTGACATGGTCTCAATGAATAGGTTACTTACTTGTGTCAGGAGTTTCTGAAATTTTCAATTTATCTTGACTTTAAATAATATTTCCACCTAGCAGAAGGTTGACCTATAAAATATATTAATGTAACTTGTACTTAAAACCCGGTTTACCTTCGCAGCCTGTATTGGGTGCTACCTCCGCGTAGAGGTTAGCGCAAGAGTCACACGCTCTACCGATAACCCCACTCCTGCAATAGCATTGGCCTGATACCGCTTCACAAGAACTGTTCAGTGAGCCCGCAGCGTAGCACTGGCACGGCAGACAATCATCCGACCCTTCCGGCTTGTAATAGTTTTCCTGACAATTGAATAACATTTATGTGGTGAATATCTTAAATGACGTTGTGGCCTAAGATGGTAGCACGCTAGGCTTAGTTGAGGGCTGGCTGTCAAGTGCAGGTTGCCAGAACACACCTATTGGTGATAGCTAGCCAGACGGGCATAAGAAATAGCCCTACCACCATGCTATGGTTCCACGAAATTTTCCCTCACCGAAAGCTCAGCTTGCAAGGATTCGAACTCACATCGATCGAAGCGATGTCCGTACACGCTACCACTGATCCATCACTGCTTCGATGTTCGCAGGTTCTATAGAGCCCTGCGAGTTTTTTTGAATTCGCGTACATTAAATAATTTCGATTGGTAACACTATCGGCTGTCGGTGAAGGTGAATTTTCTTATAATACCGCTGTATATGAGGCGACAAAGTGAACTGCGGATTTTTTAGAATTTGATATCGTCAATTCGCCTTTGGCTGAGGAGGCTTCCCTTGTGATGAAGACTCATTACACAGCAGTGGGATACTTAAAAGCTGGTATTATTATTATCTATACTGCTATTAAGAGATAAAGTTTCTATGTTTGTCGGAAGTAATCTGTGGAAGTACTAATCCGATTCTAAAAATTCCTTCACTAATCCATGATTGATGTAGGCTTTTTATTATTATTAAAGTTGGTATTGTTATTAACGCGAAGGAAGTTGCGGATGGTTGCTAGTAATTGATAAGGAAAGTAGGTAAATTAAATACAAGTGTTTTCTTTCAAGATAATGTATACAGAATCAAGAAATTTTTATCGGTCAAGGGAAATAAATATGTATCTAAACAAGTATTAAGATCATTTTGGAGTTACACAAAAACATGTAACAAAATAATCATACAAGTTATTAGATATTGTTTGCACTAAATAAGCCAGCATAAAATCTCATATAATGTACATGTTTAGAATGTAAATCATTAGCTTGTTTTAATTGTATAACATTTTTAACTTTTATAAAATATTTTATCTCATTTCGACTTAATATAAAAATTAAATAAACCCAGAATTAATTGATTTATATGTTACCACTTATAACTCACTGAATAATTTAATTTGATAAAACATCTAAGAATGTATATTCTAAATACTTTTACGTGCGGTTTATACCTATATGTTCACCCTTAAAACCAATTGAAATATTAATAACAAATGACAAATGATAACTCACCTTGCAATAACATTCGCCAGTGTTTTTATGACAGTGGGGATGGTACCCACGCGCGAGGCTACAATCACAGGGACCGCAGGCCCCCTCACCCCACCATCCGCCCGGACACTCCTCTCTAACATCTTCCACGCAACCCCAATCTGGAAGCGATCACCAATATTTTCAACTGATCTTCTCATATCGATGTCTTTATGTGTATAGTGTCGGATGAACTTGAAGAAAATAAACTTAGTGAATATATGACCTATATTTGACATCACCCATGCATCATGTGACGTAAGCACGGGTCACGTATTCGGTTTTTTTTTGTATAGTATAGTTGTATAGTAAAAGCAATGGCGACCACCGAGAGATCAATGCCCCTCAGCAGCTAGATATACACTGGCTGATCCCGAAGCGTGACAAATCAAAAGAAAGTCACTGCGAAGGATTTATCACCATGATGGTCGTTATCCAATCGTGTACAGATCCCTACCACCAAGCTTAATTGCCGATGGAGTCCGGCACGCGACATGCCTAAGATCCTGTCCAGAAGGAGCGATTTCGCTGCAAATCATCATCTCGCGTGTACGTCGCGTCCAGAAGGAACGTTTAACGCGTGAACATTTGAGGATGGATTCAGGCAGTATTTAATATGGAGTTGGACGAAGCGGTCCACTTGTGGCTAGCTTACCATCGCTGGAAAAACGAAAACGATGGGAGAGTAGAAAGTATCTTTGTATCTAAATTTAAGACAACATGAGAACAACGTTTTTAATTATTTCCATATCTCATATTGCCGGTCCTTTTTCTATTTCATATATAAACATTTTTATTTAGAAATTCTGTAGCTCCTTTTTTATAAATACGTGCACTCGCTGGAAGTTCTCGTGTGATTTGGAAACAACTTAGGAGTCTCTAGTATCTCGACTCGCGTGAAACGTCTCGCGTATTGCACGCGATGCGCGAAGTTTATACTCGCGCGATGCCTGTGGAGACGATTTATATAAAGTACCTCGACGATGCGCGTATGAATTCGCGCGAGATGATTCGCGGCGAAATCGCCCCTTCTGGACTGGGTCTAGGCGTGAATGTTACATTTGATTTATGGTGGTCGCAAACCAATAAAATACAATTATTGGGTCCTCCAGCAAAGCAGTGTTTTGTCGGTTCCGCAAACGACTTACCCGTATGTATATATCCATCTTCACAGGTACAGGTGTACCCTTTAGGGGTGTTGTCAACTTGACAGAGGGCCCGTTCCCCGCAGGGATGCAGCTCGCAAGCGGGCGCGCACTGCGGGCCCACGCGCCCAGAGTCGCACTCGCAAACAGTACTGTCCCAAGACGATACGCACTTGCTCTAAATGTAGGAAAACATTTTTATTTATTTATTTATTTATTTATTAATATGGATGACTAACAGCTTAATAACAAAATAAAAACAGCAAAGGAGCCTGTTAGCTAATAACAAGTCATCACGTATTTTTATTTTATAGATCGGTTAAGATTACCTTACTTTGTTTATAGGCGGTAACCTATGGAACTACTAGTCAGATTTAAGAAATGGATTTTATAGCCTAAGTTATTGAGGAAGGTTTCAGCTTTTATAACTTCACGCTACCTACTTAAGAAGTAGCACAGTAACTATGAACGTCGAGTAATCTGGCAAGCTGAAGCCAAGTACCCGTACTTGAACAGCGAGTTGGTAAAATAAAATTAACGCGGGCGGAACCGTAGAGCATAGCTGTTAAAATAGTAATTGTGTAGATTATTTGGCTCGACAAATAACAATATATATCTGGACGACAAAGCTTGACTCGGTGTTCCTATAAAAAAACACTTATATAGATAAACTTGGCAAGTAAAACATTATCTAACTATAAAATTCTATCAAAATTGTTGGAGCTGTTTTTGAGAATTTCTCATATTCATTTTATTATATATTAGATACATGGACTGTGGTAAAAAAGAAATGTTTTTTATGATATGATATGAATAATAATTAAATAAAAGCAGTAAAAATAATATTTCTTCTAATATTAGTAGCATTTTTTTTATTTCACTGAAATTACTTAGAAAAAAATCTAATTTTATTACTGAAAAAATAATAATTAGTGAATACTTACATATGGTGGACAGATAGAAAGCATACAATCTGCTCGTGATTCACAACCATCTCTTACGTTTTCTCTCACTGTAGGTCTGTTTAGTAACGATTGTGCTGTGCCAACCCGTACATCCTAAAATTTAACAATTTTCATATGAATAATATTTTATACAACAAAAGTATCAGTAAATATATATATTATATAACAAAAGAAGATTTCGAAAACTTACTTGTATGCATCCCTCAAAATATCCCACTTCTGAAGCCAGCAAACCCGCCGTACTATCTGGTCCACCAATCAGAATCTTGCCTATGTATTGCCCTTGGATCTTATTGGCTAACATCGGTAATAGTGCTGAACGTAAGCCGTAATCGATAGTAACCGATATATCGGTTCCGATCCATTTGATCTCTATTCGATGCCAGTTGCCATCAGTTAGTGTTGTAGTTGGCAAGTACATTGATTCGCCGTTGTATGAATAATGCAAAAGTCCTGATTTTAGCTGTAAATTAAATAAATAATATTATAAATACTTAGGAACGACTCGGTAGTATAAAAATATATTCGTTGGGATAAAACAATTGTAACCTTCGGTTTTTGTATAAAAATAGTTTTTCCGTTATGAAACGGAATATTATAAATGTTTAGCCAGAGAATAATTACTCATTTCAATGTATCGATCGAGTAAAGGATTATCTTTAAAATCGCATAAAATATCACTCAATAGAATGTAAAAAAAACTTAAGCGTAAGATATTTGAACCTATACAAATTTTTGGGCAAGAAGAAATGATCTACGTTTAAAACAGTAAGTAAAACAAATAAAAACTGTTATAAAGGAATAAGAAAAACTTCTTCAGTACTTACACTAATTAGTATTGTACTATTCTGACCGACTTGTATTGACATAAGGAACGCATCGTTTTGTCGAGTGCGGATCGACAGTGCATTGAGCCACGGCAGTTGTATCGGACGAAGGAGTGGATTAAACGAAAGCATACCGTCACGACTGAACCGCCATGAGCTTCCTGTCGCTGTAAGACAAGTAAATTTTGTAAACGACGAGCACAGTTTTAATACTAAAAATAAAGACGAAATAGTCATCCTATGGTTTAGACTCAGTAAGATCAATTACCAAACCAGAAAGTTTCCAGGTAACAGTGTCCTATAGTAGGGTATATAATAAGCACACTACCGATTTTACAGATAATAAGTTCAAGGACCTAATCAAGCAAGTTTTACTGTCAAAAGGTTATTTATTATAGGGTGGATCATTATGTGAATGATAGTGATGTCTGAAAATAAATCCCTCTCTGTACATCAACTAAAATAATATAACTATTAACTGTAAATATTACTTACACATTAAAAAAAAAGAAGACAAACTCCATAGAGTTTCTTGCCGGTTCTTCTCGATGAACGGAAATATTTTCGAACCGGTAGTAGTGTTTTAAGAAAACACTTATGAAGAATAAAGTATTTTTACTTTTGATACATGCTATTCTGGTCCACTATAATAATGTACTTATATTTCCACATAAATTAAAAGCTAAATTGAATATACTCACAGTCAGCACAATCTTTGCCCGTGTATCCTTCGGTACAGTCGCATAGATAAGTGTCCCATAGGTCGCGGCATTCCGCGCCATTGTAACAAGGTGCTGAGTTACATTGCGACCGTTTTTCCGGGCACCCAGCCAATGTGCCGTTATCTGCTACAAAACTGAGAAAATAACGATAAGAGTAAGATAGGCGATTATGCCCGAGTTTTTGGCGGGATCTTTATGTGTTATGTGGTGTTTTAATTATTATTTTAATTAACAAACTTATGTTATTTCGCCCTATATTATGTAATGTTGGTGGAATTTTACGTGATCTAGTTTGATTATTGTGCACAGCTAAAGTGGATTATAAATAATAACTAGGAACAAGCATTTTGAGTACCCAAAAAAACTCCCTGTACAGTTTTAACTAGGGAGTTGCCATCTTGTTACAGTTCTGTATGAAAATGACAAGCACAATAAGAAAAACATTTTATTCACGTGATAATGGCAGTGTTTTTTATAGTACCTAGGCAAATTGGTAAGCATAGTACAATCCAAACACAACGACGACTACAGAGAGATCAGTAATCCACCGGCGGTCACAGCTGTCATGCCGGCCTTCACGTTACACTTGAAAAATATGACGTCGTAAGAATAAGGAAACGCATTAGCCAGGATATAGTTCCACTGTTTCACGGTACGACAAAGACAAGACCACAGATTTAAAAAAAAAGGGATATGACATAGAGAACTTTATAGTTAGATCGTGCCAAAATGGTAGATGGATGTAATCGTAAAAGAGTGTCTCCGAAACCTAGCGCGTGTGATTCTGTTGTGGAAAGGAGAGCATTTTTTGTGGACTGTGGATAAACACAGATGCCTCTGAAGCTGCTTTAAAGAATTATTTAAAACAATTGTTTTCATTATATCAGTAGTTATGTATGAAGAAAGAATCCTGTAGAAATGTTTTTTTCTTTAAATTAATATTTTTCGACATGTCAGGCGGTTGACTTCATAGATGAAATATTAGCATTGTGTTTGTTAATTTACAAAATAACATAATAGTTTATATAAATAACACTGAGCATATAATTACAATTGAAGAGAACGCAAAGCAGTAAAAATTACAACATAAAACATTAATGAGTTGAACGTATTTAAGTAGGTATCTAAATGTACCTAATATTTTTATCACCCGACGCAAAATGAGGGGTGTTATTAGTTTAACGTGTGTATCTATGTAGATACACCAGACCACAAAACCAGATATACAGATGTGTATCTCTGTGTGTCTGTCTGTGGCATCGTAGCTCTCGAACGGCTGAATCGATTTTGATCTAGTTTTTTCTTTTATGAAAGGTGATTTGATCGGGAATGTTCTTAGCTATGATTCAAGAAAATCTTTTCAGCCATTCGAAGATTATCAGTTATTTTGTACTTGATAAATGGATGTGAGCTTCTTTCACGTGTCTGATCGAGTCGAAATTTGGTATTGTGTTACTTCAATGATATTAGAAAAACATCACAACATTGAGCTGATTCTGCAGTATCATTTACATAACTCTTCACCGACTTACTGTAGACATATCGTGTTAGGGCTCATTGCAATGGTCTCAATGAAAAGGCTACTTGTGTAGGGGATTTCTTAAATTTTCAATTTACTTATATTGTATGAAAGTTATGAAAGTTTTATATTATTCGAATTGAAATAAAACTACTTTTTAGGAACAACCAAGTAATACAACTTACCTATTGAGGTCAACAAATTTGTGGTCGATGTAAAAGTCCGATATACAGCCGATAAAATCTTTGTTCTTAACTTGAAAACTACTCGGGATATTCGGCAGACCTCCAATTTGCAAAGGTCCAGTCAAATCTAGAAATCTGAAATACAAATGACTAATAATAGGTGTATCAGAGTTATTTTCTCGAATCGATGTATAAAAAATGTATATGATCGTTTCATGTAATTATAAAAATATATTAAAAAATAATTACCTATGACAAGTTTCTGTCGGTATATCGCAGCGCGGAGGGAGAACTTTTCTTGTGAAATTAGCACAAGCATATTTCAAGCCAAACTCTGCAGCTCCGGCCAATGAAAGGGCTTTATCGCAGTCATCTAGTATCATTGTCACAGTCTGGGAACAGAGAGTATTTTTGTTTTAAAATAATTATTATAAAATTTGTTGATTGTTGATCTTTAATTTTATTAGCAACCTGCCACGGCTTCGCAAGAGTAGCACAGTAATACATATAACTCTCCTGGTTTACGTGTCGCACGTCAGTAAAGATCCCAGTCGGCATGATTTTTCCGACATTTCAATGATAATCGTCATATTTCAGTCAATTTACATAAACTTTAATAAATTATACACCTAAACCTTCCTCATGAATTTCTCCGTGCATTGATACGTATGAAAATACGTTTAGTAGTTTTTGGGTTTATTGCGTTCAGACTGACAGACGTGGCGGGGGACTTTGTTTCATAAATGTAGGTAATGATAATATATCCGCACATTTTAGCATGAAAATCTGACTAACAGCCGACATGTAAGTTCAACAGATGGCATTCCTAATATTGTTTTTGTAACGAAGATATTAAACTATCTGTATATTTTCATTAAACATTATAATACCTACCACAAAAAATAAATAGGGATATTAACTTTATTGAAATACTCGACTTCAATGGTATGTTACATGCTGTCTCTACAACTATTCAGAAATTCATCTCGTAGCAATAACAGTTTTGATAATAAACAGAAAATGTAAGTAAAAATTAAAATAGGATATTTACTCTATTGAAATACTCGACTTCAATGGTATGCCACATGCCGTCTCCCAAGTTCCCTTCCACGGTAACTTCTGTCTTTGTCGCTCCTAAAGAAAAGCTGAATCTTAATCCGCTGCCTCCGCCTTTACCAGCGCCGGAGCCAATCAGTTCGAGAGCGAGGAAGTCGTGCCGTTCGTTGTACCGACCATTGTACAAGAGAAGACCTGATGTGGTTTGCGTTGCGAACCTAAAATATTATAATATAATTAAAACACCCGTGTACACTTGTGATCCCGTGTGCTTGAAAGAAAACAGGTAAATGAATGTAATAAAAATCAGTCGACCTGTTTAGACAGTCGTGTATAAGGATGACAGATTTCTTCAGACACGCTAATAATTTATAGTTATTAAAAATAACAATTTTTTTATAAATATTTCTTTTTAATTGATATTGCATCTTGTTGAGAGACCATTCAGACCAACAGTGCTAGTTAGTTCAAGAAAAGAAAAAATCTCCACAAGTGGATCTATTTATATTATCTATTATTAATTTTCTAATTTTATTAATTATCTATTATCTAATTAAACTTATTTATTAAATGATTACTCAATAAGAATTATTTAATTTTAATGTAACTTGTAAAACTTACTTCATCTTCAAATGTAACCGGTGTCGTCTCTTCAGTCCAGGGAATGTAAGGAAAGAAGAAGTAGGGAAACTCCTAGCCTTCAATTCGCACATCGATGTGGTATACGCAGCGTCAATGGAACACCCTTGACATAATATACCGCCTTCCCGGCGAGCCACACACTGCGAACCACTTCGACATATCGTACCATCGCCGTTTATATCGCAGGTCGCTTTCGTTAAAATAGTTTCACAGTTTACACCTAGAAATCGGAAAAATTAAAACATTGTATGTATAATATGTATTGTGCGCTTGTAATAGGTTCGTACATATTTGAATCAGACTTACCATAAATATAAAAATGAATAAATTTGAATATGCGCTTAAATCTATTCTATTTTGTGAGCAATTATTATATACTAGCTGACCCGTGCGAATATTTCGCATATTACAGAATACTAGCTGTGCCCGCGGCTCCGCTCTACTACAGATCGGAGATCTGCTGCGGATCGTGCTGCCCCCGTTCCCACCGGTCGCCTGCCGGTTATTTTAAAGACAAAAATATATGCTAATTATGACATTTTTGTAGGTCTCTTTAAAATCTACAATTATGTAGAACATTAATTTGATATATCTCGTACGGTTTACTCAGAGTAAGCCATTGAATCGCCCTAAATACGATTTTTTTCCGAATTGCTTCACCATTATCGTCACTGCTTATTTCGTATGGTATTTTATCTTATAAAATATTTCCTATAACCTAGTCAGTTAACATAACTAGGAATTAAAAAAAAATGTAGATCGTAGAAGTAGTTTTCGTGTTAAAAGAACATAAAAGGACAGACAGAGAGACATTGAGTTTTATAATATGTATAGAAGATACAGATTGACAATCTATCAGCTGTCATGTTGATGGATACATTTTTAATAAATAACGCCATTCCTAATGACAATTTTTTTATCATCGTTAACGGAAACAACATAATATTTAAAATCATGTTTGAATCATTAATTTTGATGAATCAATATTGAAGATATGGCCTTACCAGGAAAAAACAGATTTGAGAAATAATATTCTTATTTATATGACGTGTTTATGATTGGTTTCTCGAAAAGTGCTCTAACGATTTGGATAAAATTGTGTATTTAGATAATGTTTTACTATCAAAGTTTATACAGATATGTTTTTTGGAGTGAAAACTTCTTTAGCACCGTTGTGATTTGAAACTCGATGAAACGAAAAAGCGACAGTAAAAGAGACAACCATATAAATTTATAGGATTTAGATTACGAGAGAATGAAATAGAATACATTTACATTATGCGCGGTTAATGCAAGTCCTGCTTTTCGTGGTTGTGATCGTCGTCGGATTGATCTAGTGATGTGAGGCGACCAGATTTCATACGCAGTACGCACGAGTGGTCGATAGTTATTACAATCCCGCTGATTTAGGATATTTAAAAAGAACTTTTAAAGAACATGTTTTTTTTTTTCTGATGGTTTTACTTTTGACACGTGTGAACTGCTGCACACATAATATTTTTTTCGATCGAGCAAAGCTAGTTCACCCAGGTATTACTAAATAAGGAAAGCAGTAAAGTATTGTATTTTATTTAAGGATTATTAATGTTGTATCAGTATTTGTTGCGTTGGACTATATTTCCTAAGGAATTATATTATTAACAACATTTTTGAACAAGAATATACATATATTAAGGGTTAATAGAGACTTAAAAAATGTTTACCAGTAAAACCAGCAGCACAAACACAGCTGTAGCCGCCTTCCCTTCGAAGACAAGTGCCGTTGTTAAGACAAGGCGACGAATAACACAAATCCACTTCTGTGTCACACATGTAATGCTCTCTCGAACCTTTAACAATATGGAACACTTATATGATTTTGCTTTCGGCCACAATCTCACCTGATGTTAAGTAACGATGTGGCCCAAGATGGTAACATGCTAAGCCTAATGGGAGAACTGGAACTCAAGTTCAGCTGCTGGAACACACCTATAGTGCTTGGTGACAGATTTTAAACTTAAGGCTAGCCAGGCGGGCATTAAAAAACTCCCTACCACCATGCTATGGTTTCATCACGATGTTTTCCTTCACCGAAAACTCAAACTCATTGACTAGATTCAAACCCACTTCCATCAAGCCATTTTTTTTTAAAACGTCGGTAGTTATAGGAGATTGTAATGTATGTTCAGAGAGGGATAATTTCCAGATTTCTCTATTAGGCATTCACAGGCTTACTTACCCGTAAATCCTTGGGGGCATTTACATGTAAACGTGGTGACAGGGTATATAGGTCGGAAGAGCACAGAGTCACTGTTGATAAAACCCGACGCGTTTCCAAATTTGAGCACCGTGAGGCACTCCTCGTAGTTCAGACAAGGCTCATGGACGCAAACGTTATCATCGAATGGTAGCACCTGAATAAAAATTATGTTAATTTTATAAGAAATACTTACTTTTAGTTTTGGTTATAATTAACTGTCTATTAATTTATAGTCCTAAGAACTATTGATTGGTGATACATCGTACGGGATATTTTTGTGATTACAAGAAAGATTTGCGCGAATGACTTTTTTTAGCTCGTCTAGTAACTAAAGTACTTGAACCTTCGGTACACGCGATGACTTTTTTCGCTGTCGTGGCTCGACTGGCTGCCATATATCTCGTACTAAGCAACAATCGATAGTCAATGTTAAAGTTTTGACATGTATATCGGAAATTATCTATAATAATACCTCATTGTCGACATGGTTCTATATAGTTAACCGATGCAAAACTTTTAAGGAATTTTATACTTTTCGGAAATTCCAACGATAGATTTGAAAATCTTTCCCGGTCGACAGGTTGATCTCGATCAAACGTTGGCCACCCCTGGGTTAGCTAACAATATCAAACATTAACTTTTACTAATGGATGTTAATTGTTTGATCAACACATTCTACACAGAATTCCAAGAGCGAGGCGTGAATGCCAATTTAAAGTCAACAACTTTTTATACGATGATATTAATATACTTCAACTGGTAATAACAATAATAAAATAAAAGCATAATTCAATCTAAAAATGTACTCCTGACGTGAATATAGTTTAGTAAAAAAATTAACTATTAATATGTTTTAGGAACTTGATTAATGATTGGTCTCCGCGTTGGAGCGCAGCGGAGACTAATCATTGATCAAAGTTTAGGACCTTTTCATCAAATCTGTGTCTACAACATGTGTTTATAGAAAATAACAGAAGAACAAATAGATGAAAATAATTTGAAATCAGTTTTTATTTAAACTGACGGTGTCCGTAAGTTATAACTTTATGAAGGGTTATGATATCATACTTAATAATGCTTAATAATTACTAAGTAAAGCATAGGCTAACCTTTAATTATAATACCATCACTGTTATTTTTTTTCATGTACGTAATGTTTTATATTAGATGTTCATTAGCTTTTATAATATTAAAATGCGATTTGTAGCAATTATAAATAACAGTTATTGTGTACAAGGATATAATGTCAATTAAAAAGGATATAGCTAAATATAACAGATATAAAACTGTACTCTACTGTATTAAGTGAAGCTGCAGTGAGAGACTTTAGCCATATTCTTAATTATTTTAAAAGCAATCAAGTACTACAACAGCAAGTTTTTATTCAAATATTAATGCTGTCGGTACAAGTTATGTAACGCAAATGACACTCATAAGTTTTTACTCACGCGCCTCATTGTCATCTAAAAGAACAAATAAATTTATTTAATAGGTGCTTTAGCAAACGTTGATAAATGCTATAGTCTGTTCCAAGGGCAGGCGGAATGTTGTACAATGACATTATAATAAGTGCTAGCGAACAACGAGTGACTTTTGTCACCGTGACTGTTACGTCACCCTTGTCCGGTCCTATGGATACGTACGTAGGTGCGCGCAAATTACGACGTGACAAAACATTTTTCTCCATAGGATTGACAAGGGTAACGAAACGTTTAGAACTTATACTGTAAGTATCATGTCAGCATTAACAGAAACGACACATGTCGACCACTATACAAATATTGTCAACGGTTTTTACCGCTTAATTGGCACGAGGTGGGGTGACAGACGCAGTCATTGAGAGGAAAGGAACTTGTTTCTTTTTTATAATTTAAAAATGATTTTAGTGATAGGTCCAACATTATACTTAATTAATATTTTCTGAAACAAAAGTTTTTTTTTTTTAATGGAAAACTGATATTAAAAGTGGTGGAATAAAGGAAATTTTACATTCGCTGTATCTAGTTAAAGATTTTATTTAAAAAAAAAAATGAAAATAAAACTGAGAAAATGGTTAAAAGGTTGATTATACGGTATGCTTAAAAGTCATTTGCTCAAGGTCCGAAATTCCACCTATCCTTGGAACATACTATTGAAACAAATATTAATATAAATGTCTGTGTTTAAGTACTTATTTTTAAAGGTGATTTTGTAAAATCTTTAATAAGATTTTTTCAATTATTTATATATTTTCCTTTGCACGTTTTCTATCCACGTTTTCCTCTAATATCTATCATTTTACTTTTAAAAAAATACAAACAATTCGGATTGTCAATGATTAAAAATACATAATAATGGTTTCGATATATACATATGAATAAACATACAAGCAAGTATATAATTTACCTGTACAGTCGCAAGCCTAGCTAAGGTAGCTCTATGTAAGTACACCCGCTCACGCAAGTGCGTCGGCGAATAGTACTGGGAAGTATCGCCCGCGACGCCAATCTCCGCATCCGGGCGCCGAGCGGAGAACGACACGTTCAGAATGTTGCCAGTTACATCAGTGTCATCCTGACATATAAAATGTTACATTTTTATTCTAATATAGTCGAAAGCTTTAGGATAACACTGTAAATATGCGGACGTAGTAAACTAATTTTTGATATGACACAAGAAATGGCGCGTATGGACGCGAGTAAAGGCATTCTTATGGGACAACGCTAGATGCCATTTTCTCTAATACATTCACTACTCACGTGTATGTTAGTGTATCAAGTTATTTTTTGATTATCAGAGAGTTTAAGTGAATTTACTGAATATTTTTTTTATTATTGTCTGTTGAATATTGAATAAATAAATTCTATGGACTATATGAAAGAAGCTGTTATATCGTTGCGTTATGTACCTGTACACTGAATAAATAGATGTTTTCCTTAGGACAAGGGATGATGGCTGCCAGACCGTCTATAAAGAATCCCAGTAAAGGCGACAGAAACTGTTCGGCGGTCATATCATTCAATCTCACGGTAATTGAGTTGAACAGCATTTCCTCAGATATCAAACGAACAGATAGTTGCATCATAGCTTTGACTTCATTTACACCATCTGAGTAAAAAAATAAAAAAATTTTTGTATTTATTATTATCTCATCAAATAAAGTAGTGATAGTCATTTATAAGATTTATTTCTTGCTTTCTTTATAAAAGGTAAAGTTATCTAAAACTCTGGCAACTTTGCCTATAATCAGTACAGATAATTCCAGTAATCGAGAAGTATTTTGGACTTGGTTCTTGAATTCGTCTAAAGTAATTCCAGTTAGACTATCATAGCGTGAACGAGTACAATGGTAAAAGACTCGCGTAGTCCAAACAGAAATTCAAAACAAAAATAACCAGAGAATTCTATTTTTTTTTTTAACTACTAGCTGACCCGGCAAACGTTGTTTTGCCATGTATAAATTATTTCATCTAAGGGTTGATCGTTGAGGGGTGAAAATTTAGGGTTGTATGTATTTTTGTATGCTGTATCATAAATGTTGTCCGATTCTCCACTCTGGCAGATATGCACGCTAAGATTCACGAAAATCGGTCGAGCCGTTTCGGAGGAGTTCAAACACGCACACCGTGACACGAGAATTTTATATATTAGAATTACTAAAGATTATTGGTCATACTTGTAAAAAAGCTGTCAAAATTTAAAACCCAATTGTAGTAGTTCGCTTTTTGTCAACCGACTTTAAAAAAGGAGGATGTTCTCAATTCGAATGTTTTTTTAATGGTTGTCAGCCATAACTTCTTTGTATATGTACCGAATTATATGATTCTTTTTTAGTTAGAAAGGGCCTCAAGGTAGGTCCCATTTGATTTTATTGGTATTGGACCTTCGGCTTCGAAGACACACCAGGGAAGTCCTCAAAATAATAGGACAACTTGTTTTTTCTTTTTTTTTTTGTTAAAAACTGTCATTTCTAATTAATGTTGTTAGAAGAAAACAGGTAAGGATACGTATTACTTATATTTAATCAACGTTCATATTAAAACTACTTAGTAGTTTTAGTCTGGTTTAGTTAACGTAATAGTTAGATATAATTATAACCTGTAACAGATATTTCCATTGTGGCCAATTTTGGAACATTTGTATTGAGCTGCGGTGAAAGCGTCATCGAACCGGTCGTCTCGTTCAGCAGCACGAGGTTAGCGTTGTTACCAGACAATATACGATATTGTAACTGAAACAGAAGTATTCCACTACTTAGTATTTACCTTTCATACATGAAAGAAATAATAATGCAGATTTACCGACAGGATCCTAATAATGAAAAGTTTTATTAAAAATATCTTCGAAGTACAATTACAAATATTTTTTATGTTTTCTATAACATTGACGTTTTGTGGTATCGTAATTTCAGTATGTTATACCATATTCAATATATAATTATAACGTTCAAGTGTTTTCAACCAGAAAATGTTAAAGATATGTTTGAAAAAGGATTTCTTATACTTGATAGAGGTCTAGCCGCTATTATTATATTAAAATGAAATTATGAATATTGTAAAAGGCAATTAAATATTAAAACTAGCCTGAAGTGATTAGTTTTTTTCTGTTCTACAATTTGCTATCTTTAATATATTATATCAGTTTATTGACATAATAATTTTAGTGCATTAAGTTAGCTGTGTCAATACTAACTTTAGGTTACGATTCATGGAACTGACAAACTCTTTTTGGATCCCAGTTCATAAATTAAATGAAAATAAAACAAAACTTAGTAAATAATAACGTTTCTGTACTAAAATAGCCTTTTTAGTTTGATATAGTTATTAATATAATAAAATAAACACATACTTTGTCCGTAACATCAGCGTCGTATGCGGGAACACGTCCAAAAGGGCCAACAGGGAAGCAATCTTTGTAATTATTGAAAATAATCTGAAAGTCTTTCATCATTGGAGCATTGTCGTTGACGTCCGTCACCAGAATTTCAATTCTCACGTCGTTCCAGAGAGGTGGGCTCGCGGCCCTAATTATGAATTCATATTTCTTTCGTGGACTTTCATAATCAAGGTCTACTAAAGTCACAAGTTCAGCTTTGTCTGATCCTTGACGAGTTTCGAGTGAGAAGCTGTTGGAATCGTCACCACCTGATTCATAATAAATATCATTTAAAATTATTATCTCAGTCAGCTTCAAGTTCACATTGTGAACCACAACCACAATGTGGACTACATTGTGAACAGTCCTTTTGAATTTTTATTTATGTCAAAAATAGTAAATATTTATGCAGTTCATCTGATGTTAAGTAGTCACTGCAGCACGACAATTGTATCCAACTGGATCGAGACCAACATACATAAAGTCAATAGGCGTATTTTTAAATGCCATCCGACCGGGTTTGCGACAGAAATAGGTGTGGCGATGGTGTGTCCGCATTGCAACCGTGCATAGATTCTACCCACAATTCTATCATACTTTTAATTTATATTTTCATAATTAAGATTATAAAAACCCTAAAATATTAAAATACTTTGATCGGCCCGTTAGTTTCTAAGCTAAAATTTGCTACAAGACAGTTACACCCATTAATATTTTTTATATTAAGTAATTTTTATAATATAGAGCATTCAAATCCCTGAAATGAACTATAGATTTGAGGCGTTTAGATCTTAACGTGACTTAAGACGGGTTTTGTTGTATTTAATCCTATACCCAAAATTAATGTATTACCTTTGATAGAATAGTGGACAACAGCGTTGGGACCTTCGTCAGGATCATGCGCGTATATTTCTCCAATTGTGGTACCAATTGGACTGTTCTCTGATATATAGAAAGTGAGGCAGTCGCTCTCAAAGACTGGGGGAGAGTCATTAATGTCTTCCACTTTTATATGTACAATTACCTGAAATAAAAAGCAAATAACTATAAACTTATTTATATTTTGTCTTGGGTTAATACTTGGTATATACGATACATGGTAATTTAAATCGGTAAAAATACCTTCTTTCGGAGATTACATTTTATAAACAGATTAAAATTTTGTTTGAAATATTAATTTAGATAATAAGTACTGATTACAGAGGCCCTAGCCAAGTTGCCTTTCTACAATCTTTAACGCTAATAGAAAACGAAAAATTAATGGACTTGACATATCTGACCACGCGAGTTAACGTTGAATCAGGATAAATAGTGAGGGGTACTATGTCTGGAACCTCCTCGTGGTGTGCCGCGGGCAACGTCAGTCCTTATGACTGCCGGCTAATAACAGACCGACGGCGTCCCTCCCCTGTACCCCTCTGTTTATCGGAGGAGACAGAGTATGGGGCAAGAGTGGACTCGCTTCGGTTCGCCCACTTCATATGGGACATGTTTTTGTAAAAACAACTATTTATAAAAACAACGTCGGCGGTGAAGAAAATCACCTAAAAAAATCAAAGACGGTGAAAGAGACGGTGGAAGATAACCACATTAAAAATCACCGCGAAGACAATTTCGTTAAAAAATTACTAGACGGAGGTGGAGAAAACCATAATTAATAAAAAATCAAGGACAGACAGAAGAAGAAAACCACCTTAAAAAATTACCAAGCAAGACAACCTCGTCAAACAATGACTAGAGGATCGAGGATGAGCACCTCCGTTAGAAAATCAATGCCGGATTTTACGGGATGGGATAGATCAATGACAGCAGAGTAGGAGACCTCTATAAAAACCAATGCCAGACTGGTGGGGGAGGTGCGTTCATTCGCCTCCTTCCCCTGCCTGGTCGAACCAAAGGGGAAATGGGTCGGGGGGCCCGTTTTCTCATTGCACTGGTTCAGCGGACGGGGAGACAGTACCGTTGCACCGGACGGTCTCCGTTTGAGGGCGGCCTTTCCGGGCCTTGCCGCTGGGCTTTATACTACAAAAGTCACGGGGTTGGGGTGTCGCAGTGCATGCTCGCGAGATCCGTGACACCCCATTAGCGCGGCAGACGGTGCAAGGTGGAGGTTTCGTGATTAGGAGTCTCACATAACCACTCGCTCCCCCGAACGAGTGTGTACCAATGACGGGCTTCTCCATGTAAAAAAAATATCGATAATTAGTGACCAATTATGGAATATTTTAAAAGGTTATTATCTCAAGGAGACGGATTGAAAGTGCCAGAGTTTCAATTTATTTTTAGTAAAATTTACAGGATGTCTAACTACTGATCAATTTATATAGTGAGATATGGTATTTAGGCTCATTGGAATAGTCTCAATAAACAGGTTAAATGTGTCTGGGGTTTCTTAAATTTTTAAATTACATTGTTAGTATATTTTATTTGTTAAGATACCCGCCATAGCAACACATTCTGTAGTTATTTCAACCGGTTACCTAATAATTTAAAAGACACAGCTCTTAAAATTAAGACGAAAAGAATCGAGTTGTCAGCAAGTTTCATTTTTGTAAATGGAGCCCTAGAGAGTACCTTTTAGAGGCCTATCGACAGTAATCGTTATCGATAATATTTCAACACTAAATAATAACAACTTTACTTACAGTTGAACTTTGTGCAGGAGTTCCGCCATCAATAGCCAGCGCTTTCAGGTCGTACGTCGCGACTGACTCCCGGTCCAATGCCTTGTTCGTTCTTATCACTCCAGACGCGGTGTCTATCACGAAGGAACCTTCCTCACGGTCTTTAGTATCTAACTCGTAATGAACTCGTCCGTTGAGACCCACATCGGCGTCTGTGGCACTGACTTGAGTCACTGAGGTGCCTTTACCGAAAACCATCATAATATTAGTATAATAAATAATATTATTAAAAATATAATGGTTATAGTTTTCAGACTAATATAGACTACATAAATATTCAACCTAGGTCGGCAACAGGTAATCTATTACCTGCCTAACTAGTTACCACCCTCAAGTTGAAAATCTCCTATAGGTGTACCAAAGTCAATTCCCCTACTAGACTAAGCGTGTTATCTATAAAGAATTATAACAGCAATACACCTGGTGTTACTATTATCTATAGGCGAAGGTAACAATTTACCATCCGATGTCTGTTTGATGAAGTTTCACTTAAAAATATGGGCGCGTAAATGGCTTTTCATGAGTAAAACATACGAGATTTATCAAATGAATGTTCTACATAATTGTAGATCTTAGAAAGACCTATACAAAAGTCAACGATAGCATGTATCTATACACCCGAAATAAGCATTTTTTGTCTTCCGTCTTTTGAGCGAGGATAGCACGATTCGCGCCTCTCTCCACCGACGGTATTCTGTAATCCACGCAAGCGGAGCAGCGGGCACAGCTAGTCATTTAATATTAAGCAAGACTGTGGTCAAATTATAGTATGAGGTTGTGGCGGGATCTTGAACTGCCATGTGGTAGTTTTTATTTTAATTCATAAACTTACGTTATTTGGGTCTTTATTGTGTAATTTTGCCGACAATATAAACATTAAATATAAATATTAAATAATAATTAGGAACATTTCAAGTTGCCATAAAAACTCTCACGACAGTTTAACAAAGGCCATCTTGTTCCTTGTTACAGGCCATCTTGTTATATCTTGAAAATTATAAGAATAATAAATAAATAAAATATTCTAAAATTGGCAAAATTGAGGCTAAGCAACGTTACCATGAAGTAAAAATAAGAAGAAACTATAAAATATATAATATTTTTAATTTTCTATATTATTACCAACTAAAGCGTCCTCCATGATTGTGGCAGTGTAAAGATGTTGTTTGAACACTGGTTCGTTGTCGTTCACGTCTACAACTGAGATTTCAACGTCTGTGGTGTCGGATAGCGAAGGTACACCTCCGTCACGGGCTGTCACCGTTAATAAATATCCTGGGAACAAAAAATATGTAATAGCAGTAGCAATATTTTAAGTGTAAAAGTACTTTGTTGGGTAGAAAATTAATGTGAGTATCAATTACGCTTACACGGTTAGAAAAATTTTACTGTTTTGCATAGAAGTCGACATAGGATTTCTTTTATCGCTTAATGATGCGGCGAGCATCAGCTTGTAATAATTATAAAACCATTAATTATTTATTGGTTGTCATTATGTGAATGATAAAATAATAATATGTATAATATAACAAATTACAAATAAGAGAGTTTTTTTCAATGTTATATTTGAATTCTAATTATTAGACATTATTATATTTCTATATATTCTATTGTAAATAAAATGAAGTAAATATCAAAGATCTAATGAGAATTGAGAAACAGAAACTGTCTCAGTAGCTTTGTCATGAAAATTAATTCAACCCAAACTTTATAACACACTTTGGGATGGCGACAACAAGGAAAAGAAAAATGTCACGAACGTAAGATGCAATGTTCCTCATTGGCTGCGCAGTGCGTATTGTTCCACATGTGAGTGAGCGAGACAGCACTAGAGAGTTTTTTTTTTTTTTTTTTTTTTTTTTTTTTTTTTTTTTTTTTTTTTTTTCGAACTGACTACACTGTTAGCCTGAGGGGCCCTGGAGCCTTTACGGCTTTTACAGCTTTACCGGGCTTGGGGGCGAGCACTTAGGGCACTCAGCCACGAAAGCTAAGCAACAACATCCGAGGGCGCCAAAGTGGCCGGACCTCGGCTCGGACTGTTGCGCGTATGCAATTAAGTCGCGATCTGACTAATTCCCTATCCGTAATTCGATCTAAACTAACTATACATATATACATGTTTCTGCCCCCTGGGAGGAGGGAAGGAACATGTGTATGTGTATTTAGTGGTCTGAAATTTTTGTCTACTCTAACTAGGCAAAAAAAGAAAAAAAAAAGGTCCCTTACAGAACCTATGTACCTATGTGTGTTGTGCATGTATGTATAATGCAGTGTCATGTATGGCTGTGAAAGCTAGTGATTGTAGAGTCACTTGTATCGCGCGAGCGGCTGCTTGTCTCAAGGGCTCCATGCCGATGGATCGGACCTAGGCTTGAGTTGCCGCAGAGGAGGGCGGTCGTGGCGGGTGTGCGGGAGCGAAGTTAACCGTACGTCCCCTGCGGAGGGAACGGTGGTTTCGCGGGCGTGGGCGCGAGCACGCATATGTTGCGGGAGCGGACGCGTAGTAATTATTAGCTTTCTCGATGTCGTCGTCGGGATCGACAAAGAGATTTTGCGGACGGCGTTTATAACGTTTGGCAACGGGGATCGAGTTGTCTGGGACGTAGTTCACGGTGGATTTTACGAGTGGGTTGGGGTGATTCGAAGCGCTATCGAAGTATCTCCTGGTGAGATATTTCACATAGGCTTCTATCGAGGGAAGCCTCATGTCCCTGTGGAGGTCCATGTTCCTAACGAAGGCTGGAGGGTCAAGCAGGCGACGGAGAAACCGATTTTGGACTCTTTGCATGCGGACAAAGTTATGTTTGGACATATGTGCGAACGCTGCGCAGCTATATGTCAAGATCGGACGGACGCACATCTTGTATAGTGTAAGCTTATGTCTTAAGGACATTTTGCTTACCGAACTGAGCAAGGGTCGCAAGCGGGAAAGGATCCAGACGGCCCTATTCCGGACTATAGTAACGTGTGCGTTGAAGTTAAGCTTCGAGTCGAGGGTGACACCTAGATATTTAGTCTTGGTGGCCCAAGGGATATTCCTACCGAATAATGAGAGGGGTCCTACCGTGCGTGGTAGTTTACATGTATGCGGTTCGAACATAATCGCGGCGCTCTTTACCGGATTAATAGCTATTCGCCACGTTCGAAACCACTCCCCGAGAGTGGTTACGGCACGTTGGACTGCGCAGGCGAGATTTTTTCTGTGTCTGTTTGACGCGTATATGACTGTGTCGTCAGCGTAGAGCCCTACCTCGACCCCGGGGGGCTTCGGGAGGTCGCTGACGTACAGATTGAAAAGGCAAGGCGCCAGAATGGAACCTTGCGGGACTCCTGAGCGTATAGGGTGGGCGGTAGATAGTACTCCTTCCACTCGGTAGTGAAAGGTGCGGTCGCGTAGAAAATCATGAACTAGGTGAACTAACCTATCCGGGATTTCTAGTTTATGTAGCTTGTGGACTAGTCCGGCATGCCAGACCTTATCGAAGGCCTTAGCTACGTCGAAAAAGACCGCAAGCGTACGGGCGGGGGCGATACTACTTTTGGCAAAGTTGCTCGTGATGTGCTCCGTGAGGCGGTGCACTTGATGTGTACACGAGTGTCGGGCGCGAAAACCGAACTGTTCGGGAGGGTATAGGTTTTTAATATCTATAACGGTTTTGAGACGGTCCAGAAGGAGCCGCTCGTAAAGTTTTCCTAGTGTGTTTAAAAGGCTGATCGGGCGATAGCTATCGGGAAGCGAAGCTTTTTTGCCGGGCTTGTGAATACCTATAACTATAGCTTTTTTCCAGACGGCTGGAAAATAGCAGTGGGCTATGGCTACATTGAAGATGCAGACCAAAAGAGCTATGAGGTGATCGGGAAGAAGTTTAAGTACTTCATTCCTGATACCGTCGGGGCCGGGGGACTTTCTAGGCTTAAGGCCTTTAATAACAGTACAAATCTCGTCATGCGTGACCGGGGTTAACGTTTCCGCGGGGGTAATCGACGTTAGTTCCTGAACGGCGGTCTCGATAGTTTCGATGTGGGCAGTGTCTACGTTGTCGCAGTTTGGGGAGCACTGGCTCTCCAAGCTTGCGGCAAGGCATTCTGCCTTATCGTCGCTATCGAACGCGGGTGGGAGATCGGGGCCTCTTTCGAGGGGCGGCATCAGGGCGGTAGCTTCTAACTTCAGAGAGCGGGCGAGGTTCCAGTAAGCCAGATGGGACGGCTTGAGACCCTCTAAGAGGTTATCCCACCGGTGACCTCTGTACTCGCTGATGCGAGTTCTAACCTCTCTCTGAAGTCGCCGTAACCTACGGGTGTTATCCCTCGTCGGATAAGAATCGTGTGCACGTGTCGCGGCGTTCTTTTCCGTGATTAACGCTCGTAAGCCGGGGGGGAGTATAAAACGGCGTTCGTTCGCCGCTTGCACCTCTCTCGAGGCCTCCCTTACGCCGGTTTGGAGGTAGTCGACCAGGGAATCGATTGCTAAGTCGGCGTCTGCTGTTGACTCTAATACGTCGGGGATCCTAGCTAGGCTGGACGGGGTCGCGTTATCGGATAGGTAGCGATTTAAGATCGCGTAGTCAACTACTTTGACTTTTGGCGGACTGGGGTCGAACGGTTGCCCGAGTTGTAAGATAACCGGGCGGTGATCGGAGTCTAGTTCGTGTACGACTTCTATAAGTCGTAACCGAAGTGAGACACCTTTGAGGAGGGCTATGTCAAGTACTGTCGGTTGACAATTATCTTGAAAGTGCGTGGGCTCTAGCGGTGCTATGACGTCAAAGCCGAGCACATCGCATAGTAGGTCGAGTATAACCCCGTTAGGGGTGTTACGCGAGTTGTTGAAATGGGTGTGACCGCTATTGAGGTCGCCTGCTATTATGACGGATTGACCGAGTGAAAGTAGCGCCTCCAGATCGGACTGAAGAAGTCTTTTACTCGGGGAGAGATATGCAGAGACAAGCGTGATTGACGGATGGCCAGTCATGCCTATTCTACAGACGGACACTTCCATATTGGTAAGTGCGGGAGGGTCTATTGGCATGCAATAGAGGGAACGCTTGTAGTAGATGAGCGTGCCGCCTCCTCGGGTGGCACGGTCATTTCTGACTATATTGTAATTTGCTATCTTAGGGTCGCGCCTACTGGGTTTTAGAAGTGTTAGAAGTGTTTCTTGTACTACACTAGAGAGTGCAGGTGCGACAACAGGCAGCGTAGTGTTACGAGTCACGTGGTATATTTATTATTTTAATTTTAAAAATAAATGCTATTTCAATTTCAAAAATTTTTGATTGACAATTTAAATGAAATGTTAAAATTAAATTACATTGTAACTATAAAGTGTAAAAAACTTTGCTTTGTCGTGTGTCCCACGATATCTTACGACATTTATTATTTAAAATATTTGTCAAATGGTGCTGAATATTTTGATATTTATTTTGTTATAAATAAAAATAAAAACTATCCTATTTGTATACATAGGATAATATAACTATCATATTTATCTTTTTGCTCTTGTTTAAGTAAAACTTCTCAGGAGGTGTTTCGATAACATAAGAATTTGTACGCGAATTTCAGAGTTTTTTTTTTTTTTTTTTTTCGAACTGACTACACTGTTAGCCTGGGGGCCCTGGAGCCTTTACGGCTTTTACAGCTTTACCGGGCTTGGGGAATTTCAGAGTAGAAATTCAAGCACTCGTCACGTTTAGCCACATTTCGTTACATGAGAGAGAAGAAAGATATAACGTAAAGAGAAGGAGAAAGACACCTATACATTTTTGCGTGTAACTGTTATTAATTTACCGCCATTAGTCTTATTTAAAATTTATCCGATCTAATTTTGAATAAATAAAAAATCTCGCTACGTGCCCAAACAGTTTTTTTTAAGTGGAAGTTTTTAAGCGGCGATTCAATAATTAACGGTAATTGAGTGAAATTTCAAGGATGCGTCACGTTTAGAGACATTTCATTACATGAGAAAGAAGACAGCACTGAGTACATTAGTATATAGGTATTAGGTATAGGTTAGGTTATAAATATAACGTAGAGAGAAGGAGAAATACAGCTAAACATTATTAATATACAGTTTAGGCTATCCGTGTCTCTCTTTTTAAGAAGTTTTACTTCGAGTATGCGGTGCTACACGCGCAATTTGTAAAGTGAAATTTTTATTCTAGCGCCCCAAAATGTATCGTTCATCTATCGCATGTCGCATTACAGCTGACCTTAGAGTAGGGAACTGTGAGACTCGAGGTTATTGATAGAATAATTGAAGTTGACAACGATTCGATGATTTAAATAAATATTGCACTTAGTTTTAAAGTTTTATTATTTTATTTTATTATTATTTATTTTTTATTTTTCAAGTTTCACTTGCATCGTCGTTTCATAAAAGTACACAGTAATTTTTTTCTTAATTAATTTTCTACAAGTAGCACCAACTCACCGCTCATGGTCTCTCTGTCGAGCAGTTTATTGGTAGTGATGGCTCCCGTTTGCGGGTTGATGTGAAACTGCTGATCGTGGTGCGCCACTGCCTCATTCGATATTTCAGAGCTGAGGCTGTACGTAATTTGAGCGTTGATACCCACGTCACTATCCGTCGCTGACACCACCAAAACCGTGGTACCAATTGGAGCATCTTCAAATACCTGGACGAAGTAAATTTTATACGAAATTACGCAATAGTTTTTTTTGAGTTTACTCCTTAAGAAACGATATAAAGCGCACGGTATAAAAAATATGATTGAAATTGAAAGTGCAAAACAACACAAACAATTTTTTACCTTAGTTGTCTTCAAATAAGGTCTATATCAAATTTGAAAGCATAACTAAACAATTTGTTTATAGATGTTTCTGATTCTAAGTTGTACTATCAATTTTGTATTTATGACATAATCACATGCTAGCTATATAAAATACCTTTGTGAAAAACTCTATGTACAGAAATGTATGTGATATAAAGTACCCAATTATATCAATGTACTTAAACCAAATAATTAATAAATATTTAGTCTACTACTTTTGTTTAATCTTTTCAACAAAGTGTAATTTAATAGTAAAAGCCACGTTTATAAGTTTTCAAGTTTAAAACTTACGGAAGCGGTGTACGGCGCGTTCTCGAATACTGGCGCGTAGTTGTTTGCGTCAGTTATGTTTATGTGAACCATCGCGGTGTCCGACCTCCCGCCGGAGTCCGTCGCCGTCACTGTCAGTACGTAGCGACGTTCTTGCTTGAAGTCCAGCGGTTGGGCGACGGTGATCAAGCCTCGACCGTTTTGAGACGTGATGGAAAAACGACCGCGTGTGTTGCCGCCTGTTATCTCGTAGTGTAGCCTAGAATCAAAACCACCTCAGTAAACATTACCAACGTTCAGTGATAATAATTTACTAAAGAATGACTACTAGTCAAGAAAATCAGTGAGACCATTTTGAAATATTTTTTGTGTATTATTTTGTATTTTATAATATATTATTGTCCATTAAGATCGTTACGGAAAAATAGTAATAGAAATTATTATCTACATAAGAAACCGCTTACATTATACTCTACTAATAATTATAATATATTCTACATACTTTATAAGTTTTACACGCTAAGTCTAAAGGCATTAGCTTTCCAGTGCAGGTGCAGGAAAACACTTATTTACTTAGTTACTTGAATGGAGTAACTCGCTAACCGGGCTTTATAAATAACTCTAATTAACGAAATCTTAGTATGATTCAAACTTGCGTTGATTAACGCGGTATCCATTGCGCTACCGTCGCTTCAAAAAGTTTAACTTACCTGTTATCCTCATCGGCATCAGAAGCGGTTAGTGTGACGACAGGAGTACCAGGCGGTTCGTCTTCAGCTAATTCTACTTCGTATTGCGCAGGAGAGAAGACAGGATCGTTGTCATTCACATCCTGGATCACTACCACGACGGATGCAGTAGCTGAACGAGACGGTTTGCCGCCGTCAGTTGCTGTCACCTAGGGTATGCGTGAAAAAGAGCCTTATGTGTTAATTTGTTCGTATGTAAAGATTTATTTATTCCTTTTGAGTCATATTTCAGTTTATCTAGAAATTCTATACACTCATGACATCAATTAGGCACATAGAAACAGCAATAAATATAAATTGGCATTTTTTTTAATACTAAAGAAATGAGTAACATACGGATCTGCATCAAGATAGAGGATTAAAGGCAAAAATAAGATTAAAGGCCCAACTATAAATATTTCGATAATACATTATTTTGGGGTCTAAGTAAACATCAAAGCAATCCTTAAACGTCCGTTAGGTTTAAGCCACAAACAGATTAACACAATCGTTTTTACACCTTTGCCCAGTTTTCACCTAATCTTTATTGATTAATGTAATTCTTCATGTTTCCGTCTTACCAGCAGTTGGTATTTCGCCTGCGTCTCTCTGTCCAATTGTCCAGATGTGTACACCCAACCGGAGCGGGGGTCGATGGTGATGGGCAGTTCACTATTGCCTGCATATTCCTTGTCTGTCAGTGTGTATGTTAGTTCTGCGTTTATACCTTCGTCCGCATCGTAAGCTTGTACCTGTTGGAAGAATAACATTCATGAGCAACTACTTCATGTTACCAGCAGATTCATTCGCATTTAGAAATATACTCTTTCCAAATACTCATAATCCAGATTTCAGATACTATCAAATGTTACTATAGATAATGTTGTAAAATGGACTTACTCTGACAATACTGTATCCAACTGGAACATTTTCGCTAACCGTCTCTTGAAATAATGAGGTGTAGAATCTCGGAGCATTATCGTTCACATCCTTCACGTTTACCAGAAGTTGAGTTGTGTTAGAGCGAGAAGGACTACCTCCGTCTGTTATTAAAGCATTTAGTTTAAATTTGTGTATGTTTAACTATCGAAAGCCGATAGGATCTTGGCAACAGAATTTCAATCTTTATTTGGTGGCTATACAGATATACCTTAGAAATATCCTAAGATCAGAATCATAAGATTCGAAACCCCAACCATCTATACGGTATCGGAAGAGCTACCACTGAAACTTCGCCAATTCGCAAAATTGTACAGCAAATTTTAAAATCATATAAAAAGATTAAGTAACCGAAGTTGGATAAGGAAATAAAAGGGTTTCTAGTAACAAACCTTGAGCCCTAATAACAAGCCGATAACTCCTGACTTGTTCGTAATCCAATGGCTTGACCAGAGATACGTCCCCGCTTAGGCTGTCGATAGAAAACTGCATCTGGGTGTTCCCGCCGATAATAGCGTATCTTATTGCCGCGTTAGGACCGACATCTGCATCCGTTGCTCTATACAAAAATAGTAATGTTATGTTATTATTTATTTGTTTAATTTAGTACATATTTTTATTAAATCGAATTTTGGGCGCTTCGTGATTTGCTGTGGGGTTTCAGCTGAAAATCAGCGCTGAATGCCCCGTGGCACTTCAGCATTTATGCTGAACTGGACGCCTTTTCTTAATGACTGGACACGCTGCTGGACTATTTATAGTATTCTTCTTATTGTATTTGTATGTTTTGTTTTTTATATCTATGTAGAATTTTTTTTTCTATGCACAGTTTCCTATTTATTTGTGTGTATTGTGTATAGCCGTGTCTTGTCATTGTGAATATATGTTTTCTTTCTTTCTTTTAATGGAAGTGATTATAAGATTTTTAAAATAAATGTCAATATATCAATCTATATATATAAAAGCGAATACCACTCATCACAATATCTCCGAAACTATAGGGTGTAAGGGGTGTCGGATTACATCTTTAGAACTGAGACGCCCAAGCCAAGCTCACCTGCACGTAGTGAACCATGCTGAATAACGAACGAGGATAGGGCGATAGAGGGGTGGTAGGGTTGTTTTACCTGAGTCGCGACCACCATGCACGTGGTGAAAAGTACGTCATAGTGAATCGCTTTTGCGTGTCGCGTTTCGGGATAAGCCTCTGCATATCCAATTATTTGTGCAAACTAGCATAACAGCGGCGACCTTCGATGGATTGCTGATCACTCGGTGGTCGGCCGTTGTGTTTGGAATGTACTGTACTCACCATCAGGGACAGTAAAGTTAATTTTCCGAGCTACTATAAAAAAATCTGATTGACTTGAAATTTTGCATAATTACAGTAATACTCCGGACTTACGCGATAGGTGGGTCCGAGCGATTGCCGTGTAAAGTCTAATTCGTGTAAGTCGGGGTTCAACTTTGCATATAAATACATATAAAGTATGTTTAATCGGGACCAGAGTTTAAAGAAAACAATAATTTAGAAGAAAAATGTTTAATAAAGTGTAAGATAATAAAACAATTTACATTGTTATGAATAAAGCAACCTAAACCGAAGTTATTTTGATGTCGAAGGCTTCATATATTCTAACAATGTTGCCTGACGAGTTAAGTTTTTCTTCTTCTCACGCAAAATTTCCTCGTAGCATACCAGTAATTTTTTTATTCCCCGTTTTGTAGTAGAAACGCGTTCTTCATTAGAATCTATTTTTTCTAAAATTTGTAACCCCTTAATAATAATAATTGAATTGAGTCCTTCTGTTAAGTTTGCAATTGCCATTTGATTTACCGATTCAACTGGGTCTAGCGAATCAGTTTGTTCAATGTCTTGCTCATACTTACGCATTTCTATAACCTCGTCAATTGTTAGCTGTTGAACAAACTGAGCACTTAGCAAACTGAACACTGAGAGGGCGGAGCGAGAGAAACGACGCGCGCGGCAATCAAAATGAAAAACCGCGTATCTCCGAATTCGCCTAAAACGGGGTAGCGTAAGTTGGGGTATTACTGTACTCTTTTTGCTATGTAGACACTAACTAAGAACGGATTTTGGGAAATTTAACCTCCAAGGGTGTCAAAATAGAGGTTGAAACTTTGTACGGTGTATGTATATGAGTGAAAAACATTATCTAACGAATTTTCGACCTTGATCCGTAGATCTGAACGGTGATAATATGTATGTCTGTCTGTTTGTTTTTATATGTCGGGATTTAATTAAAACATGGCTTTATAGATTTTGATGAAGCTTTGCACTCGGGAAGTATATGTCACTCCTCATTTGATAGGTTAATAATTACTGCGTAATCAATGCGTGCGGAGCTACGGGCCACCGCTAGTATGAATATAAAATACAACACGTATATTATTTTCTTTCTTTGTAAATTCCATAGAACGGATTATTCGTGACAATCTTTTATGATATAAAAGAAACCTGCTTGTCTAAACTGAACTAACCAAATATGATTAAAAATGAATTTAGTCGGCTTGAGAAAAAGCACCCCAACCTACAGAATTTTATTAATACAACTCAACCGCTAAATAACAATCAGCAAGAAGATACAAATGAACGTACCAGTAACATAAAAAGTAACATACCAGTAAATTAAGTGTGATAGTTTGCATTATATTCAATATGCATTAGTAAAATAAATTTTTAGAGTTTGATCTTTACATCAATGGTTTGTTAAAAAGCTTCGTAACCGTTTGTGAAGAACTGTTATATCTACTTGAAAACATATGGGTAAACTCTATTGTGTGTAAGTGATGTATAAATTTAACCTTTCGATGTTTCGGAATTCGAGATCGTTTCAATTGCAAAAGTATTGTGAAGAAACCTATTGTATGTAAACGTTGTATGTATTTTCTTGGAAAATAAGTTTTATAACTTGTAAATTTCATTATAACAAGCTTTTCCTAACAGTTATGTCCGAATAAAATTAATGATCAATTTGTGAAAATATTTGGATTTAGTTTAACTTGGTATCTTGCCAATGGCCTAAATAATATACATCTTAAAAGAGCTTTTATTCTCTATTTCACCGTCAATTTTTTTCATTTTGAAATTTAATACAAGTGTTTTACACTTATTTTATCATCTTAGTTTTAGATAGTGTAAAAATCCTTTTTAACATAGATTTCACCACTCGATTAACCACAATTGAATTTCCAGATCCTAAACCAGCTCTTTTATTTGTGTGTAGATGGATATGCACCAATTATGAGTCTTTCTTTACATACGATTTATTAGAAACATAAAATCCACGCATTGAAAGTAAACATTAACTTACTTAATCCTTGCAATAACAGGGTTATCTGTTACACTTATGTCCTCATCTACAGTGACGGTGTAAGTTTTCTCACTAAACTGCGGGTAATTGTCGTTGTCGTCCAATATATTCACATGGACAGTTGCACTGCAATAAAGAATATTATCATAGATTAGCTAAAACAAAGTAAAATTATTTGTTATACTGTAATTCGTAAAAATGGAACAGGTCATAAGCAATTGCAGCTATAAATCCATAACATAAATTGAACTGTGATTGCTCAGGATCCTAGGCGTGTGAGGATACTGTGACTTCGTTAACAAACCATAAACTGATAAAATAAAAATGCTAATTGAATAAAATTGCATTTCCGTAAGAGGTGAACAACTGTAAAGAGTATTAATATTTCTGCCCAATTATTCTGGGCAACCGAGCTATCCGCGGTGTCTTGCAAGAAATAAAACAACATCAATAATAGATACATTTGGAAAGTAAAATATCTATTTTTTTTTCAAATCCAAATTGTAGGAGCCAGAAGCCAATAACATATTTTTCACATAAGAGTATTAGATAAGGCTAAAATAAAAAATTTGCTTCATACATTTTTTTGTGTTATATCACACGGTTGAATTTTGCATAAATGAAATATTGGGAGTGAGAGGTGACCATGATTTCATACGAGCCACCTCTCGTTCCTTTTAACATCCTCATGTTATAATATTTTAGCATACAGATGACTCGTAATATCTATACATATTATAAAACTGAACGTATCTCTGTTTGTCTGTCCATTTATGTTCTTTTCATGCGAAAACTACAACTCCGATTTACATGGTTTTTTCCTTTAATTCATAGATATGTTAGCTGGCCAAGTTATAGGACATATTGTATTACATTAACATACGAAATAAGTAGTTACTTGAATGTTGAATCAATGAGGAAAAATACGATTTGGGGCTATTAAATAAATTACGCTGAGTAAATCTAAGTGATATATCAAATTAACGTACTACATAATTGTAGACTTAAAAAGACATACAGAAAGTCAGCGATGGCGTATATCTATGTACCAAGGGCAACTGGCCGACAACTAGGACGACATAACCCTAAGGGTTAAAGGCCTTAAAAAAGAAGAAGAAAAAAAGGGCAACCTACAATAAATGTTTTTGTCTTCCGTCTTTAGAGCGGGGGCAGCACGATTTGTGCGTGTGCTCGACCGACGGCATTCAGTAGTCCACGGGCATAGCTAGTCATTATATATACCAATATATAAATGAATATATAAGAAGAATGTCATAGTCATTTCAGAGTCTATTGAATAATTTACGATTAACCACAATGTGCCTTGCAAGATCAACATAAGACTTGCTGACTCACTCGTTTTTCCAAATGTCCAATATGTTGAATATGTCCAAAAGAGCAAAGGAAAACCGGAAGGATTTTAGCAATATTCGCAATACAATGTTTACTCTATTATGTACTTAAGTAAATATATTCTGATGTGAACTCACGTGGATGATAATCTATCTGATATAGGGTTGGCTTGGTCCATTGCCTTCACAATAACAGTGTATCGGGACACTTTTTCCCGATCCAACGGTGACCTGGTCAGTAATGCTCCACTTCTTCCGTCTATTCGAAATACATCGAATGATTCATACTGTTCAGCTTCCGTGTTTAATGAGTCATTTTCGTCGGGGCTTAAGCTATCTGCAGTTACTGATTCTATGGAGTATTCCACCTAAAATATTAAACAAATTTCTTTCTTAATTATATTCTCAAAAATGTTAATTTAGTGTGATTATGTAAAAGATGTGTGATTTGCAGGGTGGTAAGACATGGTATTTTTCCTACTGGATCGCGACCACAACACACCATGTGTAGCAACCGCCGTAGTGGCACGCTAAGGCGTGTCGCTTTCCAGAATCAGCTGGTATATATCTAGTCTCAATCGGGATGGTAGAGATTAGTACTCGTGGAGATCGCAATCACCATGCAAGTGGTATAAACTCTTCACAGTAACTCTTTTTGGTTTGTCGCGTTTCGGGATCAGGTCGGGATCCAGCTGTCGAGAGGCTAACAGGCCAGTATGACAGCGGCGATCGTCGATGGATTGCCGATCTCTCGATGGTCGTCGCAGTTTTCGGATTGAACTGTGCTTCAGGCACAGTGCTTTTTTTTTTGATCTGACTATACTGTTAACCATAAGGGCTCTGAATCCTCAGTCGGCTTTTACAGCTTCACCCAGGCTTGGTGGCACAGCTCCGTCAATTTGCCGTGATACTAAATAACATCCAATAAAAAAATCAACACGAAATTTTCAATTTTATCAACGTTGTTGAGAATTTGCTGCATGATTTTATAATACTTAATTACCTCTATGAAACCAATCTGATATAAAAGGGAACTTAAGTCGTTTATTTCTTACACACGAAAATAAGGGAAAGACAAAAGCACATTATTACATAGAAATTTTCCAATAGGGAGAATTTCTCGCACTGGATATGACTGATTTTGAACATATTTTATTTTGCGAATATGGAAAATATTGTTGAGAATTCCATTCTTTATGTCAACTTCTGTTTTGTAATTTCTATAGTAATATTTCAGAAATAACCTAATATGAATAAAATTACGTACTTCGGCATTCTTCCCAATATCTTGATCAGTTGCTTTCAAAGTTAGAACAGTTGTTCCTTGACTAGCACCTTCCCTAACTGATGCTTCGTACTGCTGCATTTCAAATACTGGAGAATGGTCATTGCAATCTAAGACATTGATCTGGAAGAAAATGTATATAATAATAGTTTCTGGTCGAAAAAGATAAAACACATTTGAAGGAAATGTCATTATTATCTTCTTTTTCTACACATATTATAAAATTCAAAATCTCTCTGTCTGCCCGTTTATGTTTTTTTCACGCGAGAACCACTTATCCGATTTACATTTTCTTTATTTTAATTTATAGCTGTGTTATCATATATTTTGTATTATAAAGTAACACGTGATAGCAGTGACGATAATGGTTAATCAATTCGGAAAAAGACGCGTTTGGAGCACTTCAATGGCTTACGCTGAGTAAACTATAAGATATATATCAAACTAATGTTCTACAAAATTTTAGATCTTAAAAAGACCGACTAAAAAGTCACCAATAGCATATATATATCTTCTAAGGATGACCCACAATAAGCATTTTTGGAGCAGCACAATTCGCACGCGCGAACATGCGACAGCATTCTGTAGTCCACGCGAGCGGAGCTGTGGGCACAACTGGTTGACTATAAAAGTTACATTTCCTTAAATATTAAATGAACTATTAAAGGCACACATTTATGAAGCATTACCATAGCATACATATAAAGATATAATCGATAATGCTATTGTAAAAAATATGACGCACACTTTTGAAAGGTTAGTCAGGAAAAAAGAAGGACTTAGAATAATGAGACCATAATAAATTATTAGTGTATGAGTAGAAAGGCTTATCTTGATGGAGAAAATAATGTTATCGATATACTAGAAATAGAGTTGTAGGTATATTATAACACTCTATGGTAACCTGAGGAAATTTACATGCAATATGCAAACATGCAATATTTACATTACTTATATACAAGTAAAATATCTTGATCACTAAAAACTACGTGGGAGATTTCTTGTAAAAAATTACCTGTAGTGTTGTTGTTCCACTTCTTGGGGGAAATGTATCATCTTGTGCGACAACCCTGAAATAATGCACGTCCAAGCGTTCTCTGTCAAGCCTAGCCTGGGTGGTGATCGTGCCTGTCCGTGTGTCCACGGCAAACATACCCGCAGAGCGAGAGTCAAGGAGACTTGACATGGAGTATGTGACTGGACTGTTTTCTGGATCCCTAAATAAAAACATTAGACATTATTTATATGAAGTGTCTTTGTTCTTCATAATAGTATTTGTTTTCTAGTAATGTGTCGTTGTTTCATATGTACCAATAGGAATATAAAATAGATACGTTTGGTGAATTATTACTTGGCTAAATAAAACTTTACGATTTGAATAATTCTAGTATAAAAATTATATAATACATATTATAAATTTCTTGAAAAGTAACGTATTACATATAATAAAATAGAAGTGTCTGTTTGTAATGTCAAAATAACAGCTGTTTACTAAATGCATATGAAAGTATACACGGTACCTATAAAAAAAACATATTTTTTAATTTTTGTCTGTCTGAACAGTTGGTCCTATTTTGACTGGACTTTCACTTATACTCACTGATAGCTGATGTTAAAAGCAATAACTAAGACTACTTTATTAAAAAAATAATAATTAGGGTTTTGCATAAAAGTTAAAAAAGGTTTTTTGTAGCTTACGCGAGGGAAGCTACGAGCATAGCTAGTTATAAAGTTTTTTTCTATTAATAATTTATAAAAACTATTATCAATAAAAGCAATAACGTCGATAATTCATGATAATACAAACCTTCTAATATCTACCTGTAATACTCGTAGTATCATACAGGTACCAAAACTAAATAATTTTCAAAAATTAGTGGTTTCCCAAAACCTTTTTGGATCGTTTCACTGGGATAACATACGGTACCCATATGCCTAGTTAGGATAGTTGAAGTTATAAAATGAAATATATGTAATGCTAATAATAATAAGCACATAAACATATCTGACGATAAAATATTGTTTTCTGATAAATTTCTCGATAACAGAAACTTGTAGACTTACGTGATACGTCGACGCTTAGTACCGACAAAGTATATCGTAATACTATATTTAAAACATCCTTAATTTGTACTTACGAAAAAATTAGCTTTTAAAAAAATTATTGTAAGAAATATTTCTTTGGTGGGGTTTGTGGAAGATGGTTTCGCAATAATTTCCCTTTCTACATTGTAAGTATACGGATAAAGATCGACAATAAAAACACTGTATTATCAGTTTGTGTAAATTGTACTGACTTGTATCAGGGCAAGTAACGTGTACTCCGCTCTATTCAGAACAATAGAACCGGTATAGATACAATAAGATTTGTAAGACACCAAACGAGCTAAAAGTCAATTAAGGTATGTTGTTTATAAGGTCTACTGGGCTTTGTGGGCATGCGTCTGTACATTCATCTATCTATATTCATAAATTTATAGTTCTGTACACTTTTTTTTCTTCAAATTTGGTGATAACTAGTCTATTGGCGAATGATCTCAAATATTACGTTTAAGCTTTTCTTCTGTCTGTTTGTATATCTTACTCTGGATATCTGGTTATTAGCAAACTAAATATTTTAGTAGGTATCTGATTGGTGCCATTTTGTGCTTTAGCTTGTAGCGAGAGTACATAGAAATAAATTTACATAACTCAAGTTTATACGTTTCATAATCATAAAAAATTGTCGTAAATATATTAACATAAAAATATACGTAACAAAAGGACTGTCGTAAGTGCTACAATTTAACTCAAAAATTGATGTCTTTTAAGCTAATGTAAATAATCTGACTCACCTTGCTCGAACTGTAGTTACTATTACTCCTGGAGGTTGCTCTTCAGCTACAGAAGCCACGTATAAAGCCTGTTCAAAATACGGTGACTGGTTCCGTAATTCTCTTTTTACTCTTTTCGCAATATCTGTATCGTTTAACTCCTGATGATGGTACACTATCTTCAGTCTATGATCAGAATCAATGATGTTAGTCCTATCACAGTTGAATGTGAATAAAACTGAAACTTTCCACATCGGTTCTTGTATGCAGACGTCGTCACTAGCGACAAGATCACCTTGACTAGTCTCTATCATAAACCGAGGATCGCTTACATCCAGAAATTGAACTTTACACATCCGCTGAACTGTCCGAGGTAAGAAAGCCGTTAAAGAATTCACGAACTGTGATCTCTTGAGGCAAATCCCTTGCCATCGATCCGTTGTTGGTATTGCGAAGCTCGCGTACGTTTCCGATATCCACTGCTTAGCTTCTGCTATTTTTACATCTATAGCCATGTCAAACGGTAAAAAACTATGAGATCGTTTTTTCCTACTTTTATTTCTTATTGAAAAGTCTTCGAACATAGCATTTGACCACGGATACGCCGTGGAAAGCACATTATATTGACTAGAGAATACTTCTTCACCTTCCAATAGCCTCCAGTCTACATTATCTTTATACACCACTTCTCTTTTATCTCTTATTATCTCATCTTCATATTCTAAGACGGCATCGTTCTGATCGTAGACTCTATCGAAATCTATGTCATATAAATCCGATCGACGTCTACTACAGTCTTCTCCGGAAACAAGGATTCTAATTGGTAGACTGTAGTAGTCTATGTCGCGTATGCGTTCCGAAGTGGAGTCCACGTAGAAAGTGAAAAGGTTTGGATACAGCACACCGTCGCATCGTAGTCGTTTCCTTAGCGTGACGAGCCCGCTTGTTCTATTGACTCTTAAGATGTGATGAACAAAGTTTGCAGTGCGATGGACATCTATTGTGTAAGTGCGTTCGGAGCCAAGTTTGTAAACGGCAGCGTCCAAGACGACGTGTCCTGGAAGTGCAGTGTCCGGTATGATGATCAAGTACGCTTGGGTAGCCGCCAGAGATAGGGCGGCGACCACCGCGTGAACCCATATCTGTGCCATCGCTTTTAAGATTTCACCTTGAACGTCGCCGCCACGACCACCAGCCGCTTGCTGAATCCATCTGAAAAAATGTGTACAGAGTAAATAAAAATAAATCAAGAAGACTATATTTTTATATAATGATAACTCTTACATATATGTTATGTTAGTAACATGACAAAGTGACGGTGTTATGCCTGATGATACGCACAGCACAATCCAAAAATAGTGACGACTACTGATAAATCTATGGCCAGTCGCCGTTCTCATGCCGAAACGCGATGCATACAAATAAATTACAATGATGTGCTTTTCACCATATGAATGGTGGTCGCAACCCAGTCGAGAAGTGCCCTATTATCTCGCTATCACTATTTTGTAGTTTTTCACTCATCATGGTGCATCACGTACATGTAAAGTTTATCTGGGTGTTTCCCGTCTTAAGAGATGTTATTTGACCACCCTTACATCCCACAACCCTTTACCATGTCCAGACGAACGAAGTTGCAAGTAAGTGCTAGTAATGTACAAATTTATCAAGTGCGTGTCGGGCCACGCGCATTGTAGGGTTCCGTAGCTGCCCGTCACAATATGCAGACTTGGAATGCTTTTGTTACATAGGGCCGGAGCCGGGCCGGGCACCGGCCTTGACACGGCAGTCATTTATAGTATACTTTTGTGTGAAGTAATTCATGCTCCACTGGGCCGGGTACGTTCCCCTACAGGGCACGGTAGCACGGATCTAGCCCTGCCCCGGTCCGGTGTAGCGTGAATCACTTCATACAAAAGTACACTATTGATGTTTGATCGTGTCCCGGTTGGCGCCCGGCCCGGTCTAGCATGAATAACTTCATACAAAAGTATATTATAGATGTTTGACCGTGCCCCGGCCGAAGCCCGGCCCAGCCCCAGCCCGGTGTAGCATGAATTACTTGATATAAAAATATACTATAGATGTTTGACAGTGTCCCAGCCAGTGTCCGGACCGTCCCCGGCCCGGTGTAGCATGAATATTACTACATTGAAAAGTATACTATAGCTTGTAGGGGAGGTACTCTAAACAATTTTTTAGCACTTGTCGGCTTGGTTAAATTGTATACCTTTACCAAATTACAGCTTTCTAGTACAAAAAATCTCTGAGCTAAGCCGCGGACAGACAGACAGATTTGCCGAAACTATAAAGGTTCCTTTTGACTTCGAAACCTTAATAAAATAAATTCCAAATCATTATTATGCACTATTTAATAAATATAATAAGCAATATGCTATTTTAATAATTAAAAAATCTAATTATTAACATCATAAATTTTATTTGAAACTGAAATAATTATAAAATAATTGTATCCTACGTAAGAGGCGCTTGGAAAAATTATACCAGCCATGTGTATTTTTGGTTTGTTTCGTTCATGATAACGAAATCGAAAGCAATATTAGCTCCTATTTAAATGAATAACATGTTATAATTTAATATGGTTATACGTTTGTTAGACTAAAAGTTTATCTTATGAACTTAATTTACTTTATACTGTAGAAAACTACAATGTATAAAAGTCTGTAGAATTATTATTATCTATCCAGCGGATTTTGTTAAGGTTTTTGATAAATCCTAAAAGTCTAGTTAGTATCTGAAGACATATACCTATATGGCCTATATATACATATATTTCACACTGAGGGTAAAGAAAAATAATATATATAGTAGAAAGAGTTGTTAAAAGTTCAAAACAATATAAATTTACCATAAAACACAAAAAATTAGGATTCCATTCATTAATATTCAGTGAAATATGTTCAATTTCAGCTTTAATAGGGAACGACATCTGATACTAAGCATGAACAACAATGAAAACAATGTAGCTAAATATATCCCATCCTAAATAAATGGGATTAATTTCCTCTGAACACAACAGCTGAATCAAATAATAATATGGAAATATGAAATTCTTATGAACAATACTCGTTTGAACACAATCAACTGTAAATGTGATGTTCTTCATTTAAATTTGATATACTTGTTGGCTAAACTCAAAAGATGGCGATGATAAGACATAAATAATTAACAGAACCAGTTTGTAGGTTGAATGGTGAACCAATTCCAATTTCCATTCTGTGAGTTAGGCGTCTGTTTCACACACCTGGACCTAACGTGATAATGCTGACGTTAAATCATTATTAATTGTTTCAATACTGCTTATTTAAATAATTTTAAAAAACTTTACTTAACATATATGAATAATATACTTAATTAAATAATATAATTATTATATAAAGAAAAAAATTTGATAAACCTGATCGGGTATCTTGTCGTCTCTTCTCAATGACTGGGATGTTTTCCAAACCGGAATGTTTTCATGTGTTTCGAAATGACACTTAATTTGTATATGTAGTTCGGATGAAAACCCTATAATTTGGTATCTTGGAGCTGATCTGATGATGGAGCCAAGAGGTGGATAGTAGAACCTTTCAGTGGCTACTTGTAAACGCCTCGAGTTTGGGCTCATATGATTAATTTTGCCAAGTCCAATAGACTGGAGTTGGTAACGAGGTTCTGGTGATGGAGCCAGGAAGTGGATAGTGGAACTCTTCGGGAGCACTATCGAACCACGCGAGTTTAGGCTCATATGATTCGTTTTGACAAGTCAAAAAGATTGGCCTTGGTAACGAGATGTTATTATAAGACTAAGAAGTTTTATAATTTTTAATGCGTGATTAAAAATGTGTTTAATATTTTTTAACTATTAAAACTTATTATATTTATAGACTTCTTACCTTAAATATGTACATTATCACATAATATAATTCTATTAAAATAAAGCCTATTAAAAATCTCTATCAACAAAGTCATTATTTTTTAAGTATTAGATAATGACTGAATAGCCAGTATTGTAAATGAGATATTTGTTTCAAGGCATTTTTTACGATTATTTATATGTACATATTTTATATAACATAACTTATACGTACATACGAAATTTTCTCAAAAATTAGTTGTACAAATTAAAACGAATTCTAACAGTTTGAGAGTATAAAATAAAAAGTTTAAAATAACTTCCTATATATACGCTTTTACTAATAGAAAACCGAATACGTTTACAGAAATCTACAAATACAGGCACACAGGATTTCTGCCTTCATCTTTTCATGAAAATAAACTACTTGAACTCTAGACATTTACCTAAAAGCTTGCGATGTAGTTTTTACGACTACTTTTATATAAATTACCTACCTTCCTAACGTTCGTTTTCTTCGAAGGTATAGTCTCGGAGAACGGTGTCTGAGTATTCAACCGTGTAAAATAGGTAGCATCGTCTATACGACAGTAGACTGTATTTGAATCGATTAGGGTAGCAGCACATTCGTGACGCAGGACAAATTTTATTTGATATTTCTTGTACCCTATTTAGAGGAAGGACTAGATGCGGACCGATTGTAGGTAAAATAAAATCTAAAAATAACGCAACTCTGACAGAAAAATATACCGAGACAGCTTTGGAAATACTTTAATGTAGCTTTAAGCAGTAGCAACGGTGATTTAATCAGTTTCGAATAACCGTCGGGCTAGTAAAGCTGCACAACCCGACTGGATCGCTATCACAATACATATGGTGAAAATTTTGTACACGTGAAGCTTATATCATTCCTTAATTGATATTATATAAGAATTATCAATAATGCTTTTAAATAACGTAAAAAAATATAATTCACAACCGATTTTGAAGAAATTTGGAATACGGGAAGTATTTGCCATTCTACAGTCGATAGATTATGAAAATTGTCAATAATACTTTAAGAAATTGTGTAAAAATAATAATAATTTTCAACCGATTTTGATAAAATGTTGTAAATTACTCAATTGATAAGCAATAAGAATTGTCAATTATATGATTATAATAAGAGACGAAAATAATTACAGAGTAATAAACGCATAAATAATTTTAATATATGTCCATCAATCATGCTTAACGAGTTCTAATTAAATTTGCCATAGAAGTTAATTATGCGGTGCAATAAAACATAGAATACTTCTTTTATCGCTCAGTGAGGCTTGCGAGCAATAGTACATCTATATAAACCAAAATAATTGTAGAGTAAAATATGTTTTACTTTCCTGGATTCCAAATACATAATAATATAATGTGGCCACCGTAGTGATAATGGTGCTATTAATTAAACCTGTCAGGAATCGTCGATCCGAATCCCATTCCGTGCAGTTTCCCGGTCATTTGATTACGTCACATAGATTTGCGAATGCGTAGATAAGATCCTTCCTACATTACAACAGATTCCTAAATTAATAAACAAGTTATGGTAATAGACGAACCAATAGAACTTGTTTCGGAAGAGCACGAAACTTGGGGTTAGTTATGGATACAGAGTTGAAATTTGAGACACATATTGCTGCATGAGTCCGCAACGGTTTTCATCCTCTAATAGTTCTATATAAAATAAGACCATTTTTGAGTGAAGAGCTACGGTTACAACTTGTATAATCATTGTTTCTATCAAAATTTAAATATGCTAATATAGTTTACGGTCCTCGACTACTTGCTAGAACATCTCGTCTCATACAAAGAGTCCAAAAAGCGTGTTCACGTTTTTCTTCACTATATCACCAAGAAGCCGTGTCACGCCTACCATCAATAAGCACATACTTTTAAAAATGTAAGCAAGACGAAAACTTCATCTCGCATGTTTTCTGTTTGGGGTAATACGATTTGGAACACCACCGTAGCTCTATAATAACATTAAATGGGTATGTAGTCATAGACCATCTGAGTGTAGAATTAAGTCTTTACAGTTAATAACTCCTCGTCACTATACAACAGCTTTTAAAGGCAGTTTTCGGTACAACGCCAGTAAATGCAAGAACAATATACCACCGCCAATAAGATCAGCGCCTAGTTTGTCATCTGTTAATACCAAATTAAGAAATTATTTACTGGAATCTCAGGCGTGTTTCGAAACCTGTAATCTGCACATTTGGGCTATTTACCTCCTTTCTCTTTTGTTTTAATTACTCCTGTTTATCTATCTAATACGTATTTATTATATATTAAAATATATGTACTTATAACTACATACAACTAATATTTTATTATTATTTAATTATCTTACACAATACTTTAAATACATATTTTACTTTTTCTCCTGCAGTTTAAATATTTTACTTCAGAAGTGAACCCACTTGGCTGCTACTGAAAATTAGCGCTGGGGTCACTCAAAACAGTGGCATCCAGCTTATGCTGAGTTGTGCGCTCTTTGCAATGGTACTGCGGCACATGAGATTACATTATTACATTATTAACTTTTTTTTATCTTTCTTCGTCAGTGTTTAACTTTTATGTGATGTTCATTTTGCCTTTAAAAACTGTGTACCCGTATGTTTTCTGTAATAAATGTATTTTCTTTCGTCTTCTTTCTATGCATTGTACAGTAATTGTTAACACTTTCTGAAGTTATACGTTTTTTACGCGTTTAGTAAAGGGTTAATTAAGAGCTGCGCGCGCATCTTGTGACAAAATGCAACATGATGAAGTTTCCCATCAGTTATAATAACGTGAATTCATTTTACATTTATTTATTTATTTTCAATGTGTATAAATAAAAGGTAATAAAGTGAATTACATTGTTATCATTGATGGCTAACATCGTCATGTTGTTGGCACGAGGAATACCAATTTTTTGTTAATCAAAGAACTATAACATCATTTCTTACATAAATACATAAAAGTACATACACACATTTTTTTAAAATAACATTGTATGTGTCGTCTTTTTAATTACGTTTCTTTTTATGTTTATTTATTAGTTACATAACATGTATTATTTAATTAATGATACTAACGAAATTCAGTAGATAAAAAGAGCATGTAAAAGAGGTTTAATCCATTAAATCACTTTTGTTATCTTGTTTTCCTAATATATTATGAAAGAGGTTACACTAATTAAATTTAAAGTCATTAATTATTCCGCGTTCACGACATAATGTAGCCACGGAAGCTTTAAACGGTACATTTATTTTATTAAATCTACCCCTATAACCGTTTCGAACGAACTGTTTATATTATGTTTATCATAATATTATATTCAAAATTACCTGTATTTGTTATTAAAATCTTGAGGTTACACAAACTCACATAATGATGCAAATGTGACTTCAAATTTTCATACAAAAGTTATATCAAAATTTACTTATTCTATTTTGGACTAGCTGTGCCCGCGGCTCTGCTCGCGTGGAATACAGAATGCCGTCGGTCGAGTGCACGCGCGAATCGTGCTACCCCCACTCAAATGATGGAAGAAAAAATTGCTTCGTGGGTACAGCTGACCGCCAGAACAGCTGGACCGATTTTGCTATAGTTTATTTTAAAATGTTCATAATAGTCAGAATTAGGTTTTTAAAACTCATGATTTAAAGGATGGATATGCGTAATTATTATTGTATTTTTTAAATATGCTCCTGAAACTTTGTCAGGAAAAAAAAAATACGAGATAGGTGGCGATGTGGCCGAGTTATTGACTAGTGTAAAGGTCAGAACGTCTGCCGGGCCTACTAGTTTTAAGTGTTTATTAAGGATAAGTAATTACAATTAGAGACACATAGCCACAGTACATACATCAGTCGAAGAATTATTTTAAAATCGAGTAACTTTTTATTTTTCGAAATTACTATCGCTGTCAGTGTGAAGGGATTTCACAGTTTCATCGAAGTCTGGTAAGCTTATGCGTTTCAAGAACAATATATATTACGCATTAAGTATATTATATAAAGTGGTACCTTCCTATGGTTTTATTACGCCATAAAATGTGGAGTAATAAAACAATCATAAAGGTCCTCGATCTTCATATTAAGAGCGTTGAACACCGACTACTAGATATATAAACAACGGAATTATCAGCCTTAATAATTAATGAGTCGTATGAAATATTATTATACGAGCATTCAGAATATTTCTAAAGTGGGTTCCGTGGAAATATCAGCGGGGTTCTGCGAAACATTGAATCCTTGAACTATTAGAGTTGTTACATAATGCAACTATTACAAATATTACATATTTTGAAATATCACAATAAAATTGTTTACATTTATTTCAAATAGCATTCTTTCAATTGTTATAATTTAATTAAGGGTTCCATAAAATTCAAGAGATTTGCTGAATGATTTGGTGGGTTGTAGGACACAACAATTATGTTCCACTGGATTGTGACCACCATATACCAGGTGTAACACAGGTCATCGTGACAGGCTTAAGCGTGTTGCGTTCCGGGATCAGTCGATGTATATCCAATATCTAAGCGGGGTGGTAGGGATCTGCCGCCTTACTCTTAACGCGTTCGAGTACTGAATCGATTAAATTAAATTTCGAATTCGAATTAAATTAATTTTCGAAAAACGGTAAAATTCGATTTAGTGCAATTTGGCACCCTTTTTTGTTAGGATCGAAAATTGCGTACTCTTGACGCAATCTGACAGCTATGAATCGAGTTGCTACTCGTAAATCGAAAATAAACGTCAAAATACAACAACAACAAAAACGATAACAAAATACTATCTTGATTTTCATTTCGGTTTGGTTCATGAGTACGCTTGTAGGATCGAGTTCGAATCAAAAGTGAAATCGAATTAGAATCAAAATCAAATTCGAAATAGTTTCAAGAGTAAGCCCCTAGTACACGACTGGGTCGTGTCCACCAACCACATCGGGGTAAACCCGACACGGTAATTCAGATTTGGTTTGTCGCGTTTCAGGATCAGACAGTGTATATCCAACTGCCGAGAGGCTTGGAGGCCGGCATGACAACGGTGACCATCGATGAATTGCCGATCTCTGGATGGTCGCCTTTGTTTATGTATTGTTACGTGCTTACCATCAGATATAGCGCCGACACTTTGCTAATATAAAAAAATAATATCCGTAGCTTTTAAAGTTTAGGAACTTTAAAAGTTTACTTAGTGTAGATATATTATGAATTTTTATGCATTCTTACCAATGAATTATTTATTGATAGGACGTCTGTAAGTTTGTACCTGAACGACAACTATAAATGATTATTCATTGTTTTAAATTCATGTCCATTTACTGATTAAAATGTTATTAGTAACTATCTTTCGGTTAATATTAAAAAATGATGAAACCTGAACGCCTTGAGAAGTGTTTTCATAGCATCAAAATGAAGTGGTAAAAATAACAGAAGTATTTGTGAGCTGACATGTGATTCAGCAAGTGATTTTCTTTACTTTGTAATGTAGCATTTACAGTCTAGTATTATTATTATTATTACTATTACTATAGGTCTATTTTTAGTAAAGTTTATAGGTAAGTAAAGTTTATAGGTAATCTTAAATTTATACAAAAACACAGCATTATCTGTCGGGCTGATTGATTCTGTTTTTATATATTTGACTTGGGCTCAAAAAATATTTCAGCCACATCGTAACCAATTAATATTTCCATAGCTAACTTAGTGTACTAAAACAAACTTCCATAAAATTTTGCCTTCCTCACTTGTAAGTGTATCTAAGATTTTATGAAAGGTTACTTGATCCATTACATCGGGGTTAAACTGAATTATAATTGGTTTTCGTTGTAGGTTGTCTCGACCACATATTGTCAACAAGTGTTTGTCCAATTTTAATGGTTATCAGTGTTTTAGACCTTTTATATACCTATATAAAATGTAAAATAAGCAGCATAAATTGATTACAAATGTTTTTCTGTTATTGATTTTGTATTGTCATTATTACCTTTTATTGTCCGCTCAATATTCATTCCACTTCATTAAGTATTCATCTGTAACAATAAATATAAAGATAAGTTAGGTTCAAAATTAAAGTGGTTAAAGTCCTTCGATAAATTCAAAATCTCCTACGCTCAATTGAGATATTTGCGGCTGTTATACATTGGCCTTAGTATCGTGAGTTCGTGACGTTAGAAAACCTTTGCTACGTATGGTATTATAAGTGTCCATAGGGTACGTTAGCCGCTTAACATCAGACGGGCCGTATGCATGTTTGCATCCTTAGTTGTATATTACAAAAAAAAATTAACGTGGGACTTACTTTAAACTTGAAAACCATTTGCAAATATATAAATTCATCTATTAATTCCATAAACCGTAGTATATATGATAAAAAAAATGTCACTCTGTTTTGACCCGGTCTACAATGTAGGTTAAAAAAGAAATCAACTTCAAATTCAAATAAATGCAATAATTTATTCGAAATTTCTTCGCTCATCGCTGCGTTTCTGTATCACGTGTAAAACTTTCTTTTGACATTACTAACGAAGAAAATTATCGGAAAATTAAACAAAAGACTTGTAATTTTGACAAATGAACTGCTCGGTCATGTCAGAACGGCGCGGCAGTCTGGAGCAAAGCGCTTTAATGAACCTTTATTATAAAAGCTTTGTTATTATGTTATTCAGCTCATTTGCTGGAAATAATGAAATGATTAGATCTTATTTTAAATAAAGAATTCGTATATTTAATGAATGTTTTTTTTACAATCTGACTACTCTGTTATCCTTAAGGACCCTGAAGCCTTGGAAGGCTTTTACAGTTTCACCTAGCTTGCGGGCAGCGAGCGAAAGCAGGGCAACAAGCTCCAAGGGTCCCAAAGTGGCTGTTGCTGTACATGCGAAAAAATTGGGATCTGGCTAATTTCTTATACATAATTCGATCTAACTAACTATACATATATGTTTCTGCCTTCTGGGAGGAAAGAAGAAACATGCGTATTGTATGTATTTAGTAATCTGTCAATTTTGGTCTAAACTAACCAGCCAAAAAAAAGAAAGGTTCCTTACAGAACCTATGTACCTAAGTGGTGTGCATGTGGTAAGTGCTGTGTCATGTGTGTATGTTGATACACACATACCATTCAGTTACATAGCTAGTGAATGCTATGTAACTGAATGGCGCGAGCGGCTGCTGGCTGGATCTAGACTTCAGTTGCCGCAGGAGAGGGTGAGGTCGTGGCGGGTACGAATGAAAAACAAGTTCGTAATATAAACGATTAAAATGCGACTGATTCCATTATTGATCTTATGAAATTAAATATTATAAATAGGACGTTTCTCATTGTGTTAATTTTATATACAAACACTAGCTGTGGCCAACGGTTTCACCTGTGTTAAATTTATTCATCCAACTCTCCACTACGTTGTCGCCAATACACCCGTGTAGCCTATTTTTGTTGTCACTTCCTGTACTTATCTACAGCTTACCAGAATGCCTAACGTTCACGGTTACTGCTCCGCTTCTTAGGGTCTTGTTATTAAGTTATATAGCCTATATCCTTCCTCAATAAATGGGTTATAAAATGTAAAAAAAGTATTTTTTCTAATCTGACTGGTAGTTACAGAGATTAGCGCATTCAAAGAAACAACCTCTTGTATAACACCACTGCACCATAATCTAGGTAAATCGCTAACATGAACATGTTATAGAAGTAACTTTTACTTCTACTGCACTTAACTTTTACTTAATTACAAACCATTACACTCTGTAAGCGAAAACTAACAGTACATGCAGATAAATACTAGTTAAGTAGGAATTGATAAACCAGCGAAGGAAAGAACGTGTTTGACACAAAGCTAGGGGTGAGTGGCCACTCATGTCTGGCGAGTCTCGAGCACCGGTAGGTAGGTTTAGGAAGTGATACCACGGTTATGTGGTCTCAGCACATTCTACAAAGGTTTCTCCGTAACAATTTTTTTACCTACATAATTGGTTTTGGAATAAGGAAACATATCTTATTCAGTATATTATTCAATTCGATGAAATTCTTGCGGTTTTCTATTTAATTTATTGTTTTTATTAATCTATGTTACACGGGAATATGTAAGGATCACTGACTACAATAGGACAATAATAATATTACTAAAAAAAAATTGAGAATTTTAAGTGTTGGCTTAGCTATTTAGACAGGCGTTTTAGAATATCGATTCGATGTCCGTAGGTTCGAATTTTTATGAATTTTGCGGAATATTCGTACATTTATTAATTCAAATTGATAAAACTATCGGCTGACTGTGAATGAAAACATCGCGAGGAAACCTGAACGCTTGGGAAATGTGGAAAAAATATATAACTGTTAATTTCTCGGTGTTTGCAATCACCAATACGTTGTGGGCTGGATGATTAAGCCCATACCTGCACTTGGGAAGAGGCCTTTTGGAGCGTTTGAAGGTAAAATTGAGAGCTGCGCGCGCATCATGTGACGGAAGTGCGACATGATGAAGTTAACTATTAATGATAACTTGACTTTTTTTCATTGTGTAATTTTACTCATATTAAAATAAAGTTCATTTATACACTGTTCAATTATTTTTACACGATTAAATCAATAATAAAAGTATATAAAATGAATTTACATTATTATCGTTAATGGCTAACTTCATCATGTTGTTGGCACGCGGGATACAATTTTTAATGTTATATTTTTTACAACAAAGAAATAGAACTCTTACGTGTATACGTTCATAAGTCACACATTTTTTAAATTTAACAGAAAAGAGAAGGTTGCTATTTTAAGGTCTCCGTTACACATGAAAAGTGGATATTAACATAGAAATTCGGCTTTATTGTACCTTTATCAGCTTCGTATCTGTCACCGCGGAATCGGAATTTACGCGGGGGAAATGTGGACCGAGCTAATCTGCATGCCGAGTGAGCGTCACGCGCCGCTCTGTTTCAGGACAAACGATTTCATTTCATCGTTGAATTACCTCCGACCTCTTTGTGTAGGCGGAGAAGCGTTTTATTGAACTAAATATTATATAGCGAAGAAAGAGTAGGAATATTTAAGATCTACAATTGGGTATCAGAAAAAAAAAAGAATATCGATTTTTTATGTATTTTAAAGCTTCATAATAATTATGATAATCGTTAATTGGAAAAACTCATAAAACATTTTTTTTTGATTAATAATAAACAATTGAAAATTGTAATATTTTAAAAAGGATCACATGTCTACGAATGCGCTACGATTGATCGTCAGGTTTGTGACGACATAATGTTATAGGAATTTCATCGATCGAGTGTCAAAGCACTTTAACAGCTGTGTGCTACAATGAGTAGAAATTAACATTGTGACGTTACACGCGCTCGGATTTATTTATTCGGGAACGATCGGCGCGTTTTCGGTACTGAATTCAAACATTAATTTTTATTTTGAAATAACTTTTGAGATATTGCGAAAAAAAGAATAGTTTGTTATAAAAATTATACCTATATGTTCTTTCCATTTATCACAAAAAAAATAATTCAAATACCGAATTGCAAGACTGTAACGGTAATCAAATATACAAAAAATGTGGGCAAAAATTATTAGTTAGTAATGTTTGAAATTACTGATTAATGTAGGTAAATAATGTGTGTAGGATACTAAATAAAATAATTTGGAAAAAGAACCCAATAAGCGGATTTTGCTTGGCGGCATATGGAAAAGTGCGTCAAATCATGACGTTGTCAAAATCACAATTATTGCTTCTCCAGTGCGTCCTACTCGTTATGACTTACGTTAGCAAGACGTTTACACTTACAATAGGGCTAGTCCACAAATTAAAAGTTACTCAGCGAGTTATGGAAAGAGAGTTAGCAGTTACTCTGCGGGATAAAATTCGTAATGATGAATAGCGTATACCTACTAGTTGTAAAGTAAATTATAGAAATTAATTTAAAGCATACGTCATTTATTAGATTTTGTTCTAACTATTATTCCAAGACCGTCTTTTCAATATGTACATTGGAAGAAGCTTACTATGGTAAAACGAAAAGCTTCGTTTAAACGGTTTTCTGAAACGACTTACACAGTTGCATCACAAAGGGTACGAGTTGAAAATATAAAAATTCAATATAATGTTGCATACTTTCGTGAATTTCGTCTCAATTTTAAAATTTGGTATAGGAATACCTAAATAATACACCCTTTGTCAGTCGTGTCACGCACGCAGACGTAGGTATTGCGTGCGGTGATCGAGGTCTGCGATTTGGGGATTTAAATCCACTCACGAATCCCCTTGATGAATAGGGACCTTTTTCTGCTAATACAATTTTGTAAGTATATTGTAAAATCTATCTACAACTTTAAGGGATAATTAAATAAATTGTTTAGATAAAATATGTATTTAAAAGATACGATTTTTTACCTTTTAATAGGTTTAACGTTTAGCCACAATCTCACCTGACGTTACGATGTGGCCCAAGATATTAACATGCTAAGCCTAGTGGGGACTGGTTCTCAATTGCAGCTGACGGAACCGGCGACAGGGTTTCAACTTGAGGGAGGTAGCTAGCCAGGAGGTCACGTTGTTTTCCTTCACCGAAAGCTCAGGCTCATTTTAGGAATTCGAACACACGTCGATTGTCGCGGTGTCCGGTAGTAAGCCCTACTATTGAGCCGAGGGGTTGCGGGTTCGATTACCGCACATGAATGACTGCATTTGTTTGAGGATTATAATTATCAGCTGTGTAATATAGCTGTGTAATTGTGATATATGTGTATATACTAGCTGTGCCCGCGGCTCCGCTCGCGTGGACTACAGAGTGCTGTCGGACGAGTGCACGCGCGAATTGTGCTGCCCCAAAAATGCTTATTGTGTGTGATCCTTAAAAAATATACATATGCTATCCCTGGGTCTTTTAAGATATACAATTATGTAGTACATTAATTTGATATATTACTTATGGTTTACTCAGCGTAAGCCATTTAAGAACCCCAAATGCGTCTTATTCCCGAATCGATTCACCATTATGGTCACTGCTTATTTCGTATGTTACTTTATCGTACAAAATATATACTATAATCTGGCCAGATAAGATAGCTATGAATTAAATATAAAACCATGTAAATCGGATAAGTGATTTTCGCGTGAAAAGAACATAAACGGACAGACAGACAGAGACACATTTAATTTTATAATATGTATAGATAAGTAGATATAGATGCTTAGTTTGAATTGGATGGCCGTGTATGAAAAAGGGTAAGTGGACTGCACGCCTGTTATAAAAATACTACAATACACTTAAAACCATTAAAAAAAATTGTCCTTAGAAATTTTGAGATATTTTACACCTAATTTATGTAGTTCGATTATAAACTGGTAAAAAATAATCTACACAAAATTTCATTTTTAAATTATGCATAATTTATTAATATTTGCATTTAAAACCCATTATCAATAAGGAGAAATCGCTTAATTTCAATAATACTCCTAATATGTAAATATTTAAAAAATAAATAAAAATATACAAAATGAAAAACGTGTCTATAGCAATAGTAAAACTTCTACACGCAAGGACAAATACAGAACTCATTATTCCGGCACCGGAGGCTACTAACGTGTTTATTACAAGAGTTTCATTCTATATATGTAATAGGAAAAGTTTTAGGAGTCACTAGTTTTGGGAGTCAATAATATGTATTCGTTATAACTGTTTTTATTTTAATGACATATTATTTAACAATGTAAATGTAATAAAAATAAAATCTTTCAATTCTATTCAATATAACATTTTGTCTTAGTTCATTTCACAATTACACACGTAACTAGATTTTCCGAAAATTGTTAGCCACAGAATAAATACAATTTCTTTTTTCTTGAAACTATTTTGAATTGATGGCTAATTCCAATATGAGTAGTATTTTTTAAAAATATTAAAAAAAATATTGAGTCATTTATTTGCAACGTCTCGCGGGAAGCTTTTGCTATGAAAGCTATAACTTTTTATGATTATAAACGACGGTTAACCTTCAAGGAATCTCACGAGAATTTACTAGCTGCATTTGGGGAGTCTGCTCCTACGTTAGCAATAGTTACTTATTGGGTTCGTGAATTTAAACGTTGTCGAGAGAACCTAAACGATTACCCCAGACCCGGCCGACCTATAACTGCAGTAACTCATAAAAATGTCATCCGGGTAGAGTGGCTATTGCGGGAGAATAGACCGATTACATATAGAGATATTTAGGATGAACTGAAGATTGGATCACAGGCATCCTGAATGAACAAATTTAAGTTAGGAAGCTTGTTTCGTGATGGATACCTCATTCTCTCACTGAAGAGCAAAAATTCCGTCGTGTTCGCACGATTCGCTTACGAAGCAACAATCAACGCAATAGGTGTTTGCAGAAGACGAGTTGCCCACAAAAAAGTTCGCGGACGGAGCGTTAATAAAAAAATGATAGCGTTTTTTTTTCGCAGTGGACCAGTATTCTGCTAAAAAATCTTAAAACAGTTACTAGTGAATGGTATTGTGAAGTTTGTCTGCCTCAAGCTTTCGGGGAGTTGAATAGCGAGCGACCAAGGAGCGGTATAAAAAAATGCTTCGTGGGCGAAAATTTAACACTGGAGAAGAGGCTGTCGAAGAATTTCTGCGGTTATTTTCTAACTAACCGCAACATACTTTCTTTAAATATTTCGAAGGCTGGTTTACCCAAACACATAAGTGCATTAGGGTTGGACGGGAATGTTTGAAAACTTTATTCATATTCTGCAATTTTTGGAACAGCCCACGTATTGTTTTGTTTTGTACTTGAGTGTTAAAATAACCTGTCATAATATATTATTAATAAAATATATTAAAAAGCAGAAGGATGTAAGGGGGATCAAACATCAAAAAAAGGTGCACACTTAATAAGTTATAATTCTTTGGTGTAACTAAACAAAAATAACTCCAAAATTTTGTGAAATTAGCCATCATTGATAATAGTGTAAATTCAATTTTCAACACATTTACTCAAAAAATGCATTTACGAAGCCTGCATACATCGTTCAAAAGTTAAAAATTACGCACCGTACAACGGAGCGTGCGGTAACATTTTTACTACACGCTCCGTTGTGTAGCGCCGTGTGGTAAAATTTTTATCGCACGCTCCGTTCTATAGCGCTATAAAAATATATAAGAATTCCATCATGGAGTTTCACATTACGAGAATAAATAAGCTGAATAACCGAAACTTGGAAGCACTCTTTATCACATTTTTTACATTTGCCTCAATTTAATACTTAATAGAAAATGAGATAAAAGATGTAGTTCTAATTTTCACCACGCGAACGTGACGCTATTTGCAAATACACGCAATTTTAATTTAGAAATGTCAAGATTATTGCCACTTTCCGACTGATATTTATAAACAAAATAATAATATGAGTTCAAGCGAGTAATCTGATATTAATATGGATTCTACTTCACCTGATATCTTGAATGAGGCGCAAATTGAAGGTAAAATGTCCAATTTAATTGAAATTATAATATTATACCTGTCGGCATAATTTCTTATTTGCTATTTAAAATAATCTCATGAAAAAGTTTGCTTCATAACCTATTGTACTGTTTTCTCGCAAATGTGTTGAAAAACGTCTTCGTCTCAGGCTTACATTCGTCTACTCGTTTGTAAAAACCAACGTACTGCACTAGTATTATAAATAACTTTTACTAACTTTTTAATAGTGTAAAAATAATTATACGTTGTATAAATAAAAAAAATATTAATTTAATATCTCACTTCCGTCACATCATGCGCAACTTTCAATTTTAGCCTCTGTTAAACGCGACAAAAAGTTTGAGCTTAAAATGATATTAGCGTTTGGAGGTAAACTATCTATGAATCAAATTTAGCAATATTCGTGTAACATCATCACAATGAAATCTAGATATTTCTTAGTTAAAACCGATTTGAAATCGTGCGTAAGTAATAAAACGTTTTGCGTGTAGTATACTAAAACCATTAGTAACTGCATCAATATAACTCTGAAGCGGACATGATTACTTTTAAAAGACGCCGCGCGGCACGCAGCCATGCACTAATGAGTTGAACATACCGTGACTATTTTTATAAGCAATTTCACTTTCAATAAACACATACCGTATACCTCATTTATGTTTAATAACTATATTAATGTATACGGTAAAGATATATTAATAAATATGTAGTTTTGTCTGTACATGTAGTTCTTTTTTTTACAAATTATCCGATACCCTATGAAGGACACCGATGACGAATATGCCATTAAAAATGTTTATCTGTCCGGATTTAACTCAGAAACGCCATTTTTTTTACATAATTAAAAAAATCAATAAGGAGAATTTTCATTTAATTGATTACTACTTACTTCATTCTCACGTTACTGGCATGCCGGATAACATTTAGGGTTTTTGGTACATAATAGGTAAATACATTTTTTTTTCTTATTAAATTTTCTATTGTAATTAATGCAAACGAAGTCTTGTACGGTTGATAGTGAGTTAATAAAAGGGAAATCAAAGGAAATATATTTAAATATTTTAATCTTAACATGTGTAACGATATAGGTACCTACAACGCGGCCGAGACGGGCAATCGGGAACTATGTTTTTTTGTAGTTGACTTAATAACTGCAGGTCTTCACTATCCGACATCTTGAACTAGACTGTTACTCTTCCATCTCTGAAGTAAGAATGCCCTCAAGTCGGTCGTAGATTGCTTATAAATCGCGTGCGATTACAGAGTATACCCGTTGCTATTGCGCTCACCCAATAGTGATAAAGTCAATAGTACGGATAGTAAGTCATTAGAAATGTTTCCATAATTTCACCGACGATTCTACGACATATTATATTAAATAGTATGTTATTTGATATGACGTGTAGGTACAGGAAGCCAGTTCTTGTAACACATGTTTGGTTTCTGTCAGAGGTCACCTCAACTATGCTTATATTTCATTTGTTATGCATGTACGTAAATAATATAGGAATGTTTACATTTGTAACTTTTTCTTTTTTCTTCAATTATTTTGCACATTACCTTTTTTGTAATTCTAACTTTTCTCTTACGATCTTAAATTTTAATTTAGGTTACATTGGCTGCGTAAATTTGGCGTGATGCTTGCATAAATTCAAGACTACACAAGAATTGTTGAATTTTGTATTTGTAGTATCTATGGTCATGAAGTGGGTTGTCAATGTATAACATTTTCATTTAAAAATCTAATGAGTAGAATCAATTAATATATTTTGAGTTGATTAACAGGTAAGTTCTATATAATTATCATATCATTAATGTGTAATTTATTGGAATGTAAGCAAGAATCAATAAAACTGTTTTGTTATTACAAAGTACTCTGCACTATCGACCACTGGCCGGGTCGGTGGCCTGTGATTGTAGACTGTGGTGACTCCATACCACGCCACGCCACAGAATACCGCGCCGCGCCGTTTACGGTGAATTTTAAATTCAATCGATGGTTTTTAATGTCTGCATCGGTCCTTAGCTTCGTATTATACTTTGGGATAAATGTGCTTGTTTGATGTTTAGTTTTTGATACTTTTTTTTATTGTTGATGGTATGATAGGTTTTTTTATCGTTGTAGGTTTTTTGGCGTAGTGACCACAATCTCACCTGATGATAAGTGACGATGTGGCCCAAGATGATAACACGCTAAACCTAGTGGAAAACTGGCTCTCAAGTGCAGCTGCCGGAACACACCTATTGGTGCTTGGCGACAGATTTTCAACTTGAGGGTGGTAGCTAGCCAGGGGGCATTAGAAAAAGCCCTACCACCATGCTATGGCTTCCTCACGACGTTTTCCTTTACCGAAAGCTCAGGCTCATTGCAGGGATTCGAACTCACGTCAGTCGACGTGAAGTCGTACACGCTACTGAGCCGTAATTGCTTCAATATGTTACTACAATATCAAGTAATGTTAAATGATGACGTGATTATTGATTGTAACATGGTATAATGCTGCTTCCGAAACACATCATGTTAACATATTTATTTACAACTTGATAGCTAACCAAGCGATCTTCAAGTTTATTACATAATCCAACACAATATGTTTTCGTCACGATGATTTATTGCATTGAAGTCTCTTATTAATTGTAGAGTTTGGAGTCGTCTTTTTAAGGTTTACAATTATGTAGAACATTAATTTAAATTTCTGCGTAATCCATTTAATCGCCGCAAATTATTATTTTTACCAAATTGATTCACTATTATCGTCATTGCTTATTTCGTATGTTACTTTAAAATAAAATAAAAATAATAAAAAAAAAACAAGGAAATCGGATAAGTAGTTTTCGCGTGAAAAGAACATAAACGGACAGACAGGCAGAGAGATGTTGAGTTTTATAATATGTATAGTTTGTGAATATGTTTGTGAGCTAATCGCTGAAACTACTGATCCGATTAAAAAAATATATTTCACTGATAGAAAATTATGTTCAGGCTGATGGTTATAGGCTATACATATATATAGGTTTTATCGTTATTAAGTATTTATATTATAATTGACGCGCATACAAAATCGCGAGCATTGTCAGTGCTCAATGAAAGTCGAGTTATTTGCAAACGATAAATTATGAACGTAGCAAGTCTAAGAATTTCGGGCAATGTGTTTTAACCACATAAATAAAATTTGTAGGTTTATTTTTTTGCTATATGAAGCGTAGTGAGTAATCTGATAACGAAAAACAGAGCTGGAAGTTAATAAAAGGTCAATAAATATATTAGATAATTTGGGATGGACAATTATTTTATAGTCTTGATTTCCTTCTAACATAATCAAAAGTTCAAATGACAAGTAGGTAATTTAAGTAATATATTGTAGTAAATAAACTTGATAGTTACGACAGACAACACGTGCTATCATTTATAAACAAGATCGTGAATTATATGCAAACAAAAACGTATAAATTCATCAAAACGTATTGTGGTCCGTTGAATTGCGTCATCAACAGCAAATAATGGATCATAGAGCCGAAAGAACATTATTTCATTTCGCAGGCGGATGTTAAAAAAAGTACACCGATTTCCAGTTTCAAACTTGACCGTTAGCGAATTCTTTGCATATAATTATTTTAATCACGAATATTGCTTTTTTATATGTAATCTTTATAACACAAATGAATACCGAAATAGTATTCTAGACGAGAATTTAGTTCATGACAGCTATTTAAAGAAAAAAGTTTTAGTAGTAAATTATTATTCATGCGACTTTCTAAGCTTGGATTTTGTTTACTCGAGTACTGTTAGCAACTGGTATTTAAAAAAATGCGTTTAGTCTTTATTTTTTTAATTTTGTTTAAGATTAAATTATCTTGTTTGTAATGTTTTTTGTAAGTATGACTGTATATTATATTATAAATAAATATCACTAAATGTGACTTATTTAGTTTATAGTATTTTAATAATATTTTCTACAACGTCAAAGAAGTTTTACTTCATGCGTGCTTAAAGGTTACACAATTATATATATTTTTTGTTTTTGATGTACGATAAGTATTTTATATGTCAATAAAATAATAATAAGTATCGAATTATATTAAAAAAAAAAACAAAATAGAAAAAGATTTCAGTATAGATTTTACTGAGCGTTCTTCCGTTCTAAAAAAACGTTATTTCCGCCTTAAGAAAGATCTGCGTACTTAAAACCAATATATTTATAAGCAAATAATAATATTCTAAGGTTTGATAGAGTTTTCTGCTTGGTCTTGACCACTGTCTTATCGGTCTTATTTACTTCAAGCATCAACGTTAAGTAAATTGATTATCACGCTTTCTCCCTATCAAACACCATCGGGTGAATGACCAGGTGTCTTGGCCGATACTGCAAGCATAGCTTCTCTGAGGTCACGGCCCTAATAGCTAAGGTGCTAAGCAGTAGAATAACTGTTTACTTGTTACTTTAACTTTTCCATTTCTACGAAACGATCTCCTTCTATTACGACACTGTGAAAAGCAAACATATTGAACATGTTATGGTGTACAGCCGGCAATGGAAGTGGTCGTAAATTTTTGCACCGTATTTCAATGACATAAGGAGAACACGCTAGGGCAAGTTTGCTGCCGACTGTATGTGGTAAATATTCGGTGATTGAATTTTGTTCTGTACTTTACATTCACTGATGTATAAAATTTTTTGTAAATTAATGGATAATGTGGCATGAAACTTAATATCACACATTTCATAATAAAAAAGAAAACTTGAAATGGCCGTCATCGTGAGATGAATTTATAGGTTAGTTAATATCGTCTCGTTGTATTTAATGAGTCTTATTTACATATATTAAATGAAACACCTAACTTTTACATAAAAATAAGAAATACTTTTCATAAATCTTGAATTAATATGAAAAACATTTAATGTGAATACATTTTTGTAGATGATAGATGAATTTTTATGGATATATATAGCAGTTAACATAAAAATCTTTGCTGTTAGAATTGGAATAAAATATCAGGTCCTTACATATGGAATTGGCGTTTTGTTCGTCTTGATTTTAAATACCTGGCGTTTGGTCAGGATTTCCAAATGTAAATTTAGGCTTGTGCATTTGTGTTTCGAATTCAGTGACTCATTTGTTTTCGCACCACTGGATTTTTCTTTGACATCGTTCTTTTCACAAAATGGAAAACTTAAAATATCGCGTTATTTACGAATATGAGTTCCACTGTGGCATTCGTGCTGCAGAAACAGCTCGAAGGATTATTGATGTGTATGGGCTTTTTACAGTAGCTTACTGTAAAAGAAAGTACAAAAATTCAATTCCGACGAGGCTGTCCAAACCGCCTTGAAAGATTTTATTGATTCTCGCTCCCACATTTTTTTCAACAATGGATTCAATGAACTACCTATAAAACGGCGAAAGTGCATAGATAATAATGGTTCACACTTCGATTGATCAAATGTATCATTTAATAACATTTTTTTCGTTTTACTTTTTCCATATAAAACGCTAATTTCATCTGAAAGGACCTATTATTAAAATACATAATAGATATGTGCGTTTCCACAAATATCGTAAAATATTTAAACATTAATGTAACTTTTGCAAAATATCCATTAATTCAAGAAACAATTTCTAAACCACTAATTCCTGTTTACGAAAATTTACTACACCCAAATAATTTCCTCACAAAAAGTTATAATATTTGTTTTATTATTACTAACACCAATAATTGACTTTATTACCTGCAAAGGTACGGGAATACAATCAAAACTTTTGGTACGATCGACGAAACCGCAGAGAAACTTTGTTGCGGAGTATTTCCCGAGTTACAAGCCGGTTAATAATTCCTTTTGATCATTATAAAGGGAAACAAAAACATTTGACGGATTAAACCACGTGTCATTTATTAATTCGTTCCTTTGAATTCGATAGGGAATCAATTTAAATGTAATAGAAATGTTGTTATTGCTATTCATATTACATACTTGATTAATAATTAGTCACTTTTTAGTAATTTAGTAATTAATAGTTACTCACTTTTTAATTAGGTACACAAAAACATAAGACCTCCTGGGTTTTCAGACAGTTGCTACATTAAACGGTCGGTTGTCACTCCCAAACGGTACTCAAGGCGTACCATTTAAATGTATCTTTCTACGCCACTGTTAACGCCAGTTAATTAGAAAGTTATTACTTTCAAAATAAGAGATAATTAGCTGACCCTTGCGAATATTTCGCACATTATAAAGTGGAAACAACCTAATTAAATATATTGTTAATAGAAAGCGTTTCCTACATGTTAGTTGAAAATATTTTTATCAGGAATGTTATCAACTATTTTTCATCAACAGCGGTGAATATAAACTTAAAATGATGTCGAAATCATTAATTTTTATGAAGACTTAAGGGATATATGGGGTTGCCACAAAAAACATCTATAAGAAATAATGTACAGAGATAATACATAAAGAAAAATAAATTCGTACATCGAATTAGTTACATGATTAACAAATAACAGCTACCTATTAATTAAGACTTAAAAACATTATTCACCGCTGTTAAGGTCCTCTAATTATCGCTTAAACAAGCTACCATACTGCTTCTTATTAAATACATGCTTTTATGTATTTAGTAAATAAAACCTTAATCAATCGTCATAGGGGTGAATATTTATTAAAGTATCAGTTGAAATAAATTCCAAACCAAGTATGGGATCCTGGTCCGAATACCGTTACCCTAGCTTAGGCCAGCCTTGAAGACTACTTGTAGAACAGGCTTATTACAGGCAAGACACTACGCTGTTTCACGGTCCTTATTTATGGGTATGTAACATAACAAATATGACCCGTTCAACATGCGAAAATATAGATTTGCCTATATTTAAGATGAATGATATATAATATTTCTGGTTAAAGTTAGCGGCATAGTTCCATTAGCTGTAGTATGTGTTTTATAGATATTACCTACATATATCGAAAAATATTCCAAGGAATCGTCAAATATTAATTTATCGCAAAGGATTAGATAGAGCACTAGCATCAACTATTTAGTGACTAGCGTATATTTGGTAAAAATCCTGTCACAGTGACTTAGTTATATAGTATTATATACTTGATAGATGATAATATAATACTTTATTATCTCCATTAATTAACAGAAGTGTCTACGTTCCACAGAAGGGAAAGAGTAAAAATGTATATCTATACAAAATAACAGGTTTTTACTAAATGCATATGAAAGTATAACCGATAACTATAACAGAAAACCCATTTTTTAATTTTTGTCTATCTTTCTGTCTGTTTGTTCCGGGTAATCTCCGAAATGGTTAGACCGATTTTGACGGTACTTTCACTGGCAGATGAGCTGATGTTATAAGGAATAACTTAGGCTAATTTATTTTAGAAAAATAAATAGGGTTCCGCACAAAAAATAAAGAACCTTTTTTGGTAGTCCACGCGAGCTGAGCCGCAGGCACACCTCGTTGATAATATGAACAAGCACAAATTACTGCCATGTGGCCAAGAAAAAGACACATGCGTGCGTGTCAATGATGATGTGAATGCGTTCTTGTGTGTGTATGCGTGTGTGTGTTGCTTATATAATTTTTGTTATTATATAATATCAAGGTATCTCTAATGATTGTGCCGAGTTGATGACACTAGAATAAGTAACAATAACTTAACAGTCAATTTCTAATTATCTTAATTACTATGACCCTCAAGTTGAAAATCTGTCGCCAAGGACCAAAAATCTGTTCCGGCGGCTGAACTTGAGAGCCAATCCCACCACTAGGCATAGAGTTCTAACATCTTGGGCTAGATCGTCACTTAAAATCAGGTGAGATTGTGCAAGCCTATAACAAACAAAAAAAGACACTTGGATCACATAGGATATATAATTATTGGAATGAATATTAATTATAAAGGAAAATGCGACCTGACAATCGCGTAACATTTGATCTGGTACAGATAAATTGTTATTTCGCGGGAAAACGACACCATTTTTATATCTAGACGACCAATCTTATTCTATACACCTATTTTGTAAAGGAAATGGTGTGAGTTGATATAAACTCTCGAGTTGTTTAATCAAAGGAATTTGTATCTTTACATATAGGTACGAAATGGGATAAGAGCGTATCAGACACATTTTTGCATGTGAAAAATTGTTACTGGAGTTGATACGTTAATAGTGACATGATAAAGTTTGTTTTTAAGTGTAACTGTCGTGATTTAATAAAGAATTTCATGTAGAAAGAAACACAAGCGGTAATAAGCGAGAGAGCTTCGTTATCTCGACGCAGACACACGTCTGAATAGCCCTCATTCGACGCGAGAAGCTTTTGAGTATTACCTCCTCTTAATTAAGAGCGGCTGGGGGTAGTTTGCCGCGTACAATAGATAGGCATCCTGGTTATTTTGAGGGGATGTTATTGTCTAGATCGCTTTTACGTTTCCACGTGGAAAACGCGGGGAAACTGACTTTGTCTGAATGTTTTCCATATTCATATTTTAACGTTGATTTCGCAGACATTTGCAAGTCGACGTTAAGATTGAAAAAATTGCCAAGTAGTGTAGAGTTCGTAGTTGCCCATCACAATAAGGCTTAAGGATGCTTATGTTATACCGGACCAGGGCCAGGCCGGGTACCGGACGGGACATGGTCAAACATTTATAGTATACTTTGTATAACTCTGGCCGGCCCCGGCCCGGTGCCGTATGAATTACTTCATACAAAAGCACACTATCGATTTTTTATAACTACTTTACAGAAAATGCTTTTGATAACAATTTTAAAATACTATTTAAATTATATTTTTAAGTATATAATAATATTTGTTTTTGAGTACGATAATACTTACCTATATTAATCAAGCTATGAACTATAAATAATTCAAAAAAGTTTGTTTCACGCTGTATTTTTATGTCATGTGGTGGAGAACTTTCAGGCCGAGTAGAATGAAGTTTAATGTTTTATAACTTACTCGCTGTTTCTCTTAGTTTAACTCGCGTTAAATTTCTAGTCCACTCCATACAGTCGTGGGATGAAATTATGTAGCCTACAAATTTTCTTAATATACTAGATATTTGGCAGACAAGAAAGATCTAAAAAAAAATCGCTACACCTTATATAACTAATTCACTAATCACATAAAGTAATTTCATGTTCCAAAAGAAATCAAAAATATTTATATCAAAATACCATGTATAATAACAATATAATTATGACTTGTATGCGCATAAAGGAGACCCGGTTAATGATATAGTAAACAATGGCTTGCTATTATATGGATAACATTATGTGCTTAACTTGTAGGTGAGGTTTCAAAACTGTATGTAACTTGGAAGTACCCTATGGGTTTTGATGATTGATCAGTGAGTGTGACTTTTAAGCTTTTAGTATGAAGGCCTGTATCTTTTTACTACGTTAGCTTAGAAACTTGATTTTTTTACAGCAGTATGAGATCATAGGTCTTAGTTCTCGATATTAAATTCAACTGTATGCTTCAAGCCCTTTTCTAGAATAAAATAAAAGTGAATATAATTTTGTTGCATTATAATTTTAAACGAGATTACAGATTCATTATTTTCTGATTGATTTCTTAACTTTTCTTAAAAGATCTCCCTTCGTGCTAAATATCAAGACTGTAGGTCTACGGGAAGTACTCTATGATTTTGATAATCGGCCCGTGAGCGGCATTTTAACTATGAAGTGCCATATCTCTTTAATCCGTTCACCTAGAAACTTGACTTTTTTTATAGCAGCATAAAGTCATAGACCTTAGTAAATGATTTTAATTTCAACTTTATGACTAAGTCATTTTCGAGAGAAAAGGCCAAACAAACTGACAACAGACGGACAACAAAGTGATCCTATAAGAGCCCCGTTTTTTTTTAGTTATGAGGTACGGAACCCTATTAAAATACTAAAGAGTTCATAACTAGTCTCAAAATGTAACTAAGCCGTCGCTATATTATGATAATTATCAAATTAAAGCAATATAGTTATGAAAAGAAGACAAAAATATCAAATGAAATAAATATTGAAGAAATAAGAAGCAAACTTTGCTTTAATATTCATGCGCAAAGATCATGCTAATAAGCAATATCATCGAGTGTCGTGAGTGAGGATTTCATATAGAAATCATGCAAGGATTATTTATGAAAAAGTTTTATTGAACGAGCACCCTATTCATACACCCATGTACATTCGAGGCATAAATTCATGAGGGTTGTCTTGTAACAAATATTACGGCGTATTACGTTCATATGATTCCTAGACGCTTACATTTATACGAAGTAAGTAGTATTTGAATTCAGATTTGTACGTTTTTGAAAGGTAGATCGTACTCTGCGTTGATCGATCGAGAATCATGAACTTACTAAACGAAGGAAAATATCGTTATGAAGCCAGAGTATCAATAGATGATATTTTTTTATTACTTACACTATAATTTACCAACTATAGTTTTTGCCTTAAGTATAAATAATACTATTATATTCAGAACGCATATTATATTTAATTATTCATATCAGTGACTATGCAAATTGAGTTTTACGTGACATTAAACATTTCTACAATTTGTTGGGAGCTTTTGCTCTTCACTGAACACGAAGGAGAAATTATAAATTGAAATACCGAGGAAATTAAATTTGAAATATCAACTTTCTTGGTCTTCTGATACCTCATCTTATAAGTATATGCTGCAGGTTCGATTCCCGCACATAGCTGAGTGTTATATAGTGAGCTTTTTTAAATACTAGCTCAGCAAAATTACTGTACATTAAATACCTGGTGTTTAGTATGGTATAGTCTGCAAACAACGGCGACTCTCGATGACACAAATTTCAAAGGCAGTCGTCAACGTGTTGTTGGCCTGCTGAAATACCTCTTCGCGGCCTCGTTTGAAGGACCCAATATAATAAGAATAAGAAACAAAGGGAGCACATAATTATCAGTTGTATACAAGCATTGCTTAGTTTGGAATTAAATGGCTGTAGGCGAAATTACGTCAATGTAAAATAAGGAATTGATTGTGAAAATATAATATTGCATTATAAGGTAATGGAAACATATGTTCTATTGAGAAAACTTACAGCACATATCATCCGAATGTTTAGAGGAAACAAACAACGTATGGTACAAACTATCAGAGTAAAAAAGAATGTTATGCATGTTGTAAAAACGGTGTATAAAAAAGTATAACCGAGAAACTTTTACTCAGCAAAGTAAAGAAACGTAAGTTGTAAAACTTGGTATAAAAAAGTCATAGCTTTCATATGTTACTTATAAGCAGTTACGTAGCTGGCATGGGTGACACCCGGGTCGGCAAATCGCGCTTTTGGGGGCGGCTAGAGCAGAAAAGGCATATGTGATCGCCTTTCAGATACAAACTTTGAAGTAATAATGGCTCAGTGGTAGCGTGTACGGACATCGCGTCGATCGACATGATTTCGAATCCCTGCAATGAGCCTGAGATTTCGGTGAAGGATAACATCGTTATGAAACCATAGCATAGTGTAGGGCATTTTCTAATAACCGTCTGGCTAGCTATCACCCTCAAGTTGAAAATCTGTCACCAAGCCGTCCTGTACATGGCTTAGCATGTTACGAGTACCACATCGTAACTTTACTAACATCAGGTGACATTGCGGAATTCAAGAATAGAAAAATAAAGAAACATATGACCTTTTTTGAGGGCATTCTCTATATTTACTTAAGCTTCTATTTCTTCCACGTTAATCACTGCTACTTAAGCCTCAATTAATTATTGTATTTGATTTTTAGCTTATGCACTATTTATAGACACATACTACTTTGTGCAAAGGGTTTGCAAGGGTACATAATTTTTTCTGTTTTCTTACATAACTAAGGATTCTATAAATGTAAGCCTTATCTCATCAATAATATACATTTTTGAAATCAATCCGTAAGTCGATTGTATGTTTAAAATTAAAATCAATTATTAAATCATATTGGTCTATTACAAAAATGGTTGCTTGAAAATTATATAGGTACTGAAGGAATTTCATAACTTTAATAACGGAAATTCTAGTAAAATCAACTTCACATACACAATATATTTTTAACCTTAGTTTTATTTATTGATCGATAACGTTACGCGTGGTCATTTGACCATAATGCAACTTTTTTTTGGACATATTTTTTATGTCATTTAAATATTATTTTATATTACTTTCAAAGATGTAATAATTATGCAATATCTGTTCCACGTTGTTATTTTCAATATATAAAGAGTTAAAAACAAATTTTGAACAGGTGTCTACTCCCGCATTTATTAAATTCTTATCAGAGTGACGATAGTTGCATAATAACAATGTAACTGTCGCTTGACGATTATACATACAAAGACAGTTGAATTTCAAAACATTGATAGCCGCCTAATAAATCTCTCACTCTTCGATCCGCAATGATTGGACAAATTACATGCCCGCATCGCGTAGCAAATTAAGCAAGAGCCCTCCATTTACCATATCGCTCCGGTATATCCTGTGACAATAGAGAAGGGAGGGAGATCGATGGTTCGTGGTGGCAACACGGATTGCTCGCATTCACCAAGGACAATAACATTCAATAGGATAATGTACACAATGGGTAAAATGCGCAAAGTGCCTTTGACAGAGGATTTCTGTTTTCAGAAAAGAGATAAAAGGATTCGTTATTGTTGTCTAATATTGTACTGGAATTACATTTTATTTTGAATCTAAAACTTTTCATGAATGAATATATTTTTTTCTACAATAGATAGATACTACTCGTATACAATAGAGAATAAAGTAAAAACAATTTTTATATTTATTAAGTATAATGTGTGTACTTTTCTGGTGTTTTCTAACAAACACAACTCCTTTTTTTATCTAGCATGCAAAGTGAGTCAAAATAATCTACTTGAGAGTTTACGGTGGACCTGCGCCGGAATTCTGCATTACAGCATCTGGAGACCTAGTACAACAATTACGGCAGAAGTGTACTGTAAAGAACTGTATATGATTATGGACCAGCTCATTGTCAAACAAGATCGGTTTTTCAATCCTTTAAGTCAACTCCTACGACAGCAATCACATAAGAGACTGTCTCAAAATTACAGGAGTTATGACTGAAAGCTCTCAACCACTATAATATAATCACCAGGCCTTGCTCTCACTTATTTCAATTTTTCCGAATTTGGATAGTTTGTTGCAGGAGAAACATTTCAAATCGATGAGGCGGTTAAAAACATCTTTAAAGCGTTCATCGATTCCCGTCTCCAGGAATTCTAAAGCAGAGGCATCAATGACCTTCCATTAAAATACCAAAAGTACATCAACAATAATGGTCAATATTAAGACTACAGAAATATATACTTTCGTGTAAAAAAATTATGTTTATACTACGTTAAATCATTTATCTACAGAAGAAAAAGTAAAATGAATACACATTATTATCATTGATGGCTCTAACTTCATCATGAGGCACTACCGTCAAATGATGCACGCGCAGTTATCAATTTCACCCTCCACTAAACACGCCAAAAGAAGTATTTAAAAATTTTAATATCATTTTTCTATTAAATTACTTATTGCGTAATTTAAACGAGAAAGCAAAAAGTGTGTACACTCTTTCCAGCGGCATAAATCGAACGCAGTATTGTAAAATAAAACTTAGAAAAATATGTTTTGTTGAAGAAACACTTGCTAGATTGGTATTTTATTACTTCGAGTTTGTTTTCTTTTGTTGTTTCAGGTTAAATCTACGTTTCATGACTTTGTAACTTACTACAAATTGATAAGGTTATGGAAAACGACTTACAGCCAGTTGCAAGGTATTTGAATATTATTCAGAAAATATTAATATATAATTAGATTTCATCTTTTAATATTTTAACAATATAAAAAACATTTAACAGTAAAATTTATAGAAGTTTTTATTAAATTAATCATCAATATTAAATCTCAGATTGTGCTTAACAACCAAATGGATAACAAGTTTGCTACAAGTTTTAATAAGTTACAAATGCAGTTAAATGTTTGTTTTTTTTTGTACTGATTTTGATTTTGTGTTTCTTCTAGGTTTGATTGATTAACAAAGCTACGCACTCAGTTCAATGACAACCATTTTTTAATAATTTCAAAGATTCTTATACCTCGCTTTTTATACGGTAATGAACAATATAACCTTATAGGTACCTAAAGTACCGATAAATCTTTGACCTAAAAGATAATAATACATAATATAATTCTAATAAATATATACGATTTCAATAAATAAATTCTTATATCAGTTAAATAAAGATTTTGTTAAAGTAAAATATAGAATGAAAGCAAAACAGTAGTAATACAATACAAATATACGTATTTAAGGCGAGTAAAATTTGGAATGGACTTTTATTGTATAAATTTAATATTTTTGTGTTGACTACATTATATTGTAATCTCTTGTCTATGATTTCGTAATAATATATAACTGTATATCACTTTTAATTAGACAACAATCGTGGCTCTTGTTTTAAATATTCCTTGTTTAGCTTTTAAAAATATTTCTTGGTAAAGTTATCTAGTCAATTTTATTCGTATTAGAATTACTATTTTTGAAATACACTAACGAAAAATATGCGATATTTATTATAATTTTTTTTTTATATAATAATAAATATAATAAAAAATATATAAGTTTTTGCTTGATTTATATCAAACTTTACATCCCTTTTTTTTTTCAAACACCGAGCAAAGGAATTTTACAGGAATTCTCCGTCGAGAGTGCTCTAGCAGTCAAGATTGAGTTCACGTCTTTACAAGAGAGCATACTGCAAATACACTTCGTATTAAAAGGGGTGGAAACAAGGGTATATTGAGAAAGTTAACATTTGTCTAACTTGAGTGTACTTGAATTTGGATGTTGGTTTTAGTATTAAATAAAGTGTCTATTGCCGTTTATTTTTGACGTGATTGAAGACAACAAAATGTTTACAATAATTAACATCAACAGTATTTTGATATATCAAGTAAATTGGATTATAAGGGTATATTCAAACATTAATTTGACTGTAATTAATTGAAACCGTTGAGGAGTTACGAAAATTTATTATGAAATACCGTCATTCATCGTTGTATAGAGCTTTATAAAATAATATAACTTTAGCAATAGGCTTACATTTAATACATTGTAATGTAACTATCTCATGACAATAAGTAATTAGTCTTATCTACTAAATAATAATATACTATAATAAAATAATTAAGAAATAATCTACTAAAATAGAGAAGATAAGTATTTATTTAAAAATTAACTAACATATGTATTTTTTAATATTGGTCCAGATTACAAACGGACCTGAAGCGCATTAATATTTGAAAATCTTTAAATACATTAACAAGAATTTCTTAAACAAACAGTTCATAGTATTTTTAGAAATAAAAATGTAATATGTATTGCGTGGTTATGCTGTAAAAAGTTAATGTACCTACACATAATTACAGGAAAATGTTGTTAATAAGTTCTTAACTTTCTAACTGTATTTAATTACTCGTAATTACTTCGATAGGGCAGACATAGAGCGTAAATTAGTTATAACGGATTTTCTAATCAACGTGTCATTTTCTGGTAGGGAATGTTTTCGCTTTCGCGTTTTGTATTTGCACACTATTAGATGTATAATTATGAAACACGGTTCCGGATTTTCGCATACTTGATACCTTTAGAACACTAAATACATATACGCATGTCTCTTCGTTCCTCCCAGAAGGCAGAAACATATACTCGTATATGTATAGTTAGTTAAATCGAATTAGGGATAGGGAATTAACTACATGTTTCGCGATGTTTGCATATACGGCAACAGCCCAAGCTGGGGTTCGGCCACTTTGGCACTCTTATGCTTGTTTTTATGCTGTTGCTCTAATGCATTTTACTCGACTGAGTGCCTTATGCGCTCGCCCACAAGCCCGGTGAAGGTATAAAGGCATCGTGACCGAAAAAAAAACCTTAAGACATTCTCGCTTGAGCTGTTGAACAGTAACAATTTGGTCGAGTTATCGGATAGTGACGACCACTGTTAATAAGACGACTACATTATTGCAGTCACAGCTTGTTTCCAAGTGACACTGTTTCTAAGTGTCGTCTGGCTGCCCATCCCGGCAACGTATATTATACTACCAGTCAGATTTGAAGAATCGTCATTGTATTTTATAGTCTATTTATCGAAGAAGGTTATAGAAGAAGGCGTTCTAACATCACTCTACAATCCTTAAGCGCGGAGCAGTGACCATAAACGGCAACCAATCTGGCAATCTGTAGGTAAGTAATTATCATATGTATGTAGCAGTCATGTACAAATCAAATTTAACGAAAGTGAATCTGGGGCACAGGTAGTATAGAATAAAAATAATTTTATTATATTTTCGTTTTATATATTGAACTGTTTGTAAGAATCTAATCAACTGTTCAGAAAAAAGGTATTGTGGCTAAAGCCAACCAAACGCTTGAAGAAATGGAATAATAAAAAAGAACGATTAAGAAAACGTAAGTTTTAGTAAAAAATAATTCTAACGTTCAGACAATACGAATTTCTTTATTATAAATATATCAGATGCTATTTCTGTACAAAGACGAGATCTGATTGCGTTATAGGAATCATTGGATTTATTGTGTAATATGGATATAAAACGAATCTAAACTTTTATAAACAATGATAAAACTTACAACGCTGTTGTTATTATATTTTCTGATCCGAATACTGAATAACAAAAATAAACCGAGAGTATTGCTATAAACAAGATTTAGTGGGATGCTGAAAGATAATAAGTGTCCATTACCAGGGTCACTTGACAAATTGGAAGGGAGGATTTCCCTTTGAACGTTATCTATTACCAGTCTGCTTGAGTTACTTTAACGAAATCTCAAAGTACAAATGTTATTTGTGTTCTTTTAAAATAAATCCTAATTCTTTTTCATTTTATATAGAATTTTTGGTTTTATTTACTTTGCATGAATAATTATTCTATTACACGGACTAAGAGCAGGATAGACTAAAGAAGATTATTCGATAAAAAATGAGTTACAATTTACAAGTAGACTGGCATTATTCCAAATAGGAGGACACTATTATTTATGCATCAGACTTAATTTAAATGTCTCCAAGAAAATATTAATAATTAGGGATATAATTTCACACACGGTCATTTTAATTCCAAGCTAAGTAAACTCTGTATTATGGTAACTAAACAGCTGATATATATATTATACATATATAGATACTAGCTGTGCCCGCGGCTCCGCTTGCACAGACTACAGAATGCTGTCAGTCGAGCGCTCGCGCGAGGTGTGCTACCTCAAAATTATTATTATTTGTATTATTGTGTATGATACTTAAAAGATAGACATATGCTATCCTTGACTTTTTATAGAGCTTTTTAATAACTAAAATATATAGTACATTAATTTTATAAATCACATCGTTTACTCACCGTAAGCCATTTAATCGCACCAAAAGCGTCTTTTGTCCGGATCGATTCACCATTAGTGTCACTACTTATTTCGTATGCTACTTTATGTCACAAAATTATATACTATAACTTGACCAGATAACAGATATAAGAGCTAAAAAAAGTTGAAAAGTAAGGGATAAATCTATATAATCTTTGCATAATAATCAAACGTCAAAGTCAAACGACACATTTTATTTTCGTACTTTTATGTCCCTTGAAATAAAATTGAATCTTGATAAAACGTTGAACGCCGAATACGATTCTATTGAGAAGCGTCTAAATATAATGAGGTAGCGATTAAATGTATACTGCTATATTAAACATTTTGCCGTATAAATAACTTTATTATCGTTATATTAATTATAATATAATTACTTGCTGGCCCATCAAACGTTGTTTTGCTCTTTCCAAAAGATAGTAACTCGACCACAGCACCACCTATCGCGCTCAGGGATATCATAAAATGTGATCGATCAAATAGTGTCAATCTCATATACACACATTTTCTGTACATAATAACTTTTTTTTTTCAAATTTCTTGACAGACGTGTATTATAAAGGACAGTGATCACAAAAATTACGTTAATATTTTTTTCAATTGAAAACTTCTATAGGCGGGGCGTCGGGCGTTTATTGGATGGGTAAAATCTTATGATTTCACGTCACCGACACCAACAGCGATATGCTTACATTAGCAGTATATTTGTAGCTACAAGTACGATGTGTTGAATTGATTCTTAAATTACACGTTAACTTAACACTTGGAAGTTCAAAGTTAGTAGTTTTAAAAAGAGAGACATCATCTTGTTAGTGTTGTTTGAACTCTGAAGATTATAAATATATTCTATCCATGTGACATGGACATAATTTTGTATAAATACATGTTGCTACTCTCAGTCAGATCGCGACTTTTTCGCATGATCGGCAACAGCCCAAGCCGAGGTTCGGCCACTTTGGCACCCTTGGAGCTTGTTGCCTAGCTTTCGCGGCTGAGTGCATTCCGCGCTCGCCCGCAAGCCCGGTGAAGCTGTAAAAGTCGCAAAGGCTCCAGAGCCCCTAAGGCTAACAGTATAGTGCTATGCAGTATGTTGCTACTAAATAAGACGAAGATTTTTACAATTATATATATATGCCCGCAAAGTTAAAGATACCGACATATTTTTACTTGCACCACACATTACAAAAAGGTATCATTTGTATAGATAGTTGACGGAGGATGATTCGGGCTGGGTCTCGCTGGAAATGATGCGTTGCCTTCAGGAAACCTAATGTGCTCGATCCTTAGTCATATAAATGACTGTTTACATCGATCTAGAATCCCCTAAAATTTGCATCATACAGAATTGTGATTTATTTACTTCACAGGTAATAAAATAATGTATATTCTTTCAGTCACTTAACCAGGTAAAATTTTAACCAAACGCTAAAAATTTACAAATGATATAAAAAGAAATAAATTTTCTAAAAGAGGCCTACGTATAATTTATTTAGGGTTCGAATTCGACAGCATCCTTGAGTGTGTATAGTCATTAAACATTACAAAAAAATTGCGAAAAGGGACTCACGCAAAAAGTTTAGCAAACCGCCACATATGATTAACATCTTAAAATCGTGGGAGATAGCGGCGAATATTGTCTGTTAGTCTTATTGGGACTAATTTGTAGAGTAGTCTACCCTAATAAAAGGTATCGGGACCGGTTGCACTTGTATTTACCTGCACGAACCGCTGGGCTTTTTATCTGTAAACATCTCATAAACAAGTTCTTATGATAGCTTATTTGGATTGCGTTTGGACGTGAGCTAGTTACGGTTTGAACAGATGGTTATAAACAGATTATAGTGATTCTTTTGAATGTGGTTGGAATTGATAATCCGGAGAGAAAAAAGCAATAATAAATGCAAAAACTGTACCATAATAAGTTCTTATTGAAATGAAAACTTCTTTAGCACCGTTGTGATTTGAATAAACATAAATAATGTACATTACTAATTGAATACAATAAAATGATATTATTGATAAACAAATAAAATACTTTTTACAAGTCTGATTTTTTATATTTTTTCTTGTTCGAATCAATTTAACACGGGTGAAACCTTGAGGCACAACTTGTGTAAAATAACTTTACTTACAAACGTGCTTCTGTTAAGAACAAGTGTTCTGTTTGATGCAATGATGGCTCAGTGCTAGTGTGTACAACTTCGCGTCTATTGACGTGAGTTCGAATCCCTGCAATGAGCCTGTGCTTTCGGTGAAGGAAAACATCGTGAGGAAACCATAGAATGGTGGTTGGGCTTTTACTAATGCCCGCCTGGCTAGCTACCATCCTCAAGTTGAAAATCTGTCGCCAAGCACCGGAAGGTGTGTTCCGGCAGCTGCACTTGAGAGCCAGTCTTCCACTAGCCTTATCAGTATCTAAACTTACCTCACAAAGAAATGATTTCATCATTTAAGCAATTTTTAGAATGAATATCGCAATTGGAGTAATCTTGAATATTAATTTTATTTTCGTATTATATGTCATATTTCAAAGTAGATGTCGACGTATTAAACTGGGAGCTTTATTGTAAATGGACTTTAAACCTAAGTAGTAGGCCACAGTTTTACAGACAATTAATCCTTGAGCTTTTTGATTAAATTCTTTGTTAAGTTCAGACTAAGAAAAAAAACACTAGAAAATATTACTTCTTTAGAAGCCATCAAGATTATGTTTACTTCTTTTACTTTTTGTCCAGACGCCCTTTTGTGGGTTTCGACATAAATATATTTAAATAATTTATTTATACAAAAGTATTGTTTTTTTTTAATGTTGAATAGTAGAACAGAGGTAGGGTACAGAGAAATTTCTCTGTAGGAGCCCGACTGTTACATTTTTTGTCCCGTATTTATACCATAAATAAATTAATTTGGTGTATAAAAATTTTAAGTTTCACTGAATTTATTGAAGTTATTTCTCTTATTCTTCGACAAACATGACTTATGGTTAAACAGCACTATTGCGGGGCGGCGCGTCACTGCAACGAAAAATATTATTTCTATTGATTGATATGAGTCAAACTGCACTGCAGCGCCGCTCCGCTGCCGCTAGTGCGACATAGTTCACGTTCTACTCTCAAGTTAGAGAGACGAACGCACGTTGGATGAGGAAAAATAATATCTGTTATACTTATATCATATTATATGCTATTATAGCATATCCCGAAATATATAAATATAAAGCTTTAAAATTTCCAACAATTCATAAAACTTCTCTTTTGGCATTCTCAAATAACTATGAAATCGAACAGGCTCCTTTAGGTTGCTCTTATTTTTTGACTTTTTCTACTAATTAGCATAATAAAGCCACCACCGATCACATCTTCACTTAATTCGTCTATTGTGTTAGTCAGTCTGAACAACAACTGAAAAACTGTCGTGCCGCTGCAGTAGGTACATGTGCGTTTGCGTAGTGTCGAGCCGCGCCGCTATAATGTGGTTTGTTGACCTTTATGCATTTTTTTTTCTATTAACTGCGTCGAGTCGACATCCTAAGGTATATTCGAAAATAAATCATGATATAACATGTATTATATTATATATTATAACCAAAGCCATCCAGGAAAGTATAAGGCTATTATATAATCGTGTAGTCCATCAAACTCTGTATTGTCCGGCCAATAGCATCGATTACCTAAGATAAATGTTACCAGATAGTTCAATTGACTCGCTAGTCACTAAACATATAGGTGGGAGCTATACACAAGAATTACTTACTGAATGGTATTAGATACTGATGTACTTTGATAATGGTCAGATCTAAATCACTACATGAAGACAAACTGCTCTCAATAACATTTACTTACTTCAAGTCTAACCTTCTGTCAATAAGGCTGTTCCAAGTCTGTAAATCTATATCTTCTATTTCTATACATATTATAAAACTCAACGTCTGTCTGTCCGTTTATGTTCTTTTCACGTGAAAACCACTAATGAGATTTACATGGTTTTTCTTTTAATTCATAGATATGTTATCTGGCCAGAGATATGTTACGCTGAGTAAACCATAAAAGATATATCAAATTTATGTACTAACTAATTGTAGATATTAAAGAGACCTACAAAGAAGTCGATGATAGCATATGTCTATTGTCTAAGGATCACCCACAGTAAATAAGCATTTTTGTGGCAACACAGTTCGTGCGTGCGCTCGACCAACAGCATTCTGTATTCCACGCGAGTGGAGCCGCGGGCACAGTTAGTATTAAATAAGTTTCATCCCGCTGAGCAGTATAAAAATAAATTTAGTATTAAATAAGTTTCATCCCGCTGAGCAGTATAAAAATAAATTTAACAGTATGTTTGTGAAATACGAAACCGTCATCCTTTGTAATCTGTTTTCATCCATCATGTGGGTTGTGGGTAACTGGCTAACTACCACCCTCAAGTTGAACATTTGTCGTCAAGCACCAATGTAGGTGTGTTCTAGCAACTGCACTTGAGAGGCAGTCCCTCCTCCAGGCTTAGCGTGTTATCATCTCAGACAACTTAAGGGTAGATTATGGCAAACTCTAAAATAAAATAAAAAAATGGTAGTAAGACTGACAAATTCGGAATTTGAGATTGACCAACCAAGGGATTTATCAACTGTTTTGTTTATTAATATTTTATAAGTAGAACTGCATGGATTGAACTATCCTATTTCACTTATTTGTGGCATTCATCATATAAAATATGTACTTTATTTTCATAGCATGAAGGCTACAATCACGTAGCTTACGTTCTGTGTAAGACTATGAGAGTTTAGCGAATCATTTTGAAATCGACCGTAAAATCAATTCAATATCGTGCCATTCTAATATCGTGGTTCACTATTATTTGAATGAACGACGCTATATAAGCTATATTGTAAAGACCGTTTGTGTATATTAAAGCTTTTATATCTCTGCCTTTAAAAATAAGCTGTGGGTGTTCTAAACTTTCTATAGTCTTAGATATAACTAGCAGTGCCCCGCGGCTCTGTACTCGTTTATTACGCAGTATTTTTTTCGAGTACTGTTTTTATTACCTGATATTTTTTAAAATTCTTATATCCTATCAATTGACAAATGTACAAAATTTTATGAAAATTAGTCAAAACATTTCTAAGTTCAATCCGGACATACAAACAGACAGGGACACGAATTTTTTTAATGCCATATTCGTGATCAGTTTTCTTTAGAATATATGTTTATCTGCACATTTGGATAAGAACACCTGATTAGACAGAACTAGAGATTTGATAGTGTAGATACTCGTAGATGTTAGTTATAAAACAAAGACCGTTCCAACGTACTCACTTACTCACTCACATAGTAAAGAAACCAGAAAAATTTAAATCATGTAGACACCAACTTTGAGTATTTTGTTATTCAAACAATTGTATTTTATTGAGCTAGATTTAATTAATGCCAGTAGTAGTTAAATAACAGTGTTTACTTTAATATAGTCTGCTGTGATGCCAAGCTTAGTGTAGATCCAATATTATACGAGAAGGATTTATATTAGCAACTTGCAACAGTTACCACAAGCTTGTCTCTCCTAACGTCAAAAGTGGCATTTAGTGTACTTTGCTGATTATACATTATGTCTAGATTTGAATTATTGATGCTTGTATCAAGATTATTATAAATTCAGGAATTTTATATTTGACTTTGTTTGAACAACGAAAATATAGGCATCTCTTTCTTTTTTATACGTTTGTAATTTAATTAAATTAAAATTTTTAGTTTGAGCAACATTTTAACATAATTACTTTGGCGACAATCCCTACTCTGTGAGACTGTTTGACCACAGACCAATGTGTGTTTGATTAATGTAGTTGTAACATATACTATCTATAAATTTTAGCTTTACGCACTCTTTCTTTAAATAGACTTGGATTATGCTAAATATCACACTCATCCGTGCGCGAATTATTCTTAAAAATATTAAATTAAATATTAAATTTTCTCTTTACGTATTAATTTAAAGAAGATAAACACTAAATGATTCCCACGAAGTCGGTTATATTTAAATTCATTTGTTTGAATAACTCTTGCAAATTTCTAATTCAGGAATATAACATATCATTATCAAGGTAAAATTTCTTTTCAATTTTTATAAATAAATACCAATTACATAGTTTTATGAGCATCGTTACTGTTTTCTTTCATTACTGTCACATATACGAGCTTAAGTTCATAAACCTTAAAAGAGCTTAGTGCTAGTTGAATAACTGGCATCGGTTGAGCCGGTTTCACTGTATCTCTTCATTATCAGAACAATTCACGGAATTTATTTCTTACTTTTTTATCTTGAGGCTTGAGGCTTTAACATTAGTTAAAAGTTAATTTATCCTTTAGTTACTTATTTTAATTTATCAGTATCTATATACAAGTCATTATATAGGTTTATATTTTTTACACCGTGCAATATTCATTTTTATTTAAAAAAAAGTACCAGTTAACCCTTAAATAACTTATTTATTATTTGACTAATGTTACGATTTTACGAACCGTTACGACTTTGCACTGATATAATTTACTAAAATGGTGTCATTTATGTTTAAAAAATCATGTCTAACTGATGTAGAGTACATAGCTTTCCTATTTATTTATGGTTCATCGTTACGAAATGTACGCTACGTCACGTGGCATCGGGCTAAAGGCGTCCATTTCCAATTACTTCCGTCACGTATCTACACCATTGGGGATCCATTAATAGTTTATGGTTCTGCCGTTCTACCTCGTGACGGTTCTAGGTATTGGATAGCTGTCTGAAATATCTAGGTACACATTTGTGATAGCTAAAGAAACCAATAGTCACATAACAATAACAATGTAAAATCAAGGCTTGTAATATAAGTATTCTCATATTATTATAAATTTAAATAAAATGACTCATTATAAGTCATGTATGAATCTGTAATTCTATGACATAAGCTGTTCATCGGGTCCTTTTTAGGGTGTCCGAAGTCAAAAGGAATCCTTATAATTTCGCTATGTCTGTCTGTTTGTCCGCGGCTTAGCTCAGAGATTCTTAGTACTAGAAAGCTGTAATTTGGTATGGTAAATCACGCCGCTAAAGTAGTAAAATAAAAACTTGAAAATAAAATCGTTGAGGCTACCTCCCCTATACGTAAAGTGGGAATGACACATGTGAGTCACTGTAAATGGTTTATCATTATATCCATGGTGGTACAGAACCCTATCACTTTGCTTGATTACTGTATATATCCAGCTAATCACGGAACGCGAAACGCCTATGCGTGCCACTATGATTAGTATTACGCCTAGTATGTGGTGGTCGTGATCCCGTTGGACACAATTTTCGTGACCTACTGCTGACTGATTATTATTATAAAACAGTTGTTTAGGTTTCAACTTATGAATAATGCACGTACGTCGAAGCCCGACAAAGTATTCGAAGCTTTCGATATATTTTTTTTAATCTCCGAAAGCAAATCAACTGCAGATGGTTACGCCGCGAATCGGAATACCGTGAAAGGAACGTTCGAAGAGGAAATCGGTTGGAATGAAGCCTTATATTTTCGTCTTACTCCCAGATATTACTATTAAATTCTTATACAGCGACAAATTATATTACGACGTAGCTACCGTTATTTGAATATTTTTACCCAGAGAACAATTGTAATAAATTGATTAAAAATTTTATTACCTGCGTCTAAATGAAAACGAGACAGAAATTCTATTAAGTACGTGATACATAACATACTATATAGCCGACTAATTGATACCAAAAGTTCAAGTAAAAGATTGTAGAATATTTCTTATTCCATTAAACATCCCACTACTGGCTATGACTTTCTACTTTATATATGAATATTTAATACTAGCAACCACTCGTGACTTCGTTCGTGTTGCTTACAATATTAAATTTAATAAAAAATGTGTATAGTTATTTTAGGGTTAATTTATAAGACCTGTCGTTTTGTATAGTTAAAATTGACTTGGTGATAAAGTAACTTTCGTTCGTAAGGTTAATATGCCATGCCTAATATTAATGCTCGTAAATCACATAATATACATTTTCAATAAAAAACGACCACAAAATACCTTATTGTGGCTTATGTATAAGAGATAGGCATATGGTATTGCGAACTTTGTTCAGATGTACTAAGTAACAATATTTTTGTAGAACATTGTATTTACGTATCAGTAACCATTACGTCAGCTCACGCGGATAAAGCAGTTCGAGTGCGATGTTACTTCCGACTTCCAATTTACTTAACAAAAATCAATATTGAAGGCTATCTGAAAGTTGTAGCCAATGCTAGATAGCCTATACTATTCCACGTGAATCTGGCTATCATATACAAAAAGAACTTTTCAAATCCGACTGGTAGTTCCAGAGACTAGCGTGTTTAAACAAAGAAACAAAAAACTTTTACGCTTTATTATATTAGTATAGAAGTATAGATGTAACATTGTATTTTTATTTTAAGAACTCACTTGCGTCACATGATATGCGCTCCGCTCTCAATTTCACCCTTATCTATACACGCCAAAAGTAACTTCAAAAAGAACCTATTTCACTTAGAAATAATGTATCTTGCTAATAGTGAATGAAATTTTAGAATATAATAAGTAGTTCCAGAGATCACTTCCTACAAACATACAAACGTAACCGCGCTCGTTTAGTTCCACTTCCAGTACTTGCCTACAGCTTGCCAGATTGCTTAGCGTTCATAGTTACTGCTCCGCTCCTTAAGGTCATATAATGAATTGATACAGCCTATAACCTTCCTTAATAAATATAGATTTAATACATAAAATGAACTTTTCAAATCTGACTGGTAGTTCCAGAGATTAGCGCGTTCAAACAAACAAACAAATATCTCTTCAGCTCTATTATATTAGTATAAATATACTTTATACACGAACATATTAATTCAAATTAATATTTCACCAATTATCTCCAAAACGGTTAATGATATTTTCTTACTATAGTTTAAGACAGAAAAAGATAAGGAAAAGTGGAAAAATATTTGTAATCAAAACGGCGGCGAGGCGTGATTGCAAACTAAACAACAGAACACACATAAAAACATATAATTTTGTAAGTTGGACTAAGAAAAATACTCCAATATATAAAAAATAATAATAAACCGAGTTTGAATTAAAAATAAAAAGCTATTATTCGTTCGCTTGACAACGTCGGTGGTATTGCAATACGTTCTATGTCAAAAGAGTTCGCCTCAATATTATTCATTGTAAAATGTTATATTTCTATTTATTTTCTCATTAGATCTATATTCAGGATTGTTTTGCATAAAATTATATAGATTTTACTAACATCACGACATGCATGCAAATCGTTAAAAAAAAGTTCACTCACTTTCCTGTAAAATCAGTTCGCAGTGCCATAGCCCGTTTCACAATATCACCGACAATAAGTTAAATATTAAAAAACAATTATGAATATTTTTCAATTTGTTATTTTATTATTTGGAAGTTTACAATGTTAACAAAATGTATGTTTATCGTAGCCTACTCTAGTTCTTCGTTTCGCTTCTACATTCGGCGCACGGCCTTTTCATACTCGAATTTATGACAAAACCACAACCATCGACATGTTTTTTGTTGTTTTCTCCCCCATGTTAAGCAGGAAAATGTTATATTATACGACTTTATGGTCTAGAATTTACATGAAATACGGGTGTATGGTATAAAATAACATTGGCAAAGGCTCAGAGATGCTAAACTTATTATTTTATTGCGTAGTAAATGTGTGAATATAGACACTGTATGAATTTAATCAAAGCATATTATTATTCATAGCCTGTAATTAAATTAGAATTCGGTATTAAAGAGCAAAAGTTATGTATTTATTCAATATCTATTTTCTATGATTAATATTGTGAAAGTGGTCATGTGGCTATTGGAATTAATTGTCAAGAATTAAGTACTGGTAAAACACAGGAAATTCACGGCAACATCGTTTCAACGTTCTGTAATTATTAATTTTACCCGCCACAGCGGCAACTCAAGCCTAGGTCCTTTCCTCTGGCATGAAGCCATTGAGTCAGCAGCCGCTCGCGCGATATATAGTGGGACTGTATTCACTGGCTATCAACATAAAAACTTGAAACTGCACTTCACACATGCACACCACTTAGATAAGTTCTGTAAGGGACCTTATTCCTTTTTTGGCTAGTTAGTTTTAGACTCGGACCAAATTGCCAGATTACTAATCGCATATACGCCTGTGTCTCTCTGTCTCCCACAAGGCAGATACATATAGTATAGTTAAATAGATCGAATTTTCTACATATTGGGAATTAGTCAGTCTGCGACTTAATTGCAACTAAGGCAAGAACCCAAGCCGAGATTCGACCACCTAGGTACTGTTGAGCTTGTTGCCCTGCTTTCAAGGCTGAGTGTCTTCAATGCTCATCCTTAAGCCCAGTGAAGCTGTAAAAGCCTTCTGAGGCTTCAGGGCTCTTAAGGCTAACAGTATAGTCATCGAAAAAAAAAAACTGTAGAAATACCTTTACTCTAAAGAATTTCGGAGACCAAATACCCTTTTATTGTTTTCCTGCAGTGAGTAGTGATTCCAGAGTTCCTTGGAGAATGGATTCAAGGTCAGCAACACACTAGTGATACCTCTGGTGTTAGAAGCGTCTATAGAATTCAGTAACAGCTTACCATCAGGCGGGCCGTACGATTCTTTGCCACCACAGTTCTATGAAAAAAAGTGGCAATCAAAATCCAAAGTATTCTATTCAATTTAGGCCCTAACAAGGCACTTATAAATGCCAACACACTATTGTTTGTTACTAAAATGGCTTCCTCTGCTAAAACTTTTGCTATGACTAAAATGAGTTACATAATCCGTTTGAATTATATTACTCCACATCACATGTCTGGAGTCAACAGATGGGAACTATTTATAGTTGGGTTAATAAGAATGCTCCCAGAAAGGTCCTTAGGCCGAAAGACAAATATGACAGAGTATTTAGCCAATCATGGTCTCTTTAGCCAATTATTAGCATATCCTGCAATTACGCAATGTGAGCCCTCATCTATTCACTCGACGAACATCAACGTCAACGTCACGACATAGTGAATTGTGACAAATTGTTATAATATAGTTTATTGTCACAGCTCAATTGGAGTAAGGGCCTCTCAATTATTAATACTTCTCTGACTTCACGTATGACTAGCTGTGCCCGCGGCTCTACTCGCGTGGACTACAGTATGCCTTCGGTCAAACGCAAGTGCAAATCGTGCTGCCCTCGCTCAAAAAACGGAAGACAAACATTCTTATTGTGGGTTATTCTTAGAAGATAGATACATTCAGTTAAAAAAGTATCGGGAATGGATGATTTGTTTATGGTTCCAAATTCAAATTTTTGTTTTCTTTTTTTTTTTTCGTTGTTAGATTGGCACAATTGTTTTTTTTTTATTTTGGCACGGAGCTTGAGTTGCTTATCTCATTTAGATTAACTATAGTGCTGTTTTAGTTCGGTTATATGTATCTAGTGTGTATTGCGAATTTCATAATGGACAAAAACATCGAAAAAAGAGTTTGTCTTAAATCTTGCATTGCCAGTGGAATTTCGTGTTCAGAGGCACTGAAAATATTACAGAAGGCTTACAGTGAATCGACTTTATCAAAAACACGTACTTATGACTAGTACAAAGCGTTAAAAAGCGGTCGAGATATACTGGAAGGTTTGCCTCGCCCTGGTAGGCCATCAAAGTCTTCAACAGAAGTTAAAATCGCAAAAGTGAAGGAAATAGTGACTGAAAATCCTCATTCAAGTTTGAGAGAGATAGCCTCTGAACTTTCTGTATCTTACGAGTAGTCGATCCGTATCATTTTAAATAATCACTTGGGTATGAAACATGTTTCCGCTCGGCTAGTCCCAAAAGACCTGAATTTTCTCAAAAAACTCAATGTCATAAGAGTCGCTGAGGACAAGCTAGAACGAGTCAATTCCGACTCAATCATTTATGAAACGCATTTTTACTGGTGACGAGACGTGGGTTTACGAGTTTAACATGCAAACTAGTCAACAAGCTACGGAGTGGCGCCTTTCAATTGGAAGGCGGTTCAATTGAATCGAAACCGAAAAACGCCAAAGTCGATAATAAGTCAAAGTCATGTTGATTGTTTTCTTTGACTATCGTGGTGTTGTGCACTAGAAATTGTTACCGGATAGTCCAACGGTAAATTAGGTATATTATTTGAGCATTATGGAGTGTTTTAGAGAGCAAACTCGACGAAAAAGGTCAGATTTGTGGAAAGAAAATTCTTTGATTTTGCACCACGATAGAGCGCGTTCGCACAAGGCCATCATTGCCAAGGAATTTTTGACCAAAAACTCAAGAAATACCATCCAGCAACCACCTTATTTACCAGATACGGCTTCAGCCGACTTCCTTTTTTTCTTAAACTCAAATTACCATTTTGTGGCACCCGTTTTCATTTGGTTGAACACATAAAGGAGAATTTGCGACGAGAACTGAACTCAATATAAGTAGTTTGAACTCTGAAGGTTATAAAAATATTATATCCACGTGACATTAGCAAAATTGTGTTTTTTTATACTACAAAGGTTGCAAACAAGCATACGGCCATCCTGATGGTAAGCGGCTACCGTAGCCTATGGACGCTTGTAATAACATAGATATCAATAGCGCGTTGCCGATCTTGAACCCCCTACACTAAGGGGCTCTGGAAACCCTATTCACCGCAGGAATACAACCCTGGACCATTTGCTTTCAATCTTCTGTAAGGTGGAGGTAGAAGTAGAGAGAAATCTCCAAAATTTTTCTGTGCCCTACCTCTCTTAACCGACTTTAAACACACCCACACCCACACCCACACACACACACACACACATCCACACACACACCCAAAACAGTACAATACTTTTTAAAGTAAATAATAGAGGTATAAAGTAAGTTTTCAAATTAGTTATGAGTATAAACAATTGCAATTATTACTTACAAGTCAAACTGAAAACACCTGCAAAATAAAACAAGGTAGACGCATATTTCATAGCGCAATCCTGATGATGAAATTGACTTTATTTCATTGTTCAACACGTTGTCACCGTTGATATTTTTGTTCATATTATTCTCTCACGTAATATTTTCATAAAGGCGCTATAGCCCATGTCCTTATTGTGGCGTGAAGGGACGTGACGCGATATGAACAGGGTTTATCCGGCCGACGGGCAATGACAGGTTATTTGCATGTAATTGAACCATAAGGCATCGGTATTTTTGATAAATACTCTTGTACGGTTAAATTTTCGTTAGATTTCATCGTGGCTTGTCATTTAAATCTTGTTTATTAAGGTTTTTTTAATTCAAGTTTTCTATAATAGTCGTGTCTATACGATAAGTCACATTTTCCATACATATTATAAAACTCAAAGTATCTCTGTTTGTCTGTTCATTTATGTTCTTTTCGCGAAAAACTTTATTTACATGGTATTTTCTTTAATTCATAGATAATATATTATCTGGTCAGGTTATAGGATATATTTTGTTACGTTAAGTAACGTACGAAATAAGCAGTGACGATAATTGTTAATCGACTCGGGAAAAGACGCTTTTTAGGGCGATTATGGCTTACGCTGAGTAAAACATACGGCATATATTAAATGAATGTAGTACACAATTGTAGACTTTAAAAAGACCTACAAAAAAGTCTAATATAGCATATGCCTATCTTCTAAGGATCACACACAATAAGCCTTATTTGAGGCATGTTTGATCGCGCTATTCTCTGGAACATCTAGTCAGATTTGAAAAGTTCTATTTTATACAGAAGGAGGTTATATAGGCTATACGCTACGACCCTAAGGAGTGGAGCAGTAACCATGAATGTCAAGCAATCTGGCAACCTGTAGGCAAGTACTGAAAGTGAAAACAACGATAGTTATTCTACACTTTCCAATAGTTAATAACTCGACCACAGCGCCACCTATCCTGATATTATTTATTTCAGAACCATAAAGAACAAACCATAATACGAATGATGCATATATATCGTACGAATCGCGAGAAATAATGGTCGTGTTCATAAAAGAATTCCAATAGCAAGGATTTTTAATTTTCCAAAATTGTCCAATATTCCTGGTAACTATTCAAATGTTTCGTTCTCTAAAAACCTTATTCGGATAGTATTTAACATTTAAAAAATAGTTTAAATTTAAATTAACCGGTCGAGCCATCCTCATGTGATGTGCTTACCAACAAACAGTAGTTCATTTTTATTTTTATGAAATCGTTATTTCAATAATTACTAATAACGGCATTATTAATAACTTTATCATATAAAACATATAATTTATGATTACTCACTTTTAAAGATCAGCAAACTCTTTCGCTCTATATGTATCTGCAAAAAAAGAGTTGAATGATGTTTTATGAATACAAAATATTTTAAATCATGTTATTTCAGTCAGTAGGGTGGACGATGTTGAAATAATACACGTACTATGTTGACGAAAATATGTCGAACAGTATCCCAAACAAACACAGTTCGAATGTTAGCTAATTGGTCATCCATGAAATTCAATATGAGCACTGCGCTGCCGGCTGTGTACAGTCGATGACGACAAGTACAAGTTGAAATGATTTTTTTTTGTAAGTAAACATTTCTATCTCTATGTATTTGTGTTCGGGAAACTAATGCGAGTTTCGAAACTTTGCTGTTTGCATACAAATTACGTGCAAATATTGTAATTTTGTGCCTCACTTTTACTTTTTTTTATATCCTTGATTTGAATTCGTCTATTTCAAACCATGTTTCAACTGATATTTGTACAACCTTACTAGTAAACCTATTTAAAATCAGTTAAATTAAAATGTTTTTGATGATAAAAAAACTTGTTTAAATATAATTGATATTTGTATTTTACAATGAAAATTAAAATCTACATCTATACAAATAAATAAAATTGAAGTGTCTGTTTGTAATGTCAAAATAACAGCTATGCACTTAATGCATATGAAAATATCTACAGTACTTATAACAAAGAAACAATTTTAAAAAGTTTTTTCAGTCTATTTGTTCCGGGTAATCTCCGAAACAGTTGGACCGATTTTAACGGGAGATAGGTGATGTTATAAGGAGTAATTTAGATTAGTTTTATTTGAAAAAAGAATTAAGGTTCCGCGCAAATAAAAATAATTCGGAAAGACAATGATTTTGGGACGCTTAAATGGCTTGTAAAATACAGAATTTTGGATTTCTCGGCGTTTGAAATTTTCCAATACGTCTTGGGTTGGCGAGATGATAAGGCTGTGAGGGAAGTTGTCTTTGCCCAGTTGTGGGACACTTAGAGATTAGTATTATTATTAAAATTACTATCTGTTATTAAACTACCAATAAACCAAAAGATATTTCGAAAATAATGAATATAAAGCTTGACTTTTCGGCTATACTAAACATACTTACATAGATATAATCACACAAATGACGCCCCAGGAGCTTAGACTATTTGTCTTGTTAAAATTAATTCTACTTCAATAAATTAGAGACACGGTCATACTACGTTATGATTTACATAATATGAAGATTACTATTCTCCCAAGATACTATTCTCGCCTTGTACTTTATTAAAGGTTATCTAAAAGGGAATGTCATGTGTTTATCATTGCAATATACTTTTCATCTATATTAAAATTGATACTAGCATTCTGAAATATTCGAAATTATAAGTTAATTATAGTTAACCAACAATTCATACATTGTAAATTGTAATGTATCATTTTGAATACTTTCTTTCTAAATAATTTATCTTCGATATTAATAAATCAATGGTACTGTCTGTTTATTAAATATTTTTTCAAATTTACTGATAGACATCTATTACAAAGGACGAAAAACTTCATCAAAGTAGGAAGGATCATGAATAATATAACATTACATTTTTTGTTTGTCTGTTTTCCGGATAAAATCAAAAAAGTCTTGATAGATTTTTATGTTTTTTATACACGTGAAGCTTTTGTCGTTCCTTTGTTGATAGGCTTCAAACTGTCTAAATAACATCGTCAAAGAAAAAACAAGCCAAACAACAATAACAATACGCTAACGATATTAATTTAGGACTAACAATTGCAAGCCTTAAAAAAAAATATGTTAATAGCAACTAATTAATCATTTTATGATTAAATTTAAGACCCATTTATATATCATCTCTCTCTGTAGCCTTAACTCGCAGTACTTGAACGAGTGACGTCACATGAATTTGTTCATATTGTTTGTGACACACTTTTATAGTAAAGTACTTCACGTTTATTGCATATATAACAGAAATAGAATATTACTTCTTATAACTACTTTGGCAACCAATTCTCGTTATTATGAATTATTACCATCATTATCAACTGGGTAATTGTGTTGTTTTACAAAGTTTTCTAATGATGTCAATGTTCTAACAATTTGGGCAGCCTGGTTAGAACTTGTAGACTTTGTGACATTTCGGAATTCATATTCCTGGTTATTATTACTAATAACCACTTCACATGGGCCCAATAACCAAGCTCTGTTATTCGTAAATAACGCTTTATGAATAAAATCTAAAATCCACTACATGACAGACCAAAGGCCTACCAAAAATATTAAAAATTAATGATTCCACTAAATTTATAAAATTCATTTCGCCACGTAAACTGTGTTTTTATTCCACCCAGAGTTTTCATAATTTGTCATTCAAGGAGCAATGTAAGGCTGCTTCAATTGGATAAATTAATATTCTTTCTTAAAATCATTAGTCAAGTAAACCTATTTAAAACTTAAGTAGGCGGAGTCACAGCTACATTAAATAAATGATTATATATAATAAAAATAACATTTAGATTCTTTGAATTAAATGTGTTAATATTAAAAAAAACGCTTATATGTGTTTCACTTGTAACTAACTAACTAACAATGTAATAAAATCTAAGAAGTCAATTTTAACCTACTTCTAATTGTCGTATCGAAATGAAACTTTGTGTGTATATGTTTATTGTACCTATATATATGTTTGTATGTACACTATAATTTGGTATTTCGGAGCTGATCTGATGTTGGAGCCAGGAGGTGGATAGTGGAACACTTCAGTGGCTACTAGTAAGCCTCTCGAGTTTGGGCTCATACTATGATTTGTTTTGACAAGCCCAATAGATTGACTTTGGTAGTTTTATAACTTTTTGTGCGTAATTAAAGCGTGTTTTTAGTTTTTTAAACTATCTAAACTTTTTAGTATATAGCTTTTGTCTATGTTGACAATTTCGTCAATGCCAAGTGTGACAAATACACATTTAAGAGTTTACCTGCCTGTACTGTACTGTTGTGTTATCGAATCTGCTGGGATACTATAAAATGATATTGTATGTTATAACACATAAACTATACACATCAAAATATATTTTTTATTATCAACGTAGCTGCATGTTTGAAGTACAAACATTGAAGCTCAAGGGTGGTGGGAGACAGAAACATAAATTGACAAGCTTATTATATTCGCAGGGCGGGCGGAGCCTTTATATTACACCGGTAGGCGGGAGAGTTTCATAGCGTGCTGTAATGAAAGTTTTTCAAGGAAATTCACACAAAAATATATTCAAAGGTAATATAATGTTACAGAACGGTTAATACATAAGATATACATGCATACTATTATTTATAATTTATGGTATTATGTATATTGAAACTATTTTAGACGTAAATAACAAGTAGTAATCATAATCGACTGTTAATCTTAAACAAGTATCGGGGTGCAGTGGTAGAGACATCTACCATTGAACCGAGAGGTCCCAGGTTGAATCCCCGGACATGACTGATATTTATTGTGTTTGGGTGTTAAATTTATCTATATATTTATATTAATTGAGGTTTAATGGTGTTTAGATATATAATTTATAGTTCATTGTGTTTTTATGTAATATATATTAAAGTAAAAAAAATACCAAAGTTTACAGGAATAAAATTCTTCTATAAATCATATATGTTTCTTAAAATATATCGTGTTTTGAAACTTTCATTTGAAACTTACTATCTTATACAAACGATTATTTAGCAACATAAAGGAAACTATTAATTATTAAAATACAATAACTGAGAGCTATTTCATGGCGCACTTTATGTGTCGAGTTCGGAACAAGTTAATATTTAGGGACTCACTTCAAAGCCGGCACTTAGTTCTTGAAAATTGTGCAGAGACAAATTATGTCCATAACTTTTGTTGTTAGTCCGTTCAATTTATTGTGAATTTTGATACATTATTAATATTGAATTTATTTCTTTTGTAACGATTGAGAATTTTCAATCGATCAAACCTACTACAGGTTTAATATTTTTGACAAACATTTCTTGTTCCATGAAGTTCATAATAATTAAGCATTTTAAAATTTGTTTTAATGTCAATATCGAATAAAATATGGAAATGAAAATAGAAATATGTATGTACTATATGAGTTTTTGGATTCTTAAACTGTCATGTAGTAGTGGCTTTTATTTTAATTCATATTATACATTTTTTTATTGGCACTGTATTATGTTATTTTACGTTATGGGTGAAGTTAGTTATAAATAATAAAGTTAGGAACACGCATTTATATTTACCACAAAAACTCCCTGGACAGAATTAGCAAGGAATCGGATTTAAAATTCCACAACATATAATAAGAATATATTAACCTTATTGCCGTGTGCATAGTGCCGCGTGCTGTGTGCATTAATTAAAATGATTTAGGCTCACATAATTAGACACAGTAGATTCTAAAGAATGGATTTCGAAAGAATGAATTTAACGAGTAAAGAATAGACCTTCTACAATAACTCATTAATGCTAGAAGCTAGACAGCGGCGTGAAAATACGCCGAAATGCTTCTAGAAAAGGATGGTATGGCAGTTTGCCTTCTGCTCGAAAGGGGCGGGGGGATTACTGATTCTAAAAAAATTATAAATAAAAAGGAATTAGTGATCCGCTATTTGTAATGGATTTACACCATTTCACATTCATTCTCACTATGTAGGTACTGTATTCATAATTTAAAATAAAATGAAATAAATGAAACTTATACAGATATCAATCATATTACTGGACTAACGGTGCCCGCGGCTCCGCTCGCTTTTCTAAAATAAAACTAGCCTAACTTATGCCTTACAACATCAGCTATCTGCCAGTGAAAGTCCCGTCAAAATCGGACCATCCGTTTCGGAAATTAAAATTTAGGAAATGTGTTTTTTTGTTATAGGTGCCGTTAACACTTTCATATGCATTTAGTAAAAACCTGTTATTTTAACATTACAACAGGCACTTCAATTTAATTATATGTAATGATTTATGTAGGTAGCTCTAAAGCATTGAAATCAATTATTTAATTAAAAAGGAACATCTGCGCTCCCAGACGGGTCCCATTTGAACCCCTCCAGACTACCTTATGGAAAAATGATACCTACCATTTGTCCGCGTCCCTCATTATTAGACCCGATAGTAAATATTCGAACGTTTTGACAGTTTAATTTTCTTTGTGTAATATATGTATCTCTGTTTCGAAACAAATATTTAAAAACTTTTACGAATTCTTTGGGACGGCGATCATGATTTACGAATTTAAACTATTATTTAGAATTTTTTAATTTATTTGTTATAATAATATTACTTCACAGTACAATTAACATATTTATAACTGAACTTCGTGTCATACTTGTGAAAGCATCAAGAGGTCACCATGTATGCCTATATTGGCAAGCTTCAGTAAGAGGATATCATGATTAATACCATCAAAACATTTAGAGTAATCAGTATACCTGATAACCCTGAGTAGTTACGTTATCTGAAAATACCGCTAGATTGGTTACAGTTGAGCTTAATTTCATGAACCCATGTTATTATAATAGAATAGACAAAGAAATTGATCTCTATATTCGATCATGTACCAACCTTTCAAACAACTTACTATAAATAGGTAATATCAGATAATAGTCTACTAGTTACTAAAAAAAAAAGTTGATGCGTGTTATGTTATGCGTGTGCATAACGAGTGTGACTATCTTCACCACAATACAACAAGACAAGAGGTTTAGCAAGTGCAGTTCATAGTGTTAAGAAAGGCATTAAGAAACTTTACCATAGCCTTTTCAAATAAAACTGACAAAGTATATTATGAAAATACAGCTATGTTAAATACAGATAACATTAAACGGTTATTTATAATATAACTGTGAATAAACGTAATATTTCATTTAGCAACGTAATAATGTCGCCGCTAATTAGTAGGAGGTACAGAGACTTCTAAAGGTTTGCTTGCATATTTTAATACCTTTATCAAGTCGTTCGGGCGGTAATCGCTGCGGGACATCGCCTCTGTAGTCAGTACAGCTCGGTGACACACAGTAGTATATCATGTCAAGTATTTTAATTGTTTTTTTTTTTTATCGTAGCTCGGTAAAATTACGACGTTGTACCTGATAGTGAGCGTAGTGCAAGCCAAATAACATCGGCGACCACCGAGGGAATTACAATTCTTTGACAGCCCCAGACCGGTATGCTTAACTGTCTCTTCGCGTTATGTTTGAAGGACTCCATGATGTAGGAAGGAGGGAACACAGCTTGTTACTGACAAAAGTTATTTCCAGTAAACAGTATAAATAACAGGGTAGTTATGTGATTTAAGTGAAACGATTGAAATTATTGTGAAGATTTGATCCAAAAGTTCGTATAAAAAATTATTTCAATACTTTCTACTTAAGTTATTTTGAATCATTTTGTGTTTAAATTTTTGTATGTAGATATAAATATACCAATTTTATATTAATATTATAAATGCGAACGTATACTCTTTTTAATGTTGATATTTATAAACAAATTTTTGGTTAAAATTAAAATTTGAACATATTTAAATTATTTTATTTTACCTTGTATAATTTATTTAAATAGCATAACTTATGTAATGTTACATCTATCGTAATAACTATTCCAAATAATAAGAGCAAAAAATTGCTGTCACTCGCTCGTCATACATGCTAAATAAAGTAGCAAACCGTGTGTCTCTGTTATCGTAGCCACCCAGATACAGTTTCCGCCCGTAAGCTATATTTCATACGGCTTCCTCGTTCATGGAGCATAATGAAGGTATCGGAGATGCTCTTTGGGAACTTGGCGTGGAGCACGTGTGCCACTTTGCCGCTCGATTTCACTTTACTCACTACCTACTACACTTACTATCTAAAGTGGTATTACGAAGTTTTTGGTTCGAAGCGCAGGTGCATTGACACTATGAACAGTTTTGTAAAGAAAGTTATATGGTGCAAAAGTAAATAAATCCACATAGCGAGTTCTATTTACTAAGCATAAAAGTTTTTTTAAGCTACACTTCCTTAGGTTCATTATGAAAAAATTATGACGAGAATAATTTTTACACATTGTAACAAAAAGTCTATACTATAAAATTGCGTGCGTTGCGTGAGAATTAATTATATTATTTATAAAAATCTTAAATTCCGACCCGTCGTAGTTACACACCCGGGGTTGTAACAGTTCAAATGTAATGTATAAATTATGAATGAACTTTGCTTGTAGCACGTAAGAATGTTAAATGTTATAGAGTAAGCCAAAAAGAGAAGGAAAGCTTTCGTAGAGTAAGAAAAAGAGAAGGGAAGCTTTCGGTAATATTAAGTAAATTTATAAATTCTTAAATAATATAGAATGGGGCTGTTGGGTTAACTCCTCGCTGAAGGATGGGCGTTCTAGCATGTTGTTAGCTTTATTTAGAATGCACAAGATCTCTGACCATGTTAGAAGTGCCGTAGGAACTTTAAAAAAGTGCTAAGCCTCTAGTTTTACTTTGGTTCAGACTGTGCCACGCTAAATTTAGATGGAAACTGATTCTCACATGCATACCTACAAGTGCTAAGCGGCAGGTTTTTTTAACTTGAGTGTGGTCATAAGAAAAAGTTTTGCCACCATGCCATGGTTTCACTACGATTTTTTCCTTTACTGTAAGCAAAACCTCATTGTATAGATATAAAACACGATACCACTTAGCCAGTATTTTAAACTACTGACAAATACCTAATATTTTATAAAAGGACATAATGTTTTTATTTTTCAGCTTTCGGTGAAAGAACACATTCTGATGAAACCATAGCATAGTGGTAGGGCATTTTCTTATGCTCGTCTGGCTAGCTACCACCCTAAAGTTGAAAATCTCTTGCCAAGCATGGTGTGAACTGACAGCTGCACTTGAGAGCCAGTCTAAACACTAGGCTTAGTGTGTTACAAACTTGGGCCACATCGTAACTTAACATCAGGTGAGATTATGACCAAACGTTAGACTTAGTCTCATTCTCTTAAGGCGATCGATTTTCTGTATATTTCAGAAATGCATTCGCATCGTGAGTACCAATCCGGTAGCGAAATGCACTTTTTAAGCTTTACGACTGGTAATCCCTCGTTCTCCGACCGTAAAACGTATAGTTAACAGTGGCTCGAATGAAATTGGTATACTGTGTTAATTGGCAGTCATGGTGATTACCTTCTTTATGCTTTAATAAATTGTACAATTACTAGGAGCATTGCATCCGTCATGTCGAAGTTGAGTCACGAATCTATACTCATTTTATAAAAAATCTCAAGAGATTGTTTGTTTGAATGCGCTAATCTCTGGTACTACTAGTCAGATTTGAATAAACATTTTTTCGTTTTATAGCACGTTTATTGAGGAAGGTTATAAGTCATATATATTCACGCTATAACTTTAAGGAGCGGATCTGGAACCATGAATGTAAAGCAATCTGGAAAGCTGTAGACAAGTACAGGAAGTGAGAACAACAATAGACTACAAGGGTCCGTTAGCAGCGCCCTCTGCAGGGTGGACAGTAGATCTAACATATTTAACACGGATGAAACCGTTGGGTATCTAATAATTGTGAAAATAATAGACCATAAAAACATGTTAGAACGTGTAAGTACGTTCACTTAAGTGTTTCGTATGTTGCATAAAATATTCAACACTACTAATAGTCCAGACAATATGGCGTGTTCTGTACAATTTGGTGCGACGCTGCAATTTATTGCTAGACTTCATAGAACGACCTAGTTTACAGCGCCTTTGTTGGAGGGTGCAATGTATTGGATGTAATTGAAGTATTTTTATATGCATTTATATGTATAATATTTTACTATTAATTATTTTCTTTGTAAACAGATGGCACTATAATTTTTCCTTTATGACTAATTATAGTTATCAATATGGTTTTTGACTTAATGATAATTTATATATATTAACGTTAATAATAATAATATTTGAACAATAAATTTCATATGCGGTTCTTTGAACTATGTTACACATAAAACGGATATCTACATTATTAAAAAAAAAAGCACAGGTCTCTTCTTTTATTTTAGATAATTTAATCAATTAATAATATCGGCCACTCTGTTTCTTCTGCATATCAAGTATATGTTACCTCTAGGTCCTACTTATTACTATGCAAATGACAGCACCATTCATCGTGTTAAATACTAAATTACATAAGAAAACTGAAACCGGAATGTTAACGCCTTAATCGTAAAAAACCAAACAATTAAAAGTTGTTATCAAGGCTCCAACGACGAGAAGCTCTCTTCTCTTAGATAAGAGGCAGCGAGTTAAAGGTAAGTTAAAATACAAAAGTAGGCGCCTTGAGGTAAGAACTCCGACGTACTTTCAAACACGTTCTTTTAGATGGTGTTTTGATAATTTATTTAGAGATGCGAATAGTTTTATCTTCAGTCTAAGAAAGTTTACGCATGAATCATGTTTGGCTGAAAAATGATAATTTTAGTAAATATTAAAATAGAATGTACCTATTGCGATAAAAAAATTGGATTAAGGTTTATTTTGCAGTTTATAGGAGTAAAATAAATAAGTAGAAAGATGTACACTAAACGAATTCGCACCAATGCAAGTCACCATAGCATTTTTTTTATAAAATACTAGCGACCCACTCCGTCGTCGCACGGGTGTAATTTACTAATCTGGCAGCATTTTTGTTTAAAAAATCATGCTGGATTGATGTAGAGTTCCGCTTTGGTATTAATAGTTAATCGTCACTAAAAGTGAGTAGCTCGTGACTTGCTATCCATAGGGCGGGGAGCGGATTGCTGGACAACCGTATCGCTGCGAGTTATCTTTTGGTTGCGTTTAATTTTGATTTTGTCATATTTTCTACTGTATTAATTTAAATTATATCATATACAGGGTAATTTTAATCTTCATGAAATACCCTAGGTAATCAATATATTGTGTTATGTGAATAAGGATTTTCCGCAAGTTCCGTCAACGTGGAATGCTGTTCATTAACACCCAGTGCTCAAAAAGGGCGATATATCAGATCCATAACAACGAATTCTTTCTGATTTTTCTTATTTAGGACTACGATCCTTTTTGAAGTTGCTAAAATAATTTATAGGCTTTAATAACCACTACTGAGTTAGAGAAATAGATATATAATTAAAGAATAGCTTCCCAAATAACGTAATAAGTATTTTAATAAATGTTTTAAAAATAAAAATGGCTACTGCGGGTCAACCTTAGGAGATAGTCCATCGCGGACTTATTTTCCAGGTTTTTTGAAGAACTACAATTCTTTAGTACGTTACTTTGATGTATCTCATAAGGTTTTGCCAGCGTAAGCTCGAAAAACGTTTTTATTGACGACTTGATTACAAAATATTGCGTTTTCTCTACAATACAAAAACTTTATTAGAATGACTTGTATATACTAACTTTTCTAAAAAAACTCTCAATAACAGTTAAAAACGTATAAAAATCCGTTGCGTGCTTTAGAAGATTAAGCGGAGAAACAAACTGACAGACGCGGATAGCGACTTTCTTTTATACTATCTATATTATATATAGATATTATGGTGTTTTCAATCGGTTTATCAGTATTTTATCGGATAGCACTGAAATAATATGAAAATTCTATAAGATAAATCCTATTTTAAAAAATATTAAATTATCCGTAAATTTGTAGAATGTAGATAACTATATATTTAAATCTTATCCATGCCTTTCCTAAAATTACATACTATTAAAATTCAAAGATTAGGTATGTATTAAATCTCACATCTCAACCAAACTAATCCAAACAAAGACATTTTGGCGGATTGCCTAATAGGGGTACGAGCGCGTTAAATTGTTTAGCCAAGCGTCTGTCGGTATGCCAGTCTGCCAGTTGCCAGTCTGCTATTGAGTTTGTAAATGTAGACAGTATTTACAATATAAAGCCCATTTCTCTACAGCCGTACAATACGTTTGCCGTGTCCGGACTTAACCTGGAAGTTTAAATCATTCCTTAATTTCAGGCTATAAGAATTGTCAATAAATACTTTTAAGAATAAAAAAAACAGTATTTTTTTATTAATTACTAGCTTCTACCCACGACTTCGCCTGCGCGGATTATAGAATTGGGTCTTTAACGGGGTAAGAGTATGACTCCAGGTTATAAACTATCTGTGTGTCAAATTTCATCCAAATCCGTGCAGCCATTTTTGTCTGAACGAGTAACAAATATCCAAACATACAAACTGTTACATTTTTAATATTACTGTTATTTTTTGTTTCGCTTTTATTCTAATTTTATTTAACTTTAATATAGTAGGATCAATCGATTTTGATGAAATTTCGTACTCGAGAAGGACCTACCTATGTATTTTCTCAAATGATAATAGCTATAAGAATTATCAAAAATATGAGTAAAAATAAAATTACTAGAGGAAATTAATTACTCAGTAATAAAAGCTTACAGAGCCGCGTGGCATCGCTAGTTTATTCATATTAATTATTTATTTAATTACATTAATAGAATCAATACGTACTAGAGACGCTATTAAACCTTTGTAATTAATAACACACGTTTATAGTTCATGGAGTTGAAATTACGTATAAATTAAAATTATTCACGTTTGATTGGTTTACCTACGAGAATTGAAACACTGCGGTTCGATACCAAGTCAGTACAGTAACTTTTGTTGTGTTTTTTATTAGACACTTATTTTTATCACGATCGGGTCTACGAGCTCGACCGCATCTTTTTAGGGTTCCGAAGTCAATAAGGAACCTTTATAGTTTCGCCATGTCCGTCTATCAGTCCGCAGCTTATCTCAGATATTATTAGTACTAGAAAGCTGTAATTTGGTATGGGTATACATATTAATCACGCCGACAAAATAATATCTTGGAAAAAATATTGCGGGTGTGTGAAAATCATTTTTCGGTACAGTAATCCGTTTGCGAAATATTAAACTTTCAAGTGCTAATGTTTGTTAGAGTCAAGCGTCCCCTTCCCTGCCAGACAAATGGTCATTATTGGATAAGTGAAAAAATTCACGGTAGTAGTATATATAACGAAGTTATAAGGAAAACTATCACAGCTAAGTAGGCTTTACAAGTTAACGAGTAATAGTCGGCCAACTTATAAAATGTACTTGAAGTAATAATTGCGTACAAATTTCATTGAAAGTTACTTAAAGCCAAGGCTAAGACTACATAATATTGTGATGGGTACCTACGGAACCCTATACTGAGCGTGACCGGACATGCACTTGGCAAGTTTATTTATCGCTTCAGTTACTAACATTACAATTTGTCTTCTTTTGTATTATTAGTTACAGATTTAACACTTTCAAGTACATATGAAACAATTAATAACAAACGTTGTTTGTTGCGAATAGAAAATAAATTTATTTGTGATTCATTTCTGAAAAGTAGACCCTTCATCAATCAAATATCTCTATGATGTATTTTATTTTCAATGATACGCCTTGAAGAAATTTGGTTTAAGAAATATTCAGTTGTTCATATTTATAAATTGTTCTAAAATATCCTAATATATAGCTACAAAAATATTAGTGATATAAACTGAACACTGATATAAAATATATCTATTTATTTATAAAGTAAATGTCGATTGTTTCTACACATGTCATTTAAAGCGATGATGGCTCAATGGTAGCGTGTACGACTTCGCGTCGAGTGACATGAGTTCGAATCCCTGCAATGAGCTTGAGCTTTCGGTGAAGGTGGTAGGGCTTTTTCTAATGCCCGCCTGGCTAGCTACCACCGTCAAGTTGAAAATCTGTCGCCAAGCACCAATAGGTTTGTTCCGGCACCTGAGAGCCAGACTTCCACTAGGTTTAGTGTGTTACCATCTTGGGCCACATTGTCACTTAACATCAGGTGAGATTGTGGCCACTACGCCAAAACCTATAACGATAAAAAAAAAAAACTTAATTTCTGTAAAAATGTAATGTTAATCCTGCATTTGTATAATATTATGAAACAATTGATATGAGAGTTTTTATAAAATTAAATAGCAATACATTTAAGAATTAGATCAATCTTTATTCTCAAACGTTTCAATAAATCTAAACGAACATTTTGAATCTTTCTGAAAAGTTTCAAGAATATATCGAGAGCTAAAAACATTTTTTCTCTCTTTTATTCAATTTGGGAATGTGATGAATGATAATAGTTTTCTGAGTTTTTGGAAGCTGAGCAATAAACCTTTATTTTATTGAAAGTAACAATGGTCCCTACAATATGTGAAATATTCAATTAATTACCTACCTATCTTAATCTATACAAATAAATAAAATTGAAATATCTGCTTCGAATATAAAATAACAGCTTTTTACTAAATGCGTATGAAAGTGTAAAAAATAAAATAAAATTTGATAATAAAAAATGTATTAAAAAAACCTATTAAAAACTCATACAAAAAATTTTAATCTACGAATCGATTGGACCGATTTTGACGACACTTTCACGGGCAGATAGCTGATGTTATAAGGCATAACTTGGCTACTTTTATTTTAGAAAAATAATAAATAAAATAAACAAAAAATAAAAGGCGCTTTTTTAGTAGTCCACACGAGTGGAGCCGCGGGCACAGCTAGTACAGTAATATGATTGATATCTGTATAGGTTTCATTTATTTCATTTTATTTTTAGAAATACGTTCATTTTATTTATAGATTAAGTTATTTTAGAATGCGGTTCCAGAAATGTGGCCGGTATCAATATTTAACTAAAGTTCCGATCAAACACTGTGTAGATTAATTTTGTCGCATAAAATGTGAAATGTTGTAAATCCATTACAAAAATAGCGAATCACTATTTCCTTTTTATTTATAAAATTTTTACAATCATTACCCCCCCCCCCCCTCGCCTTTCAAGCGGAAGGCAAACTCTGTCTGTTTGTCCCGGCTAATCACCGAAACGGTTGGAGCGATTTTGACGGGACTTTCACAAGCAGATAACTGATGTTATAAGGAGTGACGCGTGACGGGTGACGGGTGACCGCCGTGGGTGGAAGAGGGGTTACTACAATACTGACGGCATGGCACTGTGTAGTACAAGCGAGCGGAGCCGCGGGCCCAGCTAGTTATTTGATAATTTAGGTTAACTTTCAGTTTAATAGTTTTTTTTTTAATATTATAAATTATTTTCGGTACAATATCTGATACACGTCCGCTTGCGTATTAGAATGATTAGTTTAAGTGTGATTTTTCCAATACGCACCGGCAAAATGAATAGAGCCTTTTTTGTGTTCATTATAAAAACTTATATAAATTATTAGGTACTAAGATATATAATGAAATTATTTACAACAAAATAAAGAAAAAAAGGAAACGAATTAATTTGTTCGAAGGACCAGTAATTTTGCAATGAAATAGAATATACTTCAACCATAGTTGTTACTTTGACATTTGCCTCAGAGACAATAATTTAAATGCAGTCTCCATTAAAGTTAATGGCAGCTATCCAACAACCACAAGGCGGGCAGATAGGCAGCCCTCACGTAGAAAACTGGTTTACTCTACCAAGGAAAACGATACGCTCCACTTTCCTCGCGCTGTATATAAATTTGATGCAAATTGTGTTGGTCAATATTTATTGCAAATGAATCTTTACAATATTAACTTGGGAATTTACGTACTAATTTTTATAATTCAATCTATCTATAATACTACTAATATTATAAAGATCAAGATTGTTCGTTTATTTGAACGAATATATGCTATATAACTTATGCGATGTAACATCACGGTACGACTCTAAGGAGCGCAGCAGTAACCGTGAACGTCAAGCAATCTGGAACGCTGTAGGTAAAGTACGTGAAATGAGTTGCTTGAATAAATTTAACACGGGCGAACAATTATAACTATTAATGTATCCTAGAACTGTTATTAGTGTCATCGAAATAGGGGATATAAACTGCTCAATTTAAATTAAATATAAAAATACAAAATAAGCATATAACCATTATGGAAAAAATATATTTATTTTTGAGGGCACAATCAAATTCGTTAAACCAGTTGAGATCTAATCCATATCATTAAGCATGTCATGTCAGTCAGGTAGTTCCCATGAGAAGGGTCCACCATTAATCAGATATTCAATAAAATTATATGGAATTTTTCATCACGAACCGTAACCGAATATTGGTAGGTAGTTTGATAAATATCCTATTTATTAAAATAGCTATATTTTTAATTATCATTTAATATTAACTTTTGCTGTATATATATATATAAATGAATGTTTCTTTGTTTGTTCGTCTCCTAAGCGTTTTTAAATTAATCACGCGATTGCGATAAACTTTGGTAAGTGTTATTACGTCCAACCGCGAAAGTTCTGTATTAATATAATAGTAATAAAAAAAAAATAGTAACCGATACATTTTTTTAATTGTATTAGCGGAATATAATTAATAAGCATTATAAGTTCAATTTGCTTTTACGTACTTAGCTAGATAGGATAAACATGCTTTTTTAGTTCTTTATACGTTTTAACATTTGACCACAATCTCACCTAATGTTAAATAACGTTGTGGCCCAAGATGGTAACAAGCTACTCGTATGTCTAAACTAGAGTTGCACAGACCACGGCACACTATTGATGGCTATGCGTCAATAATTCTGAATATGCTGTTGAAACCACAGTTATGTTCTGTGCAAACTTTATAGCTCAACGCAATTCCATACTTCGAATTAAAAATTATAATGTCATGAAATTCTTCAAAAACTTTTATTCGGTTATTTTTATTTGTAACGGCCCGCATTTAGTTCATAATCTGTCCGAGTGGCCCCTAGTTCCAATAAGTCTGTGCATCCCTGTTCTAAAGGAATTGTCTCTCAATCGCAGCTACCAGAACATACTTTTAGGTGCTCAGTAACAGATTTTCTACTTGAGGTTTGTAAATAGCGTGATGGATTTTAGAAAATCACCTACTATTTTGCTATGGTCTCATAATGATGTTTACTCAGGCTTATAGTGTGATTCGAAGGCACATCAATCGACGCTGTGTCCGAATAAGCCATCTCTGAGCCATCGGTATAAGTTCAAACTAAAGCTATTTTTAGAAGACAGACCTGAATTTACTTAGCGTTGTTTAAATAATAAACAATGTATAATAATAATATAAACAGTAGTGGAATAGTAAACATCAATTCAATTATCATAAAACATTCAACGCAATGTGATTTAGAAAAATATTCAGTTGTAAGGGTGCGCGCCCTTGAAAAGCGAAATCTGCCTGTATTCGTTAACGCGACCCAATGTTGAATTATTCATGACAGTTGCTACGCGCCGGGAACATATTCTGGCATGCCTAAGCGATGAGACTTTTAAATATTGACACTCGATTTTCCATCGTTTTGCAATTATAATTCTTTATGCGAGTATCGTGTCAGTCTCCTGTGTCATAATACAATGTATGCTTTACAAATGTACTTAGGTACTTATTTTTTTTTGTCTCATCACGCATACTCTTCTTCGCGTCGTCTTTCTTCTCTTTCAAGTAACATTGAAAAGCTGATCATGAAATGCATTTGCTTTTAATATAAATTTATTCTTTTTTCTTTCTGTTGTTGGGAACATAGACAAATAAATTCTTCAAACACTTCTTAACAGTTAAAATTAGATATTGCAATTTTCGTCTTTGGTCACATTTACAATTTCCGTTTTTGATATTTATTTGAAAAGTACAAAAATATCTTCACATACAATATGACTACATAAGGGCGATGCAAAATATACCTAAAAATAGAAAATTACCATATCTAAAAAGAAATAATAAAAGAAAAACTTTTTATTACTTGAGGTTTTATAAAATGATCTCAGAATATCACACGGAATACCTAAACCGTGTTTTTTATAACAAACTTTGACAAAAAGATTTAAAATGTTATTATGAAGAATAAAATACATTCAAAATATATTATTATATTTTATGGGCCTTCATGATCGCTTTTGTAACGTAATGTTAAAAGTAGCAATGAATATAAAGATTGTAGGTTCTTAGTTCTCTGCAATTAATTACTATTAGAGAGTTATTCTCTTCATTTACTTAATATTAATTTACTTTTTCCTATTTTATACTATGACGGTATGTAAGCCTACAGCTAATTAAACATCACAAATTGCAGACTCGGCTCCTTGCGGGTTCAGATTGATGATCTAATACTGAAAGTAATTGGACCTAACGATTCTATTAATAGCTCAATCAGTAATGTACACATTGCTATTGAAATATCCTTGTTAGTCATAATGGTGTGAACCACATACTTATTAATACCATTTCAATGTATATTGTAATGCATTGGCATTCTCAATGACTGCAGATAATATAAGCACGGAATGAAGAGTGATTCAATTATTTTGTTAGTTTATTACGTAATAGGTACTTTCAATGCATTCTGTTTTTCGCTTTTATATTAATAACTAGTTGTGTCTTGCGGTTTCACACGCGTATAATTTAAAAGCAATCACTGATGATTTATAATACTTCGGTATAGACATTATTTTGATTGGGCGGCTAAGGTTATGCTTCACACGGCTCGTTGACGCCACTACTACTGTAGACATAGACCCGAGCAGAGTTTTGAATTATTTTAAATTTCCATTATCTCCTAAACTATACGTCCAAATAACATGCCACAAAAGGCAGAGTGTACCTTCATAAAATTGTTTTGATTATGAAGTAACTTTTGTTCGTAAAGATTAATATGCCATGCCTAATAATAATGCTCATAAATCACTTTTCAATTTTCAATAAATTTTTATCACAAAATACCTTATTGTGGCTTATGCATATGATATTACGAACTTTTTTTTAGATGTACTAATCAGAAATATTTTTGTAGAACATTGTATTTAAATATCATCAACCATTACGCCCGCGCACGGTTATATAACAGTTCGGGAGCGCTTTTTCTTCCGACTTACTTATCAAAAATCAATATTTAAGGCTAACTAAGAAGTTTAGCTAAATGCTAGTTCTAGCTAGCTATTCTATTTCTCTTGAAACTGGCTATCATATACAATAAGATTTTTCGTATCCGACTGGTACTTCCAGAGTTTAGCGCGTTTAAACAAACAAAACCTCTTTAGGTTTATTATATTAATATAGATAAAAGACTGCATGATGGTAGTTCTTAGTATTAGATTGATGAGCCTGAGCTTTCGGTGAAGGAAAATAGCGTGATGAAACTGTCGCATGATGTTAGGGCTTTTTTTTATGCCCGTCTGGCTAGCTACCATCCTCAAATTGAAAATCTCTCACAAAGCACCTATTGTTGTGATCTGACAGCTTCCCTCCCCCTCCCCGCACTAGGCTTAGTAGGATGTTACCATCTTGGGCCACACCGTCACATAAGGTGAGGTTGATTATTGTATTACATGTATTACATATACATAAAGTTGTTACCAATATAGTTAATAAAACAAGTGAGCCAAAGCAGCAGTCGGACAATTATATTAAGAGGTTCGCTATACTAATCGATTTCTGGAGTGGAGACTGTGCCACGACGACAATGGGAATGTAGCATAGTTCCATACCAGACAGAAAGATGTATGGGAAAAGCAGCTGGATAGGTAAAGCTCAGAAAAAGAACAATGATTTGACTAAGATCTCCGTGTAGTGTACAATGATGCAAGCTGGTGATGAGAGTGATATGATTTTTGAGTTTAAATAGAAATCAGCCGCTATTAAAGAAGAACTTTCACCAGTATTTTCTCTAATAAGCAATGTGTTCCCGTTTGCTGCACCCTCGTGTCGTGAGCTTAATTTGAATTATGTTGCGACAGACTGTACCCTGGCGAACCCTCAATACGTATAGAATTCATGTTAACATTTCCCGCGGGACGACATTGAAAACATTATACTACTCTCCTTAGATGAATGTTTGAATATTTTAAGGGTCAATATTGCTTTAGTTTTATAGATAATATAAAAACTGACCTTTAGCAGTGACCAATGTAAGACTGGGTTACATTATGCACCATAATATTATATTAAATATGACCGAGTAACTTTAGATGTACAGATTATATACTTTTTAAGAATATGCTGTTTATAATTTGGAAATATTTTTTCTAAATAATGTTCCAAGTGTATTCATTATTCGATTATTACATTTTTATACTGACTAGGCTAAATGATTGCTCTATACCGGATCCGAAGGACGCAGTACATTCCCAAAACAACTGCTTCCGCCTAGACATACAAGTATCGATCAACAGTAACAGTTGTTTTGGACTGCAAATACCGAAGCTAAAGCAACTATATACGAGTATACACTAGCTGATACCAAATAAAGCTTGCTCAAAATTAATATCATAAACAGTGAAACGTATACAAGTATATAAAATGGTAAACATTATATTAAAATGAAGGTAATTCAAGATTACAATAATGTTTACCGCAACAATATTTTAACTTTTGCGGTAAAACCTTAAGATGTTAATATCAGCACTCCACCGAAGCTTCGTCGTAAAACGGATACATTTTATTTCTCAGCATTACAACACTTTTACGATTTGAATCGTAAAATACGAAGACTTTATTAAATTCTGCAAGAGAACCAGTCGACGATGCATATTCTCGTTTGCTTTAAACACTGCAGTCTCCTATTCTAAAACCTCTTTGCATATTACTACTGGGCTTGGGTAACTATTTTTCATTGAAATAGTGCGGATTATTGTATACTATGCGATATCATCAACTTTGGTTATTCCACCTCTCACGATCTACACTAGGTCTATTCTCAGCATAAAGCTTGTAATTGCTTCTAGCCTTTTCCAGTACTTTTAATTATAACTCCAAGTAACCGAGCAATGTCTACCTCAACAGTTGATTCTTTGATAAATGTGACGATGCATGAGATGGCATGTCGAATACCGAATAAAAATAATATAAAGCAGCATCTGAACTTCTTCTTCCTCGAATAATTAGGTTAATTGTAGAATTTTTACCAAAGTCGCTATCGTTTCAGACATGAATTTCTGGTTTTAATTTTGCCGCCATAATGATGTAATAATTTTGCATAATACCACTCCTGCCTCGATCAATAGAAGATACCGTTACTTATGACAACTCAGTAAGTACAGATTCTTGTTCTTCAAACTTTTCAGTAATATTGAAGACTGAAATTTAGTGTTAATTATGAACAATAGTTTTACGTATATATAATGGAACATTAATTAACACTGTTTCACGGAAGAAGTTTCTATGATCACAACAAATTTTATACAAAAAATCTCTTTAAAAAGGAATATTTTTAATAACTACATTACATAAAATATTTCTATTGAACATGCATTAGACATTACCTGATAATATATCGATAGTGCATAACATCACATGACCTAGCATTATCTAATTAACTCATAAATGAAGTTCTTATCCGGTACAGGTAAAAGCTTGTTTTGATGTATTAAGTGTGCCATTCTTGTATATTCTATTAGTGATCGTGTAACTTCTAAACAAATCGACCGATTGAGTTCATATTCACATAATATATTTGGTTTTTCGAGATGATGGCTAATAGTGTCCGGATCCAATAAATTGCTTTTTAGTCTTTATAAAAAATCTATATTTATGGACCAAAGTGGTTTATATTCAAAGTATATTATATTGGTTTAGAGCCATCAAAAATCACGATATCTGAATCCGATAGGTGGCGGTGTGTTCGAGCCATTAAATAGAGGAAACAGCAGAACAACATCTGCCGGGCTAGCTAGCATATATCCAGTATCCAAATCCTTAGAGCTGTTTTTGAGAAACCAATTACAGCTCTTTATGAAATTTTGTATTTTGGTAATGTTTTACTTACGAAGTTTATGCTAGATAAGTGTTTTTTTTTTGCAAGATATTGAGCAAAGCTCGGTTTTCCAGATATTATTTATAAAGCGTCATAATATTATCATTTTTACTACAGCATATTATTTAGGCGTGCCCATTACTACTTCCGGCATACTTATGTCGCCATCTATCGATAAAAAGTAGTACTTCACAAATAATAAATAAACATTTTATAATTTTATTAATACACAATATTTAATTAATTTTATTTTATTTATTATTATTTATTGCTTGTCTAGATGGCGCCATCAGTAATGTTTTCTTTAAAAATAAGGAGCTTCCTTATTTAAGTTTATTAGACATCGTTATGACACTATTGAGGTAATATTATTCGGCATATTGATACTGGGATTATTCTTGTTTCCAACTCGGTACAGAAATGTTACATTATTGTAACTCTGCTAAATTAATATGAATATTGTATGAAAGATCCGTTTTACGACTTTTGTCTTTATTCCCGGGCGGTACTGCCGACGTATACCACTTTACTAATACTTTCTTTTTATTACAATAGACGTTGTCCAATCTGGAATTTATACACCAACAAAATAATTTAAATCAGCCTTACTTTTGAGCTAGTTATAAATCAAAACACCGCTAATAGCTTTAATTAATTCCATTAAGAAAGATAATATTTACAAAGAACGGAAGGGAAATAGTTAAGAAAACCGATACTTTTACAAATAGGCTTAAGCTCGTATCCTCAGGGTAGGATTATCCCCTAAGATGCGTACATAGGATCGTATCGTCGGATAACCGGCTAGGCCTTCTTCATTAATCACATATCAGTTAACGAGGCTTAGGTTTCACATTAATCGGGTGTAGACTGTTTGATAAAGCTTTCGCTTACTCGGCAAAAAGGTTCGGATAATTGGAAGTAATGAAACGTTTAAACCCTTCGACCTAATCTACCATTAATGACTGATATCAAATTATTCCGTAATAAATAAACTAAGTCTACTTAATTACCAGTATTTTTATAATTTACTAGTTTCGCCTGCGACTTTGCTCCCGTGGTTTTCAAAATGAAACGAATCGCGCGACGTTTATTAAAAAAAAAATACTTATTCCGAAGAATTCGAAAGAATGGTATTGGAACGAATGTTCGAATGTATTGAAGCAATGATGGTTCAGTTATAGCGTGTACGACTTCGCATCGATTGACGTGAATTCGAATCCCTGCAATGAGCCTGAGCTTTCGGTGAATCAAAACATCGTGAGGAAACCATAGCATGATGGTAGGGCATTTTCTAATGCCCGCCTGGTTAGCTACCACCCTCAAGTTGACAATCTGTCGCCAAGCACCAATAAGTGTGTTCCGGCAGCTGCACTTGAGAGCCAGTCTTCCACTAGGTTTAGCGTGTTATCATCTTAGTATTATCGCTTCAATAGGTAGCATTACGTATTAATTTACGTTCGGCTGATCGTTCACGGCCGATCGTATACGTTCGTGGAGTCTTACAATGGAAATGTACCAAATAAAACTCTTCGTTAAGTTTGTTGAATACCTTCACCGGTAACATATTTATGGTTGAAATTACAAAAGTTAATTTCCAGACAAGCGTACCCAGCTCTCTGCTTTAAGTTCGTTCATCTTCGCAATTGTTTACCGAAAGTTCCGTTTGTATATCTGTTAAGAAAAGTTTACGTCTTCGGCAAGTTACGGCGATGTTACATGTGGTAAAAGGTCAAAGTTTTTACGTGTGTAACATCTGGAAATAACTGGAAACTAAAACTGCAAATATTTGTTTATAGAAGATAAATCGGTAATCATATTTTGCAAGCAAACAAATTGCAATAAGAAATTATGAAATTTGAACATTTATAAGAATTGCAAAAAGTTGGAAGGTGGTATTGAGTACGTGTCAACTGCAGATTCATTTCAGGGATAAAGTCATTAAGCATTTGATAATAAAAATGATAAACATAGCACGCAATGATTATAACTAAAATTCAACCCAAATTGAATAGCTACCCATTAATTAAACTTAGTAAACGCTTTTGATTTTACTAAGTATGCATTCCACTTTGATTCATTTCACGAGCGAAGTAAATTTAAAGTAATCAATCAACGTTACGCCTTTGATATACTTGTGGGGCCATATCAAATTCGGAAAAGTCCTTAGGCGCTTATAAATTTACCCAAACGGTTTGTAGAGAAGAGTCTATGACTTATTCGAAAAGTTGCTTGTGATAATTGTTTGAAGAAGCGATCCTTTGCAAATTGATTTATGAAGATTCGAGGAAGTTACTTCTGAATTTCATGCTGTATATTATAATTGTTGGTTCTCAACAGTAGGGATGTTTTAGTAACCGATGTTAATGTAGACTTTCAAAGGTACGCTATAGTGTTAGCCAAGAATAAAATTTATTTTTTAATTTACATTACTATTATGTTAATGATGCATACATATTAAAATATTCTTTATTTTGTCTTTAAATGGTGATATAATTATTGTTAAAAATAGTTAGCGGTACACAAAAATCTTAATTAATGATAAGTCCATAAGAAGTGATACTCTAATAGGTAATGTTTGTCTCAATATAGTACCTTCCTATATAGTAGGCAGGAATTTTACAGAATGAATTGCAATGTTTGCGTATAATGTAAACTTTTTTTTACAGTTGTGGTGTGATTGCTTACACATTTAAAATGGTGCGTTTCAGCCCCGACACACCACTTGTATTTACTCTTCAAGAACGATTATCTTGGAATATAATATACAATAGGTATATAATATATTCAAAGCGGAAAATCTAATTATCACTTACTTTTGGACTCCAGGAAACAGAATTTTACAGGCCTCGCGATGCAGTCGCGTTCACATTTTTTAAATATATTACATGGTGTATTCACTCCTAAGCATACGAGAGGTTCGTATATTAATTAATAACTTTCCGTGCAAAGGAGGAACGCAAAGGAGGAATTTAAACGAACACCAACAACATGGCAAGTTAACCAATTAAACTGAGATTCAAAGTTCGGAACCATTTCTTTAAGTAAATTGGGAATATCTACCAGGTAAGTGCAATTCATAATCTATATCCAAATGTTCACTTTCTATTAGGTATGATTCAAAACAAATGTGAGCCACTACCATAAAATTTCATATTCTTATTAAATAGGCACTTAGTTTAACGGTAACTTAATTTATTATTAACGATTTCATAAATAATACACTAGCTGTGACCACGGCTTTGCAGGCATTTATTATGCAGTAATTATTTTCGTTTCATAATTGTATTTTTACTTATATATAATTATTTCTAAAACTTATTTTGACAATTCTTATAACCAATCAATGCGTATGACATATTATGTAATGAGATATCATTTTTTATGATTTCTAAAATTATTACTGACAATTCTTACAGCATATTAAACTCAGATTAAGGATAATATGCTCCAAAATGTCAAAACGAATGACATATTATACTAAAAAAATGTTTCGATTTCTATAAATATTAATAACAATTCTTATAGCCTATCAATTGACTATACTGATATATAAGTATTTAATTATTAATGAGTAAATAATTAATGTGTATGTATACAAATATAAACTTTCTTAGTATAAACAATTTACCTACTACTTTAGATTCATACGAATGTATGGACCGTTAACAAATTACGCAATTCTCATAATGAGATACGTAAGCGCACGATATAGTCTGGTTAGTTGGCCCGGTCGTTTCACTCTCAGCATTATACACCATGAAAGATATTTTCTGTCATCAACTTAATGTCTGCGGATAAGCGAATGTATGAGGGCCTTAGGCCGATGATGCCATTAACACAGTGGGAATCCGGGAAGATATGCGTTCTTAAAGTATAAACATAAATATTTATCATCCAAAGAATGAATGTTATATATATTTATGTCAAATAAATAATATATTAAAATAAAATATAACTCAAATGTCTCTTGTAGTGTGAGTATTGTTATATCTATATAGGTATATTTGCACTACATATAAAAAATCCTACAATATCGCTGATTAACTAGATGAATAGGCCTCGAGTAGTTATAAATAAATAATATATCTGTCTATGTATTTAGACAAGAAATTTGCCAACTGAACTGTATACTTTTGTTTTCGTTAGATACTAATGTAGACACCGGAAGTGACACAAGCTTTATATCATTGCATTTTTTTTGTCTTAGTCTACATGACTATAAGCAACAGCGTTAAATTTACGAAAATTTTAAAAAGTTACTACGAATTTGAATCGAGTTCAAATTGCAGCTGTGGTTTGATTAGTATTTTTAAGTTATGTAAGTAGCAGAAAATAGTCGTGCGTTACACTTGATTTTAAGGTGGTCACTGCAGCTTATAGCTATTTATAACCAACCTCAAAAGGACCAGTCAATAGGTTGCTACTCCTGAGGTTTACTATTATATAAGAGTTCCCTTTTTTCATTATGATATACGTAACCCTAAAAATAAAGTTAAACTGAAAAGTTAACAAATATAGATTACTAGTTGACATATATGGGAATATTTCGCACATTATAAAATATAACCAATCTTATTAACAGTTGTCATGTTAGTTAAAAATATTGTTAATAGATGGCGCTTTTAATAATTTTCATTAGCATCAATATAAGTCATTCGTAATAAACTTTTTAATTTCGTCTATAGCAAGGATCATAAGCTTTAAAATGATGCTTGTATAATTAATTTTGATGAGGAATTAACGGAGATATGGCATTGTCAAGAAAAAATACCTTTGTAAAATAATACATAAGACCAGTTTATAAAAAAATTAAATAACGTTGTAGAACAGTATGTTTCCTGTGTTAAACAATATTATTAATATAACACCGATGCATTCAGTTAACAAATGTAAACACTTCACGCATGATCAGTGAAGCGGACAAATTTATATAAATTAACAAGACATCGAGACCCACAATGTTGCTCTGGCTAGCCCCATTCAGTTTTATGGTGATTGTGATAATTGTAACTGTAATAAGTTAACACTGTGTAAATGCATTCTACGTGACACATACTGGGAAGGAAATACAAGTTAAGCGTGTTAGGGTGTGTTACGAAACGCATGCGCACGTATTGTTTGTCTAGAAAAATTACAAAGGATGAGTTTAAACTCACAACTTTTATACCATAGTTCTTCTTTTTATTTAATGGTAACCGTTTTCATCCACAGTTGTGCTGTTGCCAAAAATTTCAAATTTTTGCGTCATCGGAACCAAAAGGCGTATGTATTGTAAGTTAAAACAAAAGTAAATAAAAGTTCGCGGCGCAATGGAGAGTTCGTCGAATAAACACGGGTGAAACCATGGGACACAGCTAGTAGGAATATAAAACTTTAAAATTATTTGTAATGGAATCAACAGCGGTGGCTCGCACTGAGAACAGCATAGCTTCTACTTATTTGCGTAGTACAAATTACATGGCGGTTTATTTTTTTACATGCTTACGTACAGGTGTGGTTTGCTTTGTTTATTCTCGGTAATACCATTTCACGCGAAACAAATTAATATTTCGCGTAGAATTATATCTGTCGAAACAAAAATAAATTAATTTCTTCGTTGAAATAATTATATAAAAACTTTATATGTAACCCTTTAGTAATAAGCACTATTTTTTATCACATGTTTTTTAAGGTAGTAACTTCTTTTGTCGCGTATAGCAGAAGGTAAAATTATAGCTTCATCAAATAATGCAGATGAGGCTGTACAACCCGCCTTTAAATTTTTTATTGATTCTTGCTCCCACAATTTTTTCAGCAATGGAACCAATGAACTACCGATAAAATGGCGAAAATGCATAGATAATAATAGTACATACTTCGATTGATTAAATGTATAATAATTTTTATTAGTTTTACTTTTTCCATATAAAACGCTAATTTCATATGTAAAGACCTATTAATAAATACACTCTTATCGAATGCAACGTTGCGTCAGAATTTCAAAACAATCAGTAAATAACTTTGTTAGTTTTTTTAAAATAGAACATTTACATTTTTATTTACTTGTATAGATAGATATTAGAATATATACAATAAAACCACATTACATAATCTAAATATATATATATAAAATACTCCATTGGGTTAATTAAATGGCTTGTGTTAATTAAACCATAAGAGATATAAGTTTAATAAGGTATAGCCATCAATGTTAATTTATGAATTCATTCATTTACTAACTTTCATTTCATAATTGTGTAGAAATAATATAATATAACGTTGTTTAAATATACATTATTTTAATTAGATTACACAATAAGAGAAAAAACTCTAAAACGAATTTATATTATTATTGTTGGCTTATTCCTCTTATTGTTGGCGCGCATGATTAATTTTGTTTAAGTCAAATAAATATAACTTCTTACGATAAACACTTTTTTTTTTGTGACATTTGTTTTTGTGTTCTTCAGATATGTTACAGTATATGTGTGATTCCTATTTCCGAAATATTCCGAAATAAATGAAACTGAAACAAATTTACACATTTTTTAGGAATATTTAGTATATTATGAAAGCAACTGATCCTAGATTAAAAAAAAATATTTTACTGATAGAAAGCTATGTACAGGTAATAGATTATATTGTTATTACGTTTTATATTGTAATTAACGTATACGAAGCCGCAGGCGGTTGCTAGTAACAAAAGAATTATAATTAGTAACTATCGAAGACTTACTACATTGGTTTGAAAGTTTAATTTATATCTTCTGTATCTATACATGTTATAAGACTCAGCGTTACTTTGTCTGTCTGTCCGTTTATGTCTTTTCATGCAAAAACCACTAAACCGAATTAAGTGTTTTTATTTTGATTCATAGCTTTGCTATCTGGCCAGGTTATATGAAATTTTTTGTATGATAAATTCACATGTGAAATAAGCAGTGACGATAATGGTGAATCAGTTCAGACAAAAGACGCATTTGGGGCGCGTAAATGGCTTACGCTGTGTAAACCATACGAGATATCAAATTGATGTTCTCTATAATTGTAAACCTTAAAGAGACCTACAAAAAAGTCAGCGATAGCATATATCTACCTTTTAAGGATCACCCACATTGAGCATTTTTGTCTTCCGGCTTTTGAGCGGGGATAGCACGATGCACAGAGTACGATATTACTACTGCGAAATGCGAGCGTGCGCTCGACCGACGGCATACTTTAGTTCATACGAGCGGAATCCCGGGCACAGCTAGAGTATTTACAAAATACATTTTTTTGATATTCGGAAAACAATAGTATACATAAATTGTAATAGGCCAAGTAAAAAAGGATTCTTTGTACATAGAATGTATGTAAACAAGCAAAAATGTCCAACAAAGTACGAGAGTACTGGCGATGTAGAATGTATAAAGCTTATAGAATCAAATGGAAGGCAACTGGTCCGGTGGCATTGTAGTTTTGGCTAATGTATCCAATGTATTCCGATTTTTAATTAAATGAAAATATTAAAACGATTCTCGTTTTTGTTCATTTATCAAGCATTTTTTCCATATTATAATAAATATCGTTATTATTATAAGATGTGTTTGCTAGAAAAAAGTGAGCAATTTTTGTAAATACTATTTTATGTCATTGTTTTCTGGGAAACGGCTCTAACGATTTGGATGAAATTTTCCATTTAAATAATGTTTTACTATTCAAGTTTACCTTGAATAAACTTAGATAACCTAACCTAACCACCGAACAAAGCAATATTATAAATGTGTACGTAACTAAATTGATCTATACATACATACTATAAAACTCAACGTCTCTCTGTCTGTCTGTCCGTTTATGTTGTTTTCACGTGAAAACCACTTATCCGATTTACATGGTTTTTCCTTTAACTCATAGATATGTTATCAAGCCTGGTTATATGATATATAATGTTATGAATCAATTCGGAAAAAAGACGCTTTTGGGGCGCTTAAATGGCTTACGCTGTGTAAACCATACGAGATATCAAAGTAATGTACTACATAATTGTAGATCTCAAAAAGTCCTACAGAAAAATCTATAGGGATAGTATATATCTATCTTCTAAGGATCACCCACAGTAAGCATTTTTAGAGCTTCACAATTCGCGCCTGCGCTCGACTGTCAGCATTCTGTAGTTGGCACAGCTAGTACGATATAAATCGCAATAACGATTTTTACAAGGGAAATGAATAATAAAGTAAAAAATAACTATTTATAATCCACTTATAAACAAATTATATCAACACTAGCAGTGTCCCATGGTTCCACCCGTGTTAAACCCGTGTTAAACCCGTGTTGCTCTCCACAGCGCAACGCCGCTGCTAACGCACCCGTGTAGTCTATTGTTGTTCTTACTTCCCATACTTGCCTACAGTTCATGGTTACTGTTCCGCTCCTTAGGGTCATAGCGTGTACAGTTTAGTTCTATAGCCAACCTTCCCCAATAAACAGGCTATAAAATGTAGAAGAAATTTCTCAAATCTGAAGTGTAGTTAATTGCAGAGATAAACGCGGTACAAACAAACAACCTCTTGAGCTTTATAATATTTGTATAGATAAAATATACTAAACAAGTTAAAAATGTAACCACAAAAAATTCAAGCCCGGTGAAGCTGTAAAAGCCGTAAGGCTCCAGGGCTCCTAAGGCTAACAATATAGTCAGATCGAAAAAAAAAAGTTATTACAAAACATTAAACTATAAATATTTTAATTAGCTTTCTAAATCTAAGTAAAATATAAATAAAATATACGATATGTATTCAGTATCGTTGTTTAATGGAAATCGTCTAAACCGGTACACGTATGCAAATCGCTTTTATAGGCCTCCCATAACCGAACCTTAAGCTATTTTATACCACAATACATCGACGTAGAGATAAAAATAGAAAAGACCCTACTTTCCAGACAGTCTTCCATGTACTTTTCTTTGGATATTAAGTTAAAAGGAGTGTTAAGTGTCAGTTAATTAATGTGAAAACCTTGCCGAAACCCCACAGAAGCTTAAATGCAATCTACTTTAATTGAAGTTGCAGCAGTAAAATGAAAAGTCTTAAAGAGACTCGTGTAATGACGAGTACTTCATTACTTATTTAATTACATTGCAATTTAATAATATAAGTAAGATGAAGATTTATTTCTACTTGAGACAGCATCACTGATGGAATACCAAATGACCTTGTGTTGTATTCCTGCGTTGAGTAAGGTTTCCAAAGTTTCCATAAACTATGGTAGCCGCTTATCATCAGGTGGGCCGTATGCTTGTTGGTCACCATTGTAGTATATAAAAGAAGAATTTATTCTGAACTACATACAAGACGTGAAGTCGAAAAGTGTATTTGTCACACTTGAAATTGGCGAAATCGCCTACATAGGCAGAAGCCATAATTACAAAAAATTACACGTGATAGAAGTGAAACTTCTTAAAAAAGAGACGCGGTTATCCTAAGCTGTGTATTAGGATATACAATGTATAGCTGTCTACGTTGTCTCTCTGTCTCTTCGCGTCGTTGAAGTTTCACTCTCATTTCTCGTCCAATAAGTTATAGAATCGCCACATAATTAATAAATCAAAAAAGACAATGTTAAATAACGATTTGAATAAAGAAAGTAGACGGATACTCTTCTTCGTGGGCCAGGGCGTAAAAAGATAAAAATGATATCTATTCATAATTAATACATTATCAAACAATCACAGAAAATTCTACGGGTTTCTATATGAGAACAGAGTTTTAAGATACAATTTTTTTAAAATGAGGTAATGTTATAGACTTCTAATAAACTAACTTTTTTTTATGTGTATATTACAAGAGGACAGGAGTAGGTATTGTAGTCCGGACTTTTATTTCCTTTTTTTTTTGTCTAGTTAGTTTAGACATAAATTGCCAAATCACTAAATACATATACACATGTTCCTTCCTTCCTCCCAGAAGGCAGGAACATATATATTTGTATAGTTAGGTAGCTCGAATTTCTTAGGGATTTAGTCAGATCGCGACTTTTTCGTATGATCGGCTACAGCCCAAGCCGAGGTTCGGCCACTTTGGCATCCTTGGAGCTTGTTGCCTTGTTGTTGTTGGCTGAGTGCCTTCCGCGCTCGCCCCCAAGCCCGGTGAAGCTGTAAAAGCCGCAAAGGCTCCAGGGCCCCTAAGGCTAACAGTATAATCAGTTGGAAAAAAAAATAGTCCGGAACTGTCAGATGTCAGCACTAACTATTGAATCGATGTGTAAACATGAATCGATTTTAAGGTTTATTTATATTACGTATTAAATATATTATGTGAGAAACGTATTTCTCTAAAAGAAAAATACCTAAAAAATTGCTTTAAATAGTTATATAGTATATACATAGATTAATTCCGCGCGTGGGAGTGTTCGTACATAAAAATTAATCATGACAAACGCCAACAGCCAACAAGCCTTCCACGAAGCCTAATGAACTTTATCAAATTTCGAAAGGTTTTACCAACAAAAAAATTAACTTCGGTTTCATTCCTCGTACTAATCAGTTTAAAAACAAAGTTCATGTAAATAGAGTTATCCGTTACAGATTTTTTAATGTGTACATATAATACATATATATATACATAGTATAGGTACTTAATTACAGTTTTTAGTTATTTATTATTGAAAATTATCGTGGGAATAAAGATATAAAGAATAATAAGAATAGAGATAAAAAATACAAGATATGAGAATAATGTAATCCGAAAAAGGGGATCTTGGCATTCCTATAAGGAACTATACTTATGTCAAAATAGTAAAGAGTCGAAATCTGTACATTTTTAAGAAAAAATACTACGGGGGCTTAGTTAGAATCATGGAAGGAAAAAATTTCTACAGTTTTTGAAATGTGTGTCTGTTTGTCTGTTAATCTTTACGCCAATCACGCAGAAACTACTAGACTGAATTTGATGAAATTTAGTATGATTGTAGTTTATAGTCTCTAAGGACATTAGGATGCATTTTTATACTTATGGGAATTTGTACAGTATATAAATTGCGTTTATGGACATATACAAAAGGAATGTATGTATATGTAGTACTGTAATATATTTCAAATAAAGAAATATTAAATGAAGTGAAATTTATGAAATTAATCCAAATTATTTTATAGCCACGTAATTGTCAATAGAAATAATAAATAAAAGCGTATTTTTCTTTATTATTAATAGATGGCGCTGTGATGGATTAGTTTATTAGCTTTAAATGTTCTGAAACATGACAATGAAAAACGTTGATAAAAATAACATTACAATTACGAAGTTCGTGGCTGAGTGCCCTAAGCGATCGCCCCCAAGGCCGGGTGAAGCTGTAAAAGCTGCTTGAGGCATCAGGGCCCTTATGAAAAAAAAAAAAAATACGAAGGATTTTTTATGTTAGGTTTATCACGCATTAAAAGTATCACGAATCTTATTTATTTTGTAGATTTTAATATTGTTTTTTAATTTTTTAAATTATTAATCTCTGATATTTATATTCATTTTACAGTTCGGTCTATTTCATTGAAAATTTCTACGGTAGATGATGTTTGGTGTTTTTGCGCTATCGAGCTTTTTGTTAAATTATACTAGACTTACATACTACATATAATGATTCAATATTCACTGTATATCAACGGTTAATAAAAATAAAATTATTGAATAAACTTAACTTTTTCGAAAGGATTGTAAAACCTTAAATTTTTATATTGAACTACTCAGCCCTTGTCTTCTGGATAATATGGGTTAAATAATTTTACTTGGATATTCTCAAGGTATTTTGATTCATTGCGTTATGATTTGGATTAAAATTAAATTAAAATGCCTAGTAGAAAGTGGACGGGTTTTTTTTTAGTATTCTAAGCTAGCTCTAAAAAAGAGTGAGATCCGTTCGTTCACAGAAAACTAGGGATTCAAGTGAGACTGTCTGCTGAACGAGATATGAAAAGTTTACGCGCCCCAGAAACCTGTATGGAACGACGTATTAAGTAACGATATATTAGGAAGAGGTAAGAGGAGTAGGTAACGAGGTACTAGGTAGACATATAGCAGAATATCGATCGATCAAGTGTAGTGAATGCGAGGCTAGGCTGACTGCTAACCGTGAGTATCACGCTGCGTCTCAGGAACCCGAATCATTTAAAAAGCACGAAACCCTGTTAAATCGCCGATGTTTATTTTCAGAACACCTATAAATCTTTTTTATTACGGTTTTTCATACACGAAATTCCATGCGAAATTAATCGCAGGTAAATCTCGTACAAGTATAGTAAGGATTTTTTAGCGACTTATTCATTTGGGCGGTACTTAATATTGGTTTTATTTTTCGTGATAATGTTTGGTTATTGTGCACAAGTGAATTGTAGTATTATTAACAAAAAGATATGCCCAACTGTTATACCCGTGTTAAATTTATCGCCTAACACTCCACGGCGGCGCCGCGAAAGCGTCCGTATAGTCCTATCGTTGTTCCACTTCCTGTATTTGCCTAGAGCTTGCCAGATTGCTTGACGTTCATTTACTTCTTCATTCTTTAGGATCGTAGCGAGAAGTTATATAGTCTATACAAATCCTCATGAATCTGGATATCATATACTAAAATATTTTTTGGATCCGACTGGTGGCTCCAGAGATAAACAAAAAATATCTTCAGTTTTATTATATTATTATAGTTAATACGTTTTGAGTTGCTACAAAAACTCCCTAGACAAGTTATATTAAGGAAATCCCCATCTTGTTAGATCGATGTTAAGAAAGATTTGAAAAAAAAAATAAGTAGTCTTAATGGACGCGTATCGGTATTTTTTTTGTATTATTATTATACGCAAGCCTTAAAATAAATGTAATAGCTACTTAATACTTGTGAAATGTTGAATATTATCTGTGAACAGTTTTATTACCTCATGAGTACCTAGGTATATTTAATGACGCAGGTGTTGAGGTTATCTTTAGGTGGTTATTTATTTCATAATATCATAAATATAAATGATGAATACATAATTGAAAAAGTTGTATTATAAGTAAAAAGTTTTCTAGTAGAATCGTTCTGATATTACTTTTAATACAGACGCCAACCAAATTGTTAGTATGGTGTTCCTATTGAAAGTAAATACTTAAACTTTTTAAGAGACATAAAAAAGACACAGATGGTATATATATATATATATATATATATATATATTAAGCCTTTTGGTTTACTATTTTATATATTATCTTTTATTTGATAGTTCGCTTTTGTTTGAATTTACCCGCCACATCCACCCACGCAGGAGCGGCGTCTCAAGCCTAGGTCTGTTCCTCCGCCATGGAGCCTTTAAGCCAGCATCCGCTCGCGCGATACTGTGACACTGCATTCACTAGCTGTCAGCATACAAACATAACACTGCACTTCACACGTGCACACCACTCAGGTTCTAAGCTCTGTAAGGCACCTTTTTTTCTTTTTTGGCTAGTTAGTTTTAGACCAAATTGCCAGATTACTAAATGCATGTATACATGTTTTCCCCTTCCTCCCAGAAGGCAGAAACATGTATATATGTATAGTTAGTTAGATCGAATTTTCTACGGATAGGGAATTAGTCAGTTCGTGACTTAATTGCAACTAAGGCAACAGCCCAAGCCGTGATTCGACCACTTTGGCACCCTTGAGCTCGTTACCTGCTTTCGTGACTGAGAGCCTTCAATGTTCACCCCCAAGCCCGGGTGAAGCAGAAAGCGTTCTGATACTTCAGGGCCCTTGTGTCTAACAGTACAGTCAGATCGAAAATACAGAAAATATTAGCTATACATTATGTACGTATATGTAAAAATTTTAGACAACGGGTAAACACGTGAAAGCCCTTTAACAGCAAAGAAAACAGGTTATCTACATAACGGAAACATCCAAAGTAGACTGCCGTTTTCAACTGAGCAAATATAATGCCGGTAACGCACTCTTTTTAGTACGTACGTATGTTTTTATGACTTTTTAATGTTCTTGTGAGATGTTTTATTGACTACAAAGATTATGTGTGTAATTTTGTATATATTTCCCATATACTTATTACATATACAGCAAATATTTAAAACGTTGACTATAAATATTGCTATAAATATTGTGGAAACATTGCTTACAATATCATGAAAAACATCTTTGAGCACGGCAAGGAAAAAAATTACTACGTTACGGACGATAGGTAAGTACGTCATGACTTAAATTTTAGTGTTAAAATTAAAATTTCAACCATGTGTAAAGATTACCCGAGTATATTTTATACTGCTTCTATAAAGTTCAGTACACTATTATTAAGTAGGTACATTCTAGTTAACGAAAGGCTATGAAGAACAGATGAGGATCAAAATAGTCATCTTCACATCGGCCAATAAATTATCTGAATACATACTCGGTCTGTTCCTGATGCTAGTCATAATGACGGGAGTTTGCAAGTGAATCTTCTTTGGGTACTGTATGAAAAAAATGGTTACGGATACCCTGCTACATAGGCGAATAGTCTAAAATTTATAAATTATGCAAAATATTTAAAAAGTATGATTCTTAATGTATAAATTTTTTTTTAATAACAATAACAGGCTTTTAAAATATTATATTCCATGCTGTAATCGATATTATCCTCGAATCCAGTTAACCTGATTTAACAAAAAAAAGTATATACCTAATGTCATGGCGGCAACGAAGAAGGAGCGTGTTGTGTTGAATTCGCTTTTATTTTATTAATGTTTGAAGTAAAACTTCTTTAAGCGTGTTTTAAGTTAATTATATTATAAATTTATATCTACTATTGGATTTATATAAGTTTTATTTCACGCACAATTTTTAACCATGTATGTGGTTCTGAGACGCTAGTATTGCGTTTACCTTTTATTTGGTAATTTATTTAAAAACATCATATAATTAATTATATTGAAAAAAAATTATTTGCCATATTGTTGGACGGAACATCATTATCAACAAATGCAGCATTACCAGCAATGTTAGCAGTGGCAGCGTGTACGGACATCGCGTCTATAGACGTGAGTTCGAATCTCTGTTATGAGCCAGAGCTTTCGGTGAAGGAAAACATCGTGATGAAATCATAGCATGGTAGTAGGGCTTTATTATGCCCGCCTGGCTAGCTGGGCTAGCTAGCTAATCTAAAAATCTGTAGCCAAGCATGTATAGGTGTGTTTCGGCAGCTGTACTAGAGAGCCAGTCTTTTACTAGGCTTAGCGTGTTACCATCTTGGGCCACATCGTCTCTTAAGTTCAGGCGAGATTGTGGCCACAATTTATAACGATAATTTAACACTTGATTCTTACAAACTTGATAATTAAATAACCGTAAATAAAATTTTACTCTACGATTAAAGGTAAAGTAAAATTAAAAAATATTTATCAACACTGACCTTCAAACTGACCAACAAAACTTCAAATGAGCATTAAAATAAAAAACATTGCCAACGACTGTTAAATGCATGCTTCAAACTAAAATCAATAATTTAATTGTTACTTGTAACGTAATAACTCTTACTTAGGTACGTGTTTGTAGCAGAACCATTAAAAGCTTACCAAGGAATTCGTGTCTGGAATTAAAATGCATGAAATTTTTAATAGTTGCCGTGTCGGTTAATTTTTTTGTGTTAAAAATCTTTACGATTAGAAAGAGAATATGTTTAAAAAATAAAAGAATGGTTCTAAATAATATAATATAGTAGCCTATATCATTAGCTTTGTCAAAGTAAATTTGCTAATTAGAAATCTACGCAGTTGATTTTAATAAAATTATTTGATTGCGTTCCGAGAGTGACTTTGAAATGAAATCTTACTTTTTGATTAGGTTCCGACTAAAATTAGATATTAGTTCAGTTAATCTAAGATTATCAAAATAAACTTTTAAAATATATCTATACATATTATAAAACTCAACGTCTCTCTGTCTGTCTGTCCGTTTATATTATTTTCACGCGAAAACTTCTTATATGAGATTTACATGATTTTTATTTTTATTCATAGGTATGTTATCTGGCTAGTTTATAGGATATATTTTGTAAGATAAATTAACATAAGAAATAAACAGTGACGAAGTCGTAAATCAATTCGGGAAAAAAGACGCATTTGGGGAGCTTAAATGACTAACGCTAAGTAAACCATACGAGATATACCAAATTGTTGTTCTACATAACAATTGTAGGTCTGAAGAAAAGTCTGCGATAGCATATATCTATCTTATAAGGATCACCCACAATAAGCATTTTTGTCTTCTGTATTTTGAGTGGGGGCAACACAATTCACGCGTGCTCTCGACCGACAGCATTCTGTAGTGCACGCGAGCGGTGCCGCGGGAATATCGAGTATTATATACGAATAGTAAATTTATGTATTAGACTTTTTTTATACGGCACTGTATCTGTCAGCATAATACAATCCATAAAATAAAATTAGCAATCCTTCGCCACTAAGACGGCTGTTACCCCTGTCATATGGTGGTCGCGATTCAGTCGGACAAAATTATTTTGTCACACTACCCTGAATTTGACCACATATGGTGGTCGCGATTCAGTCGGACAAAATTATTTTGTCACACTACCCTGAATTTGACCACTTAAGTTTATTTAGTATTAAAGTTTAGGTAAAAAAATAACATTAGTTTTATATTTTATAATAAATAGAGATTTATCTATATAAACACTTATCTACATATATACTTGGTCCTTATGTAAAATAATATCACGATATTTTCATAAACAATAATCCTGTTGTAAGCATGTGCGGAGCCGCAGGCACCCGTTAGTTTTTTAATAAAATAAAATCTTATAAGAATTATGGGCCGACGAAAATAATAGGAATTGTATAAAGGAAATTCTACGGAACAAGCCAAGATATTATTTGTTCTAAGAGAGATCTTGCTACCGACCTATGACGAGCCTTGAACCGACGTAAAAGTTTTTGTGCGGTTTGTGTTAAAGTTCACGTGATTGAAGTAAATTTAATAAAACCATTAAAACGGTTCAAAATGTATACTTATGTTAACTTCACGCTTGGATTATTGACGTGGGAGACGAAGTTTCAGGTGAGTATTAAGTGATACCACAATTATTTTTACCTACTTGATGGGACTGATTCTGGTATGTTGTTTATATTTATTTATTTATCCTTATGCATGGAGTAGAGTATGAATAGAATATGAATAAAGTATGTTAAATCATTACATTAATTGTTTCCAAAAATAATATTATTTCCTCTTATAAATTTATCTCATTTTATTAGTAAATTTTTAAACATCATATTTGTCCATTTTTTTTTGTCATCATATATATTATTCCTCGAAAGTGTTTTTCATGGCAATGACACATCTCGTTAATTCTTGATCAAAATTAATGACTCAAACATCATTTTATTGACGAAACAGAGGAATAGCTTAAAATTAATGTTATCGTAAAAAAACCATTTGGAATGATGCTAATGAAAATATATTCAAGGCGACATCTATTAACAATATGTTTAACTAACATGACAGTTCTTAGATTGTTTACATGCTATAAAGTGCGAATTATTCGCATGTGTCAGCCAGTAACTATGAACAGTATGAACTATGTCAGTAACCAGTAGAAGTGAGAACTAGGCTAAACGGGTGCTTTGGTGGCGGATGGCGGTGGAAAGTTAGTTAGTCGAATAAAAACACGGGTGAAACCATGGATCGTAGCTAGTATCTATATACGTATGTATATCAGCTATTTGTTTACCATAGTACAAACAAGTTTGCATTCTAATATACGTGTGTGAAATTGATTCTCCAAAAAAAAAAGAAGAGAATTAAAATAGTTAATTCCCTACGCTGAAATAAATGAACTAATTAATGAAAAGTACATAACTCTTGACACTGTTTGCCCTCAACAACCAAGTTTATCTTTGCGTTGAAACATTCAAACAACTTTCTTTAACTTCAATACAGACGTATTAATTACACGAATTCATTAACTGTAAGAAGTTTTGTATGAACAAGAAACGGAAGACATATTTCATTAATAAACATAGTAATTATCTAAGATTTTATAATTTATAAATATCGTATATTTTATCCTACTTCGGAGGAATAACCGCACATCACCATACCGATATCTCTACATACATGCACACCACTCAGGTACATAGGTTCTGTAAGGGACCTTTTTTCTTCTTTTTTTGGCTAGTTAGTTTAGACCAAAACAGACAGATTACTAAATGTATACACACATGTTTCTTCCCTCCTCCCAGGGGGAAGTAATATATATATATATATATATATATATGTATAGTTAGTTTAGATCGAATTACGGATAGGGAATTAGTCAGATCGCGACTTCATTGCATACGCGGCAACAGTCCAAGCCGAGGTTCAGCCACTTTGGCACACTTGGAACTTGTTGCCTTGCTTTAACGGCTGAATGCCTTAAGCGCTCGCACCCAAGCCCGGTGAAGCTGTGAAAGCCATAAAGGCTCCAGGGCCCCTAAAGATAACAGTATAGTCTGATCGAAAAAAAAAATATACCGACTAGAGACATGATTTAGTCGACAGCCATCACAAACTACAAATATTACGTTAAGTCTACAGGATACACTGGTTGTACGAAAAATAATATGCGGAAAGTTACGACTTTAAAAAAAAATGTTATTTAATTTCTTCATTAATTGAGTATCTTAAATTATAATATCAATAGGACCTAAGCCTTCTTGAAGGTAAATATAAAAATAGCAAGTTGTATAAAAAATTCAGGATAATAAATTTTGTCTTAAACGTTTCAAGAAGAAAAATTGTACCAAAAACAGAACTGCCGACATGACTAAAGTTATTTCCCAGTGGAAGAAAATTTAGGGCTGGCCGTTGAAACGGGTCACGCCGGCTTCGGCGCTGTCTAACTTATAAAGAACTTGCAAAACATCTGCCAGATGTTAAATCATATCGACAGGTTTGATTTTATCGTTGACTAGTTGTGCCCGCGGCTACGCTCGTGTGAATTACAAAATACAGTCGCCCCAAAAATGGTTGTTGTGGATGATCCTTACAAGATAGACATATGATGTCGCTGACTTTTTACATGATTTTCATCTCTCCGAAAACCGCGGGATACCTACTTTTTATTCATTAAATTTTCAAGTTTGTGCAAATTTCATAAAACGGGACGTAAGCGGCTTGCCAAGAAGCTGTTTACTAGTTCCAGCCACTTCGCTGTTTCTTCATAAATTTCTTCAGAACTTCATAGATTACTAATGCTTAGTAACTACGCGACTTTACTAAGTTACTATATAATTGAAATCGACCCCAGTTTTTTTTATAAGCCTCCTAATGTTCAGTGTTCAAACCAAAATCTATACTAATATAATAATGCTAAATATTTTTTTTGTTTGTTTCTACGCGCTAATCTCTGGAATTACCCATTGCATTTAAAAAAGTATTTTTGTATATGATGGCCAGGTTTATGAGGAATAGGCTATATTACTTTACGCTATGACTTTAAGGGAGCAGTAATTATGAAGGTCAAGTAATCTGGAAAGCTTTAGGCAGGTACGAAAAGTGGAATAACAACAATAGTTTGTCGAATAAATTCAACACGGGTCAAATCGTGGGGCACAGCTAGTAGTAAAGTAATAATAATAATAACCAACATAGGATTACATCTTTATATAATATTATATGTTTATATTTAGGGATTTGTACCCACGTCAATGGACGCAGTGTCCGCCGTACACGATACCACTGAACCGTCATTGCTTCAAATAAAAGTGCATTGAATCATAAACATATACATATAAACGTAACTGGTTCTTTTCATTATCATAATTTAGTATATTGTTAATTAAACGTTATTTTGATATTTAAATTTATTCATTTATTCCTTTGTATAACAGGACATTCGCATTTATCATATACCAGTTGAGTATTAATTAATTCTTAAAACTGGACAATACAACAAAAGCAATCTTCTATCAACCATAACAAGTTTGTATGAAAGGCAAAGATACTATAAATATTATTTCGATATTTTCGTTGAATATTGGAGCAATGGCGCGTTAAATATACCATTATTCTTCGACAGTGGCCGACAGGTGTCGTGATGTAGGTAGGGTTTTTACGCGATAGCTATTGAGGCGTTACGGAGAACAATGGATGTTTTTTATATATTTTAGATTGGACTTGTGTTATTATAACGTTTTTTAAGTTTGATGGCTTATTCAAAGGGGGTAATGATCTTTGACAACAGTTACCTACCTAGTACCTACATAATTTTATGAATTTTATAATTGTAGTATTATGTGTCACGTTCTTTCTTAATATATCTTGTTACGTTTCCTTATTAGTTTCCTTGTTATGGTGTGTACATGAAGAAAAAATATTTTCATTTAATTTACTACAGACGAACGATCTTTGTAAAAACGTTTTTATCGTTCGTTTTGAATGAATAATGTTTTTTTTTTATATTGGGATCTTACTGGAATATAGTTTTAGCACATTTACAACATGAAATGAAGCATGTAGGTATACAAATAGCACTAGTGACAATGAAGTTGAGGTGTAATAGGTTAATATGGTATGGACATATCATGACGATGAATGAAGTCATATAACTAAAAGAGTTTTAAGTATAAAGGTGGAAGGGTATAGGAGTAGAAGAAGATCGAAGAAGCTATGGATGTATTGTGTGAGGAATTATCTGTGTATAAAATATATACATATTAAAAACATATTATGTCGACCAAACTTGGGTGAGATAAGGACAATAAGAAAAAGATAACGTGGTAATTTATTAATCTATCAGCATAGTTTCGAAAAAGATACCTGGTATTAACCCAAGCTAATCAATAATACACTTTTCACATAATAAAAAAACTATACAGTTAAACGCCATAAGAATAATACAATAATTAGTTTTCACAACTGAAGACGATAATATTCTACAAATATAAACAATGGACTTGTGGACCACAATTTAACTGTAAATACAACAGTACAACACCTTCAATGTCATCTAAATGTAGTTTGTTAACTTAAACAATATTATCCTAGAACAATTCAGATAAGCTACAATCAGACTAGACAAAAACAGTCTAAAAAGTTGTAAAAGCTTTTCACTGTACATAGGCTTTGAACTTAGTGAATAAAACCTGTAATTTTATCAAAATACATTCACGATACGTAAAGGTTGATACGTAAGATTAATATAAAAAGAATAAAAAGAAAAAAATTGTAAGTGTAATTCTATTTACGCGCGTTAGAATTTATACTTTTTTAAATAGCTACACTCGATGTTATGTTTCAACTTCAACAATTCAAAAGTTCTTCCAATTTCTTACTTATTCATCATATAATTGCAGTCTTAAAGTACAGCAATTGGAAGAATTTAACTATTAAGAAACAACCTATTAAAAAAATCACTTGCGATATTCGAAAGATTTATTATTTTTAAAAAATGCGACACCTGAACTGCAACGTGACACCGTCACCGCATATGTGTTTCTTCAGTAGAGGAGAAACCTTTATCTTTAAAGGATATAATTATGTAGTTGTATTGATTATTTGACATCATAGGTAACCTGCTAATAGTGAAACTATATAATCAAATAGAGTTTGAAATATGACGCAGCGTAGGCAGACCCGCCACAAGGTGGACCGACGACCTGGTAAAGGTTGCGGGAAGCCACTTGATGCGGGCAGCATAGAACCGGTCGTTGTGGCTATCCGCTGGATGCGGGCAGTATAGAACCGGTCGTTGTAGCTATCTTTGGGGGAGGCCTATGTGCAGCAGTTGACGTCTTTCGGCTGAAATGATGATGATGATGATTGAACAAATGGTTAAACCATCTGATTGTAGTTGGTTTTCTCACTGATCTTACTATTTATATCCCTATTATTATCCCCGGATTAATAACTGTATCCTATTTAAAATACGACTAAGAGCTAAGAAATCAAATCTGTGGAATTGGAGCGTTATTACGCTTACCACGATACATAAATATTGGCATCTTACGTTGAAATTAAAAATATAATCAACCTAACACAATCCAAATACTTCTTAAGCGAATTCCTGTCGAGCTGTCTTCGTATTTCCATGGCAGAGACTTCATTGCATTATATTTATACAAGCGACGTCAGATTCTACGTGCCATATCATTATACAGCAGTACATTTGTATTCAATGCATACCGCGCTGCAGACGGCATTTGAAGTTACTGACAATTTTCAACTCTCTTATGAGCGCGTTGCTGCATTCAACCGATGCCGCGATAATAGTAAAATGTATCCAGCTGTAGATTAACTATATCATTATTGTTACGAACATAAGCTTAAAATCTTTAGTCTATAGATAATAAAATTACTGTATTATTTATATAAGTATAATTAATAATATTTATTATTAAGAAATAATTTGAATTCGTTATGATGTCCAATATTTATATTTAAATTATAGAAAACTTTCATCACTATCTTATTTTTTATATTACTTCGGCAAAATTACGTTACAGCACTTGATGGAAAATACGGTACCTACAGTCCAGAACCATTGGCGTCTGCGTGACAAATTCCATTGGCAGTTTTCGGTATCACAATATCATAGGATGGAAGGACACAGGCCGAAAATCGATTCCACCCACATCTTTGCAGTAACATTACTAAAGCTCAAGAGATTGTTTTTTTTTTGTTTATCTTTGAACGCATTTAACTCTGTAACTATCAGTCACATTTCAAAATTTATTTTTGCGTCTTATAGCCTGCTAGTTGTGTCCCGCGGTTTCACCCGCGTATAATTTAAAAGAAATCGTTGATTGATTATTTATAACACTTCAGTATAGACAATATTTTTATCGGGTGACCAGGATTATGCGTCACAAACTCACACGGCTCGTTTGCGCCACTACACCTATAGTCATATACCCGAGCTGAGTATTGAATTATCTCCCAAATTATGCGTTCAAATAAAATTATATAAAGGGCACAGTTTATCTTCATAAAATGCCTTGATAATAAAGTAACTTTCGTTCATAATAATTAATATGCCATGTCTAATAATAATTCTCATAAATCACTTTTTAATTTTGTCAGGAAATACCTAAGTGTGGCTTATGTATAAGAGATAGGCATATGGTATTGCGGACATTTTTTAGATGTACTATGGAGCAATGCTTTTGTATAACATTGTAGTTACGTATCACTATTATTACGCCAGCACACGCGGATAAAGCCATTTAGGAACGCTGTTTCCTGCGACTTACTTAACAAAAATCAATATTTATGGCCAGTCGAGAGGTATAGCCTAATGCTATATAGCCTATAGTATTCCTCATGAACTCGGCTATCATATACAAAAACAATTTTTCGAATGCGACTGGTAGTTCCAGAGATTAGCATGTTTAAATAAAAAAACAATCACACAAAAAACTATACACGGGTGCGTTGGCGGCGACGCGGATAGTTATAAATAACATATAAACACAGCTAGTAAACATATAAAATGGATGTACAAAACCGTAAGTTACGACAGTTCTAACAAAATAACTTATAGAAATAGTCTGATAATCTAATGTAGTTCTGATCCTGTAACTCACTACCAAGTATAATATCTTCAAGGAACTTGTTAAACTTCACGTGCCGTGTCCATAGCACAGAGAAGAGCACATTTGTATTCAACGTATAACGTCAGGAAGACCGTGCACACACTTTCGTGGATAGCTGTTGACAATTTCAAATGTATATTTTAATATACAAGTATTCCTACGAAGATGTCTAATAGGATTTACCATGAAATTTGGTTTTACATAGTAATATAGGAGTACTTAGTTGCCCAAATCCTACCAATTTTCTTTTAAATATTTTTTTAGAATATTTATTTTCAAATTCAAATTCATCAAATCTATAAATTAGGGATGTGATTTGAAATTAATATCAAGATTTAACTTTGCGGCAATGTAAGTAATTAAGTTAGAGAGTGATAGAGCCTGTATAGGTTCAACAGCGAAAGAACCACCTCCACACCAATTTCTAGCCTAAAGCATTAGTACTAATTAGTACTGCTGTGTTTCGGTCGGTAGGGTGTGATTGGCAACACGCACTGGTACACGAGGCGTTTCAACTCTGGCCTCAAGAGTAACTACATATTATCACTGGCCTCAGAACTGTGGTCTTCTTGAAGTCGGTAATTTATTTCTCAGGCATGAAGTCTACAGTACGCTGCGTCTTCTGATCTTACCCAGGCTCTGATATCTTAGTTCGTCTCAAAGATATTCAAAAAAATCAAAGAAAGCAGGTTACTCGCACGTAAATTTCAAAACGTTAGGAATTAAAAAAATTGATTACCTCTTTTTAGACTTTTTCAAATAAATGAAAAGAGCCCCGGACTGAGTAGCAGACTCAAAAGATAAGCATTGCATTAGTGTATAACATACTAGCTGTCCCCGCGGCTCCGCTCAGGTGGACTACAGAATGCTGTCCGTTTTCGGACTTTTTTTTTTTTTCGAACTGACTACACTGTTAGCCTGAGGGGCCCTGGAGCCTTTACGGCTTTTACAGCTTTACCGGGCTTGGGGGCGAGCGCTTAGGGCACTCAGCCACGAAAGCTAAGCAACAACATCCGGGGGGCCAAAGTGGCCGAACCTCGGCTCGGACTGTTGCGCGTATGCTAATTGCAGTCGCGATCTGACTAATTCCCTATCCGTAATTCGATCTAAACTAACTATACATATATACATGTTTCTGCCCCCTGGGAGGAGGGAAGGAACATGTGTATGTGTATTTAGTGGTCTGAAATTTTTGTCTACTCTAACTAGGCAAAAAAAGAAAAAAAAAGGTCCCTCACAGAACCTATGTACCTATGTGTGTTGTGCATGTGTGTATAATGCAGTGTCATGTATGGCTGTGAAAGCTAGTGATTGTAGAGTCACTTGTATCGCGCGAGCGGCTGCTTGTCTCAAGGGCTCCATGCCGATGGATCGGACCTAGGCTTGAGTTGCCGCAGAGGAGGGCGGTCGTGGCGGGTGTGTTCGGACGACAAAATGCTTATTGTGGGTGATCCTTAGAAGATCTATATATCTATCTAATAGATATGCTATTGCGAACTTTTTTGTAGGTCTTTTTAAAGTCTACTATTATGTAGAACATTAATTTGATATATCTCTAATGGTTTACTCAGCGTAAGCCATTTCATCACCCCAAAATCGTCTTTTTCTCGATTTGATTCACCATTATCGCCAGGGCTTATTTCGTATGTTAGTTTATGTAACAAAATATATCCTATATATCCTAAATATCTATGAATTAAAGGAAAAACCATGTAAATCAGATAAGTGGCTTTCGCGTGAAAAGAACATAAACAGATAGACAGACAGGGACGTCGAGTTTTTAATATGTATAGATAAAACAACGGCAATAAATTATGTTGCTTAGTCCCGCGTTTGTTGAAAAAAAGAAATAACTAAATCAGCGTTTTCTCGCAAAAAAATATTTTATTGGTTATCTAATTGTCCCTCTACGGCAGCGATCTATAATCAGACGGCTTCTTAACATTAGGTGGACTGGACTGCATACCTAAAAACAATGCTATTAATGCAATTATTTTTATAAAATATCATTGTTTTGATATTTATTTGTATTTCCAGTGAAAACTTAAATGAAATATCATGTGTATGTTTTCAAAGTCAGTTTGCTGAAGATTTTCATACTGTTATTTACCGTTCATTATTTTTATAAATCTAAACAATATATTTAATTAAAACTTTAAACGGGTAACAAATATATCTATATATAAATTCATTGTAAAGCCCGCAAACGACATTATACACATGTAGTATTCACACACCAGCACATAACTGTGCTCGGCGGATGTTACTAATGGCCATCCTGAATATTTGATCTCTTAACGTAGAACTACAACGTGCAAAATGATTGTCATGTTGATTCGAAAGGTAAAAACATGATTGTTTTTAATAAAAATGTTTGTTTTTAGCAATGATGGCTCAGTGGTAGCGTGTACGACTTCGCGTCGATTGACGTGAGTTCGAATCCCTGCAATGAACCTCAGCTTTCGGTGAAGGAAAACATCGTTAAGAAACCATAGCATGGTGGTAGGGCATTTTCTAATAGCTACCACCCTCAAGTTGAAAGTCTGTGGCCAAAAACCAATAGGTGTATTCTGGCAGCAGCACTTCAGAACCAGTTTTCCACTAGGTTTAGCATGTTATCATTTTGGGCCACATCGTCATTTAACATCAGGTGAGATTGCGGCCATTACGCCAAACCTATAACGATAAAAAAGATTGAGTCTTACAACAATAGCACAAACAAAGAATTTCGCTACGTTATATCTTTGACATACTGTGAAACTGTGGAACAGTCTCCCGGTCGGTGTGTTCTCTCTTTCCTACAACATGGAGTCCTTCAAATAACGTGAAGAGACTTTGGCTGCTCCAAGATGAGAGCGGCAACTGACAATGAATTATTTATATTGGTCGTTGCTGTTGATGGATTGTAGTGTGCTATTAGATATAATACAGTCACTTTGCACTGCTACGATAATAAAAAGTGTGGGGTAAAATATTTAGGGTTCGTACTAACCCGTTAGCGACTTAAGTTATTAAATCTAAAGATGATGTGCATGATGGATTACGGTTCATACTTTCTTTATACTGCCTGATGTTAAACAGCTACCGTAGCCTATGAATGGTTGTAATACCATAGGTATAACTAGCGCGTTGCCGACCTTGAACTCTCCTATCCAAAGGAGCTCTGGAATCCATACTCACCGCAGGAATACAACTCAAGGTTATTTGGTTGCGATCTTTTGTAGGTTGGAGGTATTCGACCAGTCGGGCTGCCCCAAGTAGAGGAAAATCTCTAAATAATTATTTTTGGCCCCAGCCTTCGTCCTCTCGCCTACCTTCTAGGTATTAAAACTCAGTGGAAAGATACAAAAACGTCAAACATTAAAACCAACCAGAAAAAAGATACTTTCGCTAAATCCACGAAATAAATTCAAAAAGTAAGCCACTTGAGACTTCTGATATCTGTTGGAGGCTGGTGCCAATTAATGAGGACTCTTGCTTTAATTAAAAGTCAAGAACTCCAGGAGGACCGTTAAAATGTATTCAAGTTGGGTATTAAATCGCTATTAAAATCTGACTAATAAGAAAGAGATACGAAAATTTTAAGTACCAAGTATAAGAATTCGGTAACGGATTTTTATTCGGAACTTAAGAAATTAATTTTAATTGAGATGTCCAAAATGCATCACCATCCATGTCAAACATCACTAACTTTAATTCACAGCTACACCGATATTTGTTTAATAAGCAAGGATAAGAGTGATTGTGATTTGCACGATTTGTATTATACAATATGTTTTTTTAAACATATTATACAGTTTATGTATATATATTTTTATTATTATACTAGCTGTGCCTCACGGTTTCGTGCGTGTTAAATTACGCCGTCAACGCACGCGTGTAGCCTACCGTTGTTATCATTTCCTTCCTGTACTTGCATATATCTTTAAAAGCTAATTGACGTTCGTAATTATTGTTTCTCTCCTTAGAGTTTAAGCGTGAAGTTATATACTCTATAACGTACCTCAATAAATAGACTATAAAACGATTTTTCAAATCTGTTTGGTAATTTCAGAAATTAGCGCGTTCAAACAAAAACATAATTTCTTAAACTTTACAATATTAGTATAAATTAAATACTTATTCTTCAGTGTTAGCTCATTTTTATTTATTTTAACAAATTATATTTGCACTACCTAAATTATTTTTTCTTCACAATACAGTTTAGCCGGAAGAAAATACGTTATGCCATTTAAGTTCGCGAGTGTACGAACCAAAAGAGCAATGAAGGTATTCAATAATTCATGCAATTTTAATGCAAGTCTACTAGCTAAGCGTTAACAATTCGGCCCTCTAATTACGTATTTCGCGAGACTAAATCGCTAGCAGAAATAGCAGAATATCGATCTCGTAATCGCAAATTCATATTATGTACCAGCCTTAACGTACCAAATTTAGCATTTCTGCTATACGGTTTACTTTTGAAAAATACGTAATTAGAGAGCAGATGCGCGTAGCTTCACGCGTAAGAAATAGTGTAGAATGTAATGCAAGATATCAATCATAACACGTTATACGTATATCGTCACAACGGGCGAGTGTTGCGGTTCGTTGACTGAGAATCTGTGGGAAAAGGAAACCAGCCTGAGACTTGCCGTGAACTCCGACTTAATTACCCACTGCATATTATTATGATTTCTACGTAATTAATGTATTAATACCAAAACAGTTAATTTACAATTTATTTCTTATAATATTTTATGTTATTTTCCATTATTAAGATTTCTTTTTATATCGAAAAAAAGAAGAATTATTATATTTGCACGTATTGGCCAATTATGTAACTAATATCTTTTTTACATTTGAAATGGAATTTTCGTTAAGTAGATAGTATTGTAATTTTAATTCTTTTAGTAACTTTATGTAAACGACTCAATCACTGTGCCAATTTATAATTGAGAATTTTTTAAATGGTTTAACTTATTAATAATATTTTATTTTCATGACTATTATAGATTTTTAAAGCATTCAATATTTAAACGAAAATATCGTTTCATAAATCAAAAGGACATTTTTACCTCGGCTCTTTGCTGTCCACTGCTTTTCGTCTTATATTCAAAGTGTCTAATCGATAACACCTTTCATATGTGGTAAACTAATATTTATGGTATAGATCCTAAACGTTTTTAGAAGACAGTTTGCGATATTCTACATTCGTAACAAGAATTACTCTCCGGGGTCGCATTTGTCTCCACAAACCTCTACCAAGCGAGAAAGAAAACCGCCGTGTGTGCAGTTTGTCTACGAAATATCCTTCGAATGAAACACTTTATTTCCAGTTGTATAAAAATGCATCTACCAAGCATTTCTGCAGAATAGGCGGGCTCCAATGTTATCATTGGTAATGATAATTATATGTAAAATAGAATGTTAAGTTAACTGAGGACTACGCATAGATGAACGGCCATCAAAAATCCAAATCGTAATGTATATCTGCAAATACCATAGCAAAACATAGGCTACTTTCGAAACGTGATGCGTCTTGACAAGGATTTATCTTGGGTTGGCACGATCGTAATACAGGTTTGATCCCTCTTCGTCACTATCGCTACCTTTCACCGAAATTGTGTTGCCTAGGGAGGATCTTTCAGGTTTCTTAGGTTGTATTTGATTGTTCTTATTTATAAACTAGTTTAAAACTTCTAGTATCCTCCTACTTGCTTATAACAAACATTTTAACTGACACTTTTATAATCTTTTCCTATTCTTTTAATCAAGTTGAATAACGGTTTTCGTGTCGATACTTATTACAATATTTTTAAATACACTAAACTCTGACTCGGAACGATTGCACTATCGATTATTATGAAGATAGAAATCTTAAAGCTTTATATTTAATAAATTATTAACTATATGTATGGTTAAATAATAATACATGGTTATTAAATACATAGTTTAATAATGATTCAATTTTGTACGAAGCGCTAACTAGTGAGTTGAGTCCGTTTTCATCTTTCTTCGTTTCTACAGTCAGATATAATTTGTATCGGTTTTAAAACTATAAAATTCTCATATTACAGATAATATTGTCACATTAGATCACAAAAGTTCTTTATACAATTTAATTAATCTATACAATCAAGAAAGAAAACAATTTAAAACGTTTAACCAACCAAAAAATACCTTGCAGTAATCTTTCGCCATTAAAAAATAAACACCGTTGGAATTTGTTCAACAATTTCAACACGTGTTTAACAACCAATTAATTGGAGAACACTAGTTATAGTTACCGTGGGTTTCGGTTGCAATTGTGCATGTCATTTTAAACTATACTTGAATGTTCCAAATAATGATAGTATTTTAGATTTTAGCATTTTCAGAACAAAGTTCACTATTCAAACACATATAAAAACAGCTAACATGTGCTCAACGCTTATGATATTATATATGGTTGTATAAGAACAGGAAACAACAATACATTCTTACTTAAAATCGGATTCAATAATTTATGTAATAAATTAAAATTAATCCCATTAGTCTAAACCAGTGATTCTCGAAGTAGTCTATATCGACTCTCAGGGATCGACGAAGACAGGAAATATTGGAGGTCCATGAGATACAAATGGTGGTCATCGATAGTGGATCTCATTTAAGCAGAACGTGACTTTAATCTAGGCTTTCTATAGTACTTATTTACAAATATAATACTTCTTTATAACATATTATAACGTCTTTCTTTAGATATCATCCATCAGCATAAAATATAAAACTACCAAGAAGTAAAAAAAATAAAACATAAATTTTCATGAAACGTGATAAAGAATCTTTCAAAGAGAGTAGCACTATATCAGCTGTCAAAAATAGATTTGAAGTTGATGAATTTGCAAAAATATTAATATCATGTAAACCGAGGGTTAGGGAGTTAGTCCCGAAAAATTCCGAAGCCAGGTGCCCTTCTGCCAGACTTGCTGGAGAGTGTCGTAGGAACCTTGTTTCCCGACCCTCCGGAGTTACTCCCACAGCCGATGCCTCTTTAAGGGATCATTGCTGCGGAGGAGCTGGACACGCTCCATACTGTTACAGATACAGAAATGGGGCTGGTGATGAAGCGCCTCCGCAGTTAGCGGAAGACATCTGGCCCGGACGGCGTTCCTGGACAGGTTTTAGCAGTAGCGCTGCAACAAACATATAAGGGAGAGCTTCGGGAGCTGTTAGACCATTGTCTTAAGGTCAGACGATTTCCGAAGCTCTGGAAGGAAGGGCGGCTGTGCATCCCTTTACGGCGGTGAATGGTAGATCTTGGAGTTTTAGTAAGTAAGAGTGTAACGTGTACCCTTACACGTGTAAGGTTTCTGCACTTAAAAAAGGGGTCTATTCACAACGAAAATACAAGTGGCCTATTAGACAAAAAGCTTAGCAACCTCTGGTGTAAACTATTCTTATATATACATTATCAATACTATACTAGGTACTCTATTGACTGTTATAACAAAAATAAAAAATAAAGTTCCTATTCGAACAAAAGTTTGTACAAAATTTACCTTACCTTTAAATATTTGCCTCCGAACTCAACGCAAAAGACCAACAGCTTCACGTTGCGGATTTTTCCCGGCTTTATCCCGGATTAGCAAGGATTCGCTTCTATTGTTAAATCCATTTTTACCAGATCTTTGACAACTTTTTCTGCGTGATTCTACATTTTCTTTTTTTGAGAATCTAATATGCCTCTTATATACATAGTTTTGTGTTCTATATACACATGAATAAGTTACAAACAATAAATGTCGAAGATATACTATAATTTTAAATATCCATCGAATCGGTCGTTTAATATGTGAGTATTTTTGTTTTTTAGAATCTGTTTCATTCAAAAATAACGAATCAAGTCTCACAGCGAAGGACGTAATGGCATTATTATGCGATGCACGCAGCCGTAGCATTCCGGATAAGAATGTATACGAGTATGTACCTCGTATTCCATGTTCGCAAGTTTAAAAGGATTGTCAGTACTAAGACTACAAATAAACTTAATTTGCTTGTTAACTAACTAGATTTTCAAACTACAAAGGTAATTAGCGCAAAGTTTAAGGAAATATAAATCATAGCACTTTGTGTTGAAATACCTGTATACCTCGTGATATTAAAAACTATAATTTATTTGTTAAATAGGGCATAGAATTTTAAATCTCCGGAAGTTGTTTCTGTGAAAGTATTCTATTAATAGATAAGTAATTACAATTAAAATTATCCATGAATGATACGATTACCAGTGTTACTATTCTCAAATTAACTACTTACTAAGTAAAAAAATTACTATATTCTATTTTTTTATAACTTGGCGGCCCTGACATGACGCAGGCTTACAAAAGATATTTCTTTTCAGGTGATTAGATCTCGCTTTAAGTAAATATAGTGTCGTTGTAGTTAAAAATTGCTATCAATGAAATTGCAGTTTGATTTAAAATTTAAAACAAATTTTTGATTCAACAACGTTCCTGCGTTGGCCTGGTAACGCTGTGCAGTCTTTTTAGAAACATGATGTAATGTGTAACTTAAAAGGAGGTAAATTTAAAGGTAAAAAAGAAATATCATACGGACGAAAGTAATGAGCGCTATGAAAGTGTTTCAGGTTTTTTTTTATGGTATAAATCAACCTTGATTTTAAGTGGCCACTGCAACCTATAGCTACTTATAGCCAACCATAAAAAGAGCAGAGTCCAACTGGGGCTCGTCATTGATAGTACTGAGTTGGAACACCTCTTGTGCCGGTGCGTGTTGTCAACCACACCCTTCCGATGGGAACACGGCAGTTCGATCAATGCTTCTTTGCGGTAGAAATAAGTGTGGCGGTGATAATTTCGCAGTTTGTATCACTCTTTCTCTCTCTTGCAAACACTCTCACAAATCACTCTCAAACTGTTTTATGTTTTAACTGTATTTTTCTATATTAGCTCAGCAGACTGTATAACATCTGATGGTAAGTTGGACGACATGGATTTCACCGGCAGTCATCCATGCCATGCCGGCATACTGCAATGCCTCTTCAGGCCTCGTTTGAAGGACCCAATATCACAGGAACAAGGGAACACGTTGGTTGGGAGACTAATATCTGATTTGTAGTTCCAAAGTTTAGCGTGTTTAAACAAACAAACAAGCTCTTGAGTTTTTAAATATTATTACAGATAATGTTCAATTTACTGTTTAGTACGTGTATCATATTTGTGTAGTGCTATATAGTGACTTGATAGAACTAAGGCGTCGAGCCACGCTAAGTGCATACCGACTCCATTTTCAATATCCCTCGTGCATAATATTAATCAATCAACTTAGCAGTCCCTGCGGACGACTGGGAGTTCTGAATCGTTGCAATTAGTCGTTATATTGCACTCTGCATCACGCCGCAGCTTTCAAGAGGTTAACCATTAACCAGACGAGACCGAATGAAAATTAATGACGTATCCAGGAAATCGAATTTATTTATTGAAATAACTACTTTGCCGTAATGTTACTATATATACGAGAGATTCTTACTCCTCTAGTTGGTTCCATTGTTCTTATTTTTACATGCTGTGCTCGCGGATCCGCATTCTTTTATTACGCAGTAATTATTTATGTCTCCTAATATTATTTCTACTCACATTTTATGGTTTCTAAAAGTATTATTGACAATGTGTATTATAGCCTATCAATTGCGAAATAATATTTACTTTCCGTCTACAAAATTTCATTATAATCAGTACAGCTCTTTTTAAGTTAAATGTAGACAAACAGGCAGACAACATTTTTACCGTCACATTCATTATCATTATCCTTTATAATAAATGGCTATCACGAAATTTGGAAATAATATTACACGTACAGACAGAATTACAGATTTATTAATATAGATTAACTTAGCATCTAAGAGTGTTATTACACTCATTCAAATGAAGAGTAGATATATTCGAAACATATTTATTTAAAATTCGTTATAAATACATAGATTAGTCTTCGTCAGCCACCCCTATTAGTCTACACCGCTTCTGGTTCTTGCGAAATCGTATTTATAACTCAAAATCTCCCAAATCAAGTCTAGTCTCCATGCGAGACTTATCTTTGTCGTACCGTGAAACTGTGGAACCAACTTCCGGCCAATGTGTTCCCTCCTTCTTACGACATCGGGTCCATTAAGCGTAATGTGAAGAGATATTTATGCAGGCCGGCATGGCGACCTCCGATGGATTTAGTTTTTTTGGTAATCGCCTTTATGTTTGGATTTTACTGTGCTTAGCATCAGAGACAGTACCGTTAATGGGCAGAGTTAATAAAAAATGCATCAATAATCAATAAAAGCAGTAGGTCTGCCAAGAATTTGTATTGAAATAATAAAAAATAATTTCATTTTTTTCTACACCAAATTTATAAGAAAAGCATTCATTATTAGATTACAAATGATCTATATCTATCTGGCAGGCCACGGTTGGAATTTCAATTTTAATTCGAGGGTGGTAAACCCCTTAGTTGCCATTGACCCTAGCCGCCACCCGATAATTATGACTCATTCGACGCAACTACGACTGCGTTAATAATTTGTATGCATAATCGAATAGGTTATGCATAAACAGTGATGTGCATAGGTAGTGTGTTGATTACATTACAAAATCATGTTAGTTCAATATTTAAATTATGAATATTAATCGTTTCACTTTAGTAGAGTTAGATCTGTTTATAATTTTCTTCACAATATACTAGTCTTTTAGTTCACGTCGCACTTTAGTATTTTGACACGGCACCCTCAAGGGCGTAGCCAGGATTTTAGCCGAGGAGGGGGGCAGGAAGGGATATCTAAAGTTATATAAAAATAATATACTAGCTTGACAAAATTATGTACTCTTCCTTTCGGGAGCACTCCGACCGAGCGCTTACCAACCACCTACCTGTGCCTAGTTACGTCCATGAGCACCCCAATCACATAAAAATAAAAATAACTAATAATACACTTCTCAGGCACAATAATAACAACAATTTTTAAACTATACGTTACAATCTGAGCCTCTTTTAAGTACGTATTAGAATTATTTAGTATGTCTATCTTCATAAAACTAAAATCACTTAGTTTCTGGAGAATATTGGAGCAGCTTTCGGCGCCCGTGCTTAGTGTATACGGCGCCCCCTGGGCACTGCGACGCACACTTTGAGTACGCCTGTACGTATGTACATTATAATACATTAAATTAGTTTACATTTTTGTATTGTTTAGTTAATTATTTACTAATTATCATTGAAAATATTTTTACAATATGTTAATTTTTGAAGCAAACTCGTTTGAGTGATTCTCTAAATATGCTTAATATTTTTAAGATTATTTATATATGCTAAATACTTATTGATCTTTTATGATTGATTGTACTCTTAAACATTTACTATAGAAGACAAAATCAAAATCTATCTATCAATATTGTAAAACAGTCTAGTCTTATTGATTACGACAAACATTGAAACACAAAATACAAATGTGTATATCAATGACGCCAAAGCAACTTTTTATTGTGTAAAATATTGAAACAATATTAAAGAAACGTTATTATAAATATCGGTCAGCTAAAAAGTTACAAGATACAATAAATAGATTCGATTGGAATATTCTAGAGTAAAGTGATTCGATCTATATGAAAATCATATTCATATGTACTCTGTATATATGTACCTACTTTAATGTATTTGTTCCTACGTGTTATCTATACTAATAAATAAAATTATTTGTATGGATTTGTTTGTATGTTTGAATTGATTTAACTTGAAATTTGTTTGAAGAATTTTGAAAAACCTTTTTTAAATGTTCCTTATGATTCCAAAAGTCCTAAAGGCTATTATTATATTTAACAGGTCTCGTGACGCAAGGGGCGAAGCTTTACTATTGAGCCGATAGGTCGCGGATTTTATCCCCGTACAAGACTTACTTTTGTGTGATAAGCATAATTGTCAGTTGTGTGCCTGGATGTTAAATATTTACATATATATAGCATATCAGCTGGTTAGTTACCATGATACAAGTTTTGCTTACTATGGACAAAATGGCCGTTTTCTAATTGTGACAACATATTAATATATTATATTAAATATAAAAAAATACCCTACGCATAGGGCCGAGTATCAGCTTGTTTAAAAAAAATCATATGCAACATTCGATAAAACTGGTTTAACAGAGAATTAATTTAACAATAAATTATTATACTTTGACAACATATATAAATTATTCTACGAAATATTTTAAATTAATCATCGTAATTTTATGTTTATGATCTTATAATATTATTAACTTTTAATTTAATTCACTTACTTTATATGGATGGCCGTACGTTGACTTAATTTTTTAAATCTGAAAAGAAATAAATTTTAGATTACATTTTAAATAAAAATAAACTTTATCATTTATAGATTAACATAGAGAATAGATTAATGTTTAGTAATAAAGTTATATTACTGAAATCTCAGATCCATAATCCCATTTTGACTTATGAGAGAGAGTCATTGTTGAAGTTTATCAAGTTAAACAAAAAGCCTGGCTTTACATTGTAGTCGCTAGGCTTTGTACAAAGGTATTAACTACAGCAGGCATTTACGATGTTAAATTACTAAATACATTGGATTATTGAAGCAATGATAGCTTAGTGGTAGCGTGTACGGACAGCGCGTCGATCGACATGAGTTCGAATCCCTACAAGCCTGAGCTTTCTGTGAAGGAGAAAACATCGGGATGAAACCATCGTAGGGTGGTAAGGCATTTTCTAACACTCATCTGACTAGCCCCCACCCTCAATTTCAAAATTTATTTATTTATTTATTTATTATATACAAACTTCACAGCACATTTTTTGGACATTTTATAAAATATTAGAATAGTGCCAATTAAGAAGTAGTAATGATTACATTTCGTATACCGTGTGTAGGAAGGAATGTATTTAGCATGATGTTTGCATAAATAATATGGTGTGTGTGATGTGCGTGCGTGTGAGTGTGTGTATGTGTGTGAGGGAGTGAATGTATGTTTTGTGATTATTATTTGAGTGTGCACTTTGTGTGTGTGTTTGTGTATTATTATTGCACAGACCAACTTCAAAAATTGATTTCGACTAAGGTAGAATAAGTCAATGTCATTGAAAAGGTTGTTGTACTGTGTAGTGCATCTATAAATGATGGAGTTTTGAGCAGATGTATGCTTTACAGAAGAAATTGCGAACAAAGTGGAGTTCCTAGTAGGCTTAGTAGGTACTCGGAAATGTAATTTACTTAAGAGTTCTGAGCAATCTGTTATTGAGTTAACTAGATCATATAGAAATCGCATATCGCTTATAATTCTCCGGTATTTTAATGATAACTTGTTATAGTGCTCACTTGGCTGGCCTTACTTTTAAAATTGTGCTGCCAAGCACCTGTAGGTATATTCTGGCAGCTGCAATTCAGAGACAGTACCCTCAATAAGCTTTTTTTAACGCTGGGAAATCCTAAATGGGCTCAGCCTCTTGCTCAAGAGAGCAATAGGGGTATGTCAGACTCTTACTGACTAAAGCCCAGCAGTGTACCATCGGCAGCCTATAGTGGGGCGAAATGGGATCGCGGTTGCATTCACCGCGTCGCCCCGGCGACTGGCCCCAGTAGGACCTCCGGCGCTAAAGAGAGGCAGTGTGGTACAACCCCAACTAGTGTAATAAGAAGACGGGTCAACAACCCATCTCCGCTTGATTCAGCTAGAACAGAGGAAAAGGCGTGAAAGCACCCTCTCCTATTACCCATCGTCTCCTGCGAGGGTCTCAGTGTTACTAGCCGGGGCTACCCTCCCTTTTACAGGAGGTGGTCGGCAGCTGGCGCCCCTTATGTAATGATCCGCTCGCCTTCCGCTTTTAGCACAGTAACCCAGGTTGCCCGCTCCGGATCTTTGATTGAAAATTCTAATGTTGTACCGGTTTGCGATACATATGTGAACAACTTGATAAAGAAAATAAAAACTTGGATGTGTTTGACTTTGTTAAACGACATGCACAATTTCAATACTAGAAATAAATATAAAATAATAATCGTATTTTTCACTTAGTAAGTTAATAAAAAAAAATTAGGTAAGCGATTGTGTATAATAATCTTCCTAAGCACATTACCAATTTGCCCGACAATAAGTTCAAAGTTTATTGTGGAAAGGTTATTATAGGATGGATATGTTATGTTAATGATAATGATATATGGAAGTGACTCCCTCTCTGTTTATCCACTAATAATGATAATAACTCTAAACAATTAATACTCGTATTGTGTAAAAAAAATACAAGAAAAATATTGATAAATCCAATATAGTTTCTTGTCGGCAATTCTCGAACCGGTAACACTGTTTTGATACACATAAGTGCCTTCTTAGAGCCTAAATTGAATAAAGTATTTTAGACTTATTTGCAAAATCTGGTACTGAAGTTGAAGGAATCTTAAGAACGATTGAGTCAATAATAATTAAGAATTCGTTCTTTTTGACAGCACCTGTCGCCGAAGTTTGTTGGACTGAACAAACGGTCTCGTCTTATTGTGAAGTTGTCTCAGGCAACGGGGGTCTGTTTGACGAAGCCACGAGGGGAGCGCTAATGGGATTAGATTACGGCATTCAGGAACCTTAGATGAATTAACGACATAGGGGATAAAGTTATAATAAAATTACGATTTACTACTATTTTACTATAAATATATGTATTTCCCAACTTTCACAATATCTTTTTATAATTAGTTACTGACGTGCAGTATTAAAATTAGATATCTATGGCTTATTTGTATCTGTACTAACATTTTGAAAAGGTAAAGTTTGTATGCTTGTAGTAGGAAATCTCTAGAAATACTGATCAGATTATACAAGTTCTTTCACTAAGTGATATAGGCTTCTTTTTATTCTTATTAAATTTTATATTGTAACTAGCTGTGCCCGCGGCTCCGCTCGCGTGGACTACAGAATGCCGTCGGTCGAGCGCACGTGCTAATCGCGCTGCTCAGCTTCAACTTACGGCGCGGCGGTCGCACGCCGGTTATTTAAAAGACAAAACTGTTTTTTTTATATACTACAAAGGTGGCAAACAGACATACGGCCCGCCTGATGGTAAGCGACTACCGCAGCCTATGAACGCCTGCAATACCATAGGTATAACAAGCGCGTTGCCGACCTTGAACCCCCCTACCCCAAGGAGCTCTGGAAATCCAACTCACCGCAGAAACACAACACTAGGTCATTTGGTTGCGATTTTCTGTAGGGTGGAGGTATTCCACTAGTCGAGCTGCCCCAAATAGAGAGAAATCTCCAAATAAATTTCTATGTGCCCTACCTCTCTTTGTTGCTTATTGTGGGTAATCCTAAGAAAATAGACCTATACTATAGCTGACTATTTTGTAGGTCTATTAAGATATACAATTATGTAGTATATTAATTTAATATAACTCTTATTGTTTACTCAGCGTAAGCCATTTAAGTGCCCCAAAAGCGTCTCTCTTCCGATTTTATTCACCATTATTTTCACTACTTATTTCGTATGTTACTTTATCTTACAAAATATACCCTATAAATTAGCCAGAAAATATAGTAATGAATTATAAAAAAGAAAACATGTAAATCGTATAAGTGGTTTTCGTGTGAAAAGAACATAAACGGACAGGCAGACAGAGAGACGTTGAGTTTTATAATATGTATAGATATAGATTAACGCGAACGGATACTAGTCTCGTTGTAAAATTATAATCGTGAGTTAAAGATATTATTGAATATAATATATACATTTAAAAATATCCTGATTTGGTAAATTAAAACCCAATCAATTTTATCATGAAAGATAATCAGATACAAAGATAACAAATAACATAATTACAACTGTGATTTCTGAACGGATCGCGTAAAGGTTTTCACGAACAAACATATTACATAATATACAACTTTATATAATAATACGGACTCATCGGAAACGTGACTCATCCCCTACTACTCGGTCGAAGCGTGTCGTAAAAACGTACAAAACTCATTGGGAAGTTAGCTCGGTACATTCAGTTAAACTTATAAAGCGTTTCCGGTGCCGCGGTGCACGACAGAATTATGAGGTAACTCTTATTTAAGGTGCAGTCACAAAACAAAAATGTATTGCCGTACGTCGATTGAAACACAACACTAAGATATTTTAAGCGATAAATATGTAACAAATAGATTCGCGTAAAACGACATGGATTCGAATCTACAATGATTTTGTATTTTGCCTGCTCGATCAATATTTGACGCTGTATCGTTTATTATAAAAAGACGACAGTGCAGCACTAATTAATATCTTCTCCCTCTTGCTTTTATCCCATCTAAGTAGGCTCGGCACAACACTTTTTTTTCTTCCATTCTCCTCTATTAGCTGTGATCCCAGTATTCACACATTTTATACACATATAATTCGTCATAAAATGCATCCATACCTTCTTCGGTATTCCTCAACTACTAATCCTAATCTTATTCAATATAGTTACACCAACATCCATCATAACATTCGAATTTCTGTCATCTTTCATCCATGTCTTTCGTTGCCTCGCACTCAAACCCATACATCTTCACGACAGTACCTACTTATAAAGTATTTTTTTCTCTTAATTGCAGCACTAACCATGAATATCCTATATCATTATTAATTTTAGTTTCCACAAAGAATGTAATTTCGCGATAAATATTTTAAATATATTTTAAAATAATTCGTATACTGCCCGACTACATACAATCGCAGTATTTAAACAATCCAAAAAGCAAGTTTCGAACACAGAGCGCTTGTTACCGACGTACGATTAGGGTGTCCTGCACTCAGGGGTAACAACATCCCCTAACAAAGACCGTTGGCAACGCATTTGTATCGATTCGCATGGACAGTGGCACGTTAAAACATTCCCTAATAAGTAAATGCCGAAGTTAACCGCATAGACACGGAATTTCGCTGGAAAATTCGAATTGGTTTCTCTCCGGTTTTACATATACGATTTGGTTGCCTGCTTGAAATAGCTTACATGCAACTGTTTAAATTGCATTATAACAAAACTCCCAAAAGCTGTTTGGCGACAGATTATCTACTTAACGACTGAGTATAACTGATTATATTATATTTGCCTTGACGTACACTAAATTGCATTATTGTTTTTCTTAGTTTATATTCAATTTAGGGAGTTGGGTCCAAGAAGAACATGTCAGTCCCATCGTAACCTAATCTTATTTGCAAACCTAACCTAAACTTCAATAAAATTTTATCTCTATCTCTATCTATAAAATTTTGGCTTCCTCACGTGCAGGTACAGACTAGATTTTATGAAAGATATTTTGATTACATTAAGATTAAACTTCTTCATAATGTATTTCATGTTAAAGTTGGTTCCGTCCACGTTCTGTCAACAAGTGTTGCACATCTTCAATTGCTCCACAAGTCTCGTTTTTTTCTTTATCGTTATAGGTTTAGCATTATGGCCACAATCTCACCTGATCTTAAGTGACGATTTAGCCCAAGATGATACACACTAAGTCTAGCCGGTCGGGCCCTAAAAAAAGCCTTAACACAATGCTATGATTTCATCACGATGTTTTCCTTCACCGAAAGGATTTCGAACTCACGTTCATCGATGCGATGTTCATACACGCTACTACTGAGCCATCATTGCTTGAAATAATGAATTTGAATTTAAAGAAGTTAATTCACTTTTATCATAGGAAAAGTAAACTTGTGGCATATATATATAAAGGTACTCTGTATACTTAAACTCTATAAAATTAAACCATTATCAACAAACCATGGTACACGAAGCGGCTTGATTTTTAGAATAGCAATACGAGCATAAGTCGCACTTACATCGGCTAATGATAAAAAACATAATATTTATACTATCTGGTGCTGGTAACTTTGTTCAGGTGAATATGATGTTCACAGGAATTTTACCATTACTGCTTCTATGTAAAAGCGTAATGATAATATGTAGACGAAATTTTTCCTAATCTGAAAGCTACTTACAAATTGGTTCATTAGTTTCCAAGTGATGCGTGTTCCAAGGTGGAAAATTTACGTTTTTTTATAGAAACATACCTAGAAATTATAGCGAAGACTAATAAGTAGGAAAATAATATGTTGTTCTATCATGAGTCATTGAACCTAGCTTTAGCTAGATTAGCTCAAGGTACTAAAATAAAAACTTAATTGTCGTTAAGATATAAAAAACCTGTTCTACAATCTACCCGATAAGGAGTTAACAGATACAAAATCTTATAAAAAAAAACCTTTTTAATGAGGAAGTCTACTGTCATATATCGTATATATTATTTAGAAGTATGTCCACATGTGTGTATAGAAGTATAATTATACGATATACATATATGTATAGGAAGTGGACAAGCTAAGAGAGTCGATGTAATCCTAACGGGAAACTGAGAAAGGATTGAACGACGTGAAGTCTTAAATGAGATTAATGTCACTTTGTAAGTTAGTTGTATATATGTGTTATTGCAGAATACACACTTTACTTTTATGCATTAAAAACCGTATTTTTTTAACCGCGTGTTATATACATTTTATGTCTCCGAAAATATATATTCAACTGTATCTATATAAATGACGAGTGAAATGGTTATGTCAGTTTGTGTATATGAAAATCGGAACAGTGGTATCTATAATGCCTATGCCCAATATTTGACGAACTAAACGTGCAATAGAAATAAACACTGTAATTATAAGAGTACGTCACAGCATGTACAATATTGTATCGTAACACAAAAAAATATAATTTAGATTTTATAATTTCCTCTCTAAACATCGTTTCGAAATGTGAACTAATTTAGAAGTCAAACAAACATTAACGATTGGTACACCCTGAACATTAGACTACTCGTCTTACCAGCACTTTATCAAGATTACTGATTTTAAGTCTATAACCAACAAAACAATATAAAAACTAAAAAGTAATTAAAAAATATTTATTTTCCTTAGCGATGTGTGCGAACGTTTTGAGGAAACAGTCTGATGTTGATTAGATTTCATTATCTATAATATCAAAACAAAGTGAGCCCTACATAATAGGACAGTCTACAATGTCACAGGTAGAATTGTCATAGTGTAAACAAACGCAGTAGTGTTCTTACTTTTAAGTTTCCTACGCCATGTCTAGACATAGTGTCGCCGACTGAGAAATTCACCGGAAAGGCACCAGCAGCGTTAGCAGACATATTGTGATGTAAGTATGTATACACGATTATTAATACCTATATTTACTTACGTTGGCATGATAAATCTATGTCGATACTTTATTGTAGATCCTTAAAACCAAACAAATCAAGAAATGGCTATGTACATTCATAGATGATAATCCATTAATAGTCGCCTAATGTAGAGTTATAAATATACTAGTTGTGACCCACGGTTTAACTCGTGTTAAATTTATTTGACCACCTCTGCACCGCGCTTTTGCCAATGCACTCTTGTAGACTGTGGTTTTTCTCAATTTCCGTAATTGTTTACAGCTTACCAGATAGCTAGACATTCATGTTAACTGCTCCGTGCCTTAGAGTCGTAGTATGAAGTTATTTAACCTATAACTATTCTCAATAAATACGCTATAAAATAGTATTTTTTTTATCTGAATGGTTGTTCTAGAGAGTTCGAACAAGCAAAGAAAAAACAATACCTTAAATATGTTAAACAATCATGTCACAAAGAAAGCGAAGAAATGAGATCTACTTTATTTAATTTTATATATATACTAGCTGTGCCCGCGGCTCCGCTCGCGTGGACTACAAAATACTGTCGGTCGAACGCAGGCGCGAATCGCGCTGCTCCCACTCAAAAGACGGAAGAGAAAATGCTTATTGTGATTGATTCTTAGAAGATAGACATATGCTATCCCAGACTTTTTTTAAGATCTACAATTATGTGGTACATTAATTTGAAATATATCTTATGGTTTACTCAGCGTAAGCCATTTATTTGCCACAAAAGCGTATTTTTCCATTTTGATTCATAATTTTTGTCACTGCTTATTTCGTATATTACTTTATGTAACAAAATATATCCTATAACGTGACCAGATAACTTATCTATGAATTAAAGGAAAAATAATGTATATTATTAGTTTTCGCGTGAAAAGAACATAAACGGACAGATAGACAGAGAGACGTTGAGTTTTACAATATGTATAGAAAAGGTCCTTTGAAATTTATTGTTTTCAATACAAATTAAGTAACTAGGTAAAAACGAAATCAACTTGGATAACTCATTTTTAACTGTAACAAATATTTTTTGTATGAACAAACAATTTTATTTTAGAAACAAGTTGAAACTCTATAAAATTACTAGACTACGTAATGTCCCGATGCGATTATTCAATTGCCAAGGCCGTGATGTATTGTCGCTGATGATGGACCGTGGGTGTTCACGGTCACCGTATATAAGCCAATTTGACTACACCATCGTATGTATTTCAGAAATGGCATTTCACAAGTTGACTGTGTTTTTTGTTTGTGTTTTGCTGGCATGGAGCGGCGCGGTGCCGGCTGACCCTAAAGACCGTGAGTTCTTTGATTTTTTATTTATATACTATAATAAACCTTAAGAGTTTTTTCTTTATTTAAACACGCTAATCTCAGGAAAACCAGTTAGATTCGAAAAATTATTTTTGTACATGAAATTTATGACTAGATTCATGAGGCATAGTATATGCTTCAGGAAGGCCTAAGGAGCGGAGCATTAACAATGAACGTCAAGCAATCTGGTAAGCTGTAGGCAAGCATAGGAAGTGAAACAATGATAGGGCTACACGGGCGCGTTGGCGACACTGCCGTGAAGAGTTTGTCGAAAAAATTTAACACGGGTCAAACCGTGGGGCACAGTTTAATACTAGTATATTTGTCAAAAATGAATAACTTTGGTGACTTTTTCACACGCTTATATTTGCTTCACTTGTACCTAGCTAACAAACAATATAATCAAATCATAGAAGTCAATTTTAACCTACTTCTAATTGTCGTTTCGTAATGAAACTTTTTATGTATATGTAGTTCGGATGACAATTCTATAATTTAGTATCTTCGAGCTGATGTGATGATGGAGCCAGGAAGTAGATAGTGGAACGCATCAGTGGCCCCCATCATGTGACCCCTCGAGTTTGATCTCATATGATTTGTTTTGACGAATTCAATAGATTGGGCTCAGTAACGACGGTCTGGTGATGGAGCCAGGAGGTGGATAGTGACACTCTTCAGTGGTTACTAACCCCTCGAGTTTAGGCTCATATGATTCATTTTGAGGAGTCCAACAGATTGGGCTTGGTAACGAGATGTTATTATAAGGCTAAAAAGTTTTATAATTTTTAGTGCGTAGTTAAATCGTATTTTTAGTTTTTTACCTTTTTTATTACTTAATGAGTAATTTTACGTGCCATTTTCGAGAATTCGGTATTGTATTTTTTACAACTTGATGATAGCATATGTTATAATACTATTTTCATTTTAATGAAGGTTCTTGTTCGCGTTTATTACACTACAAAATCTTCTAAAAATAAAAATAGTCTATATCAATCAGGGATAATGTAGTTTCCTATTAGTGAAAGAATTTTTCACTTCCTAGACTTATTCTAGAATCAATATCACATAGGTAGTTAGGTATAAAATTTTACCAGGAAAAAAAGTCACATAGTAAGTAATATGTAATTTAAATAATAAATTATACAAAAATAGACATAAATTATACATATATTGTTATTCAGATATATGCGAACAAGTGATTTATGTACCGTTCAAGTATTCTCTCAAACGTTCACGATATGAAAAGCAAAACTTAATCCTATCAAATAGAATACAGGATCGATGCTCAAACGCCGTGATGTCTATAAATAAACCGCTTTGCAAGGAAAATGGACGGCGTCTTACTGAAACTTTGACATTTTGAGCGGAATTACAAATCGTTGCGAAAATAGAGTTCATCTACCTATTGTAATATATGTCTTATATATCTCCCTGGAAATTTTGTACTTATTACAACTTTCATTACAAATTAGAGGAATATTAATAGGAATTAAGAAAATAATTTTGGGAGTTTTGTTTGATTTAGGTAAAATTTAATGTATCCACAAATTAAAATTCAGATTATTTTTACACCATAATAATATATTATATGTATATTATATTACAAAAGGGTAAAGTTTAATGTTTGTTGGATTCTAAAAATTATTTCACTAATGAAAAGCTACATTATCCCTGAGTGATAGAGGCTATTTTTTACATAAATTTTGTAATATAATTAACGTGAACGAAATCGCGGACCGTTGCTAGTACATTATATATAAATACCTACATAAACGGATAATATACCAATTAAGTAACGGAGGTATGATTAAAAATAAGTTACATGAATAAATGACTTCAAAAATTACACTGTACACATTGAATAAAAAAGATAACAAAATAATATTATAAATATATATATTATTATATACAAAGTATTATTTCATCGATGTTGTTTGCTTGTTGTTAAACTTTAGTTCTGCGACCGACGAAACACTGTCTGTTTGAATAAATATTCATATATATTTGTTGATAAAAAAGCGGCAAGAAAATAACTTCCCGTTTTATTTCTTCGAGCTACTTTGTTTTTTATGTTGTAAAGCTATAAATTCTTCAACGGCTGAGTTCCTGTCGACGAAATAAATTGTTTTCTTCTCAATGCTATGCAAATCGGTGAAAATAGCAATAAATGAATTGTTTTACCGTGGTACGGTATTTTTGGGTGTTATTTCATATCGTGGATGCAATGATGGCTCAGTGGTTGCTTGGAAGGACACCGCTTCGATCGACGTGGGTTCGATCTGTCACCAAGCTCGTATAGATGTGTTCCGGCAGCTGCACTTGAGAGCCAGCCCCCCACTATGATTAGCAAGTTACCATCTTGGGCCACATCGTCATTTAACATCCGGTCTCAGTCTTGGTCTTATATTTTTTCTTTACGTTTTATGCTTTAGTTCTATACTTTAAGACTTGTAAAACCAAAAAAGTGATGTAATATTTACATTTACAAGTCGCTCCAAATCATTTAAGGTACGCTACTCTAATTATGAAAAAGAATCGTGAGCGACCTCTATAAAATGCTTAATAAAGTGGAAGAGTTTTTTTGTAACACGATAATCTCTGAAACTACCTTTCGAATTAAACAATTTTTTTGCATAAAATAGCCACACTTGCGAGGAATAGTATAGGCAATCTAGTATTACGTTACACCTCTCAGATAGCCTTAAATATTTATTTTTGTTAAGTAAGTCGGAATAAATAGCGCACCCTAATTGCTTTATTCGTGTGCGCTGGCGTAATGGTTAGTGATACTTAAATACAATGTTCTACAAAGATATTTCTCCTAAGTACATCTAAAAAAAAGTCAATACCATATGCCTATTTCTTATACATAGGCTACAATAAGGTATTTTGTGACAAAGTTTTACTGGAAATTGAAAAGTGATTTATGAGCATTATTATTAGGCATGGCATATTAATCCTTGCGAACGAAAGTTATTTCATCATCAATACAATTTTATGTAGATAAACTTTGTAACCCTAAACCCTTTATAACATGTTATTTCTACGAATAGTTTGGGAGATAATGTAAAATTAAAATAATTCTACACTCGGCTCTGGTTTATGACTATAGGTGTAGTGGCGCGAACGAGCCGTGTGAGTTGTGACACATAACCCTGGCTCCCGATAAAAATATTTTCTGTATAGAAGTATTATAAATCATCAATCAGCAATTTATTGAATCCGCGGGGCACAGCTAGTATCAACATAAAATCTTAACTGTAGACCATAATCAGATGACGAGACAAAAAATGGAAGAAGGATAATTTTCAACCATTATGAAAATTTAAAAAAATCTTGAGCGACCTTTGTAAATTCTTAAATCGATTTGATATTCTTTAAACATGTTAAATTACCACATTTTCATGTGAGATCGAAAAACATTTCATCTATTGTGTTTGTATATCAATTATTCAACATATGTTTGGAATTCAATGGTTGTGTGTGAAGCAATTATATTAAACACTTTAAGTACTATATGATTCGAAGAAAATGTATAACATTTGTAATTAATTCACCGTTGTTTGTTATCGAACAAAATCCAATGGGTTTTTAAAATAATACATGAAAAATACACCTTACTATATTTTTTCAACCTCGATAGTAACAGATTGGTACGTCACTAGTCGCGGGTCTACTACCTTAAGGATATATTTTTATTTAAACTAAATAAGAAATATGCGTTAGCCCAGAAGCAGTTCGATCCATTTGCACGGAACCAGTTCAACAGCAAAATGATGGCAACATAATTGATTCAACTAAACCCATTCATTTCTCCTTACCTTGCCGCCTCAATTTTTTGTTCCTTTTTCTATAAGCCTATACGCGTCCGGTCAACGCATAACTGCGTAATTATTGGTAAAAATAAAACATAATTGAAAAGGTTCATAATAACACATCGGATGATGAATTCGAGATATCTCAAATTTAGGGTCTGTAATGATTGGAAAACAATTTGGTTTTGAAAGAATTTGTTATAATGATAAAGTGCATTTTATTATTTTTATTATCTACAATATCATGTGTAATTACTTTTGTAGTATAGAGGGTTAAATAAAATCTTAAAACTTGTGATACCCAAGCCAACCTGAGCAACGAACGAGGAAATAATGATAGTGGGGTGGTAGCGCTCTACAACTCGAATTGGTCGTGACCACAATACATATAGTGAAAAGCTCGTCGTAGTAATTCGCAGCCGGAGCATATCTAGTTTCTATTTAAGCAGGCCGGCGACTATTAAGCAACGATTGGCGATGGGCTGTTGATCGCTCGGTGGTACTGGTCGCCACTGTTTGTGAATTATACTGTACTTACCGTGATATCTACTGTCGTTGTGTATGCATCTGAATTCTGATAAAAGATAGAGATGGAAGATCACATGTGACAGAAATGCAAATGTTAAGATATGTATTGTAGGAATGAATATATCAGAAGAAGTTTAAAATAGGTCCAGTGTGACAGAGAAGTTGAGGGGTTATAGGATAGCGTAGTATGGGCATATCATGAGATCCGTCATGACCACCTTCCCCAGCGGCAACTCAAGCCTAGGTCCGTTTCTCTGGCGTGAGCATTTGAGCCAGCAGCCGCGCGATATAGTGACACTGCATTCACTACCTATCGACATACACACATGACACTGGACTTCATACATGCACACCACTTGGTACGTAGATTATGTAAAGGAACTTTTTTCTTTTTTTGGCTAGTATATGTATAGTTATTTAGATCGAATTTTACGAATAGGGAATTAGTCAGATCGCGGTAACCTAGGACGATAACAGCCCAAGCCGAGGTTCGGCCATTTTGGCATCCTTCAGGTTTTTGCCTCGCTTTCGCGGCTGAGTGGCTTCTGCGCTCGCGCCCAAGCTCGGTGAAGCTGTCAAAGCCTCTAATGGCTCCAGAGTCCTTAAGGCTAACAGTATAGTCAGTTCGAAAAAAAAAAGCGTATCATGAGAAGAAGAGAAGGAATTAATATTTCTAGAAAATGTTAAGTATTAAGGTAAACGGACATACGAGTACAGGAAGACTGAAGAAGGTATGGATGGATTGTGTAAAAATGATGTGTGTAAAAGGTGTGAGTACTGAGATAATAGCTGTAAGAGAAGAATGTTGTACTGACCCTATTCAGATGGGATAATGTTAAGAAGAAGAAGACTGTGCTTACCATCAGGCAAAGGTTAGTCAGTATGCCGTGGCTACTACAAAAAGTAAAAAAAACGTTCTCGTATATATTGCAGTAATGTCTTTTTTATCATCAAATGCGTAATAAATACTATGAATAAAAATCACATTCAAAATTATTTAAACGAGGTAGCTAAACGGAGTTGGCTTGTTAACAATTTTATGTAAATATACAGATAAATATAATGTTTTTACTACAAGTTAATTTAATAGTATCTTAGATATAGATACAGCTTAGTAACCGTTTGGTTTCGAGATATTCGTATCTGAAGCGATTTTAATATAGTTAAAAGAGACTAGAAAACTAAATACCGGTTTTTATGTGCTTAACGTTATTTATAACACGTTTTATAGTTTTAACGATCTACTATTAAAAGCGTGTGGATACGAATAGTAATTAAGTGGCATACCTGTGATCTAAAATATTTAATGTAAGGTTCGGAAAAATGAACTGGAGCAAAAAATAAGTGTTATGACGCCGTTTACTTTTTTTTTAATTCTACCTGGAATTTTGAACAAGGGTAATCAAAATTAATATGACTACAATAAATGCTTAAGAACTTTAATTATAACATACCTTAATTTATCACTAAATTATAGAAAGCGATTTAGGTGCCATCAATAACTGATTTATTAAGGTCTTTTGCATTTAAATCATATTATAATTATATGTAACTGATTTCTTAATAAAAATTATATTAAAATCTCATTCCTACTTAATGAAACTTAAGTTCAAAATGATAATTCACACGGAAAGCAATAACTGAAGTTGCTTTGTTCGAGTTTAGTTATGTACACATTATATAACAATGAAAAACTTTCCCAGGAGTTTAATGGCTTTACCAAGTTCATAGACTAATATTATCAGATTATTTAATTTGAATAAAAAAAAGTGGTAAAAGGAGACGTCCTAATACGACGTTGTAATATAATTTTATTAATAGATGCATCAGAAAGATTTGAGGATTTCTAACTAATGGGAAAATCAAACCATTGAAACTTGTTTTGTTAATCCCGTAGGTAAGCAGGCAATACTACTTGGAACATAACCGGTTCGATAGAATTCCTTAGATTATCACAAAGATTAAGAACAAATTTGATGTCGACAATGCGCTAGTGAAGCCCAGACAAATGTTGAACAAAGAATCTTCGTCTAAGTTCATTTATTTCACAATTTTTTCAAAACATATCATTTTAGTCATTTTAATGAACTGGGTATCTTCATCTTATATTGCATAACCCGTTACGGTAAGTGCAGTTACTAGAATTCAAATGTTTAATTAAAATTACTGCTTCTTAAAATATAAATTACCACCTTTGTTATACCTCTGACAATGGGCAATATCGTGTTTGTAAAATCGGCGAACATAATTAAATTATATACCATTATAAATTCAGGTATGCATTTCAAAAACTAATAAGAAACTAGCTGAGCCGGCAGACGTTGTTTTTCCCTTTTCTCTAGTTTGGGCAGCTCGGCTGGTGGAATAACTCCACCCTAAATAAGATGGTCGACAAATGACCTAGTGTGGTATTTCTGCGATGAAAAGGGTTTCCAGAGCTCCTTGGGGAAGGGTGGGTTCAAAGAGAGGTAGGGCACATAGAAATTTCTTTCGAGATTTCTTTTTACTTGGGGCTGCCCGACTGGTGGAATACCTCCATCCTACAGAAGATCGCAGCCAAATAACCTTATGTTGTATTCCTGCGGTGGGGAGGATTTCCAGAACTTCTTGGGTTAGTAGAGGGTTCAAAGTCGGCAACGCGCTAGTGATACCTATGGTATTACAAGCGTCCATAAGCTACGGTAGCCGCTTAACACCAGGTGGGCCGTATGCTTGTTTGCCACCTTTATAGTAGGTATATAAAAAAACAACATGTATATTACCTAACAATTTTGATCCATAAATACAGTTTTTTTTAATAACAACTATCTGATCCTAATGTAGCTATGAATTATGGTTTCGATAACACAAATATGTTTTGTGCATATGAACTGAATTGGTCAAGTCATTCAGAAATTATAGAATCACACCAGATTTTTATATTTATAAAAACTTATCAACAATATTCATTTAATATCAGCAGTATTCGGAATTCATAAAGGAAAACCTACGATGCTCGGTAATTAGAGATGCTAGACACATTTTAGATCCGCAGCCGCATCAAAGCTTGGGGTCGACGGTGTAGAACCTAAATTAACTAGATTTCCCCTCAAAGCTGTACACAAACATGCCTTTGAATCCACATTAAGTAAACAGTTTATTACTATCATAGTATAAAAAATAGTCATTCATATTTATTCTTACTTTTTCAATGCCGAGTTTGACGAAAATTACTGTATATTTTGAAGAAATTATAAAAATAATAAATATTAAAAAAAAGTTGATGCATTAACGTCTCATTGTAAGAAATTTAGAACAGGGGAAACTCTCTCTCGTAAGACCGTAATTATTTACCCAGGGAAAACAAAATTTAAGTTACAAATGAGGGTTTAGTAATTTAGCTCTTTATTTTCCTCCAATAAATAAGAAAGTCCACCGATCTGCGGCGCATTGGACACAAGAATATAATGTTAGGCGCTTGCCTTGATCAGACGTGTAGTAACTATATTTCATGACTAATGCAAAAAACTGACGTTTTGTTTATATTTTCTAGTAAGACGTTGTCGCATTTGTTTGTACAGATCTATGAAAACAAGGTCAATGATATAGGAACGCAATCTCTGCTACTATACGCCGTACAGTAAGCAGTCATATCAAATTATTAAAAAAGATTATGAATTTGTCTCAATTTTTTAAAGTATCTCGGCAAAATGACTGCACAATTATGGAAAGTACGTAACAGTCCAGAAACAATTGCGACTGCCGGTGATACACGTCACCAGGATTTGATTCCACGTCTTAACGTACTGCAGACAAAAAAATTGTACTTCTTTGTTCTTGCCAAAATGTTAGCTTCTGTGCAGCTGTAGCTTCGAATATCAATCCGCAAGGTTTCAGTAACTTAAACAATATTTCAGATTTAGCGTCGCTTGAGAAATGGGTAATTTCGTTAGTAATAAATAGAATCCGTGACTAGATTTCAGAATCATTAATTCTGTATGGCGACCTTTATATTTTGATCTCATTTGACCCAGACCTATTTATAGGGGCAGACAATCTGGTTTTAACTAAATTGGCCTACCAAGCTTAACTTAGATAGCTATAACAATTTATACCGCTCTTTAGAGTACCTAAAACCACCGAAATTCGTTTCATTTTATTATTACACGTTTAAACGGCCATATATGTTGCGGACCCTAACAAAAAACTTAAATTACCTAACGGCCTCCATTTCTGTGAGATCTGTAGCGTAGTACCTTTATCTTTAGGGAATCTTTTATTAGTTAGTTATTTAATTATGCATTCTATCCTATTTAGGGAGCATTATAAATAATCTCAATCTATTTATGGTTAATCAATATAAAGTTTCTGTTTTGCGTCGTAGAAATTATAGCAAAAATTATTAAAAAAAAATGCATTCACGCTGATCTTCTTGTATAGAAAATTGTTTGCTTTAACGTGTATTTTCATCGGAGGGTTTTTCAATAATAGTTGCTATATAGAATAAGTGATTTTATAATAAACTTAATTGCTTGTTCTGTGTCTATGTTTGAAGCCAAGTTGAATGTATGGATTTCAGCTGTTTGGCTACTACAAACAAAGCAATGCTTAGTTTGGAACTAATCAGTCACATGTGAGATTTCTCCTATTTAATAAAAATTGCGTATATCCCGTCTTTTGTTTTTCCGATATATTGAATATTGTATATTATAAACTGTGGAAAAATTGCTAACTGAATTTATATTTCAGTGTAATAACAATCAACGATGAATAATCTAATACTAACTCAATTAAGTACGATAATCAAACGAATAAAGCAATTATAATAAACCTTTTGACATCTTTAGATAATTAAAATACATATTTTATCAATCATAAGTACAAAAAGTAGGACATCTCTTGCGGAGAAAACTTTCTAAAATGAAAAATACATGAGCTCTTAACCCGAAGTACAACGTTAAGCTAATTAAGTCTACTAAAATATGACCAGAAAAACCATATAAAAGTTGGAAGCCGTTGGACATTCGAGGGGATATATTATTACAGCTCGAGAATTTGAAACCAGTTTTTACAAAAGGCAGGCACCAATATTACATAGATCAAGACATTATTATTGTTCTATTGCATTTTTTTAAACATAACATTGCTCAAGGCTCTAACTTTTTATTTTAAATAAAATAATAGAATTTTGCTGTTGTGCGCGCATAATGCATAAACTGCTGGATAGACTTCGATCAATTCTTTTTCGTTTCACTTCTTAGATACTCGGTCTTTATGCAAAAAATTATTATTACGATAACTTCATTCAATAAAAAGTTATCATAGTTTTAAGAAACTAAGATTTATATACGCACTACGCGTTTTTCTGTCGTGCACGTGAGCGGAGCCGCGGGCACAGCCATTGTCTCATAAAACGATATATGTATAATAAATATCATTAAAAAATTACCGTGGATATAACCAAATTTTAAAGTGGTAATGCCTTGGGTAAAAATAAGTACGCTGACAGTAACTATATATCTTCTTTGTAATTACATTATCTAAATATGAAAGAAACGTTAATAATAAAAGGATTATTCCAAAAACAATAATTTGGTTCCGTACCCTATCACAATCGCGTAATCGGTCCAATGTAATTCAGCTATAAATTTTACAAATTTTAATCCTTTTATCGTGCTCGCCCATTCTTTGTCCGACATTCGGGCTCAAAAGGGAATACGTTAGGATTAGACCTCGAAAGGGCTGAGGTTCCGGATATTTAATCCTTGCTGCTGTCGAGGGTTATAATGCTCAATGTCGTTCATATTGTCTAATAAACATTCATCGGGATAATCTATCGCTTAATTTATAGTTTTGATTATGTTATGATAATCACGTGCTTAAATTTTTGTATCCGAACGCAGCTCGGAATGACGTGGGTTTGAATTTTTCTACAAGCCTAAAGTTTTTATGAAGGTTTTAGTTTTTAAGAGTAGCAGAACCTGTGCAAAATCCCGCACCATCGCAAAATGAGCAACTCTCATACCGGTATTCGAAGCGTTCCAACTCAGTCCTCAGGAGAATCTATTATGACTAGTCTCAGGACTGCAGTTGGTTGTTGGTTGTGGTTGGTTGTTGCAGTTCGTAGTTGCATGGATGGTTATACTCTTACATAGCTATAGGCAGCAGTGATCATTGATCATCAACTGGACTGCATGCCTGTTTCCTACTTCTTAAAATAAAAAAGGAAAACATTTCGATCCAACCATGGATTGGTGATTAAAAAAATCTAGTTCTTTTCTGAGGACATTACCAGTGGCTAGAGAATAAAGTAGTCGATTTTCATGAAGGTATTATTATAAAAAAAATATTTCCTATGGTAAGTTCACTTTTATTGAAATATTTGTAATCTGACACTTAACTTGACCTTTACGGCAGGCATTAATACCAATTTTACGTGCATTTTACGTGAAGTTGAGAGCCGAAGTGATACATAGTTTCATTGAGGGTTTGAGAGCCAGTCTCTATTTTAGACGTAATGTACCATTTTCAACAGTTCACCTGGCTACGAATGATCGCAAATATTTTTCCAACTATTATTAGACAATATCATATTGAAAACGATTCAAGCCATAACCACTGCATTTAGCATCTATTAAACCGAAGATCAATTTGGAAAGCAATAACTAGCCTAGCTTTTGCTAAATTCGAGACCAGGATTATTGTTATTTACTTCTTTTTTTTCATATTAGCACGGCAAAGTGCCTGGTGGTAATTATATTACAATCCAAAAACAACGGTAAAAATCTCGGCTGCGGAATTAACACTGCCCGATCCCGAAACGAAAAAAAAAAAAAAGTCACTGTAATGGGTTTAAATGTAAATAGTAATTGCGATCTAGTTTGATACAATATCACCCCGAATGATCCCGGAACGCAACACGCCTAAGCGTGCCATTATGGGGCGAGTTTTACACCTGGTGTATAGTGGTCGTGATACAGTCAAACACAATGATTGATGTATCCACTCAGCAAGCTTTTAGATCTTTATCTATTTTACTTTAAAAACTAATAAAATATTTGTACCTGATTTAAATATATTTAACTGTTTATATGGTCGTTATATTATAGGAAGAAGTGAAAATAAGTAGATCTTCTGTAAAGTAGTAAAGTAAATTTTCTGATACCAGCTTTTTAGGTTCAAGTCTAAAGTATGATTAAATCTTATTAGTAAAATAGTAGAGTTGTATTTTAATATGAAATACAGCTATATTAAATTATATATCAAAGTTTGAATGGATTGACTCACGCCACATAGACATATTACGTGCAATTATATCATCGGAGAAGCAATAAAATAATATCTACTTACGTCACGAACACGGCACTGTCGTAAACCCCGATATTTATTACTATGACCGTGTTAGGAAGATTTTATTCTTGTATTTTGATTAGTTGTGCATGTATGTGATACATTTACACTGCTGAAATTAATCAACTTACTTACGTTTTACAAATATACACTCGTATGTATATGTATTTTTTATAGTAGCACGGCAAACTGTCGCTGTATGCCTAAGCATAGTACATTCGAAAAACAACTGCAACCACCGAAAGATAACCGATACATCCCTTGTCGGCGCTGTCATGTCGATATCCAACTCCGATGATAAGTGTATATTCACTGGATGAAAATAGATTCACTGGATGATCCCAAAACGGCTCAGTAGTAATGTGTACGGATACCTCATTGAGGGACGTGAATTCAGATCGCTGCAATGAGCCTGAGCTTTCGGTGAAGGAAAACATCGTTAAAAAAATCATAACATGGTTGTAGGGCAGTTTCTGATGCGTACCTGGCTAGCTTCTATCCTCAGGTTGGAAATCTATCGCCAAGAACATATGGGTATGTCCGGCAACTGCACTTGAGAGCCAGTTCCCACACTAGGCTTAGCGTTTTCTTTGGTCACATCGTCACTTAACATCAGATAATAATGTGACCATAACGATAAACATATAAAAAACTTTAAAAAATCTAAAGAGAGACACTGTGATAAAGTTATCACCAACAATTTAAAACAAATGGGGCTAAACTTTATTAATATATTAGGTAAAAACTGTATAAAGATAAAATTTTAAGTAATCAAAGCATAACAGTCCCAAGAGTTTCGATTTTAAAATCCATTTACAAATGACAAAACGTACAAGCTCTCGGTCACCCTCCCTGGTATCCGACTAAGGTATTAAACTGAATATTTTATTCCTAAAGTTACGTAATTCGTATCAATAAGGCACGTTTTATTGCCTCTCTGCCTTTTGAATTACTTAAATTAATCCGGGATCGAAGATTGAAAGGTAAATTAATCTGTATTTATCGGATCACTTTAAAATTTGATGTGACCAGTAATCCCAAAAATGAGCCACTTTGTGCTACATGGTTTCACCCGTGTTAATATTGTTATATTAACCTCCACCGCGACGCCGTCAAAGCCCTCGTGTAGCCCTATAGTTGTTCTCAATTTCCGTGGTTGCATATAGCTTGTCAGACTGCTTGACGTTATAGTTACTGATCCACTCTTTAAGGTCGTGACGTAAAATTATACATCCTATAACCTTCCTCAAAAAATAGCTATTAAATGCAAAAATAATTAATCATATATAATAAATAAAAAATAAAATTAATAATAGCGCGTTCAAATAAAACAAACAAAAAAAAAACAATCTATTGAGCTTTATAATACATCTTTGTATAGATTTTTTTGTAGGTGTCACAAACTTCTTGATTTGATTACCTCTTTTTTTTTTCAATTTAATTCTATGTTTTAGCTCAATTACTGGTGTATTTGCCACGAACAATTTCACAAGATTACTTCCTGAATTTTTGGACGCATTACTGAGTGTATGATGAAAGCAATTGCTTCGCTTCACATTCATTCGCTTTCCATATCGCAATACTCTATGTAAATAATGTTCGGTAGATCTTATCCCAACTCCAAATAACAATTGAACTACTTTTATATGTAAATTGAAAAGTATAATTGAGTCTTAACCTATTCATTGTGTCCATTCCAATTAGCTCAAGCACAATATCTCTACTGTAAATTGGTAAAGAGTTAGGTATCCGGATGATGCTACAGCATCAGCTCAATATTGCCATGTTCTTCTAATATCATTGAAGTAAACCACCTATAGCAGACCTGTGAAAGATGCTCACATCCATTTATCAACTAGAAAAGAGCTCATAATCTTCAAATTGCTGTTCAGATTTTCTTCAATTATAGCTAAGTCATTGAAGCTACCTTTCAAACAAAAAAAACACTAGATACAAATTGGTTCAGCCGTTTGGTGAACATTATAGCTTGACCGCCGTAGGCGCGACCCTCTTGATGGGTGCGGGACGCGGTGTGGCGGGTGTGCACGGATATACACGGCATTGAGAAGATACTCTATATCTTAAGATCTATAGTTTATGCATGTTATTGTAACTGGTACGGATATCTAATGATAAATAATATATTTGATATATATATATATATACTATTGTTGTGTTTATTAAATTGCTAATCAAAAAACTACTACATTAATAAAAAACTTGTGCGTGTAATCTTTATACGCAATCGAAATTAAACTTAATTTATTGTATATTATTTATTATAACTAATTGAATAAAAACGTGCTAAAGCACTACTTTACATTGATTGTATAGTTTTTTAAATGGAGCGTCCGTAATTCCATCTTGGTAAAATAATCTCACGTGGAGCAATCACAAAAATAAAACCGCGTAAGATTAGCTTATTGGTCGGTCTTGTTCTCTCCCGCGTCCCGCAGACCATTTGGAGGGTCGCGCTTACGACGGTCAAGCTATAATGTCACAGACACACAGATACACACGTTAAACTTATAATGCGTCGGGGGTTAAAAGTAGTTTAGTAAGCAACGTATAATTTCAACAAGTTGATGTTACTTTCTGCATTAGTAATCTATTATTTTGGCGACATAGAAAAGCTTGAAAGGCTTATTAAAAATATGAATATTATTTAAAATAGTATACCGTAGACCTATGTAGCCTGAATTTTAAATCGAAAATTTCCATATCACACTGTACCTATAAACATTAAATACATTTTCACTCTTTTTCAACGATGTAATCTGTTTCGTACCTGTGTCACGTACCAAAAAATTACATTCGCTTGATAAATGGATACCTTTACGATATTTTTTTATGTTTATTAACGTTTCTCTACTTCTATAAATATACTTACACGATGAAATACAATCGTTGTATGTTTAAAATGTTAATACACACAATGTGTTATTGCATACTATATAGTTATCCAATGTAGGTAACGATTAAAAAACATGATACCTTATAAGAATTTAGATATATAGTAACTGTTATCTTAAAACAAAGTAATAAACCATTATCACTGCAGATTGATGGTTGATTTATTGATCTATAAAATATTAATAGCAACGTTTTTATTACGTTTAATGACTTGACATCGTTCCTCAATATTTTTATTGCTTTGGCTCCCTAAGAATAACAACATTAAATGTGTTATTCATTTGTATTTTAAGGGTAAGTTGAAAAGAATTCAAGTAACAGAATAGCAAAAATTTAATATCATACTTTAGATTTCTAGCACATAAAAGAAAGGAAAATTCTGACGGTACTGTCTTTCATAGAAACTCGACACATTGTAATTATTAATTTATTTATTTCATCAAAACATGAAATGATAAACTGTGTACCTACATCCATGAAAATGTCGATCAGTATGAGCTTACTTAAGAAAATTACCATACGGCATTGTACGTACCACAGTATTTTCCACGTGCTTGATTTCCAAAAGATGTTAAAAAAAATGTTATTATTAATACAGCAATCCTAATAAAATTTGTACTGAATAAAATTGTAACTTCTATATCCGAATTATAGAAAGTCTGGCCATAGTATGTTAAAATTCCATTTTTGGTATGTTTATCCCTAAACTGATCCAGAGTTGTTCGGCTAAGCTTATTAGGGCCCCTGAGCAAATGACAGCACGAAATTCCCAAAGGGTGTATAAGTCATTTTCATGTATATAAAAAAAGGTTTATAATTAATTTTGTTTTAAATATAACATTTCCTTCGGGAATCCCACCGACGCGGTAGTCGCACGTAACTCTGAAACTCTTGAAGGTATTTCACAACTCAATTAAAGACGGAATAATCAAAGACTACGTACATAATTACAGAATTTTTTTAAATTATATTATCTCAATTCAACCACAGTTTGTTCTTTTGAAAACTAAGTTGAAACGCACAGTATGTGAAAATTTATAACTGATCGACCACCACATCTTCAACTGTAATAATACCAGGAGCTCTTTACAGCTCATATTTGATTCTAGTTGGAATAAACTTCATCGCAAAATACTGACGACTATAAAATAATAACGAGGATTTAAACTTATCCACGCAGAAATAAATATTCAAATGAGACGTTGGAAGCATTACGAAGGGACAATGTGACACATTGTTGACACATTCATTAAAGATAGGGAAGCGGTCGCTCTATCGACAAAATGAGATACACAATATAAAATATGAATAATAAAAACAAAGTATGTAGATTGTATAAAAATAAATAATTATATGAATAAATCCAGTACCGTCTGTAAGTATGTCTTTTTTTTTAATTTCCTTATAGAGTTTAATTATAAAGAACACTAATTACGAATATTTTTGTCTAAATACTTTTGTTCACTCAAAAAGGTTTGACCGATTTTTTTGAAATTTCCTACACTTCCTACGCTTATGTTATTTCTCAATTCATAGGATATAAAAATCTATTAATGATACTTTTAGAGACCGTAAAAAAATAGTTCGAAAAATTAAATATTTTTTGAATTCTCATCCGATTATGATGGATTTTTGTACACAAGAAGTACATGTCATTCCTCAATTGATAGGCTATAAGAATTGACAATAATATGTGTAAAAATTATATTACGAGACGATAATAATTACTGCGTCATAAACGCGTGAGGAGTCGCTTGGCAACGCTAGTAATGGACAAAATAATTACTCATTTAACTTTGTTAATAATTTCTGACTATCACTGAACTATTTATTAATTTACTAGCGGTCCGCCTCGGCTTCGCACAGGTAGGAAATTATTTTAAACACGGATTTTCTTACAAACTTTCATTCCCCTTTTCACCAACTTAGGGGTTAAATTCCAAAAAACCTTAGTGCTCACACCTACACTGTAAAAGGAACACGCATGCATATTTTCACTGTCCTAACCCAAAGAGTTTGGGCTGTGCGTGCTGGTTAGATAATATGTAGGGCTATGAATTAAAAAAGGACCCATGTAAATCGAATAAGTGGTCACGTAAAAACAACATAAACGGACAGACAGAGTGACCTTGAGTTTTATAAGATGACATAAATTTATGATTAAAACAGTCTAGGATTATTGCATATACAAAACAAATAGTCTCTTTAATGAAATGTTACTGCAATGTTATTTCGTTCCCCTAGTTGCATTTAAAAGGTGCTATTTATGCAAGTCAGGCAAAAAGTTTTTACGTCAACTTTCCGAGGGGCGAGATCCTTACATACTGCCGCAGCACGAAGGGGAACTTGATTTGCTTAAACTTTCCTATCAGCGAATGAATTTTGTCAAGGAAAAACATTTTTTTTTTCTAAATAGAATAAGTCAATGAGACACATTTTATTTGCATTGCGACAAAAACTTTTATATCAAGATCCGCAATTATAACAGTCGACATAACTTCCTGCCTACCAATTTCAGTCATAACCAGTTCGTAACAAAAATCTAGATGCATTAGTAACACAAATAGTTTTAAAAACTATTTAAGTATTAAGACATATTTTGTAATTTAATGGACAGACATCGACAAAGATCGATTACAATAAGTTTAAATAGTTTAAACAACTAAAATCACGCTTTAACTATGCACTAAAATTATAAAACTTTTTAGTCTTATAATAATATCTCGTTACCAAGTCCAATCTATTTGATTTATCAAAACGAATCATATGAACCCAAACTCGAGGGGTTTATTTACTAGTGTAAACTAGTAGTGGTAACTGAAGTGTTCCACTATCCAACTCTTGGTTCCATCATCAGTTCAGCTCCAAGATACCAAAATATAGTGTTGTCATCCGAACTACATATACATACAAAGTTTCATTACGATACAACACTTAGAAACAGGTTAAAATTGACTTCTACGATTTTATTACATTGTTTGTTAGTTTGTTACAAGTGAAGCTAATATAAGCGTGTTAATAAAAAAAAACACAGATAAGATGGGAAATTTTAATTAATTAAATGCGGATTGTTTAAATGTTTACTATTCTTATTTTTTCATTAATAGTTCAGCTAATAATGCTTTCAAAGAGATGTTAAAACGCTGAACCTAGAAACGAAACTGGATATCAAATGCAACTGATTGTCTGAACACAGTGATATTACAGATTTTATCGCGATAATGGTAGTTACCTAAACACATATATCTATGAACTTGCTCAGCGGCGGATTTCTAATAAGGCTCGCTAATGCAACAAATTTTCTTAGGCTTTAAAATTTTCAAAGGCTTTCTTTTTCTACGGCCACTATAAACGGATTATCAACGTCGTCGAATTTCTTATTTCTCAAAAAAAAAAACCATTACAACAGTATATTTAAAAAAAAAACCGGCTAAGTGTGTGTCGGACTATGCGCAGTGTAGACTTCCGTAGTCGCCCGTCACAATATACAAGTACATTTTATAAGTTGTATAGCCTACTTAGCTGTGATAGTTTTCCTTTTAACTTAATGTATATACTACTGCCGTGCCTTTTTTCACATGTACAACTATTTTCTGGCATAGGAGTGAGACACTTGACTAACAAAATTCCACGACCGCCCTCCTCTGCGGCAACTCAAGCCTAGGTCCGATCCATCGGCATGGAGCCCTTGAGACAAGCAGCCGATCGCGCGATACAAGTGACTCTACAATCACTAGCTTTCACAGCCATACATGACACTGCATTATACACACATGCACAACACACATAGGTACATAGGTTTTGTAAGGGACCTTTTTTTTCTTTTTTTGCCTAGTTAGAGTTGACAAAAATTTCAGACCACTAAATACACATACACATGTGCCTTCCCTCCTCCCAGGGGGCAGAAACATGTATATATGTATAGTTAGTTTAGATAGAATGCTAATAGGGATTTAGTCAGATCGCGACTTAATTGCATACGCGCAACAGTCCGAGCCGAGGTTCGGCCACTTTGGCACCATCGGATGTTGTTGCTTAGCTTTCGTGGCTGAGTGCCCTAAGCGCTCGCCCCCAAGCCCGGTAAAGCTGTAAAAGCCGTAAAGGCTCCAGGGCCACTCAGGCTAACAGTGAAGTCAGTTCGAAAAAAAAAAAAAACTAACAAAATTAGCAATTTAAAGCTTAATATTTCTCAAACGGATCCCTGAATCGAAAAATGGTTTTCACAAACCTGCAATATTTCTGAACGACCTATCCAACGACACACCACACCATGGGATAGACGAGAAAAGAAAATTATATCTTTACGTGTACAGGAAGAATACAAAAGATTTTTTTTATTTTTATTTAACGTTTTTTGGTGTGATTAATGTCGATATCCATACCAAATTGTAAGATTCTCTAAGCTAAGTCGCGGACAATTACACTGACGGAAAAGTAGAGGGAAAATTACAACATTTTTTCTTGGTTTCTTCACATGTCTAGGAAAATCACTCGTACAGTATTATAATAATTTTAGATTAGCATACATTATTTTGTAATTTTACTCATACTTTGTTTTGTAAAACTATTGTAATTTTACATAAAAAAATCAGTGTAGAGGGGTTAAATAGGACGAGGAAAAATAGATGAGTATTACCAAGGATTTTTGAAAATTCATCGGGGGAAGAGGTTATATGAAGGGGGAAAAGGGGATAGATGTTCCCAACGGGAAATCGCATCTGTTTATGGTTAGTGTTTTATAAACTTTTGTGTATTAACTAACTAAAAGAAATAAGTAATTCAAAAAGAGTTTAAAAACATTTACACGTAAATACAACAGTTATAATAAAAGTAATAAAAAGTAATGAGTACCTAAGTAAATATTCAAACTGGTTAAAAAAGGTTCTCGGTAATAAACAATAAAATTTTATCGACACAATCTCATAAACTGAGTGTACCGTTTTCAAAAATTAAGAAATTTGTGACAATATCTTTATTAACAAAAAGTTTTCAATTATACGTTTTGTGTAAAAGAACATACAAAGCAAGTTTATTTTAAGAAGCTTTTTAATTATTTTAAAATAATTTAACTATTCTGTGTATGCAGTTATAGGTCCTAATACTCTATGATTATTTCACACAACTATACAATAATTAAGTTAAGTTCACGATGAGTTTTAGCTTAAACTAAATCTCGATCCAGGTCACAACATTTGGTACAAGCTACAAAATCTGTATAATATGCTAATTAACAAACCTCATATGGACAAAACACGGCATATACTACACAAATGTTTACATGTATGGGTATCACACTATTTTGAATTAACTATTAATAATTTAGTAATCATTATTTATGTGGAATTACAGACAAAGATTTATGAAAATATTGAAAATTGCGTGTTTACTTAAACAATTAATTATACTCTCGTTTGAAGTTATAGACCTTGTGGCGCGTTTAGTAAATGTTAAAATTGGGTGTATCACGTGACGACGTTACAGAAGTACGGCATGATGGAGTTAGCCGTCAAAGATAATAATGTCAATTCATTTTACAGATTTTTTTTGTGTAAATATAAATTAACATTGTATAAATGAACATTATTTAAATTTGATTAATGTAACTAAACGTTAAACGCTTAACATTTAACGTTTGGAAGTCGCATAAGAAGTTTCACTTCAACAACATATACATCAAATCTTTAGTCTACGCGAGCCAAGCCGCTGGTAGAAAGCTATAGATAGCTGGTAGGTAGTCTATTATGTGAAACACATATTTACGATAGTAAAGTATAATTGAGAACGTATAACGTCAATGGAATTAAGTGTTTGAATACATCAAATAGCAAAAGCTAAAATTGGTCAAAAAACGACAGATCGATAGATATGAGAGTGCAGGCCGTGTACATTACCGGGGGTACGCACCGCAATATCTACGTGCAAGGGTCGTCTCCCCTCTGAGTCATAAAGAGGGTGGTGCTCTCCCTCTCACTTTTGAGGGTTTGGTCGATATCGGTCTCTTTTGTTTTCGCACTTTCAACTCACTGTTTCGTACATGTTTTAAGATAGTTCGTTTACTATTTAAACGAACGTGTATATATTTTATTTAAATTCGGTATATATCCGAATCCGAATTTATAAACGTTTAATAAATTACATAAATATTTAACAAACGCTTAGTTGTGATGTAGTTTTTTTAGTAATTTCAATAGAATCGATTCGATCGAATTTTATGAGAATAAATTTTATTATGCATTTTAATTATTACTAATTTTAAGAGAATTCCATGCATTTGCGTACGATACATCGGTACACATAGTTTATTTTTAATATTGAACCTACGTGTTTTTGTCAAAACTGGTGGTAATACAGTGCAATTGAATAACAATTGAACAAGTATTTTATAAAAATCACGAACTAAAAATAAGTTTTTGATTTTATTTTAACCAACTGTATATAATCAAAAATGTTTCTTTATTTACTGTTAACCATATACTCGTACTTTAGCCCTCAGATAGCTTACACTTAAACTTTGTAAGGTTTCGCGGTCAGTGAACTTCGATTCTTTTTAATCAAGTATCTTACTGTATTTATGAAGGTTTTCACCCATCCCCTGATAAGTATTTAAACCATTTATTCTAGTCATTCTTATGAAGTATTACAGTCGTTTAGAGGAACTTTTTTATGTTATGAAGTAATAAACAGATGTGTAGTCCACCTGACGGCAAGTGGTCAATGCAGTCTATAGCTATCTACAACCAATCTGAAAAATACTGCAGTCCTAAGGCCAGTTACTTAATAGGTTTACTATTTGCTCTGACTTGGACCACCTCGTGTGTCAGTGTGTGTTGTTAACTACACCGTTTTGACCAGACCTTTTGTTCCGCGAACATGGTGGTCCCGCAGTCGATCCTTACACAGGCTCTACCACTTGTAAACTTAATTTATTTGGGTATGTTTAACATTTTTGTCTATTAGAGATTTAGACAGATCAATTGGTATAACATAATAATAAGTAGATACGTAAGCGTCCACTGCTGGGCAAGGCTCCTTCCCAAGGGAAGGTACATGCTTAATCACACCACGCCAGTCCACGAAGTAATGGCGATTTCAAACACTGAGAAACCAACAGTTCTAATATACTTTTCCCACATACAACGGTACTACAAGAACATTTCTCAAGCGTTCAAGTTTCCTCACGATGTTTTCCTTCATCATAAGACGATAGTGTTACCAATTTGAATTAGCAAAAGTAGCTACGAGAATTTCAAAAAAATCGCTGGCACATGTTTGTTGCTGTGGTATAAACCTTTATGTTTGACATGACACCCGAGTGGGATTGTCTTTTGTGTAACAAAAATATTTTTAGTGTGACACATTAGAAATATTAATAATAAACGATATGTTAACTGAATAAGAAATTTGCTTTCTTAAACCCGATAAACGGAATTTTATAGATACAAGAAATAATTAAAATTATCTTTTATCATTTTTTGTTAGTTCTTCTTTTATTTTCAGGAATCTCTTTTATGTCTTTTAGTTTATACTTTGCTTGTACAAGCTATACTTTGTTTGGGAACAAACCTATTAGGATAATCTATATTAATAAACCTGTAGTTCTGTCAATAAATAAAGGTGGTCATAAATTTTAAAATGTTTATGGTCCCACGAGCTCGTAGGATTCGAAATAAATAAAAAAATCTTGATATTATCAAATACACTTTAAACTTCCTTTATGAATAACATGTGGTTTTAGACATTGAATATTTAACACATTTTTTATTTCGGCCAAAGTATGTAATTATTCAAAAAATTGGAAGACTCCAACCATATAATAGTAGCTATTTCTTAGATTTTTTATAGATTTTATCTATTATAATTTGAAATATATTTGTTCATGTTTTTCAGAATTTGTTCATAAAATTATAATTACCAAAAATCTGTGAAATTCTAAGAAATAGCTACCTGCTCTTACAAGACCGAAGTCTTCCATGTTTCAAATTTGAACAATTACTTTGTCCGGAATTTTTTAATGCCCAAAACCTCATTTTATTAATTTAGGAAACTTAAATTGCATAGACGCACGGGTTAATATCACCCACCTTACGACATCGGGTCCTTCAAGCGTAATGATATTTATGCAGGCCGGCATGACAGCGACGACCGCCGATGGATTTCGATCTCTCGGTGGCCGCCGTTGTATTTGGATTGTAGTGTGCTTATCATCAAGGACAGTACCGTCAATTTGACGAGCTACTATAAAAAGAGAACTGAGAATATTTTTATTTATATACTTATTTCAAACCCTATGAACCCCTGGGAGCATAAAAACTCAAAAACTTTCAAAATAAGGACAACATATTATATATACTGTACATATTTATTTTTTCACGTTTTGTGCTAGATATCTATTTTTTAAGACACTGATCTCAAATTCGACCGTGAAAAATGTCCGTCTGTCTGTTTGTATGTTAAGATTTAAATCAAAAACGGTCATTCCTCAAATAATTGGCTATGAATATTAAAAAAATAAAACTTTAAGAAATCAATAAAAAAAATATACTCTTTTATACTTAGTCGATTTAAATGAAATTTGCTATTGTTGTGCTGATATTGTTGTAGTGAGTATAATATTTCATTCCTAAATTGATTTACTATAAAAAAAAATATCAATATTACCTCAATAAAAAACCTTGAAATATGAATCCATAGACGTGGTTAGTAGTTATACCTAAATACCAAAAACGAGGTACAGTGTTATTAATATAAATTACTTTGAATGAAGATGGATACAAATAAAAGCATCTTTTAAAAATAACTCACACATTTATTTGAAGAAAAAAAAAACGTCATTGCAGTTAACCAGTGCAGAGTAAGCAACACATCATACCTCTGCATAACTCCATTCCCAAAATACAAGGACTCCATACAACTGCTGCCAATATGAATAGAAGCATATCTGATAGCTGTCTCAATACAGCAAGCATGTTTAGAAAGTGTGGATAAAACCATGGACACTTGAAATACACTTTGAGACATGGTTTTTTCCTCAGAGACGCCATGTAGAGACTACACTGAAAGTCTAAAGGCACGCGTTGCCGTTTTAATCGTTCATGAGCTTTTTTAACTTTCAACCTTTTCCTCGGATCCCTATCGGCGATGTGTAACAAGTAGTGAGTACACCGGTACTGTTCAAGTTTTGCCCTTATTGTTTTAACGCTTGACATAGTTTTGCATCTTAGTATCATACGTTTGAAAGTAGCAGGTGCTCCGGAATTAACGATAGCCCTTTTTACTATAGGCCATATACGGCTGGGTTTCTTTACTGTTACTTCTACACGTTTATATGTGTGCTTTGGGTCGATCATAGCTCTGTACGTGGAGCGTGCAATGTCCTCCATAACCGTACAACTTAATTTAGCCAAATCTAATAAAGATTCAGTTGCGACTAGATAATCAGGTGTGCCTTTTACTTTAAGTCTATGTTCTAAATACTTTTCTAGATCCCTTCGTTTGTGTAGACGTACAGCATCTTCGATCTTATATCGCTTTTGGCGGAAAAAAAATTCTCGGCGACGTCTTTTTCCAGCGGCCTTTTTTTGTTTTTTTAATCGTCTTTGTCTCTTCTTCTCTAGTTTAGCTTTTTCCAATTGTTTTTTGAGAAATACTTTTCGCTTCTTCATTCTCGCTTTCTCTATCTTAACTGCTTTCGCACATTCACAGACTGAGGGATAACATTTACAAATTTTTCCTGCCATTTCTTTGGCCAAAATCTTAGCTTCTTTATCTTTAATCATAGATGCACGACATTCGCATAATTTGTTTTCTTTTATGGCTTTGGCTGATACAGTTAATTTAGCACCAGGTTTTAACATTTTCATTGAAGTTTGTTTACCTTTAGAGTCAGTATATTGTCCTTTAACTTTTTTTCCAATATCATGTAATTTTAGACCTTTGGTGTCCGTGAGACCTTTAGATATATCTTTTCTTTGTTTACCAATTCTAAAAGATTTACGTGTATCTTTAGATTGCGGACTGTCTGTAATTATAAGGGGAAAAGTAATTTCTTTCCCTTTTCTAATATCTTCAATAAATTCTTGTGTTTTGAAATTTAAATTGTCCTTTTTTATTTCCGTCATTCCATTAGCTTGTTTATAAATTTTTTTATTGATTCTTTTATCTTTAGTTCCATCCCAATTCTCATTTTCACTTAAGTAACAAGTGGCATCACATATTGCACTATTTTCTTCGCGTTCCAAAAACTTTCTGTTCTTTTTTCTTAGTGGTGAAGTCCCCTTTCTTTTGTCTTTTAGTTCTTGAATGTCCGATTGTTGTTTATTTTCTATATGGTCTGTAGCGTTACACTTGCATAATATTTTCTTCAATAAAATATTAAAAACAGTCTCTTTTTGTACTTTATTTTCGCCTCTAGAAGTTAAGCCACAAAATTTAACAGTTTTTTTTCTTTGTTTACTGGACTCAAGTATTTTAGAATTAGGTAGTTTGTTACCATATTTTATTTTATAATCATTAGAGGTATATTTTTTATAATCATTTGAGTCTCCTATTCGGTTAAGTTTAATAACAGCAGGTATTGTTGTATTTTGATTAGTATCCCCTTGTTGAAACCGTGAATATTTTTTATTTCTTTGTCCACTTATACTTTGTGATTCATTTTCAATAAACATTTTTGGCATTTTAAGGCTTTTTGATACCTTTGGTTCATTTCTACTTTTGTCAAATTGACTGCGCTCACTTTTAGATATTTTTAAATTATCACGTTTAGATGATCTATTGTCTCCTTTTGATTTTAGTAATGTACATTTGCGATGATCACTGTTTTCCGATACATTTGTTTCATCTGTTTTATACTTTTCTTTACAACGAGAAACAATTGTTTTTAAGAGACTAGATGTTGATAATTTAGAAAATCTCTTTTTTAATAAAGGTGACTTTATTTCCTTGGTGTTTAACTTTTTCGATGCTATAAACCTTTTTTTGTCATTCAGTTTAGATTTTATAAGCGAATTCGGATTAAAATCGCTATTACAAGTACATGTTGGTTGATATTTCTGTGATTTATTTTTTTTTGTTTTAGTAACATTCTTAAGTATTACTTTGTTGTTCTTTTCATTAATTTTATCCGATAAATGTGTTTCATCTATTTTATACTTTTCCTTTGAAAACTTTTTTTTACAACAACTAGCAACAGTTCTTAGGGGACTAGATGTTGATAATTTCGCATATCTCTCTTTTAACGAAGGTGACTTTTTTTCTTTGTTATTCAACTCTTTTAAAGCTGCAGATCTTTTTTTGTCATTCAGTTTAAATTTTTGAAAAGAATTCGGATCTAAAACGCTATCACGAGTACATGTTGGACAATATTTCTGTGAATTTAATTTTTTTGTTCCAGTAACATTCGTAAGTATTGCTTCGGTGTTTTTTTTATGAATTGCAAATTTTTCTTTACAACGACTAACAACTGTTTTTAGGGGACTAGACTTTGATTGCTTTGCAAATCTCTCATTTAATAAAGGTGACTTTTTTTCTTTGTTAATCAACTCTTTTGAAGCTCCAGACCTTTTTTTGTCATGCAGTTTAGATTTTTTTAAAGAATTCAGGTTAAAACCGCTATTATAAGTACACGTTGGACAACATATCTGTGATTTTGTATTTTTTGCTCCAGTAACATTCGTAAGTATTGTTTTGCTGTTTTTTTTATTAAATTTTCTTGGTCTGTATGGCAGAATAGTTTCCATTTCTTCAAAATCTATTTTCTTTGTATCAGTTGTACCAGAATTATATTTTGTTTGTACATATTGGTTGGGTTCTAATTTAAAATATTTGTTTTTGGTTCCTGTACCGACTGTGTTAGTAAATTTAGAAAGGTCCTTATGAAGTGTTGTACATATGCATTTTTCCGGACGAACGTTTTTAATCGTTTTTTTTAATTGATAATAAACATAATATTGTTGCTGGTTAAAACCATATCCTATAGTTTGATCTTGAACTCTGTTTATTGTAGTTACTTTCGGACGTGGTATACTTGGTTTGTTGTGAAGTTCTGCCGTACAAAAACATCTTTTTAAAATGTTTCCTGCAAGAGAAGCTTTATCTTCAGTTTTAAATATCTCTGACTGAGAATTATAACTGCGATTATTAAATACTTTACATGAGGCATTGGTACATTTAGTATTTTTCGAATTCATTTTCATTTTGGTAGGTTCATGCTTTGTTGAACGTTGCTTTCTAACATATTTCGATTTTTGAAATACTTTCTGCGGTATAGATTTTTTTTTAAATTCGATATTGAAACTGAAATTAGAACCAATTTTAAGACTTTGTCTGTTTTTCGGATTCGGTGTAAATGTAAAAGCTGTTTCTTTAAAAAGCGCCTTTTCTGGTTTCAGTATATGTTTCTTTCTAAAATTACCACCTGATTGCACTGTTCTTGATTTTGAAAAACTTGGATATGTTGAGCTTCGAGAAATTTGAGAAGGTTTTTTCTGTTGCGTACTAGATGTTCGTGAGTGACGTTCAACATTTCCCTTCATTAATTTAATACATTCATTTGGGTTACATTGTCCTGGTATACATATTCCTGGTTCGCATTCATATGGTTCCAAGGAATATCGTTTTATTTTGTTCAGATTTATTTTAGTTTGTGTACTAACTTCTACTGGTTTAAGCCGTGGTTTTGAGATGGTGTTAAATTGATTGTTGGGTATAGGTATTCCAGAGAATGTCTGAAGAGTCAGTGTACAAAAACATCTTTTCAGTTTTGTTGGTACACCAGATGTCATGGATTCTGTGTATGTTACTGTTTCTTGCGATCCGCGGTCATAAGAAAAACGCCTGACTTGCGAACCATAGGTTTTTGCAGTTCTATTCTTTTTCGACATTATATCGATTTTTTTCGATTTTTTTAATTTTTTTGGGTTCTGAGGTAAAGGTAAACTCTTAGTATGCTTCAAGTTTCGATCTTTATAAAATTCAATATTAAAACTGAAAGAAGATCCGACGTTCACTGCTTGTGGATTTGAAGTTTCAATAGGTGACGGAAAATCTTTAGATCTAAATTTCTTTAACGGTTTATTTCTATCATTTTTTCTATAGCCTCTTTTTACAGTTCGCTTTTGACTTTTAGTTGACTTCATTTTGTTATTTGTAGAAGTTATGCTAGATGTGGACTTTAACTTAAAACGCTCAGTAACTGAACCTAATTCTCTCAGTTGCCGCTTCTTTATACGTCTTTCACATTCATAAGGATCACAAAATCCTGGTGTACAAGCACCTGGTGCACATTCGTATGGTTCTAAGTTTTTGATTTTAGGGGATAAATCACGAGTTTGCGCTATAGGTTTAGTTTCAGTATACGTGCTTTGTAAATTTGGTTTTATTTTTACTGTGACAGGCTGTAATTTTGATTGGTTACCAAGTTTTTGTAATTTCAATGTACAAAAACATCTTTTAATTAAGGGTCCCATACTAGATCCTTTAGACTCCGTTCTTGCATGTTTTACTTGAGATTGACTATGACGAAAATTAATTGCTTCATTTCCTATAGTCTTGTTCTTCGCCTTTAGTATAGAAATAGATTGAGAATTTTCTTTATTTTTAATGGTCAATTTTCGATTCTTTGGAGCATCACCAAACTTTGCTGACTTTCTGTCTTTGGAGAATTCAACATTAACACTAAAACTTGAAGAAACGCAAACTGCTTGACGTTTCGAGGGATGATTAAAGAATCCATGCGATTTCTTTTTTATAACGTTTTCACGATTTTTCTGGTGAATTGATTTTTTGGTTTTTACTCCTACTCTCGCCGAAGAATACTTGCTGAAAGATTTAGACGCCATTTTTTTGTCTCTCATTTTATTATTGTACTCGTTAGGAATACATTTACCCGTTATACATACCTCAGGTTCACATTTTGCTGGTTTTAAGTTCATAATAGGAGCATAACTTGCGTTCGATGTACGAGTTGTCTTATCAGATGTAATTGTCCTGGGCAACACATTATTATTATTTTTTACATGTGAACCTACCGCAATTGTGTTTCTAGTAACTGTTGGCAATTTCACCTCACGTTTTTGTAGTTTCAAGGTACAAAAGCACCTTCTTAGAAAGGGTGTAACTCCCGCCATAGTCGATCGAACGTTTTTTGACAAGACTTGTGAATCTATATTTCGCATTCTTTTTATATGTTGCGAATTTACGTGTTTATACGAAACAGATTGTGGTTCTTTAGTGAATACTTTACTCTTACTACTTTTGCGCTGCTTTTTATTTATTTTAGGAGTTTTCATTATTCCATCAGGAGATTTATCTTTGAAAAATTCTACATCGAAGCTAAAATTAGATGAAATCTTTACAGCTTGTTTACAAGATTTATTGTTTTCATTATTTGCTGATTTGCTATGTAGTTTTGATTTTGTTTCATTGTCATTTTTGTAGTTTACATAATCTTTATTAGTTTTTAAATTAGATTGAACTTTGATGTTTTCTTTTTTGGATGGTTTCGTAATCAAGGTTGATGTAGATTTTGTTTTATAGATGTCTGTAAATGTACTCGATTCTCGTTGTAATCGTTTTCTAATGCGTTTTTCACATTCATAAGGATCGCATGTACCAGGTACACAGATGTTTGGTTCACATTCATACGGTTTCAAATTATAAACATTTCTATCTAGCGTCATAGTATTTTTATTTCTGATATAAGGTATCTGTTTCATAACAGGAGCTTCGTAGTTTCGAGTCGGTAATTCAGAACTTATTTTTCTTATATTTTGTTTTTGAAGTGATAAAGTACAAAAACAACGTTTTAATAAATGATTAACACCTGACGCTCTACTCTTTTTTTTAATAGCATGAACCTGTGCTTTTTGATTGTATACAATTGATTTTTTACCGTAAGTTCCTTTATTTTGTGATTTTTTTAATTTATCTTTAGCATTTATTTTTGAACTTTCATTGTACTTGTAATTTGTAGCTAAAACCGAATCCATTTCATAATTTTTTGTCATTCCTTTATTTTTATAGAATTCAACGTCAAAACTAAAGTTAGATCCTATTCTCACAGTTTGTCTGCTAGTTGTTTCTGGATCTTGTTTTTTGAGTATCTTCTTTTTCAAACCACTAGCATATGACTGTCGTAGTTCTCGTTGTTTATTGGCTTTTTGCTTATTGAATTGCGTCATTCTGTCTTTATATTTCCTTAACGTCCTAATACTAGAAGATACTGACATCCTTCTATATTTATCTGTATTGTTTATTCTTGTTATACCAAGAGCTTTTCTATTCTTAATTACCCGATCACATACGTAGGGATCACATATTCCAGGTGTACAAATACCGGGCTCACATTCATGAGGTGCAAGTTTCTGATACCGAGGTATATCATTGAATGGTCCAATATTATCTTCAGTTTGGGATAATACAGCGGTTTGTACATTAGGGGCATTTTTAGACATTTTTTTTACAGTTGCTATGGATTTAAGAATGCAAAGGCAGCGTTCCATAAACGATGACTTTTTTTGGGGTCGCACCATTTCGTCTACATTAATAAATTTAGTTGATAGACCAGAATTTATGTTAGGATTTTTACGTAAATATGCAACACAAAAACATCTTTTTATAAAAGAATTAGTCATGGTTGATTGTACATTTCGTGGAAAATCAGTTTGTGAACCTTTATGAAAAGCCGATTTTTTATTTTGCGTAAAACTTTCTTTACGTTTCTTAAGATTTTTTTCATGATTCTGTACATCTTTTATTGTTTTCACAGAAGAAGGCGTTTTCAAAGCTTTAACTTTAGATTTTTCGTTATCATTTCGTGACGTCCCAGAGTTATCTTTGAAGAATTCAACTTGAAAACTAAAATTTGAACCGATATTTACAGCTTGCCTTACTGGCTTAGTGTTTATAATTAATTTTCTGGACTTATTTGAATTTCTGTTGCTGCCTAAAGTTTTACTCTCTGTAAATTTATTAACATACATTTTTGTTCTTTGTCTACTTGTCATACTAGAAGTAGATGTATTTCTAGATCTTATAGAATCTGTACCATCATTTTTAGTTGTTTGTTTTCTTTTTTCTATTAATTTTAAACACTGGTATGGATCGCATTGATAAGGTATACATACTCCCGGTGTACATTCATTAGGTTTTATAATATATGTATTTTCATGTGTTTTCGGAGATTTTGTGGTCTGAGCCGAATCCATATGTTTCACATTAACTATGTCATTTTCATGCAATGGATACATTAATGTTTGAGTTTCTGTTGACATAATTGACTTTTCATCTCTATGCTTTTTTAACTTTAAAGTACAAAAACATCTCTTAAGCAGTGCTGCATTAGAAATCTTATGGTCCGTTTTCATATGCTCTGACTGCGATTCTTTGTCTCGTGTATTGTATTGTGTTCGGATTTGTTTCGACTTCCGTCGTCCTTCTTGTTGTTGGATTTGACTTTTTATACGTTTAAATTTTTTACGCGATTGATGATTATTTTTAGGTAGATTATTTTTAAGCCTTTGATCATAGGATTTATTTTTAGAAAACTCTATGTTGAAATTAAAGTTAGAACCAATGCGCACAGCATGACGATTTTTAGATATCGCTCTTAAATTAGAAGGTATTTGGTTTTTACTACTTTCTTTGGCTTTACTGAATTGGGTTTTTTGAGCTTTTATTGCTGATGGCGTTGTTTTAGATGTTACACTTGAAGAAGATTTAATATTTGTTTCAGTGCTTGATGTCGTGAACACTGGTTTCGATAATCTTTTATTAATTAATTCTTGACATTTAAGAGGATCACATTCGTATGGCTTACATATGCCAGGCTCACATTCATAAGGTTCTAATTTATTCATTCTGAGTTTCTGTCGACCTGATACTTGTATATTCATAGCACAAAAACTGTTTTTGGAAAAATGACTTACATGATTTAGGTCAGCGGGATGTTTTAGTGTTGTTACATTATGGATTTCTTTTTTTAAATGATATTTAGGATATATTTTCTCTTTAATAGATGAGCCAGTATCTTTTATGTTATCGTTTAGAATATTTGAAGGTTTGTTAAATCTTGTCGATTGTTCCATTAATGCGTAGTTTAATGGAATCAATTCTTTAGATTCATTATGATAAAGCATTCGCTTTAAAGACTGACCGAGCATAAAACTCTCTTTACTCTCTATAAAATCAGTATTGACAACTGACGAAGAAATGTAACAATTTTTCGTACAAAACTCAGTATTTTGTAGGGTTCCAAAATCAAAAATTCTATTCATACTACTAATTCGAGTCTCGTTGTGGTTTTTTACTATATATTCTTGTTTGTCTTTTTTCTTTAATGCAATGGACGTAGGTTTTGGTATATATTTTTTATTTCCAGTAGTAACTGTACCTATAGTGTAAACTTTAATGGGTTTAATAGTCTGATTTAGAGGTGAAGTGACTCTATTTTTGTTCAGATTGGGTTCTTGTTTATTCCATAATTTAAGCGTGCAAAAACACTTTTTTAGTAATGCTACTCCCGTTCCTTTGTTTATCTTTCTTATTGCAACTTGAGATTCGTGATGACTTCTTGATACTTGAAATAGTTGATCACCTTTATTTTTATATGTTGTTATATTGGTGTCGTTTTCATCTCTTTTCTTTACTTTTTTCTGGACAATTTTTAATTGTTCTTGTGGCAGGCTTTTAGAAAACTCTATATCAAAGCTGAATTTCGAACCCATTTTTACAGCTTGGCGTGCGTCCTTAGTGTTAATATTACGAGGTTTGTTTGAATGGTTCAATTGTGAAGAAAGTTTATTCTGTTTTGTGTTTTTCGTTGAACTTTGTTGTTCTACTATATTAGGCTGAATAAAAACATTCTTTCGTGGAAGAACAATGTTTTGTGTAGAACTAGATGCTGATGCTAAATTTGTCAGCTTTGTTATAACTCCCATCTCCTTAGAATTACGTGTACGGTCTCTTTTCTTTATTATTTCAAGACACTCATAAGGATTACATTCGCCTGGTATACAAACGTAAGGCTCACATTCAAATGGATCCAAACGTCGGCTATATTTATAATTATTTTTCATCATAGTAGTCTGTGGGACTGTAAAGACTTGTGACTGTGATGTCTCAATAAAATGTGGTGTCTTTGTACCAGTGTTAATAGCTCCTTTTTTTCGAGTATCTTTGGCTTTCTTATGGAAGTTTAACGAGCAAAAACAGCGCTTCATAGCTGTGACTATCTGTATGCTTCTTTGTTTCTGCTCTACTTGCATTTGTATAGATTTACGTTTTGGTCTTATTTCTTGTAATCCATGGTTTTTTAATACAATTTTTTGTTGTTGCTGTACTCTTTTTGGCTTTTGACGTATATTAACAACAGGAGTTATTTGATGATCGAATCGTGGTGTAAAAACAAAAGCTTCTTCATTAGGTTTTTCTTTATAAAACTCAATGTTAAAACTAAAATTTGAACCTATTTTTACAGCTTGTCTGCTAGAATTATTGTTTGGTTGTACATTATTTACTAGCTGCGATGTGGTGACTGTTTTTTTTGGAACATAACTAGGTATTTTTCTTTCGTGTGTAACAAATGCTGATTGCACCTTTTTAGTTTTAGTTAATTTATGCGGACTTGAAGTTAAACTGGAAGTCGACCTTGTTTTTCGGCTTTCGGTGTTTGATTTCCTTGCACGACTTTTTAAACGTTTAGGCTGTCTTAGGTACAATAATTTTTGACACTTGTATGGATCGCATTCTCCAGGTATACAAACACCAGGTTCGCACTCATATGGTAGTAATTTAAGTTTTATTTTCTTATAATTGTTTGCTTTTCCTATACCAACACTTGCCGTTTTAGAAGCAGGATCGAATCCTGGGGTTTGATGAAAACTCTGGGAAGACGTAACAGTAGATTTTGATTTTGAAATAATTTTCCTTTTCTTTTCAGACCCTCCCAATTTCAATGTACAAAAGCACCTTCTTAAATTATATTTAGTTGTCGTATGTCGAGATTTTCCAGCAGAGTTACTAATTTGAGAATATTTGTGACGAATGTATTGCTTGGATTTATACACACTTTTATTTCGTTTTGGTCTTTCCAAACTTTTCTTTACTGGTTTTGTGAAATTATTGACATTTATATTACTATGTGTACCTGACAGATGCTCTTTAGAAAATTCGATATTAAAATTAAAAGTGGATCCAATACGTACGGCTTGTTTTGGACGTTTGTTATATTCTGTAATATTTACGGCTGCTGGTGCTGTAGATAACATTATGCTCTCTGGTTTTCTAGCAGCATGAACTTGTATGCTGCTGGGCGTAACACTTGATATGGATTTGGATGTTGTATTCGCAGCATCAGTTTTAGTTTCCATATCAGTGCTTGCGGAGATATTACGATGTTTAATATTTCTTTTTCTGATTATTTTATTACATGCTGTAGGATTACAATGACCGGGTGCACAAATATTTGGTTCACATTCGTATGGCAATAAAATGGGATGCAATTTGTTAGTTTGTACACTTGCTTGTTTATGAACTCTGTTTACATACATTTTCGTATTCTTAGCTTTTAATTGGAGTGTACATAAGCATTTTTTAAGCGGGTGTCTTTCAGTTTTATTATTTTTCATCATATTATGTTTATGAGGAGTGCCGGATATTTTATTATGATTATGTATTCTTCTGGACTTGTGATATTCTTCTTTTATATTTATTGAGTTATGTTTCTTTTTAGTATAAATTTTAGATTTCTTTTTTTGTAAAATAACTTCATTGTGGTTCACCTCGGGTAGTTTTTGTAAGGGTTTATCTTTATAAAATTCTATGTTAAAACTAAAAGATGATCCCACACGTACAACTTGTCGATTCATTCCTTTAACCGCCTCTTCTTTAGCCAATTTCACATCACGTTTTTTATACCTCGCCGGGTGTTTTGTTTTATTAATATTTGTATTTTTGTTTGGGTCTGATATAACTGTTTTGGTGATATCACCACTAGATGGTGTTGAAAGTTTAGAGTTCTTTTGAGAAAGGTTTGTCTTTGATTTAATTTTAGGTACTGGGTTAGCATATTCAATTCTATTTATTCCTGATTGCAGATGTTCTTTTTTTGTGTTTACTTTTTTCTTTTTGTCAACATTGTCTGTGTTGGCTTGAGTATTCTTAGATTTTTGTCTTTTCTTAACTGTTTTTTTGTCATTTTCAATTTTATCAACTTGTACACTTATATCAGAATTAAGTGAAGGCACATCTACTTTTTTTTCAATTGTATTAGAGTCATGAAACCGTTTTTCTCTAATATTACGCTTATTTTTACGTTTTATTATTCTGAAACATTCTTCGGGGTCACATACATCAGGATAACATTCGATATCACATTCCCAATCTTTAAATTCACGTTGACGTCTTAATTGCTCTCGAAATTTTGTTAATGAATCTTTTTTGATTGTGAAAGCATTTCTTCCAGTTTTCTCTGCATCTCCAGAAACCAAGGAGTCTACTTTTTGCTGAGCAGGTTCGAAATGTCCTCTAGATTTATATTTAATATGTCCAAGTTCTTCTACGGATTTTTTCGCTGCAGTTTTTAATTCAGTTCTTAGTTTTGTTGTTGATTTTTTTAATTTTGCTTTGGACGTTTTGATAGCGCTTTCAATTTTATTACATAAACAAGTACGTGATTGTTTTACTTTTTGTAAAGCTTTCCTGGTGTCATTATCTACATCATGCGTCTTTTGTTTATATTGCTCAAGACTACTCGTTGGTTTCATCTCCGGTTCAGGCGTTGCTTGGTGCAATCTCTTTTTCATCACATTAGATGGCCGCTTTATCATTCCACTAAATTTATAAGTACATGTACAAGGTTCAGATCGTACACGTTTAGTTCTAAAACGCACATTTTTCCTCAATTCCGAGATTTGTCCCAGCTTATGTTTTGATGTAACTATCATTTTTGATATTCGTCTTCTAGCTCTGGAATATCTACGATCGTATGCATGTCTCAATTCATGCCTTAGTTCGTGTTTCTGTATGTTTAATCGTCTTTTGGAAGTTTTATCCATGCTTATATTAGATCCACAAATGCAGCAACTACAACATTCACTCAAGTTTTCTGAAGTAAGTGCAGCTCCTTTATCTACCAAATCCACTAATGCAATAATATCGCTACTTCTTTCAATTTTATCAAGCTCATTATCTCTTGAAAATTTCCTTGGTCGTTCTTTTAAAACCGGTTTACTAAAGCTGATGCTGCTATCCGAAAGAATTTGTTTTCGCAAATCGTCATATACGGCTCTAGTTCTAACTAACCTTTCCAATAACTTTCTTTCTCTGAGGGGTAAATATTTCCCATAATACAATTTATCAATCCTCGAGCCGTGCGCTACAAATCGTTTCAACGAAGGTCTATCAGAATCACTTTTATATAAACAGGACGTGCATGAGCAGCTCTGTTCCGTAGAATCGTGATCGTGTGCTGGCTTCATAGTAGATGTATTGCTTTCTCCGCTGGTTATGGTTATTTACATTCCAAATAAATAAAAAGAGCTACAAAATAAATATACTTGACACGAAGAACACTCCACGTTTACAATATTATCACATGTATCGCCACATAACAAAGTACAACCTGAAAAATTACGTTAATATTGTTTAATATGTAATTGTTTTGAAACTGGAATACGTAAAAGTGCTTTGATGTCACTTTAAAATTTTCTGTACAGGAAAGCTTTATTACTTTTATGCAAGTTTTATTAGTTTGGAAAATATATAGTAGGTAGAGAGTTATATATATAATATTATAAAGGCAAAAGTAAATTTGCTTGTTAATCAATCACGGAAAAACGGCTGAACGGATTTGGATGAAATTTGGCAAACAGATAGTTTATAACCAGTTAGATTAGATATTTTATTGACACATAGGATACTTTTTGTCCCGGTAACAACATTTTTTGTCGTCCACGCGAGTGAAACCGCGGTTACAGCTAGTAATATTATAAATGTGAAAGTGAGTGTATTTGTTTGTTACTCAATCTCGAAAAAATGGCTAAATGGATTTAGATGAAATTTAGCACACAGACAGCTTATAACCCAGATTAAGACATAAGATACTTTTTATCACACTCTAGACCACGCGACCGGAGCCGCGGACACAGCTAGTTACATTCAAAACTAAATCTTTTCAATTACCAAACAAATCAATAACACCGAAACCACCGTAAATTACAACAAAAATTGTTTTGATGTAAAAACAAAAAATTGGATTCTTAAAATAATTATCAATCTTCTATTATGATATACTAGCTGTGCCCGCGACTTCACTAGCGTGGAGTCCTTAAAACCTTTTTTATTTTTTGTGCGGAACCCTAATAATTTTACTAAAATAAAAGTTGCCTAAGTTATTTCTTATAACATCAGCTATCTGCCCATTAAAGTCCTGTCAAAATTCAACACCATAACTTTTTTTATTCTACAACGGTGGCAAATAAGCATACGTCCCGCCCGATGGTAAAAGGCTACCGTAGCCTATGGACGCTTGTAATACCGTAGGTATCACTAGCGCATTGTCGACTTTGAACTATCTACCCAAGGAGCTCTGAAAACTCTACTCATAGCAGGAACACAACACTAGGCCATTTGGCTACGATCCTCTGTAGGGTGGAGGTATTCCACCAGTCAGACTGTCCCAGGTACAGAGAAATCTCCAAAGAAATTTCTCTGTGCCATACCTTTCTTTGTAGGACTCATCTATAGGTACTAATAGTATAAAGCTCAAGATATTATTTGTTTTTGTTTGTTTGTTTGAACGCACTTATCTCTGGAACAACCAGTCAGATTTAAAAGATATTTTCATAATTTATAATAACCTAGCTGTGCCAGCGGCTCCGCTCGCGTGGACTACAGAATGCTGTCGGTCAAGCGCACGCGCGAGTTGGGCTGCCTCAAAAATGCATATTGTGGGTGATCCTTAGAAGATAGAAATATGCTATCGCTAAGTTTTTTGTCGGCCTTTTTAAGATCTACATTTTTTTTTATTGAAGTGAAGATTTAAAGTGTAAGTGAGTGAAAGTATTGAAGTGCGTTTAAGTTTAGTATTTTTTATTTTAGTGCCTACACTGTACCTGGTGGTGAGCACAGTGCAATCCAATAACATCGGCGACTACCGCGGGATTTATAATACATCGATAGTCGTCGATGTCATGCCGGCCTGCTCAAATGTCTCTTCACGTTATGTTTGAAGGACTCCATATTGTAGGCAGGAGGGAAAACACTGGCCGGTAGACAGTTCCACAGCCTCACAGTACGACAAAGATACGATGTAGCAAATTTATTTGTTCGAGCTTGTTGTTTATTATGTAGACTTTAATTTTATATATCTCGTATGGTATACTCAGCGTGGGCTAATTAAACGCCCCAAAAACGTATTTTTTCCCGAATTGATTAACCATTATCGTCACTGCTTATTTCGTATATGACTATATGTAACAAAATATATCCTATAACCTGGCCAGATAATATATCTATGTATAAAAAAAAACATGTAAATCGGATTAGTGGTTTTTTCGTGACAAGAACATAAACGGACAGACAGACACGAGAGACGTTGAGTTTTATAATATGTATAGATTAATTGAGAAATGTTATAGTCTATATAACTTCACGCTATGACTCTAAGAAGCGGAGTATATACCAAGAACGTCAAGCAATCTGGCAAGGTGTAGGTAAGTACTTAAGTGGAAACAACGATAGTCTACACAGTACACGGAAGCGTTAGCAGTGCCGCCGCGGCGCGGTGTAGGATTAACCAAGTAAATTTAACACGGGTGAATCCGTGGGGCATAATTAATAACTATATAGATACATATTCGTATTAATAAATAAGTAAAACAAACTCACCAACATAATTACACTGATGTTATATGATTCGCGAAGCATCTCACATCACATAGGACACAAGACAAGCCGCAAAGATTTACAAACAGATCTTAAATTATTCTTATTTTTCTTACTTCTAAACATTGTTATAAATTTCTGTGTTCCTGGTAAAAAAACGCCCTGAAATTTCTTAAAATCATCAACATAGGATCTAAATAGTAAATCGATAAAAAAATATTCAAAGACCTATCACTTCATCGTCGTAGGAAATAAAGATATATGACATCAAAACATCACAATCAGTTACTTTTAAAAGTGATTGACAGTTAAGCGTAATTTACTTTGCGCCAGTACGAGTAGGTACAAACACATTTAGATGGGAAAATCTCTTTTTATATGCTTTCATGCTGGATCGGCAGACGTTGCTCTGTCCTTTCCGGTAGCTAACGGCTCGACCACAGCGGACCCAAAGGATCCTAAGATAGCTATGAACCATCGTCTCGATAAAACAATATATGTGAATATTATCAGCTCTATCGGTCAAGTCGTCCAGAAGTTACACGATCACAAGATCAAGACTTTTATATTACTTATACATACTAGCGGCGCCTTACGGCTTTGCACGCCCTCTTTATACAGTAATTATTTACGTCTCGTAATTTTAATTTTACTTATATTCTCAATTGAGAAATAGCATATAATTCTATTACATAAAATTTTATCGAAATCGGTCGATTTTTTTTACGATTTCTAAAAGTTATTAATAGAGATTCTTATATCCTATTAATTATGGAATGACTTCTAATTTACTGTTTAGTTAAATACGGACATACACATACATACAGATATACATACTTTTTTAATACATATTCGTGATTCACTGTCCTTTACAATAAATGTATATATACAAAAACATGTATAAGTACTTGATAGTTCAGAACTTTTCCAATATGCAGTTGTAATATAGTTTTCAAGTTATTTAATACCATAAATTAATAAGTTACTTTTTACAGGTTTCACAAATTTATAACACTCCATTACACCAGATTGTAAGTACAATTGTATCTCTTCAGTTTAATTCATGAATAAATCTACTAAAAAACAAATAAAACAACAACCTAGGTACTTATAATAAAATGGTATTTTAACTTTACCGTTTTCAATACTCAATAATAGACGTTGATTGTCGTCATTCAGTTTATTCACATAACTAGTAGCACCAAATTAATTTTGTAACAAGCATACGTACTAAACATAAGCAGTACGCAACGACTTTAATGAAATTTAACATATATATTATATATACCTCTATGTAAGTATACTGTTATTATGAAGTAAAGTAAAGTTTGTATGTTTGTAGGGGATAATCTCTGAAACTACTGGTCCGATTCTAAACATTATTTCATTAATAGAAAGCTACGTTTTTCCTGACTGATATAGGTAATATTTTATTGTTATTAAATTTTATATTTTATCTAGCTGTGCCCCACGGTTTCACCCGTGTTCAGTTTATTCGAATAACTGTCCACAACGCGTCCGTCAACGCACCCGTTTAGCCTGTTTTTGTTCTCACTGCCCGTATTATTTGCACACAGCTTGCTAGATTACTTGACATTCGTGGTTACTGCTCCTGTCCTTAGAGTTGTAGCGTGAAGTTATATAACTATAACCTTCCTACATAAATATGTTAAGAAATAAAAAAAGAACTAATATGACTGGTAGTTCCAGAGATTAGCGAGTTCAAACACTCTTTTGAGATTCATATTAGTCTAGATTAATGAGACGAAGTCGCAGGCATTTGCTAACATAAAACATAAGTATAAAACAGTTGATATACTACGCTGGCTCACAGTTTGAGCCGTGTGACATTGTTATATTTTCATAATAACGTAAAATTTGTGTTAAATATAAAATTTAACATTTTACTGAGTCTAAACATAAACATAGTGAACATTAGAATGTAACAATAATAAGGAGATATGTAAAGTGAAAGGTTTTAAAAGATAACGCTTGAAAGCGACACTCACACGTAATCAATCCTCGAAAGTATCGTACGGAAACAAAACCGGTGCTTTAATCAACATTATTAATTGTTAAATAAATAATTTGTTTTCGCAAAACATAGTGTATACGAATTCGCTCTTATGATTCTTTAATCCTGACTACTGCAATGTAACCCTCATAAAGAGCTGGCAACGTAATTTATTTCATATTTCGTTAAGATTCCTAGAAATTGTAAGGTCTATTTATATTCACGAAGAAAAGCGTTAACGCTTTATTCCTAGATTTTATTAAAATAACAATCATTAAAATAATGTAAGGTTATAATAATATATCTTAGAATTACTAGGAAGGTTTCGAGTAAATTACAATATTACTAGTGTTTAAAGCAAGACTTCCACATTATTAAAACATATTATATTAAAATATATTTCTAGCCGATTAGATTTATAAGATGTTTAATTGATTAAGTTTACGAGTTAGCGTCGTCGACCAATCATAGGCGTCGACCAATCATAGCGATCAGAGGCGTCGGTGTTATAAAAATGTTGTATTCTAATAACTAGGTAGTTTTCGAGTAAATAAGAATATCACTAGCGTTTAAAATTAATACTTTTTATTATTATAATATTTTTACTAACAGATTACATTTATAAGATGTTTAATTAACTAAGATTGCGTATTAGTGATTACGTATTAGTGTCGTCAACCAATCATAGGCGTCAACCAATCATAAGCGTCGGCGTTATAATGATTAATGAATTACTAGGAAGTTTTTGAGTAAATAAGAATATTACTAGCGTTTAAATTAAGACTTTTATATTATTAAAAATATTACTAGCGTTTAAATTAAGACTTTTATATTATTAAAAATATTACTATACGTTTAGAATTATAAGATGTTCAATTAACTAAGTTTTGCGAGTGAGCGTCGCCGACCAATCATAAGCGTCGACCAATCATAGCGTAATCAATCGCAATGTAGTAGCGATATAAAGAGTGATGCATATGGAACAAGGGGATTATCGGTGGAATCTCGGTGGGGCAAGGAACGCTGGAGGAGTGTGACAAATTAATGTGAAACAGTTATTGTATATTTATAAATTGGAGGAATAAATGGAGGAATAACGGAAAAGTGGCAATAAGTTTCATTCTTCCTGACCCGAACCCTTTAGGTCAGAAGTGGGATAGTCGAGAAGATTTCATATTTTCTTGTCACGCCCACTACAAAAAAAAACGTAAGTAACAACTTTCATATTTATTAATGCTGTATCTCGGTAATTTTTTTTTTTTGTTATGCGGGGTCGTAGTTACACTGGGCCTAGTTTGCTAGGTCCAGCCCACATAAATAAGATCACGTATACAAAAAGGTTACGATAGCTGATAGTGAAGTTACTGAAGGAGAAGGTATGAAATGAGTACTAGCGAGATGAGAAGATACAGTTTAATCGGACAGAACAGAAAGTAGAAATAGTTTATAAGTACAATTATTAGATATTACAACGATGCGCGGCAATACGTGTCTACAGTACCCTGATCTGTCCATGAGTCCGTGGTAGGAGTGAGGCGTATTTATCATAACATATATAAATCACAAGTATTCGAAGATAACAGATAACAGTTGTTATTGCAATGTCATTATATCTGTTAAAAAAATATCATTTATAATTCATCATACTCAAGTTATTCAACCACTATCAGCAATCAACATTTTCAGTATTCGATAACAGCCGGTCACTAACATAGCTTGAAATAACAGAACATCCAATAAAACCTGAAACAACTATTCTTATCTTTGTCTTTTGTATAATATTGTCATAAAATAAAACGAGACACGCCTAGTATTTATTTGAAATAAACCAAAATTATATATAGTATGACATATATAGTAAGACTGTTGTTAAAACGAGAAGCTTTATAATACTAGAACGAGAAGAATTATAATACTAGGTGTATTATAACCCGAAATAACCCGAAAAATAGAAATTTTAACCTAACAAGAAGATATCATTTTTGAAACGTGACTCTTTAATTAGTTACTTTAATTAGTTCCTGTTATTCTCACTCACACCCACTTGATAGACTTTTGCTAAAACGAGAAGCATCTAGTATTATAACACGAATTGTGTTCGGAAACAGTGCAGGACTAATGTTAGTATGATTATGTTATTTTAGAATGGTAAGTGTTGCTTCCTTAAGTAGGTATATATAATATAAATTGGTCAAACAATTTGCATATTTTATACAAGTTCAGCCTGGCTACGCTTTACTGTGACTTTCTCTGATTTTAATTTGTATTAACGTTTATGTTAATATCATACGTAATTACAAATTTTTGACATATCTGAGCTCAACAAAGGCAGCCATGACAATGAAATTGAAACATAATTTGTTAACGCCATTCTTTGATGAATTTGAAAACTTATAGGGAAAGTTGAAGATCGATTTCGTAAATGGACCGAATGTGCCTTATGCAAAGCTTGGTGGTCTAAAACCATCTTCGCATTATTGACTTTCAAATGAAACAGGTTTGGGGCACATCGGTTGAATGGTTTCAAAGTCTATTTCGAACATGGGTAGAAACATAGTACAGATATATTAATAAGATCTAAATAATAGTGAAAGTAGTTATAGCTTCCATTTTAAGAAAATTAAAATGGAATTTACTTGGAACTTTTAAAATAATGACGTACGTATCCGAACGTCTATATCACCATTTACTGCATTGGTTACAAAATGTTCAATGTAACTTCAACTTTTTCCTGTAAAGATAAAGGTGATATTCATTTGACACTAGATTGTATAGTTTCATTCTTGCTTTTTGTCGTTTCTTTTTGGTCAATTTTGAAATTCATGGGCCATGGGCGGCGGTGACCACTTATCATCACGTGCACGGCCTGCTCGTTTATCGGCTATAGACGTTATTTTAGAATGACAACAAACTACTAGTAGTCTCTAGTACTCTTAAATTCATATTTGTATGTTATTTCCTTTCTAATGGGCTGTGGTTGAAAAAAAAAACACTTATACAAATAACACTGTTATTTAATAACAGAAATTGGTACCTGTTATTATTGCGTCACAGTAACAGTAAAAACAGATATTTTGTTTGTCCTGTTATAAACCCACGTCTAGTCCGTGGCGCGGGCGCAGCTCCGCCAATCGTACGACTCGCACGGAAACCGGTTTCTGGTCTCGGTCGAAAATCATACGACCGAGCGATTAAATCGTAATTGTAAGGTGGTGGTACAATAATTTCCCGATGAGCGTTTCTGCACTGTGGTCGGGCACGCCACATATTATTTTTACCAGATCGATTTTAAAAATAAAATATTTATTTAATTTAATAAAATATTTATTTAATTTAAAGGCGTAACGTTGGGACCTATTAGGCATATGCGATTTAAAAATTTCTCTTAAATAAATATACCCCTTATCTCGGTATTTTTATTGTTTTACTTTTTTAAATAAATAGTTAGTAGTAATATATATTAAATTGATTTCTGAAAATATATTAAATTGATTTCTGAAAGTTTCAGAAATGGAAAACTACGACGAGTATACCCTAGATGGAGGGTTTGATTCAAGGATGGAAACCCTAGGTGGAGGGTTTGATTCAAGGATGGAAACCCTAGGTGGAGGGTTTGATTTAAGGAAGGAAACCCTAGGTGGAGGTTTTGATTTAAGGAAGGAAACCCTAGGTGGAGGGTTTAATTTAAGGAAGGAAACCCTAGGTGGAGGGTTTGATTTAAGGAAGGGTGGAGGGTCCGACTTAAGGCGGGAAACCCTAGGTGGAGGGTCCGACTTAAGGCGGGAAACCCTAGGTGGAGGAAGGAAACCCTAGGTGGAGGGTTTGATTTAAGGAAGGGTGGAGGGTCCGACTTAAGGCGGGAAACCCTAGGTGGAGGGTCCGACTTAAGGCGGGAAACCCTAGGTGGAGGGTCCGACTTAAGGCGGGAAACCCTAGGTGGAGGGTTTGATTTAAGGAAGGGTGGAGGGTCCGACTTAAGGCGGGAAACCCTAGGTGGAGGGTCCGACTTAAGTCGGGAAACCCTAGGTGGAGGGTCCGACTTAAGGCGGGAACCCTAGGTGGAGGGTCCGACTTAAGGCGGGAACCCTAGGTGGAGGGTCCGACTTAAGGCGGGAACCCTAGGTGGAGGGTCCGACTTAAGGCGGGAAACCCTAGGTGGAGGGTCCGACTTAAGGAGGGAAACCCTAGGTGGAGGGTTCGACTTAAGGCGGGAAACCCCAGGTGGAGGGTCCGACTTAAGGCGGGAAACCCCAGGTGGAATAAGGTAACTAACAAAAGACGCAGTGTGAATAGAAAACGATCATCACGATCAAAGATGCAGAGACAGCGCTCTTCATCGACCGGTACTGGAGAAGAGTCGTCTTCTACGGAGCCGGGAAGGAATAGGAATTCACGAATGATACACAGGTCCGATGGCCTAAATAAAAGACACGCCACCTACTCTTCATCAGAATCAAGGCAAAGCAGAGATATCCAGGATACCGTACGGAGAAGTAGATTCGGAACCAATGCAAATCGAACGGATCCTTTTAAATCAGGTAATGTCATTTTCTAAAAACAGGGCAAAGCAGAGATACCCAGGATACCGTACGGAGAGGTAGATTCGGAACCAATGCAAATCGAACGGATCCTTTTAAATCGGGATCGGTCATCGCAGCTTCAAGTGTGAAAACCCCCCTTCAAGTGCACCACAATATGTGATCGGCTTGGTCACCTTACTTCCAATAAAAACTGCGGCCGAGACTGGGAAAAATACAGGGCCCTGAACAGGAAAACTAAAAAAGATCATTACCCGATGCGTAGAGTTGATGAAGATCAACTTGATTTACTGGCAGGGATAATGGGAATACCATTCAAGATTCTGACGGACTGCAACGCACTTAGGTCAACATTAATCAAGAGGGATTTGGTACCCCGTATTTTTTGCTGGTGGGTTCAGTTACAAGAATATGATTGTACGATAAAATACAGACCAGGTGCTCGGATGACACATGCCGACTCACTCGGCAGAAACCGAATTATGTAAGCGAAGAGCATGTTTTAGATGTTTTAGCGATACAGGAATCCGACCACCACTGGATATCAACAGTGTAATCTGCTGATGAAGAAATAAGGAAAATTAAATGAATTTTCTCTGACCCTTTTGTGGAGGAAGCCATGGATATATATTGAAACTATAAACTGAAAAACGATAGTTTACCGTATGGTAGGGGAAGAGATGAAATGGCTTGTACCTCGAAGTGTGAGACGGCAGGTCTTAAATGAACCACGATGACCTGGGGCACTGGAGATTTGAAAAAAAACTCTACAACGTATAAGAGAATATTATTGGTTCCCAAAGATGCGCAGGTTCGTTAAAGAAATATGTAACCTCATGGTTAGAATGTGCACACAACAAAACTCCCGGTGAAAAACGCGAAGGCGTGAAAAGATAAGGGTACGAGTTTTACAAGCAAAATATTTAAGGACTCTGTTCAATCATACGGAATAAAACATATTCAAAATGCGGTTGCTACCCCTAGAGCTAACGGACAGGTCGAAAGTTTCAATAGAACTATCTTAGAGGCGCTGTCTCACTACATCCAATCGCGGTGAAAATGAAAAATCTTGGGATGAGCATATCGCCGATATACAGAATTCCTGTAGAAAAGTTAGAGGATCTGAGACAGAACTGGAGAGGAAATTATTTCAAGTAGTTCAATTAAGTTCATAGTTTTCTTAAGCTTAATTAGTTTTCTTTAATTATGATTATACCGCTATACAAGCTGGGAAGAAAACATACTTTCAGAACGATTACGTATAAAATTTAAATGGTGTTTTGTTGTTGTGCGATTAATTTATTTTAAGTAGTTCAGTTGAGTTCAGCAGTTAATATCATGAAAGTTCAATTAAGTAATTTGGTTAAATTAATCAGCTTAATTCTCATTTTTTTAAGCTTAATTAGTTTTCTTTCATTTTACTGCGACAAGCTAGGAATAAAACCATACTTTCAGAATAATAAGTTATAAAATTATCAAAAAAAGAAGCGATGGGACTCGCTATAGAAAGGATGGCCGAGCTGTAAGGTTATAATAATATATCTTAGAATTACTAGGAAGGTTTCGAGTAAATTACAATATTACTAGTGTTTAAAGCAAGACTTCCACATTATTAAAACATATTATATTAAAATATATTTCTAGCCGATTAGATTTATAAGATGTTTAATTGATTAAGTTTACGAGTTAGCGTCGTCGACCAATCATAGGCGTCGACCAATCATAGCGATCAGAGGCGTCGGTGTTATAAAAATGTTGTATTCTAATAACTAGGTAGTTTTCGAGTAAATAAGAATATCACTAGCGTTTAAAATTAATACTTTTTATTATTATAATATTTTTACTAACAGATTACATTTATAAGATGTTTAATTAACTAAGATTGCGTATTAGTGATTACGTATTAGTGTCGTCAACCAATCATAGGCGTCAACCAATCATAAGCGTCGGCGTTATAATGATTAATGAATTACTAGGAAGTTTTTGAGTAAATAAGAATATTACTAGCGTTTAAATTAAGACTTTTATATTATTAAAAATATTACTAGCGTTTAAATTAAGACTTTTATATTATTAAAAATATTACTATACGTTTAGAATTATAAGATGTTCAATTAACTAAGTTTTGCGAGTGAGCGTCGCCGACCAATCATAAGCGTCGACCAATCATAGCGTAATCAATCGCAATGTAGTAGCGATATAAAGAGTGATGCATATGGAACAAGGGGATTATCGGTGGAATCTCGGTGGGGCAAGGAACGCTGGAGGAGTGTGACAAATTAATGTGAAACAGTTATTGTATATTTATAAATTGGAGGAATAAATGGAGGAATAACGGAAAAGTGGCAATAAGTTTCATTCTTCCTGACCCGAACCCTTTAATAATTTCAACATGAATATTGCAATATATTTATATTTTATTTTATCTTAATTAAGTATGATATACACAATAAGAACCACAACATGAAAGCTTTACTTAAATATCTTTTACTTCAGCTACATCTACCTTATTTGGAAATTTTATTTTAAATATATTATTTAAAAAAGAAAATAATGTTTTCTAATTAATTGTAATAAGGCGAAGCTCTTCGTTATAAAAACAAAAGTAGTTCACAAAACTGATTTATTTGTTTCAACTAATTTTTATATTTAAAAACTTTTCAATCTATTACAATGAATTGTATTAGAATAGTATATTTTATTAGTCAGAGGTTAGTGACTTGTGCTTATGAGAAAGACACCTGCGTGACAGGTTGCAGCAAACTTAACGAACAAACTTACCTGAGGACATGTAGAATACAACTCCAAAGTAACCAATATAGCTTCAAACAATAACACTCAGAAAACACACAACACTGTTATCCTCAACACTTATCCACACAAAAGTAAGTGATAAATAAGTTATTCCGCGAGTTTCAAGTAACCACTTTACGCGGTACAACCCAACTTTCACACTCAAGTTGCAAAAGCAAACTAAAGCAACGGAGTATGGACTCCCGACTCCGATAGCTCCGACAGTATAAAATTTACTTAAGGAACCCAAATAAAAAAATTAAGTTGAATGAGTAGGAAACCTGCCATCTATTGTGGTAAATTGACATTTTTGTAAACATAAAGCAAATACATGCGTTGCATAGATGTCACTTTAATCAAATATATTTAATTAGTATTTTCCCAAATCACTCAAAAGATGGCGTTAAGAATTATGTTTAAAATATATAGTTAAAATTATAAAGTTTGAAATAATAATTTTTACAATATTTTTTAGTAGCTTTAATATCCCAATCTATCAAAAAAAAATCTAATATGGCTCTTTAAAAGCCGAAGACTATCACACAATAAAACAATTCTTGTAATTTTTTTAATATATTTATTTCCTGACTTGATCAGGTAAAGTACTAATGAATGGTAATACTATGTAGTTATGTTCTTTGTCTGTATAAAGAAACATGCAACTTTAATACAAATATCTTCAAACATTACAATACTTATGTTTTGCTTGCAAATACAATTAAAAAAAGTCTATAAGGACAAAGTATTAAACAACAAAAACAATTGTTAATAATAAGAATTTTTATTTCTATATAAATATATATAATTAGTAGTACAGCAAAGTGATATCACCAAGCATGGTGGAAAAACAGTACAACCCAAAAACTATGAATATAAAAAAAATTATAATCCACAATCATAAATGTTTTGTAACTTCTTCTCTGCCAGGATCAACAGTAATTACTTCTTATTTTGATTAAATGCATTAATATATTATCATTTGTAACTTCTGGTGTATGCCAAGTTAAATAACTGCAGCTTAATCCTCTACTAACACGCAACATATTGTTGACTTATTGTCTACTAGCATGGACTCCGCTCGCATGGACTATACAATGCCGTCGGTCGAACGCAGGGGCGAATTGCCCCAGCTCAAAAGACGGAAGACAATAATGCTTGTTGTGGGTGGTCCTTAGAAGATAGATATATGCTAAGACTTTTTGTAGGTCTTTTGTCCGAATTTGATACATCATCATCGTCACTGCTTATTTCGTATGTTACTATATCTTACAAAATATATCCTATAACCTAGACAGATAATATAGCTATAAATTAAAATAAAAACAATATAAATCGGAATTTCTTTTTGAACATAAACAGACAGACAGAGAAACATACGAGTTTTATAATATGTATAGATTAGTCAATGCTGCGAATACAATTGATGAATGTTGTTCTTCTTTTCATTTAATGGCAACTGTGTTCTTGAAATGAAATACAAATAGAATGATTTTCTAATTACTTGTTAAAACCATTCCAGGGGTTTTGGTGGCACCTACAATACATGTTCCTAGTTATTATTTATAATCCACTTCACTTATGTACAATAACTATAATACATCATGTAAAATACTTTCAAAAATTCATTATATAGGGCCAAATAACAAAAGTTTATTAATTAAAACCACAACATTAGGGATCAAGTTTCTGCCAAAAACTCTGATGAGTATTGTTATACTTTATGAAAAAAAAAGATAATTTAATAGCTACAGATTATCTTCAGATTCTGAATCAGTTTCACTTGGTGGCCACATAGGTCTGTCATCATGTTCAGTCTTTGCCGATTCTAAATATCTTGTCTGGGCCTCTATAACACTTTTGCTATCCGTACAACTCACATACAGATTTAAGACTTCAGAGTTTAATTCTAAAAAGGAATGTCCCCAAGAGAATTTTGATAAATAAAATTTAGCTTCATTTGCATGTCCTGTTATATACATAGCAGCTGCCAGAGCTTCTACACAGCTCAGTTGATACGGTTTCCCGTAATTAATAGGGTTTGCTGCTACTAAGAACGGCAGTAATCGTGGATGTGGTGATTTCATTCGACCAAAAGGGGTCTCGTCGATTTTTGCCCACGAACAATCTATCACTGCTAAACCGAACTTTTCAATTATATCTTTATCGTTTGGGCTTACACTCTGAGAACCCATTGGTGATAAAACTAAGCCCTGAAATCGCTGTCCGAGTTTGAGATTTTTGATAAGGTTATGTCTTAACAATTTCCGTCCTGAACATTTCTTTGGATCACAATGGTTCAAGTCCCACATACTGACAGGGAAAGACGCCTCAGAACCTTCCCCTTCACTCGCACTTCCATCACTTTCCTCTGAAGATTGTACGCTAAGGTCGTTTAACCTCTCTGCATAGTCTCGTTTGACGTGATGATTCGAGCGCTTCCCGTGCACACTGCCTCTTTTGCCTGGAGCCATTTTAGTAAATCTGTAAAACGATAATTAGCATCTGAAATTTAAATTATAATAATAACAAAACTAAAACTAAATTTATAAATATCTTGACATTTTACTGCTGACAGTAGTGACAGACGTGACAGTTAAATGACAGTGACAATTGAAATTGTACGTCTAAATATCTAGGCAGATTAATAATAACGTGTATTCCATAAATAACAAATATTGTGTTTGAAGATTAGAGGTATTGTAAAATTATATGAAATTTTAATAAACATTATACTAAATTTAATTACAAAATTACATATGTAGCAATCCGACTTTCATGTCTTTTCATATCTAGAGAAAAAGTTTTTTATCAATGTAACTTTTGAAAGAAAACCTAATTAAATTAGCATGCCAGTAATTATAGGTTTAGAACAAAACAAACGTATATACTGTCAATTACTTATATATCAGAATAAAAGTTTTCATAGCTTTTTATTATTATTGCATTGATAAATCTACCAAAATTGATTTTACACGTGGAAGAATGAGCAGCGCCTCCATGGCAGGTGAGTAGCTTTAATGATAATGATAACAAAACGGTTTTAATCTTACATGGTATACTTACATATAATTATAATAACTTAATAACACTTGACAAATTAATATCATAATCCGCAGGTGGCTGCGTTAACCAATTAGATATCAATTTAGATGAACTCACCGAAATAAACTAGTTTCACCTATTACCATCGATCTGAGTATACTGTTAGCTTTAGGGGCACTGGAGCCTTACGGCTTTTACAGCTTCACCGGGCTTGGAAGAACTCACTAAATTAGTGTGAATGTATTTGTAGTGTCTGGCATAATGAGGTTTAATTTCGACTTGTGGCCGTTAATGCTTAACCTTGACCTTAATATGAGGGGCTAGCTGCGCCGAGCCGTGTAAAAAATTTTAACGTGCCATGCGCCTACATGGTACCCATCAGTACCCATCAGAGAGGCACCCAGTAGATACTCGTCTCATATGTAGGTATTGCATATTTCGATAAAACAAAATCGGCGTCGCTGCAACGCGAATGTCATGGTTACGCCGCGCCCGGCGTCGCCGGCTTTCAAGCCCTTTGCTGAGAAGTTTTGGGTGAAGATGTAAAGCCTTCTGAGGCTTAAGGGTCCTTAAAGCTAACAATGTAGTCAAATCGAAAAAAAAAGAATACAAAGCGGTTTATTAAAAAAACATATTTTACATAAAATTTAAGCTACACATACTCGTAGATGGGCGTAGCCAGGTAGTTTTTTTTTTTTTCGATCTGACTATACTGTTAGCCATAAGGGCCCAGGAGCCTCGAACGGCTTTTACAGCTTCACCGGACTTGGTGTAGCCAGGTAGGAGCAGGATTGGAGGTTTGGCTGCTTAGAAGTGAACGTGATCTGTCCTTCCTTTTGTTTTATATTAGTTCGGTATATTGACGGTACTATCCCTGATAGTAAACACAGTACAATCCAAACAGAACAGGAACTATCGAGACATGGGCAATCCATCGGTGGTCGCCGCTGTCATGCCTGGCTGCAAAATTGTATTGAGCCCTATGATATTGGATCCTTCAAACGTCCTTCAAGGCGTGATGAGGAATTTCAGCAAGCCGGCATGACGGCTATGATTGTCGAACAAAAAAGTAATTAAGTAATTTTAGCTCCCTTGGCCGAGAAATCGTAGCGACGCTTAATGGACACATCAAACCTATTGTACACAGCAGTTTATTCAAATTACTTTTATTAACTATAGCTATGCCGGCGGCTCCGCTCGCGTGGACTACAGAATGCAGTCGGTCGAGCGCACGTGCGAATTGTGATACCACAAAAATGTTTTTTATGGGTGATCTTTAGAAGATAGACATATGCTATCGGTGACTTTTTTGTAGGTGTTTTGAAGATCTATAATTACATTATAGTACATAAATTTGATTTATCTCTTAAAGGTTACTCAGCGTAAGCCATTTAAGCGCCCCAAATGCGACTTTTTTCCGAAATGATTTACCATTATTGTCAGTGCTTATTTCGTATGTTACTGAAACTAAAAAATATATCCTATAACCTGGTCAGATAACATATCTATGAATTAAAGGGAAAACCAAGTAAATCGGATTAATGGTTTTTGCGTGAAAAGCATATAAAAGGACAGATAGACAGACAGAGAGACGTTGAGTTTTATAATATATATGAATAAAATTAACATATTTTTGAAGTGAAACTTCTTAGGCGGCGATTCGTCAAGTTATTGAACGAAAATTGAGAGTTAAATTTCGAGGCCCCGTCACGTGTAGGTACATTTCATTACGTGAGAGAGAAGAAAGATATAATGTATAGGGAAGAAGAGAGAGAGAGCTATATATACTTAGTATTTTAAGAAGTTTCACTTCTATTACATGTACGGTCCTGCACGTGCAATATACATATACATTTTTTTTGTATGAAAATATTGTATAGCACAAATCCTTGAAAACAAAATAATTGTAGGTCATTACAGTGAACAGATTGACGTGTTCAACGTCCCTTGACTACCACGATCGATAAAACAAACTCTAAAATATGTATCGAACTGTTAAACCTACCTACCTACATAGAACAGATATCATTTTTATAACACGAGGCATTGTTCTCACGGCCCATAAACGACGGGCCCATAACTGTTGCAGGTAAAACATGAAACAATATATCACATAAACTGAATACCTACCTACCTACTTGGATATGGCAAGGTTCTGAATGCACCAACAGTTTCTCTGCCGTAAAGCATCAGTGTTTGCTTTTCTCTGTCCCGGTCTGAAGTATGCGATTGATTGGCTAGCGAGATGTTACGACTTGTCCACAAGAGTTATTACGTTATAGCTATCTATGGCTAACCACGGATAGAACTATTGTCCAGGTTGAGGTTTGAAGAGTACCTACACATAAGCTACAGTGATTATTAAACAATGGTTGTTGCGCAACGTAGACAATTATTGAAACCATCTTTCAGTGCAACAGCGGATAGCGGGTTATTGTGTCGTAGCGAAACTATCTATTTCTTAGTAGTGGTTTTTGTCGTTACTCAAACACTAAACGCACCGTGCCACGAAAAAACATCGCTATTTTCGCTATCGAGTGTACGACCTAGTTCCGCCTAACCCGTTTCACCGCAGGACAACTAGACACCGCAAGGGTTTCCACTCGTGTGTGGTGGAACTACCCCCAATTCGCACGAAGCGTTTTTCTTCATTTTTCATTATGCAAACGCTAAGGAGTGGAACTCACTCCCGGTGTCTGTCTTCCCGCCCACCTATAACTCGGGAGTCTTCAAGTGGAGAGGGTACAGGCATTTGATAGATATGCGCGATCCATGGTCGGCCTCATCTTAACTTACCATCAGGTGAGTTCGAGACCAAGAGCATTTCTATAATAAATTAAAAAAAAAAAGAAAAAACTCTTTGTAGTATTCCGAGTTTCTAAATATATTACTGAAGCTGGTTTTTCCAAGGATTAACTACATAGTGTTGTAATTAGTGGACTGCGCTTAAAGTCAGTCCCTCACATTTCTTACAAATAAATACGCGACCTTTCATCTGTAGGACGACATTTGCAAAGTAATATACAACGTTTTGGCTGCATTGCGCTTTTGCAATCTGTGTATTTTTGACACACATAAAAGCGTGCGAACATCGGACCTTGGCGTATTCTCCGATATATTCATTCTTTTGTTAACAAGTATTGAGACGAAGCGCAAGAGATTGTACGAATAAAATTGTATATTCGATGAGTATGCGAATAAAAGTGGCATATGTATTTGTTGACGGCCCTTCATATGCATAAAAATAATTTGAACAATGAACGAATATTTGAACGCATGCGATGGACCGGGGTAATGATAATACATTATAATTATGTACAAAATACATTATTAGTCGTCATAAGACTGTCGCCAATTTTAACAACATTATAAGGTAAATATTTTCGCAGTAAACAACATCACGCATATGACGCATATATAACGCAACATACAATCTATATCCTCCAAATAAGGAACAAGGTCGATATTATGCATGACTATGAGTCATTTTAGTCATTTACTATTTTCTTCTCGGTTAAATGACGAGATTGTACTTAACAGCTTATTGTGGTTATAAAAATGTTCATTTTTAATATAAATAAGAAGTTTGAAGACATTTAGTTGTCTGTGGTATATTATTATTAAAGTGGTCGCTATTTATCATTTGTATAATTAAGGCAATTTTAAAGTCGATCGATTTTTACGTTCAGCGTGTGATATTGTTGTCTAGCATCGACATTACTGAGCCGGGAGTGATCGAACTGGCCGTGTCACAAGATAAATTGAAATTATTATATAGTTAACTGAACCAGGTGAGTGAAATATAAATAAAAGTCATAATTTATTTAATTAACTGATAATGATTAAAAAACCTTACAAACATTGTATCATTTTAAAAATAAACAATTAATTATGAATATATTTTCGCATACACACATATTGCTAAAGAATTGCACAATGTTTAATGTAAATATAACTGGCCAAAATGTGATATATTCGCGAAAACGAAAACAAAAAAATAAAGTGCATTTTGTACGAAATTTCGTGAATAGTTTTTTATAAAAATGTTTTCTTCCATGTTTTGTTTCTTTATTTTTTAATATATCTATCTATCTAAAGTTATCCATGAAAAATAATCAAAACACATATAGTTAAGTAACAGAGGTGCAATAACTTAGTTGTTTTGGTAAAATAGAATCATCATTTTAAAATCCATACAACATTTCGACCTCTATAGTTTGCAGTGTGATTTAAAATCATATTAGTATGGAACAATTTAATGAACAATATGACTTTTACTATCTTATTACGGTGCGATATGGAGATATAGGTATACCTAAGTAGGTATTAAGAGTTCAGTGTAAAAATGTAAAAATCACGCAGCTTGCCTTAAAATAAAAATATCGAGCGCACATCAAGCAAAAACTACTCGATAGTTTTTTTTACTTCTTAGATTCTCCATCTCCTCACCGTCTCCTTAGATTCTCCATTGAATGAAAAATTATTAAAGTTTTAAGAAACTACGATTTTTATTGTCACTACGCGTTCTGTCGTCCACGCGAGTGAAGCCGCGGGCACTATTAGTCTCAAATACAATATTTACGGTTTTTCCTTGGATTGGTTTTATACCTGCCGTATTTATAAGTTAGCGAAATTTTGTACAAAATAAAACTAATACATAACAAGACAATTTTTAAATGGTTTGAAAAAGGAAAACTCTATAATTTCCAACCCGTATCGTCATGGTCGAAACTGTGTGATAACTGATAACGGTTGTGTACATTTTATCATTTAAGTAACTAGAAAGCAGAATTGTGTTTACAATAATGGGTAAATTATTAGAATACCAATGAATCAAAGCTCACTTTCTTTTTTATCATATATTTCATTATCACGAATACAAAAAGCAATATTTATTTACATACATTTTGTACCTACTAGTTCACGATTTACTCGTATATTAGTTAAAAATGTCATTCTTTCTGATACAGTTATTATTGATGGTTTTTGGTTTGCAAACCGATCTGTAACAATAATGAGGCAATAAAATTTATTTTATATTCATGAAAACATGTTATGTATATAATATATGTTATTTCTTAATCGCTGTCTCTTCTATATCTTCTATACATACATTCAACGTCTCTCTGTCCATTTATGTTCTTTCACGCGAGAACCACTTATCCGATTTACAAGTTTATTTTTATTTTAATTCATAGCTATGTTATCGGGCCAGATTATATTTTGTAAGATAAGTATAAGTAACATACGAAATAAGCAATGACGATAATGGTGTATCAATTAGGAAAAAATACGAATTTCGGGCACTTAAATGGCTTTTTCAATGGTTTTTTTCAAATTAATGTTCTACGTAATTGTAGATCTTAAAAACATCTACAAAAAGTCACCAATAGCATATACTTATCTTCTAAGAATTACCCACAATAAGCATTTTTGTCTTTCGCCTTTTGACCGGGTCAGTACGATTCGCGCGTGAGCTCGACTTACAGCATTCTGTAGTCCACGCGAACGGAGCCGCAGTCTCAGCTAGTTGTAAATAATGTCTAAGATATATGGAGATACACATTAATTATAGAAAAGCGTATTTGTATCTGCCCAGTACCGTAGCTGGCCCAGTTTTATTATACCTTTACAAATTGATCACCTATTTCATGCAAGAGCTACCATCTTACAATCAACAGTAGTCACGCACGATAAATAATTACGCCCTGCATTGTTCTTGGGTTAAAAATAACCGTATACCTACCTATATACGAGTTAGCAAGGTTGATATATGAAAAAGGCGTGGAAGAAGATGGGAATGAACGTAATTTGAACGATAATAAATGTTTCTTTCTTATTAAATTATAGTTTTGTTTATTTTATAGCACTTATAATTACTTATTTATGTTACACTTGTGGATAATTATGAGGGTAATGGGTGGTTTGTTATTTGTACAAAAAAAAAAGAAAGACACAAGTAGAACTATCTCACTATTCAAGACGTGTTCTCGGTCGCAGTTGCAGTCGTATCGTATTCCAGAGAAACATGTCCAGTCTATCACTACACTGTGGTTGTAACTACTTTGTAGATTTTACTTATGTCGTTTTTTTTTGTACTGACTATATATACTGTTGGCCAGGAGGCCTTGACAGCTTTACCGGACTTGTCTTTTTGTCGCTTTTTGTATTCGCATTTATATTCTTAGTAGCAGTGCCCGTCGCGCGCCTCCGATCATAAAATATTGTTAATTATAAAAAAAAACCTTTTAAAACATTATTATTATATACATATTTTATATATTACCATGCCCCGCGGCTCCGTACGCGTTTATTACACACTGTTAGCACATAAATTATGAAATGACGTAAGTTTCCCGTCTACAAAATTTGATCGGAATCAGTTCAGAATTAATAAAAATGTTATTTTTTGTTTTCTTTTAAGATTTCTAAAAGTTTTATTGACAGTTCTTGTAACCCATAAATCATGAAATGTTTTATACCCCCCGTGTGTATACACTTTCATAAAAATCGGATACAAAAATTAATAAAAAAAAAAAAAATATTTAATTTTCTGTTTCTAAAAGTGTTATAGGCTATCAGTTGACCAGTAACTTAAGCTTCCCCTATACGAGATTTCATAAGAATCGGTCAAGCCGATTTAGAGTTATATTTAAATAGTTAAGCAAAAATTATTTTCACCAAACAAACTTTTAACCTCTATTTATATACATACCCTGCACTGGTGAATTTTGATACATGCTTATTCACGGGATTCATTGTTTTTATATTAAAGAGTCTAAGTACAAAAGGAGACCGTTATTTCTGGGTCATGAATGTAATTTATAAAATCAATTATATTTTTGTACGTATAAATGTAAAATATCATCACACTTTACAATCTAGAAAATGAGAAAACTAATAAGTAAGTTAAGGAGTAAGTAAAGATTATCAATAATCGTTTGATGTAAATGAATTTAAACAACAAAAAATAGAACAACACCAATTACCAGATAATTAATTCAATCAAAAGAATTACATAAACATTTAGAATTATCAGATTAAACTTGCTGAAAATAGAATATTTTTATACGTAATGAAAATAAACCTTAAAATCGATTTATGTTAACAAATCGATTCAATAGTTATCTTTTGTTCGGAACGGTATTTTTAGCCTGTACTCAGTGCTGACATATGACAGTCTCCGAACATATACCTAGTGTCCTCTTATTAGTCTGTGCTCCGAACTACAATATTCCTGTGCACATGTGGATCACTCATTTCGTAATGTAATTTGTAAAATTTATATAATCTATTCATGGGATTTGTGAGTTTATTAAAATTCTCCCACTTTAGAAATATAATAAATATAATTCTATATATCAAAAAACATCAACCTCTATAAACAAAATAGTTTGTTTAATTGTAGTTTATTACAAGATTAGACTTTTACAAAATATCTTAGAACTCTGCTCTCGGATTGCTAAAATCCGCAGAATTTTCGGTGATAGTTTGATAATGTATTAGCTATTAATTGACACCATTTTAATATTGATACATCTCTTTTTTATACTGGCCCAAGATTGTTTGAAAGAGTATACGTCTCCTTTAAAGTCAAAGAAAAATAATGTTTTTTCACCCAGCCCATACAAACTTCCAACCCCTATTTTACACGCAGAGGTTGATATATATAGACGCCTTTATTAATATAGATTAGAATATATAGTAAGCGTATTTCATCCATTGGCGGTTCATAGTATACATACTATACTTACATCGTACCTATTTACGAAATATGTTTCATGAAAATATTTAACTGCGAGAACAATGACTAAGAGTTGATTAAAATAAACTGATAAAAACAACAAACCGTAGTTAAGGTCATAACAATTCTCGAATAATGGACATTCTTATACGGAAAACGACAGTTACAAATTACACTGCTATAAGCGTCAAGCGTAGGTTTGAATGTGAGTCAGATAGTGTAATTTCTTCCAACTTAATTGACATATTACATTACTCATTTAATAATAATGATAATACCAGCCTGTATGTATCCCATTGCAGGGCAAAGGCCTTTTCCCGAGGGAGAAAACAGGTTTAATCATCACGCCATCTCACAGCGTATTGGCGAATTCAAACGCTGATAAATCCACAGTTATATGTTTTTCTTTAATACACTGGTACTACAAGGACATTTGTCGAGCATTGAGATCTCCTTATGTTTTCCTTCATCGTCAGCAGATAAATGTTACAAAATTCAAATTCGTAAATGTACGCGAATTCTGAAAAATATGTTTTTACTTGCCGGGTCTCGAACCTGTGGATATCGAAATCGATATTCCGCCGATCTAAACCACTCGATAAGCACGGCTTTTGCCCTTCGACTTCATTAAATGAAAACATATAAATTTTGGAAAGGATTTTGTGTATGTGTTGCACTGTCATAATGCATGATAAGCATTGATTGCATTATTAATTATATTTACGGATATGTATTACGACATGATGACCATCGCCAGGGCAAGGCGTTGATACGAGGAACACGGACTTGTCACCAACATGAGAAACGCCTGGCATACAAAGTCTCATTCGGGCCACTATTGGATCATACTTTGATTGGTAGTCACGCTTCCTAAATAAGTCTAATTGTAATTTATAATTTAAATACATATTAATTCTAAATAGTATTTTTTATAACTCTCGGTCGCTCCCCACGTAATTCATGAGTTTATAGAAATAGGTGTCAGTATTATTATCAACAATGTTTACTACTTTACCAACGCAATTTATATCTATGAAGATATAAGGAATCTTTTTTAATTTGTTTTTTTTTTAAATAGAAAGTAGGACTTAAGAGAACGGTACTAAACACTAATATTTTATTGTAACACGGCAAAGTTACGGACTTGTGCCTGAAAGTGAGCATAGCACAAACCTAAAACATCCATCGCCAGTCGCCGCTGTCATGCCAAGCTGCGTAAATATATACTAGACTAGCAGTGCCCGCGACTTCGTCCGCGTAGAATAGTGACTGGGGGGTATTGTGACTTTCAGGATTTATTTATTTATTAGTTCGCTGTGCACAACTGTTCCGTAAGGTGCTGACCGCGCGAGTGAGCCGTGCGGCATGGTATCTAGCTGGGGCTAGATAGCAGACGATAGGGCAAGACGCACAATACTTAATACTTATTTGGCTACAACACTAATACTTACATTTTAAATACCGCGATATCTTTTGAATGAAACGTCCGAATTGAATAATTCAAAAGGTCTAGAAAGGTAATTTATTTTGATAAGGATTAATACCAAGGTAGAAAATAAAGAGTTTATGAAACGACGGCATTTTAATTATTTAAAAAAATAAAAGAAAACACTTATTATGAGATAACTACAATATTTAGACATATGTTGTTTACACAATATTTTTTATAGACAATTATATGTTCTGCAAAGTGTTAGTACATTGTTTTGTTCTATAATCAATAATTTTCGCAGCGCACGCCGTGTAAGGATTTTTTCGGGTCATTTTTTTACACCTTGGGTTACATTATTGGACTTTTAGTAAGGATCCCTAATTTTTTTTTGAAAATATAATGTAGCCTATAGCCTTCCTCGACAAATATACTATCCAACACTGATAGAATTTTTCAAATTGGACCAGCGGTTCCTGAGATTAGCGCGTTCAAACAAACAAACAAACTCTTCAGCTTTATAATATTAGTATAGATTATAAAACTAAACGTATCTTGTGTCTGTCTGTCCGTTCCTTTCACGCGAAAACCATGTCCGGTTTACATCGTTTTTGTTTTAATTCATAGATATATTATCTGACCAGGTTATTGGATATATTTTGTTACATGAAGTAATATACCAAATAAGCAGTGACGATAATGGTGAATCAGTTCGGAAAAAGACGCATTTGGGGCGCTTAAATGGCTTACACTGAGTATACCACAAAAGATATATCAAATTAATGTATTACATAATTGCAGATATTAAAAAAACCTACAAAAAAGTCATTGATTGCATTTGTCTATCTTCTAAGGTTCACCCACAATAGGTATTTTTTAGGCAGCACAATTCGTGCGTGGCTAGACCGATAGCATTTTGTAGTTCACGCGAGCAGAGCCGCGGGCACAGCTAGTATATACTAGATATGCACCAGCTGAGACTGAAATCACTATGACGGACTTTTCACCATATACCTACACCATATACCACATATACCTAGTGGTCGCGACCCCGTCCGAACCATCTCTACCGCTCTGCTATCGTCATTCACTCAGCAGATGATGTTACGTGCAAGTGATGTTGAATTGGGTTTTTCCAGTTTTAAGTTGTTATTTGACCTCCCTTACACCTTAATCATCACAATCATCCCTATTACAGTTTTAGTAAACTTTGTTGAGGCACAACAATGATTCATATGTACAAGGTTTAAAGAAGTGGACAATCGTTCACTTTACGATCAATAGTTTGGTTAATTGTAATATAAAACACAATGAACTGACAGCTGTAGATACATTTTACCTAATTGTTATTGAGTATTCGCTGTATGACACATATTATGGTTCATCATGAACTATATAATTATTATTTTCATGTTGAATTTTTTGTTTGAAAATAATAGATTAATCTATACAAATAAATAAAATAGCTTTTTTCTAAACGCATACCTAAGTACGGAACTTATAACAAAACAAAAACATTTTTAATTTCTTTTGTCTGTCTGTCTGTTTCTTTCCAGTAATCTCCGAAATGGTTGGACTGATTTTGTCGGGACTTTTTTCACTGGCAGATAGCGAATGTTATGAGTAACTTAGACTACTTTAATATTAGAAAAAAAAAATAGGGTTCCGCTCAAATAAAAAAAGTATTTCGGAAAAACGTCTATTTTGGGGCACATAAATGGCTTACTTACGCTACGTAAACCATAAGAGATATAGCAAATTAATTTATGTCATAATTGTACATCTTAAAAAGTCAAAAAATAAACAACTCTGCAAACGCATATGTCTGACTTCTAAGTATCACCCACAATGAGCATATTTGCGTTTAAAATAATAGCACGATACGCGCGTGCGGTCGATCGACGGCATTCTGTAATCTGTAGTCCACGCGAGCGCGAGCGTAGCCACGGGCACAGCTAGTATATTATATAGGCGATGAGCTAATGTAAAAATATATTAAGGTGAGGTAGATCAAAGAGAGTTTCTCTCTCTCTCTCCTTGGGGCAGTCCGACTGGTGGAATATCTCCACCCCTACAGAAGATCGCAAGCCAAATAACCTTGCGTTGTGTTCATGCGGTGAGTAGGATTTCCAATACTCGTTAGTTGTTACAAGCATCCATAAGCTACGGTAACCGCTTACCACCAAGCGGGCCGTACACTTGTTTGCTGCCTTAGTTGTATAAAAAATGTGTAGTTTCGTGCATATAAATATGATTATTATAATGAACTTACATATTAATAATGAACTTAATAAAAGTTTATGGTAAATATTACTCAATGGATTCTTAAAGTTCTTAAACAGTTTTCTAGAATAGGCTTAAATATCATTTTATGGTTTCTTATAAAATACATTAGACGGATAACTATTAAAAGCAAACTGATAATTTATAAGAAATAGTTATGTTTTGGAAATAAAAGGAGATGCATTTGAAACTTGCAGCGTATTTGAGATTGCTGGCAAAACCAAATATAATATAATATATTCTAAAGAATGATTTGTTTTACATTAAATTAGAAACTTGGAAAATTTATTTCAGTTTTCATAGGCAATTAAATAAATTATATTATTATTTTGTCCACAGCTTGCTTCAACTACGACAACGCGAATTCGTCGAAAAATAAAGCAGCAATGGAGAGCGAAGGTAACTACTATTGATGCATATTGTAGTTAATAGAATAACAAAGAAATTCAACGTCCTACAAAAGTATAAAATGTGGCTGGGTTACGAGCTTGAAGTGGCAGTGGTGGGCTATTTGGCAAGACGTGAAGACGGACGCTGGACCAAGGCACTAAGACAGTTATGGCACCTGTGACTCAGAGATAGGAAACGCTTGTTCGGGCAACTATGAGTTCGATGATTCTATAATGTGGGCCATGCAGTTGCAGAAATCTCTAGATGTGATTCACACAAGAACTCCTGTCCTCATGACTCAAGTCAGCCAATAGTGTTACCAATTTTTGAATTCAAATTAGTAAATATATGCGAATTTCGAAGAATTCGTTGTTACCTGCCGTAACACGAACCTGCGGTCATCGGATCAATATTCCGCCTGTCAAATCTATCGAACATTACGACTAATGGTTGGAGTAATCACGGCCTATGGAAAATGGTTAAGACCAATCGAATATTGATTCGATATCCGCTCGTTCAAGCCTCGCTATGAACACCGACGAATTATACGCAATACATTATTTATTTTTCAAATATGTGTTTGATAATAATACGACCCATTGATGCTGGAAGAAAACGCTGTCAGAAAGCCTAAACACTAGTGAAATAAGTATTATTATTATGATGTAATTAAAAAAAAAAAAACAGAAATAAACGTCATGTTTTTAATAGTTGAAAATGCAAAGGTAAGTAGAACAAAAACATGGTGTATGAACAAAACATGGCCTTAATAATATTATCTGGATAATACATCATTATAATCTAAACTAATATTATAAAGAGGAAAGATTTGATTGTTTGTTTGCATTGAATAGGCTCTGAAACTACTGGACCGATTTGAAAAATTCTTTCACCATTAGAATCCTATATTATCCCTGGTGAACAAAGGCGATAAAATAAAAAGTTAGGGAACCGTTTGAAAATTTATAATTTTTGATTTTTTTGTTAAATACCCGTGCGAAGCCGGGGCGGTCCTCTAGTAGTTCATATAATTAAAACAAAAACATAATTATTTACATAGTACAGTTTATTGTTTTTTATTAGAGGCTATATAACAAATCACACTCCCACAAAGTGTTGGGACTATGTGGTGGATGATTCCTAATAAAACTCTAATTCTAGAATAAGAACTGACTCTAACTTAGGAGCTGCGGTAACAAGATAATTTAAAAGACTGCTACAAATATCTTGATAAAGTGAACAGAACAAAATGCCCTACTATCATGTAGTTATTCTGTCTGGCTATAATGTAATTCATAAAATAGGGGTCGATGGCTCCCCGATGATTTGCATAATGGCGTGTCGGGTGATGTGACGAACAATCGCGTGTGCTAGGTTCTATTACAATTACAACGTACATATATGTTACACCATTAAAAGGTTAATTGAAACACCAACGTATATATACCTTTTCAATTAAAATATTTTACTAATTAGTTACGGTATAATTAATTCAAAAATATCTTTGCCTCGTAAAAGTTATATCTACAAATAGTGCCGTTTGAAGACCGCGTCCTTTGGAGTGTAAGGACATTTGCAGGCTCGCATTATATAACCATTCTTTTTTTTAAGACTTTCCAGGCTTGGGCGTTTTGCCCCAATCGCACCTGATGTTAAGTGATAATGTGGCCCAAGATGGGGTTTTTTTTCGAACTGATTATACTGTTAGCCTTAGGGGCCCTGGAGCCTTTACGGCGCGGCGGTATGGTGACTCGCTAAACCTAGTGGGGAACAAGTTCTCTAGTGCAGCTGCCGGAACATATCTATAGGTCAACTTGATGGTAGTAGCTAGCCAGGTGGGTATTAGAAAATGCCCTACCATCATGTTATGGCTTCATTACGATGTTTCCCTTCATCGAAAGCTTAGGCTCAATGCTCAATAAATATACATAAGTAGTTGTGGCCCGCGGTTTCATCTGTGTATACTTTAAAAGAAATCGCTGATTGACGATTTATAATACTTTAGTATAGACAATGTTTTTATCGGGCGATCAGGGTTAGCGTTACAACTCACACGGCTCGTTCGCGCCACTACACCTATAGTCATATACCCGAGCCAAGTGTTGAATTATTTTAATTTTACATTATCTGCCAAAGTATTCGTCCAAATAACATGCTATACAGGGTAAAGTTTATCTACATAAAATTATCTTGATGATGAAGTAACTTTCATTCATAAGGATTAATATGCCATGCCTAATAATAATGATCATAAATCACTTTTCAATTTTCAATAAAACTTTATCACAAAATACCTTATTGTGGCTTATATATGAGATAGGCATATGGTATAGCAGATTTTTTTTGATGTACTAAGGAGCAATATTTTTTTGAACATTGTATTTACGTATCACTAACTATTACGCCAGCACACGCGGATAAAGCAGTTAGGGTGCGCTATTTATTCATACTTACTTAACAAAAATCAATATTTAAGGTTAGCTGAGAGGTGTAGCCTAATTCTAGATGGTCTATACTATTCCTCGTGAATCTAATTATCATATACAAAAATATTTTTTCAAATCCGACTGGTAGTTTCAGAGATTAACGTGTTTAAACAAACACAAAAAACTTTTCCGCTTCATTCTATTATTATTAGTACGTTATAGTATAGATATAGAAACCTTTTCATACGAGACAAAATAAAAAAACTATTCACAAAACGTTGCCACCATCCATCAAGTTATAAAAGAATTTTTGATTAATTTTCACCCCACCTTGAACTGGTTGGAAACATATACATTGTAAATTAGTTAATTAATTATTAGGTATGTAGGTATAAAAGTTTAAGAATAAGAGTAACAATCTGAATCAGTATAAGAATTAGAGGTAATCTAATATAAATTATTATATTATATTATAAAATGCGAAAGTACGTTTGTTTGAATTTGGACTATCAATAACGCATGAACGGATTTTAGGGAACTATGAGATAAAAGTTGATTATCTGGTGGAACAGTACCTACATAGGATAGTTTTTACAGCAATATAAAAAAGTGGGATTATTTTATTGTAATATAAGAATAATATGCTTAAAGTTTACGTTAACTTCTTCAATAAATAGGCCAATACACTAGTACTTAATATTTTATAATAATATTGCAGACATCTTGTTATTGATGGAGGTATAATTTCCTTCTCTTGCTACGTTAATAATATAATTTATATAACTATACTAAAATATGAATATACAGATTATAAAGAGGTAAAGTTTCTATATTTGTAGGAAGTAGGTAATGTTCGGAACTACATATCTGATTATGAAAATACTTTCCCTAATAGGAATCTACGTTATCGCTGAGTGATATAGGCTATTTTTATTGTTATTAAATTGTATCTAATAATTAGCGCAAACGAAATTGCGACTGATTGATAGTAGGGTAATAAAATGAATCATGAACACATTTTTCAAAATAATCTTTATAACTTTCAACGTAAAAAAAGTCTAGTAATTATATGTAGGTGGTACATTATAAGTAGGTAGGTACATATAACATATAGTTTACGATATTAACACTGTGTTTATAATGTGGACATTCTCACCTAATTTTAACGCAAATTATTAAAGACATTCGCACTCTTCAGTCAACATGTCTAACCTCCTCGTATTGCTACAGAAAATGATTTTTTCTACACATGGAAATAAATACATAAACAACCTGCATGAAAAATTAAGCGTTCTTGGATAAAGAAACAATCAAAACATAAAAGTTTTATCTATGAATCTGTAAACATCTTTCTTCGCGTGGTCTTTGTAGAGTAGACAGTAGACTAGACTGTGCGGTTCCATTTTTCAGTTAATCGACACGTGTCGAAGCTTTAAGACGTGTTTCGGTTGCGTCTTTTAATATTTTCTAGCTTTAACGGTTAAATATACAAATGGTTTAGTGTTAATAATATAATTAAAGCAAGATGTACCCTGGCAAACAGAAAACTAACTCGAACAGTGAGTACTAAACATAGTTTTCATTACAAAAGTAAACATCAATACGTCTAGACTATTCTTCTTCATTTTCCGATATTATATAAAAATTGTTTCGTTTTATTAGTTGAGATAATTATGTTTATTCCGTAATTTTAATTTTACTCGTATTGTAGACAATTCATATGTGAAAAGGCATATATAGATAGGTACGCCCCGTGTACAAAATCTCATTAAAATCGGTGGAGAATAAAAATGGATTTTTGATTGTTTACATAATATTATTTATTTTGTACTCATATGTATTATTTACAATTCATAAAGTCTGTCAATTGAGAAATTACATACATATAATTCCCGTATACAGAATTTCATGAAAATCGGTTCAGAACAATTTTTTTACGATTCCTAAAAGTATTATTGACGATTCTTATAGCCTATCGATTATGGAATAACGTATGCTCCTGTCTACAGAATTTGATCAGAATCCTTTAAGAAACCATGATTTTTTTTTTAACTTTTTTTTTACGATTTCTAAAAGTAATATTGACCATTGTTATAGTCCACCAATTTTAGAATAACTTATACTTCCTGAGTACAAAATTTCATTAAAATCCATCCATGAACCATCTTCCAGAGAAGTAGCGCGTACTTACAAACAAACAATCTTTTGAACTTTATAATATTAGTTTCGATGTACAAACCAATACCGTGTAGTACCTACCTACTATTATGACGTATAGGGTTTTATTAGAACTAGCCATACCCTCGAATAGTCATTTAACTTCATTTGTACTGTATGCCCGCTTGCTATTTCAATTACATTAAAAGATTTTCTTTCCGTCATAATAGATCCATAAGGTACCTACTTCAGTCAGAATTATTTATTAAGTAACGGTTTAATACCCCTATTAGTGTAAAATCGATAGTTTTGTTGGGGAGGAGTTAAATAATACACGCATGTTAGATTTAAAATGGGTAGTAGACATATATTGCTCTTTATCGATTAGTTTGTACTACACGAATTCTTGCACCGTATTTACTAGTGTCTACACACATAATGTTCAAGCTATATGTATTTTACACTACTATAACAAATAAGTTTTTCTATCTGACTATACTGTTAGCCGTAACGGCCTTGAAGCCTCAAACTGCTTTTACAGCTTGGTTAAAGAAGTAAAGTTCCAGAAAAAAGTTGCTAGTAAAGTTGAAGCAATGATAACTCGGTGGTAGCGTGTACGGATATCGTGTCGATCGTGATGAAACCATAGTATGATGGTAGGGTTTTTTATAATGTCCGCCTGGGTAGCTACCGTCCTCCAGTTGAATATCTGTCGCTAAGAGCCAATAGGTGTGTTCCGGCAGCTACACTTGAGAGCCAGTCTTTATCACTGGGCTTTGTGTGTTACCATTTTGGGCCACATCGTTACTTATGTGGCATCGTTAGACAATATTGCGGGTGTGTGTAAACTATTTTTCGATTCAGTGATTCGTTTACGAAATATTAAGCTTTAAAGAGCTGATTTTTGTTAGAGTTAGCTAAATTATTATTGGTTATGTGAAAAAAATCGCGGCAGTAGCGAAGTTAAAAGGAAAACTACCACAGCTAAGTAGGCCTTACAAGTTAACGAGTAATAGTCGACCAACTTATAAAATGTACTTGGAGAAGTAATTTCGTACGAATTCCATTGAAAATGACTTTAAAGCCTAATAATACTAAGTATGCATATTGTGACGGGTAACTGAATACGGAACCCTACACTGCGCGTGGTCCGACACGCACTTGGCAATTTTTATATTGTTATTAACATGTACTAAGCCGCGCGGCGCAGCGCAACGCATAGCGGTAAAGAGCTGGTCGAATGAATTAAACACGGGTGAAGCCGTGGGGCACAGCTACTTTTATTATTAAACACAGATTTATACTTACAGGAATTATATATTTTTTCTAAATTATTAAACGTACATATTATTGTTATATTATAAAATGCCATTGTTGTTGTATTGCTTACTTTTTCAAATATAAAGCTTCTTATAGTATTAATTTATAGTAAAATTTCTTGTAACTGATAAAATATCTCTACTTTATTAAAACACGTAAACACAACAAAGTAGGTCGAGTATAATAGTAGGTAGGTACCTGTAATATTAACGCTTTGTTTTCGTGATTGCGTGCTAATTTATACTTTTGGCTCGGAAAAATAATGCTTATTTCACATTAAACGACAGCAGTTAAAAAGGTTATGATTTATATAAAAATATAAATACGTGGTTAAATAATAGTACATGAAACAACAGTGAAATCATGCATTGAAAAATAAACGTGAAATTATACGCTTTAAATAACCAGTTTATTGATCAGAAATAGTTCAAAGAAAGACTGATGAAAGGATGACAGAGTAAAAAAACGACTAAATGAATGAATGAACAAAACAAATGATCACACAATATCATTCCGGCATTTTTAAAGGTTTATTCTCGAATTTTTATACGAGAGGTGGTGACATGACAAGTCGTGACATCACAGAGCTACTTTGGTTTAACTTACCTTGGGTTTGGCTTACCTTGGGCCCTTCATGGATGTTCCCAAAAAAAAGGAGAAAATGCCTACTTTATTTGTAATGAAATTAGTTCGCTTGTGTTAAAATTCAGAGATAGTTAATCGTTTTTCATTTGGCGATGTTGCGCCTGTGTACCTACGCGTACTTTCTACTGAATTGATAGGAATAGTACCTACATACAATTTACAAAAGTTTCGTGCGACAGATTCTAAAGCGTAGTTTATAAAATAATGTGTGTCAACGTTGTAATAATCTTCTACGTTAGAAACGACTAATCGATTATTTTTTGCTACATAAATAATTAACTAAACATGTACTATACACACAAAAATAATTAAATGCAAGCAAACCATAGTATTCGCACGTAAAGTGACTGGCTGGCAGTAGCGCAGGAGCGTCGCTCCAAATTTGATTAGATTCTCATGCAAAATCTTTTGTTTCACGTGTCGGGCCGTGTAGAAAGCTCTCTTTCGCACTAATTTAATTCTGTGCTTGACTGCATGTGGTACTGAACTTTGTTTCATAGTAAACGTAATCGCTTGCGCTCCGCTCAGTACAACTTAATACCTAATATTTTTATTGTACGTAATTGTTTTTTAGAAATGCTGTGTTCAGTTCAGAGTTTAAGGGTTTAATATATACATGATACCTACCTAAAATACATAAGTTCAAGTAATAAAAAACATAAAACACATTTTCTTCAGTAATTTTCGTGGGAGTGCACTGCATCAGTGCTCCTTAGGGAGAGCCTCCTCTGCCTTGTGTATGTCTTGGCTCATGGTTAAAGTAGGCATATACATAGATATATGTACTTTGACTTGAGGAGACATGATACATAATATAATAATGTAATCTTATAAAAATATATAATCTGTCATCATTTCACTTTTTACCATACTAAAGTCAAAACTATGAGATTTATAAGAACTGGCTGAGTATATTTCATAAGTTATGTAAAAGAAATAACCTTCAGCCTGCTTTTAAATGCGCATCGCCGTTTATTTATGAAACTTTCCATGAAGAGGTACATAGGTATAATACTTATTTCACAAATTACGAAGAAATTTATACACTTAAATAAAATTAATGAGCCATAAAAACTTGTCATTTGCAATTACAGTAGCATGGCACAGACAACTATCAGCTGGTTCCAGGCAAGACGAGGAGTTGATGCAGAAGAGCACTCGAGCTGTCGCTGCTGCATCGGATCCTTTGGAGAAACTGCGTCTATTATGTTTGTCGCGTGGTGCTTCTGGTATTCTGGGCCTCGGAAGGTTCGTATAAGGATTTGTTTCAAGTTATTATTATTAATATTTATATTATATTATATTAATATATAATATTATATTATAATTATTATATTATTATTAATTATATAATTATTATATTAATATTTATATTATAATATATTAAGCATTATTATTTAATGCGTGAAAATGCGATTTTCTTGTAAAAGGTACACAGTACCCGGCTATCAACCTATTGGAGGCAACAACAAGGGAGGTGGCTCGCATCAAATCGCGGCCACTTCTCTTTTCCAATATTTTTATTTATACAAAAAGCGTAAAAATTAAAGCATTAACTAGGTTTCTAGGTACATTTTCATGAATGTTACTATTAACATGAGTTAAGTCTATAGTGTATAGGGGCGGCAAATTATATCTTGCACCCGAGGAGTAGACACTCTTGCAACTGTCGAAACTAAAGTAGAAAAATGGGAAAAAATTAAATACTAGTAAATATCATATCATATTCATATTTATACTTGAACGTACGTTCTCTTACAGGGTTTTCCGTAGAATGGATGATGACGGCAGCAAGCAACTGAATAAAGATGAATTCATCAATGGACTCAAGGAATCTGGACTTGAACTTACAAATGAGGTGTTAATTTATAATTTATATCATAAAATTCTAAACATAAATTAAGTGTCGTAGGCTTCAAAAATTGAACCACTTTAATTTCATAATTCGAATATCAATGGTTTGACAATGAAACAATTAAAAATTAATGAAAAGTTGTATATTCTGTTAATATTATAACTGCTATTGATTAGTAGAAATCTGAGCGATAATTAAATGAAAAAAGTGAATGTGTATGTGTGATGCATAATATCGAGTGTGACTATCTTCATCAAAAACAAAGAGGTTTCGCAAGAAACTTCATAGTGTTGACTTTTGACATTGATTCTTATTTTTTCATAGCGCGCCTAATGAAGTAGAGGTTACAAAAAGTTAATATTAGCTATTCTCGTATTGCAAATAGGGATGCCAACCCTACTATATAATATAGTATCCTACTATATAAGGCGTTCAACTACTATATTTCTAAACAAAAATATAGTTTGCGAAACTACTATATTTTTATTGGATAAATAAAATATGGAACATTATTTATTCCAATATGTTTAAACGTAAAACGGAACACAGGCGCAGCCTTTATCTCGCCTGAATACGACACTTGGTATGTTATTGTCAATTTGATTATTTATCATTATCATAATTATCTGTCTGTGAAGCAGTAAAAATATTCCTTTAAAAAATGAAATATTTATTTGAAACCTATTTTTTGACATTTAGCCATCTACTATATTTTTTCAAGTAATAGTCTCAGAAATTCTATATTTGATTTTAATAAAAGTTGGCAACCCTAATTGCAACATGCAAAATGGTTGTAAGATCCTAACACCGAAAATACTCAAACGAGCCCTATTTGTACATAAATGATGCACGCTGCTCAAAAATAAACAAGGCCATGGCGTTATTGGGGTGTGGTAGGATTCTTGTATGCGACCAAATCAATGTACTTTTTGTAATTCGGGATGACGAAGATGACTCTATCCTTTATCTGTCGGTGGTCTTCGCTGTTGTTGGACTTTACTTTAGTTGCAAATTATGCAAAGGGCAGTTATCTAGATATCAAGATAGTACTAATAGAATTTTTCTTACTTTCAATTCTATACGAAATTTATTAATTTTGATAATTATTTTCAGGAAGCGCAGGAGTTGTTTGAAACGTTTGACACTGACAAGAGTGGTTCGATCAGCCTCGATGAATTCATTATCCGAATTCGTGTAAGTCTTAATATGTTTTTTAATGGGACTTTTAGTCACACCAGTACGTAATTATATATTTTTTAAACTTCCTTATGTTTCTGCAAAGTGTTTCGGCACCCATACTTTTAGTAAACATTTTTAGAAATGACACATTCCATCGTTTCCTTTCCTTCCGTTACTTTATATAATCTTTCAGTAAGTACCTATTTAGATAGGAATCACTATTGTGTTAAATTAACATTGAAAATATATGAAAAAAGAATTAAAAGCCTAACGAGAAATATAAAAAGGGTCGTCCTGGAAAATATTGTACAACAAATACTGTATTTTTTATTTCAAAATTAATCATTAAATATAATATAATGCACAGTCCCACAGCTACCTTTTTGCGGTCAGAATTTAAATTTGATCTTTAAGTGTTTTCATTTGTGTCAACTTTCCGGCTAACTATGAAGTACAAGAAATTCAGAAGACTTGTAGCTTGTACATACATAAACGTTAAGAAAGGGGAAGTTTAGAAATATGATTCTATCGAAAACGTAAAGCTGGGAACATAATCATACAAATTTATTTATACCGTGATGTTTTTTTACAAAAGCCACCAATGTCAGAGTCCCGACGCAACATCGTGGAGCAAGCCTTTAAGAAGCTGGATAAGACAGGCGATGGTGTCATCAGCATTGATGACATAAGAGGTGTTTATTCTGTTGCTACTCAACCAAGGTGAGTTATTATTAAGATGAAGATACACCATTTTCTGAAATAATGTGCGAGAATGGTTGTAAAACAACCGCATAAAAAAACCTCATTAAATAAGGTCTATGTTCCAGAAGATTATCTATATTAATAAATTTCTAGTTCTATATGTACATGTATTTTTTCCAATTTATGAATTGAATATGCCATAAAAAAAACCTAACTGTCTGTTTACATGTCCGGATTGAACTAAAAATGAGCTTAATCTGTTCTTATGAAATTTTATACACGGAAAATTTGTCATTGATCAAATTATAGGCTATATGAATGTTCAATAATAAATTTAGAAACCGTAATTTTTTTTTTTATTAATTCTTAACCGATTTTGATGAAATTTTGTACACGGAGAGTGTGGCATTCCATAATTAATGGGCAATGACAATTGTAAATATAACTTGTAGAAATAGTAAACAAAAACAAAATTTTATCAGTTTTCAACCAATTCTGATGAAATTTTGTACAAGGAAAGTATATGACATTTCCCATTTAATAGACTTAGGGCCGATTTTTCATACATTTTCTGTCAAAATTACTCCTCGTATAAAATTATCTGACGATTGAAAAATCGGCCCTAATCATATGAATTGTCAATAATATGGGCAAAAATAAAATCATGGGATAAAAATAATTACTGCGTAATAAACGTGCCGGAAGACGCAGCGTAGGCAAACCCGCCACAAGATGGACCGACGACCTGATAAAAGTTACGGGAATCAAATGGCAACAAACAGCGAAGGACTGCTAATTGTGAGGATTATTGGAGGAGGCCTATGTCCAGCCACGGACGACTTTTGGTCGAGATGATGATGATAATTAAACTCGTGCGGAGCCGCGGGCGCACCGCTATTAGGCTACATAATTCTGTCTGGAGAATGACATTTTTAGCGATAGTCTGACGAAACTCTGAGAATCTTTAGGAATATTAGTGGCTAGTTTAAATATTAATTTAAATTGGCAATTAAGTATTTGTAAATTCATATATATGTCTTGGCCATGTAGCTGTTAATATTGTATGTTCACTGAAAAAAAAGTTTTGTTAAGTATAGCTCAAATTTTACCTATTAGTTACAAAATTCGGGGGACTACTAAACTGAGGCCTACTAGTAACCAAACTCTTAGCTAGTTTGGGAAGTGCAGCAAAACCAGTTTAGCTATTTTAACAAAAGTTTGGTTACTAAGAAGTAAATTTAAGCTATTTTCTGATTAGTCAAACAGTTCAGCTATTCATTTTTTTCAGTGTTGGTGTAAGAAGAAAAAAAATATTAACTACACGCTACGTGCCTTAGGTTTTGAGCAGTAACATTAACCATGAATGTGAAGCTGTCAGGCGAGCTGTAGTCAAGCTGTACGAGTAGTGACAACAGCGATACAATTGTCATTTTCTACCAACCAGGATTTTTATTTCCATTGTACTATAATATTTTATAATCTTAATATTATAAATTTCAGATATAGAAGCGGTGAAGAGTCAGCTGATCTTATTTTGAACAAGTTCCTAGCCAATTTCGAGACCGAGGGTACCGTTGATGGCAAGGTCAATTAATTTTCATATAATTTTTTACTACTGCTAAAATATACCGTGTTTGTCAGCCTGGCCACGCATTTTGGTGGAACCTTGTTTGGATGACAAGATGTTGTACAAACTTAATAATGCTAATTAATCTGCGAATGTCTTGATTGGATCAGTGGGGTTGATATTTATTATTATTAGCCAAATGACCTTGTGGTGTGTTCCTGCTGTGAGTAGGGTTTCCCGAGCTCCTCGGGGAAGGAGGTTGAAGGTCGGTAACGCGCTAGTGATACCTGTTATATTACAAGTGTCCATAGGCTACGGTAGCTGCTTACCATCAGGCGGGACTTACGCTTGTTTGCCATCTTTGTGATATAAAAAAAATTACAATAACTGTCCCTAAAAACTTATTCTGTGGGTAGTAAATTAGATAACTCATGTTATACATTATTATTAAACATAATGTATTTATGCATGTACACTTTGCATAATATATTTAAAAAAAACGTAGTCGTGTTTCAGACGTAAGGAATCACGTTATAAGTATTTTTTGTCAATAATTGTGATTCATTGTAATTTTTAATTCATGTTTTTAACGTGAAACCAGTGGCCTTCAAATAACGTCTGGAAAAAAATGATTAGAGGACGTTCACGCTTATCAAATTTTATGGGATAACATTAAATAGGGTACTTACGAGTATATATATTTAAATATATTAGTCACATTGTCTCAAACGACCTGAAAGATGATAGGGCGCTCGCAGGTAGGGAGGGGTAACATTTTAGCTCGTAAATTTACTCTTTGTAGTAATGAAGTTAAGATCTGTTTATTAAAAACACATTGCCAATGTTTGTACACGAGCAGCCTATCGTTAAACTTCAATCAAAAACGATTAGCGCCTTGCGTGCCTAATTCAGTGATGCCTTTAGAGTATGCGCAAGACAGTGGCATCCATTCTGGGTAGAATTCATAATATTCCCAACTCAATAACGAGGAAACTCATGGGTATTTACGATAGTGCTTTTATCAAGCACTGGATATCGGTGGTTGTACGATGATTTAAAGTCATGTGGCGTTTCATCATTGTACAACTATGAATTAACGTAATATTTTCATTTTTAATCAATGTCGCCATTACTTCATTATTCTATAATGTACACTTACGTAATGAACCCTGTTGGTTTATAAATAAATATATTATTATTAGAAATAGATCTGACGAAACCTCACCGCAGATAACTGAACAATTTCCATACTTTCCTTGTCAGGTCAATCTGGTTAGTACTAACTTCAAGTACCTACAATATTAATTTAAATTTACAGGTAACTCTCGAAGAATTTATGAATTACTACAGTGGAATCAGCGTCTCTATAGATAACGACTGCTATTTTGACCTGATGATGCGTCAAGCTTACCGCCTTTAAGATATTTATCTCTCGCACACTCTTACCACGTACGCACCGAGAGTATACGAGACAAAAAACTAACTCTGCACGTATTCCTAATTCTTATAAATTGTATTAAATAAATTATTGTGTTTATGACACCGTAATTATATCTGTTGTATTAAATATTGTGAAATTTATAAAAAGATGTTTTTATTAAACTTTGATCATAATATAAGACACCACTTAGTCTTTAAGCATTAGGGCTTGTGTAGACGGCGCCGCCGGGCCTCTATGATGTGTACCTACTCTGCACAGCGGTCGCCATACCATTTGCCAAATAATTGTACATTTTTAGTAGAAAATTGCTAGTCACGAATTTCATACGTGTAAGTATAATGAAAACTTAGAACTTAACTAAAAAAAACAAGTGTTTCCATACTATATGTACAAAAATTGGCAAAATCTAAATAAGAAGTCAAATAGTCAAAATTATTTAAAGAATTTTAGTTCTAGAAGCCCAGAAGAAAGTCCGCGATGGCATAATATGTCTAACTCCTAAAGTTGACTCACAGTAACAATTAAAAAAGGTATTAGGTTATTTGCGTTCTCTTTGCATCAAAATAGGATGAACCCATAAGTATATATTTGACTTCTTACTTTGATTTTGCTAATTTCTGTACCATCTGTACCTATAGTATGCAAACACTAACTTTTTTTTAGTTAAACTCAACTTGTTAATCATGCATACAGATACAATGTTTGTGGCTAGTAGTATATTACTAAAAATATACAGTGATGTGGCCAAACAAGCGGCGGAGGCGCGACGGCGGCGGCTCGGAGGCGGAGTGGCGGCGCGTGAGCGGCGCCGTCTACACAAACCCTTATGGGGAGCCGGCCAGAAGTATTCTTGCCTTGCCTCAGATATAGTCATTGGCGCCGCTTTAAAAAAGCCTTAAAATTCAGCCGGTGACGATGTGACTAGTATTAAATTTATTATAGTTACGAAAGAAGAAAAAGAAAGGATAAACATTCAAATAATCTGTGTATATTTAATCAAAAGCGTCTTACAAATCGAAAATAAGAAAGATTTGTGTTGGTCAAGATTGATAAAATGATCCTGAGTCACTAACTCGCTCTGACATAATTATGCCTATACTATGCTCTCACATATCCAATCTATATAATATATTACATCTATGTACTGATCACGTTTTAGCACTATTTTTGGAAGTCCCTATGGTCCCTAGCGATCTAGCACTTATTGGGATGTCATTTAGCGTTCACCTGTGGTATTGAGTTGGCAGCCTTGACTCTATAATCTTTGGTAAGTTACATTACATACTCCATGGTTGGTAGATTCGTTTTTTTTTTCGCAATTTTGGGGAATGAATTCGTTCTATTGCGGAATTTTGGGGAACTGAAATCCTTGGGGAATTGAAAATCAAGTAAGTGGACTTTTGTTGTTTTTATTAACATACCTATTACATTTTACACCATACTCGCCAGTTGAAATACAATTTCAGTATTTTTTTATAATAAAATACTACGACGAATACCCCTCGATCTCATACAGAAAATGTGAAACTGTCTTAGCTGACCTCTTGGACTGGACAAATATCGTTCCAGTAGAGGTTTTAATCCGTAACTATGAGTAGTTACTCTCTAGGTTGTAGAGGTGAGATGTACCTGGTAAAATACCTCTTCCTGTTCCAGAGAAATAACAATTCCATAAATCTGTTCTAAAATAACAGCTAGGGGAGAGGCGTACAAAATGGCATAGGCGGGTAAAATGGCACATCTGCTTTTTTCCGAAACCACAGAATTACTAGTTATCACAGTGGCCTGTAAAGGACCGCTTAGTAACAGATCATAACCTGTGGCGGATCCAGTTGTGTCCGTTGGGCCGTCTGATTAGGACACGTGTTTGTTTGATTTTTGCAGTCACAAATTTTACTCAGGTTGATTTTGTTTCTCGTAAAAGTAAGTATTTTTTACGTTAATTTGTTTGTATCTAGCATTAATTTATTGTAAATTTACTAAATAACTTTGAGAATGTTTTGAAATTACAAAATTCTAGTTACTATTTTAGTTATTGTTTTCTCATGTTGAAGGTTATGAAGTGGACAAAATGGCATACATCTTGTTCGGGTAAAATAGCATACTATGTCATTTGACCCACCTTTTTTTCAGATAATCGAACATCATATCTCGCAACTATTCTAGAATAACAGACCGACAAGGTTAGGATAAAACCTCCATGGAAAAGGACCACGTAAGAAACCAATAGTATTGTTGTTAACTTCAACGCCAAATATAGAAGAAACGAAAGCAAAATCCAATCTTCTACCTGTTCTAAAGAAACACACAAGAAAGGTTAAAAAAGCTTTGGACTTTAGTTCCGATAGTGAAGATGATCTATCTTCCTTACAAGTTTACACTGATTCCGGGGATGATGATGGAGATTGTCGTTGATTCCATTTATTGGAATGACATCTACTCCAAGCCTAAAGAGGTCTGGCTAAAGTTCTTGAGCTATAAAAGAAGGGCTCATGCGTCATTTGCAGATTTTTTTGAAAAAGTTGCATGTAATTGATTGATTTTCGTTACAAATTTGGTATGCCATTTTGTCCACACCGTGTGTGTCATTTTACCCGCCTAGGGCGGACAAAACGGTTTTTGTTCAAGTTTTTATAAATGTTTAGTAATTCTATTGTTTATGTATTGAATTGATTGATCTCTATAATTCTAAGTAGGTAATGAACCAAAGAATACATCGTTACTTAAAGTGTTCAATATTATTAATAAATAAAGATTTGATGACAGATTTTATAACTAATATGTCATTTTGTACGCCTCTCCCCTAACTCTTTCTATTAATATAATTGAAAAGAGTAAAGATCTTGTTCCAAGACGTATTTGTTTGTATCTCTCTCTTACAAAGTAAGGATCCTTAAGCTTCAAAGCATGATCTGCTATCATGTTCAAACAGGTACGTAGTATTTGGTAACAGCTTTATCATTTTACAGATAACAATTACAAACTTACTAATTGTAAAATTACCTGCTATTTTAAACTGAGGTAGGGCACAGAGAAATTTCTTTTGAGATTTCTCTCTACTTGGGGCAGCCCGACTGGTGGAATACCTCCACCCTACAGAAGATCGTAGCCAAATGACCTAGTGTTGTGTTTCTGCGGTGAGTAGGGTTTCCAGAGCTCCTTGGGGCAGGGGGGTTCAAGGTCGGCAACGCGCTTGTGATACTTATGGTATTGCAGGCGTTCATGGGCTACGGTAGCCGCTTAACATCAGGCGGGCCGTACGCCTGTTTGCCACCTTTGTAGTATAAAAAAAAACTTAAGTTATTTTGACCTTAAATGAAGTAGTGCAGACGGAGGTATTAAATACAATCAATACAACTTTGTTAATAAATATTTTTAACTGTAACATTTTTAATATCATTTTCTGAAATTACACATTTACAAATATATATTTTTTTTAATAAGAGTACTTGTATGTCTTTACAATTGCTATAATTTCTGTTTGAAAAAAAAAATGGGGAAAAATGTTGCAAAACATATCATTTCGAGGAAAAGAAAATATGCATATGGGGAAAATTCAGACATTCGACCTACCAACCATGCGTTACTCATCGGTCATTGCCAATGCCATTCTCCAGCCAATGTCTTTTGAGCACTTTTGAGACTCGGACGTGTTGCGAGTATTATACTATTCTCTGGTTGTGTAGTAATTACTAGTGGCATCGAAATTGTATTACGTTAGGTTTTGTATTATTATATTGCGTCGAGATACAAAAGAATAGAGCAATATGTATCTTGGTAAACCGAAAACTGATTCGAATAGTGAGTATTTAGACTATGCTTTAACTCTAAAACTAAGCTTTAATGGCTACGTCTAGGCTGTTTTTCTATTGCATAAATTGTTTCATTTTCGAAAATTCGGAACTAAATCCTATTTAGTGATTATATAGATATTTGCAAAATTTATTTATACAGGTAAAAATGAATGATATTATTTAGACATTGCTTTTTAAAAAAATCATTGTGTAGTTATATATAAAATAACGCATCTGATAATTAGTTCACTTGTAAAATCATGTTATATTCCAAAATATATTTATAACAGGGATAGGGTTTTCATAATTTATACAGACGTCCATTGCAGTATCGATTTATTTTCCACAACGCAATGTACATTTTTCTTCCGATAGCCAACAGTCCGTGACAAGATAAAAGAAACTCGTAGGTATTGAAAAATTTAAATTAATACACCTTCTAGATACCCACTTTTATTTTGTTATAATAATTGATTCTTTATAAAAAATATTTTTCAACAAAAATACATAATAATATGCTCTTCTCCAAAAACGTAAGAAAGTCTATTAACAATAATAATACCGATTTTGAACATAGGTAAGTATGTACCTGGTACTACAATCTTCGAACGTTACTGCATTTACATTAATGTAGGTACCATTTTTTAATGCGTCGCTATTGTAAATCGATGTGATAAATACATTGGGATATTTATATCAATGAATAAATCTCAATTAATAAGTAAACGAGAAGTATATTATATAATTCCTTAAATGATAGGCTATATGAATAGTCAAGAATATGTGTAAAAATAAAATTACGAGATGAAAATAGTTACTGCGTAATAAATGCCTGCGGAGCCGCGCGGCACCGCTAATAATATTTAAAAAAATAGGTACCACCTTCACGGTTCAAAAAGTTTTGCATGTCTAAGTGCAAAATTTTATTTTTTTAAGACGCAATTGTAAAGCTTATTTGGCTTAAAAATTTAACAAGTTCAAGTATTACTATAGAATCTTGCGAGTAAATATATCAAGTGCATCTTGTGCACATAGAATAAGTGTTGTGCATGTCTCGACGACTGCATACAGCGTAAATACCATGAGTCATATCTATTTTTGTCACTATTGCAAGATGGCAGTCTCGCGTGTTCCTTGAACCTTACTTTGAATCCCTCGAAAAATTCTAGTTTAAAAATAAAACCTAACATGCTTATTTATCTTATTACTATAAAATTCAAATAAGAATTTGTTGCCTAATGTGGGTTTCCCTTAAAAGAGGGAAGATAAAAATGCTTAAAGGGTAGGGTCTGGAGGAATATTGGGTGATAAAATTTATGGGTTGAAAAATGTGTGGGAATTATTTTTTTCTATAGTAAAGCATGTAGTAACTTTTAATAACATGCAGTACTGTAAAACTAGTTGGCCTATTGCACAGAATAAGTAGCAGAAAGCCAACTTCGTTTTCGGTTTGACTATACTGTTAGCCATAAGGGCCCTGAAGCTTGAGACGGCTTTTATAGCTACACCGGGCTTGGGAAACCAGCTTCATAATATGTGCGATAACGGCGCAAGCGTACGAGGGTCTCGGGTCAAGTCGGTCGAACGCTAGTTGCGAATGTTGGGCTTTGCCGATATACGTAATTATTGTTTTGTTACTGACGCATGAATCTGAATTGACCATAAATGAACGATCTTGTCAAAATTGTTGTGTATTTGCTGGTTTCTTTGATATGAGATTACTCTTATAAATTGTTACTATTTGTTTTAAATAGTCACTCAAAAAATCAACTCAAATAGTCGATAAAAAAATGTCACTCGTGTAATTAGAAATTAACGCAAATATTTATTTACGTATTTAACGTAACGTAAATATGCCAGATATCATCACATTATAAAAGCCATTATCATACCTCATAGATAGCTGTCCTAAATGCCTAAGGTTGGCAAGTGACGTGGCGTTACATATTTTATACTACTGGTAAACTGTACATTTTGGAATGGGTTATATAAAAGGCACGAAGGAGCTGCCCTTTCCGGTAGGTAATGGCTCGACCACGGCGCCACCTATCTGATTCTGACATACCTATAAACCATCGTCTCGATAAAACAATTGGTATATATAATTATGAGTTGAATCGGTCAAGTCGTTCAGAATTTACACGATCATTAACAAACATACACGAGATTTTTTAATGTAAATATTTGAAATAAATTGTATTTCACTATGCCACTTTTTCTCATTCTAAATCATAAACTATGAGATTTATAGAATCTTTTTGGGTAGAACTCTTATGTTATGTAGATAAAACCAGTCTACAGCTTACTTTTATAGGGGTATCGCAGAGTTTTGTGATTGCACTTTTTATAACAACCTTACATACATAAACCACGCCTCTTTCCCAACGGGGTAGGCAGAGACCACGTCTTTCCACTTGCTACGATCCTGACATACAATTTCGCTTCCTCAACATTCATCAATCTTTTCATGCATGCTCGTTGGTTTAGAGTACTCTTGACCTGATCTTTCTTCAAAACATTCCCGATTTGGTCGTGGAACGTTCATCTAGGCCTTCCTCTTCCAACGTTCCCAATTACATTCATCTTATAAATCTGTCTAGTCAATCTTCTTTCATTCATCCTCTCTACATGCACAAACCATCTAAGCATCCCTTTCTAAATCCGTGTCCCTATATCTTCTTTCACACCACAACGTTCTATCTATTTCTTATCCTGTCACTCAATTTCACTCCTATCATACTTCTTAGCGCTCTCATTTTTATTGCATTTATTCTACTTTCATGTTTTTTCTGCCACACCCAGCTTTCACTTCCGTACACGAGTGTTGGAACTAAAACTGCTCCATGTACAGCCAGACGAGATTTTCTAGAAATTTTCTGGCTGTTCATAAAGGCTTGCAACGTCCCATTCATCTTATTACCAGCATTAACTCTCCTTTCAATATCACTTTCACACTTTCCATCATTAGTAAACATTGATCCCAAATTAACAAATTCATTCACTTGCTCTAGTTTGTTGCCACCAATCCGGATACATACTTCTGTCATGCTCTCTTTCTTTTCAAACACCATAACTTTAGTTTTCTTTGCGTTCACTTTCATTCCCATTATTTCCAAAGCATCATTCGTAATAGTCACCATCGCTTGTAAATCTTTAGCCAACGATGCAAGTAATACTTAATCATCGGCGTAAAGAAGACATTTGAAAAGGAAAACATTCACTCTCAGTCCACAGTCACTCTCTTTCAAATCTGTCAGACAATTATCCATGAATAGGTTGAACAGCCAATTTTGGATATTAAACCATTCGGTGTACGCTCCGTTTATTCTGACACATGCACTGGAATCCCTATAGAGGGATTTCAATGCCTGTATCAGACTACTGCTCACCCCATGCAAAGATAATGCTGACAACTCATCCCTCACCACCTTTTCATAGGCCTTTTCTAAATCTACGAATGCACAATAGACTTTTTGGTTTGTGGCCAAAAATTTTTTAGTAATGCACCGTAAGGAAAAGATCTGATACATACACCCTATTCCCTTTCTAAATCCTGCTTGTACATCCCATATTCTTTCATCTGTTTCTAACATTCTCTTTCAATAATTGACTTTAGCATACAGTTTGCCGACAACACTGAGAAGGCTAATTCCGCGGTAATTTTTACAGTCTTGATGTGACCCTTTTCTCTTGTATAATGGCACTATCACAGCCTTGCACCAGTCTCCCGGTACCCGACCGTTTTTCCAACACAAGTTGAAAAGGTGGTACAACTGACTTGGTACCACACCCTGTCCAGCCTTCAGCATTTCGACAGACACCCTGTCATATCCCGCAGCTTTATCTGATTTCATACTTTTCAATGCTTTCATAATCTCTTCCAAACTGATATCGCTTTCAGGTTTACTTACGTTCACATCAAGAGCAGGTGCTTACATTTGTGCTAGTACCTCTTCTCTTTCAAACAGACTTTCAAAATACTCCTTCCATCTTTTCAACACACATTCTTCGTCTTTTATAATACTCCCATCTTTGCTTCTGATTTTAGATAGCTCCAAGTTCGCTGTTTTTCCTCGGGCCAATCTAATCGATTTCCAAAATACTTTAATATTAGCTTGGAAATTATCAGAGAGCCTTCTATCAAGCTCATCCTTTCGTTCTTCTTTCTTCGTATTGACCACATTGTTTACTAACCCTTTCATTGTTTTGTAAACCTTTCTTGCCTTATCCACATCCTCTAATGTCGCCTTTTGCACTCTTTTATTAGCCTTTGTTGCTAACTAATCCAGCCACGCTTTCTTCTTTTCAGCCACAACTTGTTGCACCTTAAACAGACATTTTTCTGCACTCTTCCTTTTCTTCTTTTAGCAATACCACATACGTCACTTGCAACATTAACTACACATTCCTTAAAAGACTTACAAAAACTTTCTATCTCATATTCCTCATCCACATCAACAAATCGTTCTCTCAACCTTTTAACGTATTCACCTTTCACTTTATCCTCTTGTAATCTTTCTACTTTTACACGTTCCATATTAGTTACTTGTTCTACTTTCCTATGTCGCCATCGTTTTAAAAGACCACTTATTCGTGTCATCACAAGGAAGTGGTCTGTATCAATACCGACACCGCGGTACGCCCGAGTATCCAGAACTTGCCCTTTCAGTCTTTCATTTACGATCACAAAATCAATCATACTTCTTAAACCACATTCATCCCTTGTATACATATGAATTCTCTTATGAGCAAACATTGTGTGCGCTACTAAAAGATTCCATTCCAAACATACCTCAAGCAAATTTTTACCATTTTCATTAACCCTCTCGTCACCAAAAGTGCCTAAAACTTTTTCATACCCATTACGCTTCACACCTACCCATCCCTTAAAGTTCCCTAACTTGATAATCCTTTCATTATCCGTACATTTTATAAGAACTTCTCTCATGCTATCTCAGAACTCCTCTCCCTTTCCTTTTTGGCTGCTGTGGACCCACTCACACCCACATCTGTAGGTGCATACACACCTAGGACACAAATATGGGTAAGCCCGACTTTTAGCCTTATCCAGAGGAGTCTAGGCAACTTTTATTGAGCGGGGAGCTTTTTTGTCAAATTAGGTATAGCTTTTATACACTGAAAAAAAATACTAATAAAAATTCATTTGAATTTACAGTAGAATGGCACATGCCTCAGTCGAATACATCAAGGATTGAAGAGGAGTTCATGCAGAAGAGCCTTCGAGAACTCTCTTCTGCAACTGATCCTTTAGACAGATTGCGTCTGTTATGTTTGTCGCGTGGGGCTTCTGGTATCCTGAGCCTTGGAAGGTTCGTATAAGCATTTTTGAGAAGCGGTGAATGATTCAGGTTCCTTGGCCGACGTAATCTATACGAGATTCATACCAAATTTACAAGATATCCATGTGCCTTCTAGAATTGTTGACTACGGACTGTTGAGTGTATGACTAATCAATTCCTATGTAAAAGTTAATGAGAAACAACTGTTCAAACTAAAGGTCGAAAGATGGAAACGAACTCGATAATAATAAGGATTAAAGCAAATATTAATATTTATAAATAAACAAAAATTCTCTTATAGGGTTTTCCGTAGAATGGATAAAGACGGCAGCAAGCATGTGGACAAAGATGGATTCATTGTTGGACTTAAGGAAGCTGGAATTCAACTCTCAGATAAGGTACTTGTTTATTCGGTCTTATAAAGTCTGGAAATTCTAAATATAAAAGAAAATTTTACTATTACAATTCAAAATTCGAGAATCAATTAGTCATTTTTTATACAAAGAAACATACAAGTGAAAATTTTGTTGTTTTTCCTTGATAAGTACCAATGATGGAGCAATGGTAGCGTGTAAGGATACCGTGTCGATCGAAGTGATTTCGAATACCAGCAATGAGCCATAGCTCTCGGAAAACACTGTGATGAAACCATATCATCTAATACCAATCTGACTAGCTACTACACTCGAGTTGGAAAATTTTTGCCAAGTAGGTATCTATAGGTGTGTGCAGCCTATAGGTTCCTTATAAAGAAACATTTTTATTTATTCTCAATCGATTAAAAAAAATTAAAATGATAATTATAGGTGCCAGTGATATTTAAATAATAAATATTGGAAACTTAGCGTAAGTATAATAATAATCATACACACAAACAAGCATTTTTAATTGCTAATAACAAATTTGTGTTATGGATAAACATGATTATATTTAGCACTTTATACCTTACTTTTTACCTTGCCTTTAGCTTATATTTACTTATAGGTACTAATGTTAGTGTAAATTTTTGCGTGTTACGAGTACAAAATATATGTAATCGACGTCAATTTCGTGGGTTACATTTTCAAAGATACTGTCTAATCGCAGCTACACGCGATTTTAAAGGAAGATGCGCCCGAAGATGTCAATTTTAACCCTAAAAAGGAAAATTTATGGCATATTAATGTATATACAAAAAAATATGAAATAGTTACCGTAATCTCATTGATATTTATTATTTTTATCGGTAGACAAGAACGGTAAAGAAAACCATTTTGTTCATATACTGGTACGCTGGTAGATCATTTTATGCATTTTATAGCTTATTTAAAAGATACAGGCTATAGAACTTCACGCTAAGACCTTAAGGAATGGAGCAGTAACTATGAACGTTAAGCAATCTGGCAAGCTGTAGGCACCAAGTACGGGAAGTAAGAACAACCATAGTGTCACACGGGTGCGTTTTGAAACCGTGTGGCACGGCTAGTTTACAATATTAACTCTGGTTCTATAATGACATGATTATTCAGTAAATATACAAGAGTCAAAATTAAAGAAGTTGTATATAGTTTAGGTAGTTACTGTAACCTTTTAGAAGTGGTTGGACTTGTGTAGGGTCTTAATACAGAAACAATAACATTATCATATTTTAGGTCCTTAATTGCACTCGCTGCTATATTATGATTTGAAAGGTGTAGGCGATAGTTATGACGCAATACATACCAACTCGGGCCCTTGAAGTGGCAACTTATGTGTCACTAATCTCAGATATTATTACGTAGGAGTTTGTTATGGTGACAGAATGTAGGGACGACTTAATATCACACTCATACCACTATCTATGATAAGATATAATACGTTAATAATAGTCGAGCCTAAAGAGGTTTTACTTCAAAAACTAATTGTTCAGAATTGCTCTGGCTAACTAAGTAACAGTCATTACTTAGACTATACATTAGACACTGTTATAGCCATCATACATAGACCATACATAAAAAGCTTATGCTTTTCTTTAACGTTACGGAAGTTTTTTGCCGGCTAGGCCCTCTTCGCAACGCCCATTTGCTCTGATTGGTGTTTCACAAAACATGGCGGATTGCTAATATTTTATATTTTTATTTCAACAGATGCATATTCATTTCGCTTTTAATATAAATATTAATATTTTTTTTGAGTCTTTGTAGCATCTTCATTATGCAACTTACAAAAAATTTCAACTGTAAACATCTGTCACCCTTACGAACTATCATAAGGAGGGGCAAATTTGAGAAAGTAAAATACGGTTTGATTCAATTATATCGAAAAATGATGGTAAGGGCTATTGAAACCCGAAACGATCGATATCAGAGGGAATAGAATAGCTTGCGTGTAGACAGCAATATAAAGAATTCACTTTTTAAATTAATGACGTCACGATAAAGTCACAAATACTCTGTATATTTTAGTAACTGTATAATATTCTTTCACTCGTCATTTTGTCCTTTTTACGACTTACTGTATAAATTTAGTTCTTTTCGTGATAATATGGAAAATGGTTTCGGAACCCTAAAACACAATCATAGACCGTGCGACTAAATTGCAATATTTATAGATAGATTGATGTATACTTTTGTCGACAATACATAATCGCACTTGTTCAACAATGAGTTCACCACTACCCACTTATTTATATTATTGCCTGCGATATCTATACATACATATTATAAAACACAACGTTTCTTTGTCTCTCTGTCCTTTTATGTTCTTTTCACGCAAAACGTTCAATCCGGTTTACATAGTTTTTCCTATAAGCAGTGACGATAATGTTGAATCAATTCGGAAGAAAGACGCTTTTAGAGCGATTAAATAGCTTACGCTGAGTAAACGTTGCACACGTTATTTTTTATGGTACTTAAAACTAGAGAAGACCAAAATAATAAAAACAAAAAATCTAAAATAATCGAAGCCGTTGCACATTTAATTTATTAGTGTCTTTAATTTCAAATAAAAAATCCCCATGTAAGTTATTCCTTATACATTTTTACTGCAGCAACGCGCAACGAAGAATTTTGACTGCAATGGAAGAATTAATCTTGTTGTTGTATGGCGTCAGGCATTCAGTAATTCAAGTGTTCCGTATTGCGATCTTAATTGTTGTTATAGTTTATTTTTGGTATTTCATTTACACAGATTACACAATCCTTAACTTTTGGGGTGTAATGGGTGTCGAATTACATATTTAGAACTGAGACTTCCAAGCCGACCTTATGTCTTCATGTGGTGCGCCCTGCTAAGCAACTGGCAATAGCGGGGTGATAAGATAGTTTTACCCGACTGGGTCGCGACCACCATGCACGTGCTGAAAACTCCGTCATAGTGACTCGCTTTTGCGTGACGCGTTTCGGAATCATCCTGCGCATATCCAGTTATTTGTAGCGATAACTGCGCCGACCGCGATGGATTGCCATTTCTCGGTGGTCGCCGTTGTGTTTGGACTGTACTGTACTTACCATCAGCTATAAAAAATAAACTGATTTAAAGAATAATCGTATTTTCGATTATATTTAGCTCTAAAAATAGAATTGATATTGTAAAATCTACTTCCCTTGTTATGCTAAATCCCTAAATAAAAAAAATGATATGTGTCACGCAAAAGCCTTCTTATGATGAACAAGGTATAATAATATAAAACTCTATTAATAGTCATATTTACATTGTCTCTGATGGATATTATAGAGACGTGTTTGTCTGATCGCGCTTATCTCTGGAACTACCAGTCAGATTTAAAAATTAATTTTTATAGAAGGCTATAATTATAACTTCACGCTACGACTCTAAGGAGTGGAGCAGTAATAATGAACGTCATGTAATCTGGCAAGCTGTAGTGCAAGTGAGAACAATGATAGGTTACACAGGTGCATTGGTGGCGCGGCGCGACTGCACGAATGACAGTTGGTCGAGGGTGAAACCGTGGGGCACAGCTAGACTCATATATTTACAGATCTCATTATCATATTGTTACGATACTCGTATGTATAGAAAATACACTAATTAAGAACTAAAGAAAAATCCAGAATTCGAGGACTGTAAACGGATCCCTCTTATTTCGGTGGTCACTGCTATTGTTGGGTTTTACTATAATTGTCATGAGATGAGGGACACGTCATTGTGCCTTAATAGACTGAATAAAAATTCACTTTACTTTCGATTTTCTCATTAATTTTGACAATGTAATGTAATGTAATTCTTTTCAGGAAGCCGATGAGCTGTTCGAAAGGTTTGACACTGAAAAGAGCGGTTCCATGAACCTCGATGAATTCATTATGCGCATTCGTGTAAGTGTTAATCCGTTTTTTAATTATTGTAAAAGGATTGTACATTTATGTTTTCATCAGTAGGTATGGTAGGTATGGTAGGTACTTAATCATAATTCTAGGAAATACCTTCATTTTGTGCATAGTATTTTGGGAAACTTACTCTCAGAAAATTAAAAAAAAAAAAACGAAAAAACATTTATTTGCTTTTTCGATATTAAGTCAAAACAAGGTGAAAACACAAAATTTTAATTCAAAAAAAAATTGTGTTATTGAGTATACATATAAGTTTTCACCAAATTTGGTGACATTTTTTTTGTTAAAGGTAAAAAACCAAAAACTTGGTTATTTGAATTTTTCACATAAATTTAGAGGTTATGTGAAAAGTGTAAATACAAAAGTTATAAATCTTATTATAATCTACAATTTTGCCTTTAAACTTAGAGAGAGGCCTATGTCCAGCAGTGGTCGTCTTTCAGCTGAAATGATGATGAATGATGAGGTATTATAATTTTATTATGTAAAGTTGATTTTATTACAATTTCTGTGATGAAATATCTTCAATACCTATATAATTTTAAATCAGCCATTTCGACGCTTAGTAAATATTTCACAGTAGATCACTAAATACTAGGATAACACTCAAGTTGTTTATTAATTTATAGAACGTTGACGTCACGTTTTCTGATTGGTGTTTCCAACAATATTTTTTCCAGATTTGTATTTTTTTGGCTTTTGCCGTGATTTGAATGGTAATATGTTATTTTGTACAACAGCCACCAATGTCAGAGACCCGACACAAAATTTTGCAGCAAGCCTTTAGGAAGTTGGACAAGGAGGGTCACGGTGTCATCACCGTTGCCGCCATAAGGGATCTTTATTCTGTTGCTTCAGACCCAAGGTCAGTTAAATTAAGTATCGATATTATATTTGACATCTGTTTCTGTCGCAGCACATTATTACTTGGGTTGCTGTGCTATGTTCCTGTTGCGTATTTATTATTGATACCCTTATTACTGGCATAAGAACCATTTTATCTTTAACTTCCCAACCAAAGAAACTTAAGGCCTGATTTGAAGTGCAGAAGGCCCCCGGGGCAGCGAATAAACGTATTACAAACACGTAAACAACGTGCGTTGTTGAATTGGTCCAGAAGATTTGCTATCAATCACAGGGTGGGTGCTGTAACCTGTCCCATATCCGCTCGTGTTCTGAGAGGTCCCTTCTGGTCTTGGCAAGTTTCCTCGCAATTCCATCCAACACCGCTCATTTTGAATTTCTTGGTATTGATAGATTTTTTTAAGTACTTTGTAATGGCTACCGATGGCCCTACTTTTGGATTGCTGTTAAAGGATGCTAGTGTAGCAGCCCTTTCTGCAGCAGCCTTTTGCTGGAGGATTTTGTAGCCGCTAAGCTTTGGCGTCAGGTTCAAGTGGATTCCCCTCTCGATGTCTGCCAGAGTTTTCCTTCACGGCTTATCGTATACTAAGAACCCGCCATCCCCTCTGTTCTCGTAAACAACCACGTCATGGTGTTCGGAGGCTTTTATGCATCCGAGAAGGTTCTGAAGGTCCTCCACCACTGTCACAGGTAACGCTTGATATGTTTTGCGCTTCGTGTTTATTCTACGAGTGCTTCCGTCGCATTGATTAGGACAGCTAATCCTGGTGATATCGCGATGCAATCCTTCTCCGGGCCGCTGCAGTGCAAAAACTTATTCTTATTTATTCGGAATTGTTATCCATGAAGAGTGCCACCTCTCTCGTCCTGATTCCAGGTTCCCCACACTCTCCATGTGCCTAGTGTTAGTTGATGGCCATATGCTTTGGAACTTGTTGTGTTTGGAAGGAGATACAATACTCAAAATAAAGGGGCATAGGTGTACTTAAATTTTAATTTAGTACGAAGGTAGGCATGGGTTTTTTAAAATCGTATTAGAAGACGTCATTCATCTTGAACTGAATTTGGGAGGGGGGCTGAAATTTGGTATGTGAGGTTACTTTATGTACTTTGAGATTCTCAACTTAGAGGAAAATCGATAGGATCCACCCGAGAAATCATTCGAAAAGTAATGGAATTACTCGTATATATAAATATTACTATATTACATAAATTTCAGATACAAAAGCGGAGAAGAATCAAAGGATTGTATTTTGAACAAGTTCCTAGAGCATTTCGAGACTGAGGGTACCGCTGATGGCAAGGTTAATAATATTTATGTCATTTCTAAATTTGTAAGATAGATGTTTTTCTGTTATGTTGATCAGACCTGTTAAAGAATTTCTTTTATTTTATTTTTTTAAACTACGATATGACATAATAATATACGAAAGATACGAAAATATTTTATTATTCACGAATGGTACAAAGGAATGGTATTTAACTTAAATGTTATTAATACCTTACCCCTCTGTCACCGCACACCCTGTACAGTTGCTCCGTCTAGACATATCTGAACTGTAGTTCTTTAGACTGTGCTACAAATATACGGTTATGTTACTGACTAGCTGTGCCCCGCGGTGTCATCAGCCTATAATTTAAACGAAATCGCTGGTTGATGATTTATAATACTTCGGGCGGCCAGGGTTATGCGTCACAACTCACACGGCTCGTTCGCGCCACTACACCTATAGTCATAGACCCGAGCCGAGTGTTGAATTATATTTATATAATTAGCAATATTTTTATAGAACATTGTATTTACGTATCACTAACGATTTCGCCAGCGCACGCAGATAAAGTAGTTCGGGTGTAACGTTACTACCGACTTACTTAACAAAAATCAATAATAAAGGCTAGGTGAGAGGTGTAGTCTAATGCTAGATAGCCTAGACGTCACGACGTACGACACGTGAATCTGAATTATCATATACAAAAATATTGTTTCGAATCCGACTGGTAGTTCCAGATATTAGCGTGTTTAAACAAACAAAAACTCTTTAGCTTTATTACATTAAGTATAGGTTTATTGTATTTTACAGGTAACTCTGGAAGAGTTTTTGAACTTCTACAGTGGAATCAGCGCCTCTATAGATACCGACAGCTACTTTGATCTGCTGATGCGTCAGGCTTATCTGCTTTAAGCTGTTTATCTCTCGCATACTTACCACTTAAGCACCGAGAGTAAAAGAAACAGCAATGTAACTCTGCACTTATTTATTCATTAATATTCCCTATATATTATACTCTATGACATAATGATACGCGTGTATGCCGCGTAATTATATCTATTGCATTTAAATATTGTAACAATTAATTAAAAAAATGTCGTCAAACATTTTTGCTTTGATTAAATTATACGCGTAACTCTATACCACTGTGTTCTTATTTCTTTGGCCTTCATTTAGGTATACCTATTACTATGATACAAAAATAATAAATTATGTAACGCCCGGGCCCCTTACTGAGCAATGGAAACTTTTAGGTCGACGCAATAAATTACACATGAGGAAAACTTAAATTCCCATTTTCTAGTTAAACACATGTTAAAAGCAATCTCTTCGAATGCGATTCGATACGGCCTCATATAGACAATCGGGTTGGAAATTATTACAAAAGTAATGTTAACATTTGTCCTGTATTCTGGATAAGAAAAGTGTTGGAGTTTTGCGCACAATTGACTGCGACAATCTTTTTATTTCTATCAGAGGTATGGCACAAGCTGCTTCGCGAACAGTTATTGGGAATTGGATAAAAACCGTGTTCAAGGATGCAGGAATATCTACCCCGCCGGGCTCCGTGCGCTCAGCTGTGGCTTCTTTAAACTGTTATGAAAATTTTCCTATAGAAAATTAGTCAGGGAAATTGGCGTAGAGAAAACACTTTTGCTAAATATTGTTGCTAAATATTGTAATTTTAATGATAATAACCTTTCAGCTAATTTTGAGTCTATATAGTTGTTGTCATGTTAAGTAATTATTATCTATGTACTAAATTAATAGCCATTCGTGCGTAAATATTGAACCTATATAATTATGGTAAAGTTGAGTAATTATTAACTGTGTACTAAATTAATAGCCATTCGTGCCAGAGTTCATTTGATTTGGTTAAAAATTTAGTTCAATTTCCCTGGGTTGGATTGCCATAGAGTTATTTCTGTTGTAGCGTATAATTATGGAAATACATTGTTTTTTCAGTATCATTACAACTTATTCAAATGTTGTTTATACCCACATCATATAGCATCGTTATCGCCTCACCAGGAGTCATAAACACGTCTCCCACAGATGCTGTGCATCGTCACATGCCGATAATGGTGCAAATTTTACATAAAAATAAAACTTGTATTATTGAGCATTGACGATGCACAGCATCTATTTCAAGGCTCCTGGTGAGAGACTGCTATGACGAGCTAAATGCCCCTACTGGCCTCCTGTGACTAAACTAAGTAGATGGCGCTGCAGAGCAACAATAAAATCAGTTTAAAGCCCTATGATTGGAGGAAAAACAAGCGGAAGTATACAACGCCCTCTCACAGATGCTGTGCATCGTCAATGCTCAATAATACAAGTTTATTTTTATGTAAAACTTGCACCACTCTTCTTAATTCGATGTATGCACAACACTAGAAATGATCATGAGAAATATTATCTACATAAACAAAATTATACAGATCAAAAGTAAAATATAATGGGGAGCGGCCAGAAGGCTTTGAATTATTTTTTTTTAATTGCGCGTTCTTCTTTCGGATCCCTACAAATGAAATAATTTTAATTGTAATATTAAAAACGTAATTGTGTAATCAAAAACTATCATATTGAATAGGTCATCAATAGGCGAACTTGGCGTCGACACATTAACGATATTTGAAAGAAGTAAGAGTGAGGGGAGGAGAACTCGTTCTGACATAATTATGCCTATATTATGACATAATTATACCTATGCTCTTTCGCATAGCCAATCTATATAATATAATATACATCCATGTACTCACAACGTTTTAGCACTATTTTAGGAGTCCCTAGCGATCTAGCACTTTTTGGTATGTGATTTAGCACTCACCTGTGGTATTGAGTGCTTCTATAATCCATGGTAAGTTACATTACTCCATGGTTGGTAGATTAGTTTTTGTTCGCAATTTTGGGGAATAAATTCGTTCTAATCACTAATAACTAATAATCACTAATAATCACTAATCTAATAACTAATCTGGAACGTGTAAAAGTAGAAAGATTACAAGAGGATAAAGTGAAAGGTGAATATGTTAAAAGGTTGAGAGAACGATTTGTTGATGTGGATGAGGAATGTGAGATAGAGAGTTTTTGGAAGTCTTTTAAGGAAGGTGTAGTTAATGTTGCAAGTGACGTATGTGGTATTACTAAAAGAAGAAAAGGAAGAGTGCAGAAAAATGACTGGGTGGATAAACAGGTGCAACAAGTTGTGGCTGAAAAGAAGAAAGCGTGGCTGGATTGGTTAGCAACAAAGGCCAATAAAAGAGTGCAAAAGGCGACATTAGAGGATGTGGATAAGGCAAGAAAGGTTTACAAAGCAATGAAAGGGTTAGTAAAAAATGTGGTCAATATGAAGAAAGAAGAACGAAAGGATGAGCTTGACAGAAGGCTTTCTGATAATTTCCAAGCTAATATTAAAGTATTTTGGAAATCGATTAGATTGGCCCGAGGAAAAACAGCGAACTTGGAGCTATCTAAAATCAGAAGCAAAGATGGGAGTATTATAAAAGACGAAGAATGTGTGTTGAAAAGATGGAAGGAGTATTTTGAAAGTCTGTTTGAAAGAGAAGAGGTACTAGCACAAATGCAAGCACCTCTTGATGTGAACGTAAGTGAACCTGAAAGCGATATTAGTTTGGATGAGATTATGAAAGCATTAAAAAGTATGAAATCGGGTAAAGCTGCGGGATATGACAGGGTGACTGTCGAAATGCTGAAGGCTGGACAGGGTGTGGTAGCAAGTCAGTTGTACCACCTTTTCAACTTGTGTTGGAAAAACGGTCGGGTACCGGGAGACTGGTGCAAGGCCGTGATAGTGCCATTGTACAAGGGAAAAGGGTCACAACAAGACTGTAAAAATTACCGCGGAATTAGCCTTCTCAGTGTTGTCGGCAAACTGTATGCAAAAGTAATAATTGAAAGAGTTATGTTAGAAACAGATGAAAGAATATGGGATGTACAAGCAGGATTTAGAAAGGGAATGGGATGTATGGATCAGATCTTTTCCTTACGGTGCATTACTAGAAAATTTTTGGCCACAAACCAAAAAGTCTATTGTGCATTCGTAGATTTAGAAAAGGCCTATGACAAAGTGGTGAGGAATGAGTTGTGGTCAGCATTATCTTTGCATGGGGTGAGCAGTAGTCTGATACAGGCATTGAAATCCCTCTATAGGGATTCCAGTGCTTGTGTCAGAATAAACGGAGCATACACCGAATGGTTTAATATCCAAAAGGGTGTTAGACAGGGATGTGTAGCGTCTCCATGGCTGTTCAACCTATTCATGGATAATTGTCTGACAGATTTGAAAGAGAGTGACTGTGGACTGAGAGTGAATGAGTTATTTTTCAAATGTCTTCTTTACGCCGATGATCAAGTATTACTTGCATCGTCGGCTAAAGATTTACAAGCGATGGTGACTATTATGAATGATGCCTTGGAAAGAAAGGGAATGAAAGTGAACGCAAAAAAGACTAAAGTTATGGTATTTGAAAAGGAAGAGAGCATGACAGAAGTATGTATCCGGATTGGTAGTGATAAACTAGAGCAAGTGAATGAATTTGTTTATTTGGGATCAATGTTTACTAGTGATGGAAAGTGTGAAAGTGATATTGAAAGGAGAGTTAATGCTGGTAATAAGATGAATGGGGCGTTGCACGCCTTTATGAACAGCCTGAAAATTTCTAGAAAAGCTCATCTGGCTGTACATAGAGCAGTGTTAGTTCCAACACTCATGTACGGAAGTGAAAGCTGGGTATGGCAGAAAAAACATGAAAGTAGAATAAATGCAGTAGAAATGAGAGCGCTAAGAAGTATGATAGGAGTGAAATTGAGTGACAGGATAAGAAATAGTGTAATAAGAGAACGTTGTGGTGTGAAAGAAGATGTAGTGACACGGATTGAGAAAGGGATGCTTAGATGGTTTGGGCATGTAGAGAGGATGAATGAAAGAAGATTGACTAGACAGATTTATAAGATGAGTGTAATTGGGAACGTTGGAAGAGGAAGGCCTAGACGAACGTTCCACGATCAAATCGGGGACGTTTTGAAGAAAGGTCAGGTCCAGAGTACTCTAAACCGACGAGCATGCATGAAAAGATTGATGAATGTTGAGGAAGCGAAAGTTGTATGTCAGGATCGTAGCAAGTGGAAGGACGTGGTCTCTGCCTACCCCGTTGGGAAAGAGGCGTGATTTATGTATGTATGTATGTAATTCGTTCTATTACGGAAATTTGGGGAATTGAAAATCATGTAAGTGGACTTTTTGACATTTTACACAATACTCGCCAATTGAAGTATAATCTCAGTAATTTTTAATAATAAAATACTACGACGAATGCCCCTCGATCTCATACTGAATGTGTGGAACTGTCTGAGTTGACCTCTGAGACTGGACAAATATCGTTCCAGTAGAGGAATTGATCCGTAACTATGAGTAGTTACTCTCAAGTTGTAGAGGTGAGATGTACCTGGTAAAATACCTCTTCCTGTTCCAGAGATAGAACAATTCCATAAATCTGTTCCAAAATAACAGCTAACTCTTTCTATTAATAATAGGTCTTTACCTATGAAATTGCCGTTCTGCAGTACCTACTGGCCATTTCAAATCAAAATAATTTTTGTTTGGCTAAGAATTCTAATTACAAATTAATTTTATTTTAAAAACATGGAATTCTTTTTCCAAAAGTAGTCATTTGTTTATTGATTAGTGTTACATTTTCATCGCATTTCAATCTTTTTTATCATCATGGATACGTTAAAAATTCGAGTAATTATGGAATATGAGTACCGTCGTGGCAGTAACGCGGCACAAGCGGCACGCAACATCAACGACGTTTACGGAGCTAATACTACAAACCAACGCACCACCTGTTATTGGTTTGCTCGCTTCCGTTCTGGGAATTTCGACCTGAAAAATGAACCTCGCGGTCTTCCGAAGACTTTGGTCGACAATGACGAATTAAAGGTGGTTGTGGAAGCTGATGATACACAATCTACGGCTGAATTTGCAGCAGCTTTCGACGTTAGCGTCAAAACAATATTGGTCCATTTGCGTCAAATTGTCAAGGTAAAAAAGCTAGACAAATGGGTGCCCCACGAACTCAATAATCGCCAGCGCGAAGTACGCGTCGAGACGAGCCTTGTACTGCTCAACAGACACACAAATGAAGGAATTTTGAACCGCATTGTTACCTTCGATGAAAAATGGATTCTGTTTGATAACCGCAAGCGCTCAGCTAGTTGGTTGGGTCCTGGTTCAGCACCTAAACAATGCCCTAAACGAAAACTTACCCCTAGAAAAGTTATGGTCACTGTTTGGTGGTCTAGCGCCGGTGTGATTCATCACAGCTTCTTAACAAACGGGGTGAGCATTACTGCAGATGTGTACTGTGAAGAACTGAACACAATGATGGAGAAGCTGGCACATCTCCAACCAGCATTGGTCAATCGCTCGTCTCCGGTGCTCCTGCACGACAACGCGCGACCTCATACTGCACAACAGACGGTCTCCAAGTTGCAAGAACTGGGGTTGGAAGTTCTCCGTCATCCGCCCTACACACCAGAGACCTTGCGCCTACAGACTACTACTTTTCCACAATTTGGATAACTCCTTGGCGGGAAAAAAATTCAATACCCGAGAGGCAGTACAAAATGCCTTTGAAGAATTTGTTGCCTCCCGTCCAGCTGATTTCTTTAAGAAGAGCATCAATAAACTGCCACTGCGCTGGCAAAGATGCATTGATTGCATGGGTGATTACTTCTATTAATACAAATAAAAAATACATGAAAAAACATCGTTTAAATTTTTTCATACAAAACGGCAATTTCATAGGTAAAGACCTAATATAATTAAAAAGAGTAAAAATCTTGTCCCAAGACGTATTTGTTTGTATCTCTCTCTCTTACAAATAAGGATCCTTAAGCTTGAAAGCATTATCTGCTATCATGTTCATACAGGTACGTAGTATTTGGTAACAGTTTTTTCATTTTACAGATAACAATTACAAACTTACTATGTGTAAAATTACCTGCTATTTTAAAAGAAGTTATTTTGACCTTAAATGAAGAAGAAGTGCAGACGGAGGTATTAAATATAATCAATACAACTTTGTTAATAAACATTTTTAAATGTAACATTTTTAATATCATTTTCTGAAATTACACATTTATAAATATATATTTTTTAATAAGAGTACTTGTATGTCTTTACAATTGTTATAATATCTGATTGAAAAAAATAATGGGGAAAAATATTGCAAAACATATCATTTCGGGGAAAAGAAAATATGTATATGGGGAAAATTCAGAAATTCGACCTACCAACCATGCGTTACTCTTCGGTCATTGTCAATGCCATTCTCCAGCCAATGTCTTTTGAGCACTTTTGAGACTCGGACGCGTTGCGAGTATTATACTATTCTCTGGTTGTGTAGTAATTACTGGTGGCATCGAAATTGTATTACGTTAGGTATTTTGTATTATTGTATTGCATCGAGATACAAAAGAATAGAGCAATATGTATCTTGGTAAACCGAAAACTGATTCGAATAGTGAGTATTTAGACTATGCTTTAACTCTAAAACTAAGCTTTAATGGATGGCTACGTCAGTTTTTCTATTGCATAAATTGTTTCATTTTCGAAAATTCGGAACTAAATTACCTATTTAGTGATTATATAGATATTTGCAAAAGTTATTTATATTGGTAAAAATAAATGATATTATTTAGACATGAACGAAGGCGAGGCTTTTTTAAAAAAAATCATTGGGTAGGTATATATAAAATAACGGATCTGAAAATTAGTTCATTTGTAAAATCATGTTCAATTCCAAAATACATTTATAACAGGGATAGGGTTTTCATAATTTATACAAACTTCCATTGCAGTATCGATTTATTTTCCACAACGCAATATACATTTTTCTTCCGAAAGCCAACAGTCCGTGACAAGATAAAAGAAACTCGCTGGTATTGAAAAATTTAAATTAATACACCTTTTAGATACCCACTTTTATTTTTTATAATAATTGATTCTTAATAAAAAAAAATTCAACAAAATTACATAATATCCTCTTCTCCAAAAACGTAAGAAAGTCTATTAACAAAAATAATAATACCGATTTTGAACATAGGTAAGTATGTACATGGTACTACAATCTTCGAACGTTACTGCATTTACATTAAAGTACCCATTTTTAATGCGTCGCTATTGTAAATCGATGTGATAAATACATTGGGATATTTATATCAATGTATAAATCTCAATTAATAACCTGAATGTAGTTCTATATGTAGGAACATGTTTTTTTTTCAAATTGCCTTATATAAAAGACACTGATCACGAATATGCCGTTTACATTTTTTGGCTGTCTGTTTGTATGTCCAGATTTATCCCAAAAGCGACTTTATATATTTTTATGAAATTTTGTACACGAAAAGTATATTATATAATTCCGTAAATGATAGGCTATATGAATTGTCAAGAATATGTGTAAAAAATAAAATGACGAAATGAAAATAGTTACTGCGTAATAAATGCGTGCGGAGCCGCGTGGCACCGCTAATAATATTTATAAATAAATATTATTAGCTAAATGCAAAATTTTACTTTTTAAGACGCAATTGAAAAGCTTATTTGGCTTAAAAATTAAACAAGTTCAAGTTTACTATAGAATCCTGCGAGTAAATATAATTTTTTCAAGTGCATCATGTGCACATAAAATATGTGTTGTGCATGTCTCGACGACTGCATACAGCGTAAATACCATGAGTCATATCTATTTCTGTTACTATTGCAAGATGGCTGTCTCGCGTGTTCCTTGAACCTTACTTTGAATCCCTCAAAAATTATAGTTTATTTTTGCTAAAGCTTATTTATTTTATTACTATAAAATTCAAATAAGAAATTGTTGCCAGAATGTGGGTTTCCCCTAAAAGTCGGAAGATAAAAATGCTTGAAGGGCCTGGAGGAATATTGGGTGATAAAATTTATGGGATGAAAAATGCGGGGTTTTTTGTTTCTATAGTAAAGCATGTAGTTTCTTTTAATAACATGCAGTACTGTAAACTAGTTGGCCTATTGCACCGAATAAGTAGCAGAAAGCCAGCTTCTTTTTCGGTCTGACTATACTGTTAGCCATAAGAGCCCTGAAGCTTGAGACGGCTTTTATAGCTACACCGGGCTTGGGAAACCAGCTTCATAAAATGTGCGATAACGGCGCAAGCGTACGAGGGTCTCGGGTCAAGTCGGTCGAACGCTAGTTGCGAACGTTCCGCTTTGCCGATATACGTAATTATTGTTTTGTTTCTGACACATGATTCTGAATTGACCATAAATAAACGATCTTGTCAAAATTGTTGTGTATTTGCTTGTTTAAATACTATATTAAACCGAAATTAATTGTAATTTTTATTACCCATCAGCGTAGAAAGGTAAGAATTAAAATTACTTTCTAACTATCTGTGCCCGCGGCTCCGCTCGCGTGTAATACAGAATGCCGTCGATCGAGTGCACGCGCGATTCGTGCTGCCTCCACTCAAAAGACGGAAGACAAAAATGCTTATTGTGGGTGATCCTTGAAAGATGGATGTATGCAATCGCTCACTAAGCGCCTCAAATGCGTCTTTTTTCCGAATTCATTTACCATTCAATACATCTTTACTGCTTCTTTCGTATGTTATTTTATCTTACAAAATATTGCATATTTTCTATAACCTGGCCAGATACCATAATTATAAACTAAAATAAAAAATATTTAAATCGGATAAGTGGTTTTCGCGTGAAAAGAATATAAACGGACAGACAGAGACGTTGAATTTTATAGTATGTATAGATGTAAAAGAAACAACCTTCAGCCCGCTTTTAAATTCGCATTTATAAAACTTTATGACGGGTGCCAAGTTCCATTGTAGTTCCGTCAATTATAGCAGTAGGAATGTACGTTCCGCAATTAATTTACAAAGCATTCTGTTCCTTTCTTTGATATGGGATTACTCTTATAAATTGTTAATAAATTACGATCAAAAAATGTCACTCAAGTAATTAGAAATTAACGCAAATATTTATTTACGTATTTAACGTAAGTATAATCGTAATAATTGGTCAAACAATTTATTACAATACGCCAGATATCATCACATTATAAAAGCCATTATCATACCTCATAGATAGCTTTCCTAAATGGCTAAGGTTGGCAAGTGTGCCGTGGCTTTACATATTTTTATACTACTGGTAAACTGTACATTGAGGAATGGGTTATATAAAAGGCACGAGGTAGCTGGCCTTTCCGGTAGGTAATGGCTCGACCACGGCGCCACCTATCGGATTCTGACATACCTATAAACCATCGTCTCGATAAAACAATTGGTATATATAATTATGAGTTCAATCGGTCAAGTCGTTCAGAATTTACACGATCATTAACAAACGTACACGAGATTTTTTAATGTAAATATTTGAAATAAATTGTATTTCACTATGCCACTTTTTCTCATTCTAAAGCATAAACTATGAGATTTATAGAATCTAGTTGGGTAGAACTCTTATGTTATGTTGATAAAGCCAGTCTACAGCTTACTTTTATAGGGGTATCGCCGAGTTTTGTGATTGCACTTCTTATAACAATCTTACATAAATCACGCCTCTTTCCCAACGAGGTAGGCAGAGACCACGTCTTTCCACTTGCTACGATCCTGAAATACAACTTTCGCTTCCTCAACATTCATCAATCTTTTCATGCAGCATGTTGAGTTGCTTGGTTTAGAGTACTCTTGACCTGATTTTTTTTCAAAAGGTTCCCGTTTGATCGTGGAACGTTCGTCTAGGCCTTCCACTTCCAACGTTCCCAATTATACTCATCTTATAAATCTGTCTAGTCAATCTTCTTTCATTTATCCTCTCTACATGACCAAACCATCTAAGCATCCCTTTCTCAATCCTTGTCACTATATCTTCTTTCACACCAACAACGTTCTCTTATTACACTATTTCTTATCCTGTCACTCCTATCATACTTCTTAGCGCTCTCATTTCTATTGCATTTATTCTACTTTCATGTTTTTTCTGCCACACCCAGTTTTCACTTCCGTTTCACACTCATGGTGTTGGAACTAACACTGCTCCATGTACAGCCAGACGAGCTTTTCTAGAAATTTTCTGGCTGTTCATAAAGGCGTGCAACGCCCCATTCATCTTATTACCAGCATTACCTCTCCTTTCAATATCACTTTCACACTTTCCATCATTAGTAAACATTGATCCCAAATAAACAAATTCATTCTCTTGCTCTAGTTTGTTGCCACCAATCCGGATACATACTTCTGTCATGCTCTCTTCCTTTTCAAACACCATAACTTTAGTCTTCTTTGCGTTCACTTTTATTCCCTTTCTTTCCAAAGCATCATTCATAATAGTCACCATCGCTTGTAAATCTTTAGCCGACGATGCAAGTAATACTTGATCATGTACAATTTACAATGGCACTATCACAGCCTTGCACCAGTCTCCCGGTACCCGACCGTTTTTCCAACAAAAGTTGAAAAGGTGGTACAACTGACTTGCTACCACACCCTGTCCAGCCTTCAGCATTTCGACAGACACCCTGTCATATCCCGCAGCTTCATCTGACTTCAGACTTTTCAATGCTTTCATAATCTCTTCCAAACTGATATCGCTTTCAGTTTCACTTACGTTCACATCAAGAGGAGGTGCTTGCATTTGTGCTAGTACCTCTTCTCTTTCAAACAGACTTTCAAAATACTCCTTCCATCTTTTCAACACACATTCTTCGTTTTTTATAATACTCCCACCTTTGCTTCTGATTTTAGATACCTCCAAGTTCGCTTTTTTTTTCCTCGAGCCAATCTAATCGATTTCCAAGATACTTTAATATTAGCTTGGAAATTATCAGAGAGCCTTCTGTCAAACTCATCCTTTCGTTCTTCTTTCTTCGTATTGACAACATTTTTTACTAACCATTTCATTGTTTTGTGAACCTTTCTTGCCTTATCCACATCCTCTAATGTCGCCTTTTGCACTCTTTTATTAGCCTTTGTTGCTAACTAATCCAGCCACGCTTTCTTCTTTTCAGCCACAACTTGTTGCACCTTAAACAGACATTTTTCTGCACTCTTCCTTTTCTTCTTTTAGCAATACCACATACGTCACTTGCAACATTAACTACACCTTCCTTAAAAGACTTCCAAAAATTTTCTATCTCATATTCCTCATCCACATCAACAAATCGTTCTCTCAACCTTTTAACATATTCACCTTTCACTTTATCCTCTTGTAATCTTTCTACTTTTACACGTTCCAGATTAGTTACTTGTTCTACTTTCCTATGTCGCCATCGTTTTAAAAGACCACTTATTCGTGTCATCACAAGGAAGTGGTCTGTATCAATACCGACACCGCGGTACGCCCGAGTATCCAGAACTTGCCCTTTCAGTCTTTCATCTACGATCACAAAATCAATCACACTTCTTAAACCACATTCATCCCTTGTATACATATGAATTCTCTTATGAGCAAATATTGTGTTCGCTACTAATGGATTCCATTCCAAACATACCTCAAGCAAATTTTTACCATTTTCATTAACCCTCTCATCACCAAAAGTGCCTTAAACTTTTTCATACCCATCACGCTTCACACCTACCCATTCACTAAAGTCCCCTATCATGATAATCCTTTCGTTATCCTTACACTTCATAAGAACTTCTCTCATGCTATCCCAGAACTCCTCCCTTTCCTTTTTGGCTGCTGTGGACCCACTCACACCCACATCTGTAGGCGCATACACACCTAGGACAAAAAAAAATCTAATAAAAATTCATTTGAATTTACAGTAGAATGGCACATGCCTCAGTCGAATACATCAAGGATTGAAGAGGAGTTGATGCAGAAGAGCCTTCGAGAACTCTCTTCTGCCACTGATCCTTTAGACAGATTGCGTCTGCTATGTTTGTCGCGTGGGGCTTCCGGTATCCTGAGCCTTGGAAGGTTCGTATAAGCATGTTTTAAAAGCGGTGAATGATTCATGTTCCTTGGCCGACGTAATCTATACGAGATGCATACCAAATTTGCAAGATATCCATGTGCGTTCTTGAATTGTTGACTACGGACTAGTGAGTGTATGACTAATCAATTCCTATGTCAAAGTTAATGAGAAACACCTATTCAAACTAAAGGTCGAAAGATGGAAACGAACTTGATACTAATAAGAGCTAAAGCAAATATTAATATTTATAAATAAACAAAAATTCTCTTATAGGGTTTTCCGTAGAATGGATAAAGACGGCAGCAAGCATGTGGACAAAGATGGATTCATTGTTGGACTTAAGGAAGCTGGAATTCAACTCTCAGATAAGGTACTTGTTTATTCGGTCTTATAAAGTCTGGAAATTCTAAATATTAAAGAAAATCTTACTATTACAATTCAAAATTCGAGAATTAATTAGTCATTCTTTCAACAATGAAACATACAAGTGATAATTTTGTTGTTTTTCGTTGATAAGTACCAATGATGGAGCAATGGTAGCGTGTAAGGATAAAGTGTCGATCGAAGTGATTTCGAATACAAGCAATATAAGCAGCGAATACTATACTATTTTTCGAGAATCTGGCTATCATATACAATAAGATATAATTTTTCTAATGCGACTGGTAGTTCCAGAGATTAGCGTGTTTAAACAAACAAAAAACTGATTAATCTGTGATTTCTTTTTAATAAAACGCGGGTGAAACCGCGTGGCACAGCTAGTAGTATATGATTATAATCTCTGGAACTAGCAGCATTTTATAGCCTATTTAAAGGATACAGGCGATAGAACTTCACGCTAAGATCTTAAGGAGCGGAGCATTAATTATGAACGTTAAGCAATCTGGCAAGCTGTAGGCGGTACGGAGTACGGAAAGTAAGAACAACCATAGGGTAACACGGGCGCGTTGTCGAATTTAACACGGGTGAAACCGTGCGGCACGGCTAGTTTACAATATAAACTCTGGTTCTATAATAATATGATTATTCAGTAAATGTAGAAGAAATTTTATATAGTTTAGGTAGATACTGTAACCTTTTAGAAGTGGTTGGACTTGTGTAGGGTCTTAATACAGAAAAAATAACATTATCATATTTTAGTACCTTAATTGCACTTGCTGCTATATTATGATGTGAAAGGTGTAGGCGATAGTTATGACGCAATACATTCCAACTCGAGCCCTTGAAGTGGCAACTTTTGTGTCACTAATCTCAGATATTATTACGTAGGAGGTTGTTATGGTCACAGAATGTAGTGACGACTTAATATTACACTCATACCACTATCTGTGATAAGATATAATACGTTAATAATAGTCGCGCCTAAAGAAGTTTGACTTCAAAAACTAATTGTTCAGAATTGCTCTGGCTAACTAAGTAACAGTCATTACTTAGACTATACATTAGACACTGTATAGCCATCATACATAGACCATACATAAAAAGCTTATGCTTTTCTTTAACGTTACGGAAGTTTTTTGCCGGCTAGGCTCTCTTCGAAACGCCCATTTGCTCTGATTGGTGTTTCACAAAACATGGCGGATTGCTGATATTTTATATTTTTAATTCAACAGATGCATATTCATTTCTCTTTTAATATAAATATTAATAATATTTTTGAGTCTTTGTAACATCTTCATTATGCAACTTACAAAAAATTTCAACTTTAAACATCTGTCACCCTTACAAACTATCATAAGGCGGGGCAGATTTGAGAAAGTAAAATACGGTTTGATTCAATTATATCGAAAAATGATGGTAAGGGCTATTGAAACCCGAAACGATCGATATCAGAGGGAATAGAATAGCTTGCGTGTAGACAGCAATATAAAGAATTCACTTTTTAAATTAATGACGTCACGAAAAAGTCACAAATACTTTAGTTTACTTTAGTAACTGTATAATATTCTTTCACTCGTCATTTTGTCTTTTTTACATCCTACTGTATAAATTTAGTTCTTTTCGTGATAATATGGAAAATGGTTTCGGAACCCTAAAACACGATCATAGACCGTGCGACTAAATTGCAATATTCATAGATAGATTGATGTATACTTTTGACGAGAATACATAATCGCACTTGTTCAACAATGAGTTCACCACTACCCACTTATTTATATTATTGCCTGTGATATCTATACATACATATTATAAAACACAACGTTTCTCTGTCTCTCTGTTCTTTTCACGCAAAACGTTCAATCCGGTTTACATAGTTTTTCCTATAAGCAGTGACGATAATGTTGAATCAATTCGGAAGAAAGACGCTTTTAGAGCGATTAAATGGCTTACGCTGAGTAAACGTTGCACACGTTATTTTTTATGGTACTTAAAACTAGAGAAGACCAAAATAATAAAAACAAAAAATCAAAAAAAATCGAAGCGGTTGCACATTTAATTTATTAGTGTCTTTAATTTCAAATAAAAATATCCATGTAAGTTATTCCTAATACATTTTTATCTGCAGCAACGCGCAATGAAGAATTTTGACTGCAATGGAAGAATTAATCTTGTTGTTTTTTGGCGTCAGGCATTCAGTAATTCAAGTGTTCCGTATTGCGATCTTAATTGTTGTTATAGTTTATTTTTGTTATTTCATTTACACAGATTACACAATCCTTAACTTTTGAGGTGTAAGGGGTGTCGAATTACATATTTAGAACTGAGACTTCCAAGCCGACCTTATGTCTTCATGTGGTGCGCCCTGCTGAGCAACTGGCAATAGCGGGGTTATAAGACAGTTTTACCCGACTGGGTCGGGACCACCATGCACGTGCTGAAAACTCCGTCATAGTGACTCGCTTTTGCGTGACGCGTTTCGGAATTATCCTGCGCATATCCACTTATTTGTAGCGATAACGGCGCCGACCCCAGATGGATTGCCATCTCTCGGTGGTCGCCGTTGTGTTTGGACTGTACTGTACTTACCATCAGCTATAAAAAATAAACTGATTTAAAGAATATTCGTATTTGCGATTAAATTTAGCTCTAAAAATAGAATTGATATTGTAAAATCTACTTCCCTTGTTATGCTAAATCCCTAAATAAAAAAAAATTATATTGTCACGCAAAAGCCTTCTTATTATGAACAAGGTATAATAATGTAAAACTCTATTAATAGTCATATTTACATTGTCTCTGATGGATATTATAGAGACGTGTTTGTCTGATCGCGCTTATCTCTGGAACTACCAGTCAGATTTAAAAATTAATTTTTATAGAAGGCTATAATTATAACTTCACGCTACGACTCTAAGGAGTGGAGCAGTAATCATGAATCTCAAGTAATCTGGCAAGCTGTAGTGCAAGTGAGAACAATGATAGGTTACACAGGTACATTGGTGGCGCGGCGCGACTGCACGAATGACAGTTGGTCGAGGGTGAAACGGTGGGGCACAGTAGACTCATATATTTACAGATCTCATTATCATATTGTTACGATACTCGTATGTATAGAAAATACACTAATTTAGAACTAAAGAAAAATCCAGAATTCGAGGACTGTAAACGGATCCCTCTTATTTCGGTGGTCACTGCTATTGTTGGGCTTTACTTTAATTGTCATGAGATGAGGGACACGTCATTGTGCCTTAATAGACTGAATAAAAATTCACTTTACTATCTATTTTCTCATTAATTTTGACAATGTAATGTAATGTAATTGTTTTCAGGAAGCCGATGAGTTGTTCGAAAGGTTCGACACTGAAAAGAGCGGTTCCATGAACCTCGATGAATTCATTATGCGCATTCGTGTAAGTGTTAATCCGTTTTTTAATTATTGTAAAAGGATTGTACATTTATGTTTTCATCAGTAGGTACTTAATCATAATTCTAGGAAATACCTTCATTTTATGCATAGTATTTTGGGAAACTTACTCTCAGAAAATTAAAAAAAAAAACGAAGAAACATTTACCATAGTAATGTATATTTTTATACCATCAGAAAGTAGAGATGTCAACGAACGAAAAGTCCGCCGACTTTTTTAATTTGCGATTGATAATTAGGGTGCTTTTTCGATATTAAGTTAAAGCAAGGTGAAAAAACAAAATTTTAATTCAAAAAAATAAATGTGTTTTTGAGACATAATAGGGTAAGTTTTCACCAAATTCCTCCATGGCAAGTTTTTTTTTGGTTATAATTTTAGTTGGATCTCTTTTATGGCAATGGGACTCAGATGGTTTGATCTTTAAATAAAAAAATAACAAGAAATGGAGATCACTGGTAGCTTATATATACACCTTTAAAACCTGATTATTTCATGTTTAATATGAATGAAAAATATGCCACAAAAACGTGGAATTATATTGACGTGACCACGCGTAACGTCATTGTTCAATAAATATAAAACTAAGGTGAGCTATTACTGGGGGAGAGAGGCCTATGTCCAGCAGTGGACGTCTTTCAGCTGAAATGATGATGAATGATGAGGTATTATAATTTTATTATGTAAAGTTGATTTTATTACAATTTCTGTGATGAAGTATCTTCAATACCTATATAATTTTAAATGAACTATTTCGACACTTAGTACCTAAATATTTTAAGTAGATCACTAAATATTAGGATAACACTCAAGTTGTTTATTAATTTATAGAACGTTGACGTCACGTTTTCTGATTGGTGTTTCCAATCACAAAAAATATTAATTTTCCAAAGGGAATATTAAATAAATGAACAATGTTTTTTTCCAGATTTGTATTTTTTTGGCTTTTATTAATGAATAATCATAATTTTTAAACAGACTATCAAGCCGTGATTTGAATGGTAATACATATGTTATTTTGTACAACAGCCACCAATGTCAGAGACCCGACACAAAATTTTGCAGCAAGCATTTAGGAAGTTGGACAAGGAGGGTCACGGTGTCATCACCGTTGCCGCGATAAGGGATCTTTATTCTGTCGCTTCAGAACCAAGGTCATTTAAATTAAGTATCGATATTACATTTGACATTTATTTCTGTCACAGAATATCACTACTTGGGTTGCTGTGCTGTGTTCCTGTTAAGTATTTATTATTGATACCCTTATTACTGGCATAAGAACCATTTTATCTTTAACTTCTCAGGCAAAGAAACTTAGGGCCTGATTTGAAGTGCAGAAGGCCCCCGGGGCAGCGAAGAAACGAATTATATTGTACAAAATTGCTGCTTGATTGTGAAATTTTTCCTTTCTGGGCATGGTGTTATTTTTTTCTCATTTAAAAACTTATTGTGGAAGCTCCTCCGGTGCTGAAGCCTGTGCTGGTGACCTCTAAATCAGGCCCTGCAGTAACTTATCTATATTAATAAATATGTAGTTCTCTTTGTATATGTATTTTTATTTACAAATTTGTGGCTATTTTATAAATTAGCACACTGATCACTAATTATACATTTAAATATATTTTGTGTGTCTGTCCGTTTGTATGTATGGATTAAACTCGTAAATGGCCTGACTGATTTTAATGAAATTTTTGACATATACAAAAGTATAGTTCATTTTTCATTTAATAGACTATAAAAATTAACGGATCTTAAAAAAAAGTTTACCGATTACGATTAAATTTTATATACAGGGACTATATGGCTATAAAAATATCAATACAAAATATATTTTTTTATTAACAATTTTTTATTAAATAATCATTTACTTATACTGAGTTCCCGGCAAGTGTTATGTTCGAGTTAGTCCGCAACTTTAACTGCAGAGCGCTCTAGTTGTTTCTTTTGCTTTAATTTTGAGATTGTATCTACAACGACCAAGTCACGGTTCATAATAGTTATCCTCATTTTATAATTTAGGATGGCTAACTCAGTCGCTGCCGTCGCTCGCTTTACTAATCCGCCAATCGCGCGTCCAGTCGTCGGTGTAATACACACAAGTGGACGTGTAGACACTGTCGTGGAACTGCAACTTTCTGGATTCGGTCTACAGAATGACCACCGACTCGAAGGTCAATCCCAAACCAGACAGGATATTCGGGACGACTCTGGGTATTTGGTCTCCTGTAAACCCTTCCAACTTCAAGGATGTTACTCTCCATTTTGCTGAATAGATTCCTTCGTAGACCACACAGTGGGTTACGGTGAGTGCAAAGTAGCTATTGGTCGATGCTGGCGACTATGTCCGAACAATTGTAATACAAGGAGAAGAGATTTTCCCTGTCGATTAATGAGATTTGGTTAATTTCTCCAATGAGAAGAAGTTCGCTCGGTTCCCAGAGACTAGCGACCATGGTGATGGCACCTAAATGGTTCATGAGAGCCTCGTACACTATTTAGCGTAAACACTGCTGGGGCTCTCTGGTGGACATGTAGACACTGTCGTGGAACTGCAACCTTCTGGATTTACCTTGGTGCTTTCCGCTAAGTAGTGGTCAGAATCGCTCGTTACTGTTTGCGCCTTCGCGAGGGTCATGTCATCCAACTTGATCTTGGTACACCGGGCGACAATCAGTATGGGGTCATTTTGGGGCGCCTTGAATTTGAGATGGTCTACCGGCTGCCTCTGATCTTCTCGGGCCACGAAACCACTGATTCCACTATATACGGCCATGTAATTATCCGTCATAGTTCTTGCTATAACTTAGTCAGTTGGATTGTCGTCTAATGCCACCTCTGCTGCTTCCAGTCTCTCATTACTCAGCTTTACGATTCTTAGATGATGGGCGTCCAGGATCTTTTTGCCAACGCCAGTGTTGACCCTTTATTGTGGCTTTCAGAATGACTTTATACTCGAGAAGTGCGTTGTTGAATTGGTCCAGAAGATTTGCTATCAATCCCAGGGTGGGTGCTGTAACAAGTACTTTGTAATGGCTATCGATTGCCCTACTTTTGGATTGCTGTTATAGAATGCTAGTGTAGCAGCTTTTTGCTGGAGGATTTTGTAGCCGCTAAGCTTTGGCGTCAGGTTCAAGTGGATTTCTCTCTCGATGTCTGCCGGAGTTTTCCTTTTCGGCTTATCGTATACTAAGAACCCGACATCTCCTCTGTTCTCGTAAATAACCACGTCATGGTGTTCGGAGGCTTTTATGCATCTGAGAACGTTCTGAAGGTTCTCCACCACTGTCACAGGTAACGCTTGATATGTTTTGCGCTTCATGTTTATTCTACTAGTGCTTCCGTCGCATTGATTAGGACAGCTAATCCTGGTGATATCGCGATGCAATCCTTCTCCGGGCCGCTGCAGTGCAAAAACTTATTCTTATTTTTTCGGTATTGTTACCCATGAAGAGTGCCACCTCTGTCGTCCTGATTCCAGGTTCCCCACACTCTCCACGTGCCTAGTGTTAGTTGATGGCCATATGCTTTGGAGCTTGTTGTGTTTGGAAGGGGATACAATACTCAAAATCAAGGGACATAGGTATACTTAAATTTTAATTTAGTACGAAGGTGGGCATGGTGTTTTAAAATCATATTAGGAGACGTCATTCATCTTGAACTGAATTTGGGGGGGGGGGCTGAAATTTGGTATGTGAGGTTACTTTATTTACTTTGAAATTCTCAACTTAGAGGAAAATCGATAGGATCCACCCGAGAAATCATTCGAAAAGTAATGGAATTACTCTTACATATAAATATTACTATATTAAACATATTTAATTTACATTGTATTATAAAATAAATTTCAGATACAAAAGCGGTGAAGAATCAAAGGATTGTATTTTGAACAAGTTCCTAGAGCATTTTGAGACTGAGGGTACCGCTGATGGCAAGGTTAATAATTTTTTATGTCATGTCTAACTTTGTAAGATAGATGTTTTTCTATTATGTTGATCAGACCTGATTGAAGAATCTCATTTTTTTTTCAAACTACGATATACGTAATATTATACGAAAGATACGAAAATATTTTATTATTCACGAATGGTACAAAGGAATGGTATTTAACTTAAATGTTATTAATACCTTACCCTCTGTCACCGCACACCCTGTACAGTTGCTCCGTCTAGACATATCTGAACACCCGCCACGACCGCCCTCCTCTGCGGCAACTCAAGCCTAGGTCCGATCCATCGGCATGGAGCCCTTGAGACAAGCAGCCGCTCGCGCGATACAAGTGACTCTACAATCACTAGCTTTCACAGCCATACATGACACTGCATTATACACACATGCACAACACACATAGGTACATAGGTTCTGTAAGGGACCTTTTTTTTTTTCTTTTTTTTTGCCTAGTTAGAGTAGACAAAAATTTCAGACCACTAAATACACATACACATGTTCCTTCCCTCCTCCCAGGGGGCAGAAACGTGTATATATGTATAGTTAGTTTAGATCGAATTACGGATAGGGAATTAGTCAGATCGCGACTTAATTGCATGCGCGCAACAGTCCGAGCCGAGGTTCGGCCACTTTGGCACCCTCGGATGTTGTTGCTTAGCTTTCGTTAAACGAAATCGCTGGTTGATGATTTATAATACTTCGGGCGGCCAGGGTTATGCGTCACAACTCACACGGCTCGTTCGCGCCACTACACCTATAGTCATAGACCCGAGCCGAGTGTTGAATTATATTTATATAATTAGCAATATTTTTATAGAACATTGTATTTACGTATCACTAACGATTTCGCCAGCGCACGCAGATAAAGTAGTTCGGGTGTAACGTTACTACCGACTTACTTAACAAAAATCAATAATAAAGGCTAGGTGAGAGGTGTAGTCTAATGCTAGATAGCCTAGACGTCACGACGTACGACACGTGAATCTGAATTATCATATACAAAAATATTGTTTCGAATCCGACTGGTAGTTCCAGATATTAGGGTTTTTAACATACAAAAACTCTTCAGCTTTATTATATTAAGTATAGATTTATTGTATTTCGCAGGTAACTCTGGAAGAGTTTTTGAACTTCTACAGTGGAATCAGCGCCTCTATAGATACCGACAGCTACTTTGATCTGCTGATGCGTCAGGCTTATCTGCTTTAAGCTGTTTATCTCTCGCACACTTACCACTTACGCACCGAGAGTAAAAGAAACAGCAATGTAACTCTGCACTTATTTATTCTTTAATATTCCCTATATACTCTATGACATAATGTAACGCGTGTAAGCAGCGTAATTATATCTATTGCATTTAAATATTGTAACAAATAATTAAAAAAATGTCGTCAAACATTTTTGCTTTGATTAAATTATACGTGTAACTCTATACCACTGTGTTATTTTTTCTTTGGCCTTCATTTATATTACAATGTTATAAAAAATATAAAATAATGTAGCGCCTGGGCCCCCTTACTTAGCAATTGAAACTTTTAGTTCGATGCAATAAATTACACAGAAAAACTCGTTAAAATAGTTCTTATAAGTGATAGATCGGAACAGGTAGGTACTATATATAGTTCCCTAAGCTTCAAGGAAAGAAACTGCATACAGCGGTAGGTACTACTTCTCTCTAAAATCCCGGAATGATAGTAATGACGTTTTTATTCTTGAATTTACCTAAGTTTTTTTTTTATTATTTCGTATATATTTCTAATATCTATCTAATCTCGAATAATCATCGATAATTTATTGTTATTTTAGGCAACTGTTAAAGCGATTTGTTTTACATATACGCAAACAAAACGGGCATTTTGTGAAAGAGATAACAAGTGTTACTTCCTTGCTCGGTTTTTAGGAAAATATTATACTCTTATTTTGATTTATGCACAACACAAGAAATGATCATGAGAAATATTATCTACCTACATCAACAAAATTATGCATATCAAAAGTATAATATAATGGGGATCAGCCAGGAGGCTTTGAATAATTTTTTTAATTGTGCGCTATGCTTTGTAGACGTCGGAGCACTAAAAATTATAAAAATGTGATTGTAATATTAACAACGTAATTGTGTAATGAAAAACGAAGTTATAAACTCTTGAAGCAATGATAACTCGGTGCTAGCGTGTACGGACATCGCGTCGATCGTGATGAAACCAGAGCATGGTGGTAGGGTTAGCCCGCCTGGCTAGCTACCACCCTCAAGTTGAAAATCTGTCGCCAAGCACCAATAGGTGTTCTAGCAGCTGCACTTAAGCCAGTCTTCATAAATCAGTGGGCTTTGCGTGTTACCATTTTGGGCCACATCGTTACTTATGTGGTCCTCAAACATTAAACATATAAAGAATTTTAAAGTTTGTGAAAATGTTTGTTGTAATTTTTATAACTAATTATTCAATTCTATAACATATTTCACTGATAGAAAGCTACGTTCAGACTAACGGCTATAGGTTATTTATGTTTACTGTTATACATTTTAGTGTTCCGAAGTCAACAAGGAACCCTAATAGTTTCGCCATGTCAGTCTGTTTGTCTGCAGCTTAGCTCAAAAATTCTTATTAATAGAAAGCTGTAATTTGGTGTGAGTATATATATAAATCAAGACGGTAAAGTGATAAAATAAAGACTTGAAAAAATGTTTATAGTACGTCTCCTACACGAAAAGTGGGGATGATGGTGTAGGGTGTCGTTGGGTGGGTTGTCCAAAAATATTGCGAGTGTGTAAATCATTTTTCCATTCTGTGATCCGTTTACGAAATATTAAGCTTTAACGTGCATATTTTTGTTAAGAGTTTGCTAAATTATTACTGGTTTTGGGAAAAAAAATCGCGGCAGTAGTAGGTATATATATATGTATATATATTATAACGAAAACTACCACAGCTAAGTAGGATTTACAAGTTAACGAATAATAGTCGAAAAACTTATAAAATGTACTTGGAGAAGTAATTTCGTACAAATTCAATTGAAAATGAATAAAGCCTTTAAAAAGAAGAAGCATTTAAGATTAGACTTTAATAGGGAGGTCGTAACCGCTCGTGTGAAGGCCTTGGATGACCGACTGCTCCCCGCCAAGGTGGTTGCCCCTCTCTGGCTGCCAACCACAAGTATACTTCTGGACCTACAGCTTCCAAGCCTCACAAGGTCACCAGTCGAAAAACTGCGGTAAATAAGACGCCAGCATCCACCCCTATATCCAGTGCGACGGATGCGATGACGACTGACCGTCCTCAGGAGACCCTGGGGATGGAGTGGGCCGCGCTAGGAGTTAATGTTCCTACGACGTCGAACGAAGAAAGATGGACCACCGTGTCCCGTCGCCGTAAAGCCAAGGCAAATAAGCTAATACAAGCTTAATACTAAGGGTAACTACACTGACTACGGAACCCTACACTGCGCGTGGTCCGACACGCACTTGGTCATTTTTATATTGTTATTAACATGTACTAAGTCGCACAGTGTTGCTAGTCTATACTTAATATTATAAGCTCAACAGATTGTTATTTGTTTGTTTGAATGCGCTAATTTCTAGAACTCCAGTCAGATTTTCTATCACAGTTTTTTTTTTTTGACTTCATAATTTAATTTATTGAGGAAGGTAATAGGCTATATAACTTCACACTATGATCCTAAGGAGTGGAGCGGTAACCATGAACGTAAAGTAATTTGGAAAGCTGTACGCAAGTATGGGAAGTGAGAACAATGATAGGCTACACCGTATACACGAGCGCGTTGGCGGCGCGGCGCGAAGCGTAGCAGTGAAGAGCTGGACGAATTAACTGAATACGGGTAAAACCGTGAAACAGCTAGTTTTTATTATTAAACACAGATTTATAATAAAAGGAATGTTGTATTTTTTCTGTATTATTAAACCTACTTATAATTATTATATTATAAAATGCCATTATTGTTGTAGTACTTACTTTTTCAAAATATAAAGCTTCTTATAGTATTAATATATATAAAAATACTTGCAACTGATACAGTATCTCTACTTTACTAAAACATGTAAGTACTAACTGGGTATTATACATTTCCAGCTCACCAATCACAGACGAGTACGGGAGGGTCTTTTTTTGTTACAAGGGAAGGCCGAACCTAAAAAACAAAAGGTTGTGTCAAAATGGGGGTTTTCGATCACGCCCGATCGATTGCCATCATCCGCTTTGTGATATCTCTACTGATTCAAAAGATAGCTTTCAGGATTCAGCATCTCCAATACGCTCTAATGACATAATTACCCTTTTATTAATGTTCTCGCGCGAGAACGATAACAATGAGCTCGCTTGCTTGCATCGTTTCCTTAATGAGGTAATTACTAATCACTTTTGGTTTTTAAAAATAGTAAACTGTTTCCATTTATTATATGAGTTTATTGTATAAATATGTCTTAAATAAATGCGATAATATGGTATCGTTCTCTATCGTAATACTATTTATTAAACAATCCTATTTCCTTACATTTCTACAATTTTCAAGGGTAAAAGTATTCCTGGCACTCGTGCGTTATTATTACAGTTCCAACGTAACCGAACCAATCCACTTACTTTATAAACATTTGAAATTCTAACTGATACCGACAGTGGAACTGTCAGGGTACCAATAAATGACAACGCGATTTTATTTTTTCTCAACAAATTCTTTATTTATCAGCATATCTTATTATATTACTTTATCATAAAAAATATGCCTTAAATAAATGTGACAAAATTCTATCATTCTCTATCGTATTACTATCCAACAATTTAACAAAATAATTCATATAATATCCTGTAAACATATAGTATAAATACATTATGCAGTATTCGCTGCAAGCAGAAGTGGACTCATGTTGTAATGATGTATATTGAAATCCCATCTCCTTGTATTTCTTTCTAGATATAATTTGTGGTATTCAGTCGGTGGTCGTCCATATGAATCGAAATAATGTCCGAAACCATTTCCATCGATGTATTTCCAGTGTGTTTTGTATCTGGATCTAAATTTAAAATATTTATTAGTTTTTTGTAAAATTCAGAGATAGGTAATCGTTTTTCATTCGGCGATGTTGTGTCTGTGTACACTCTCTTTAATTTTCATTCTAGGAGCTATTTTTGGTAGGTATCTCGGTCTCTAGTTGAAGCACAGTGGAGACCAATCTTTATACAATATTATGTACTTTATAATGATTAAAATTAAATGCTGAATTTATTAGTATAGTTTAATATTTTGACAAATTATAACATACTTCAATACTATGAGTACAATTTCCTTGATACATTCATAGATGTCATATTTTATGTTACAAAATTTATCAAAAATAATTATTCAAATTCTATACATAAAAATGTGAACACAATTAAATAAGTGTGAAACATATGTAACATTATTTTTTATATAAAAGCTAGCACTTGGCTGCTTCACTAGGTGCAGTTACTATTTTAGTCTTATAGCACTTCTGGAATCATAAGATGATATTTTTAAGTTTCATCCTAATCTGTCAAATAGATTTAAATCCATCCATACGAATAATTTTATATAGGTTTTAGCATTAGTAATAGATATTTATTTCCCAAAAACAATATTTTAACATTCATGTACATATTGCAAGAGTTTCTTTATTAGACGCTCCAACTCAGGAGTACCTAACTATGTTTGACTGGTTTAATTTAGGGCCGTGTTCCTTTGAGATTGGTTGTAAATATTTATAATATACAGTCACTATAGTGACCACTTACCCTTAGTCCAATTGACTGCATGAATTTTCGCTGATTTATTTATTGATACAATATAAAACTTGCAAAAAATTATTATATTAAATTGTACGTTTAATATCTTTTACCTTGGCCAATTAGTTTTCCTGAGGTTTCATTTGTAAAAAGCATATGTAGGCAGCTAAAATCTTCTTGGATTTGTTGATTTACAGATGATTTATCATCAACTTCTGAACATATATAAGGATTTAATTACTGTAAATTATAATAAGAAATTATTTTTAATATAGTATGAATTAAAAAATTATACCTTTTTTAGTAATTACTTTCACCATAAATTAATAATTTCTGTTAGTTTTGTTTGAGAAACGTTTTTAGAACATTTTCATTCTTATTCTACTGCCTGTATATAATTTTGGCATTGCCATTTTTTGTACCTAAACCAAATACATCAGAAATTTACCAGTTTCATTCCTTCTGTGTTTCTTTGTTGTTTCAATATTACAGTAATTGTGATCTTCATGGTGTCTCTTTTTAGCATAATTATGCTCAGGTATAGTATAATTATCTGTAATAAAACATTCTACTAGTAAAGTAAAACAGATATAGAAAAAAAATTAATTAATTTATACTATATTCTAAGCAATAATAATAATTTCATACACATTCTGACTATCTATTATAGTAATCTTAGATGTTTAACTGTTTTACATACCAATTTTCAACTAAACTTACATCTGCCATCTTGATTTTTTCCTTATCAATTAATATTAATTCTTGGTTTTCTTTATTTATTTACTTTTGTTTTAAGTTACCATACCTATATCTAATGGTTCTAATGTCGTAAGCATTTAAAAATTTTGGAGACCATTTTGGATTTGATAATTTTGACTGGTACACTAAATTGTCCAGGTTTCTCTATAATTTTTACTTTGGAACCAAAACGATATCTCTTTTGTGTTTGTAGGTCGTTGTTAAACGAACAAATTATTACGTAACAAATATTACCCTACCTTTAGTTTCAATAAAATTATTTTCCAACGCTACACACACATATATATTTTACTATATCTTTTAGGAAAATATTTCATTATAACCTAACAACAATATTGCAGTTTTGTAATCAGTAACAAATAACACGGAAAATAATATCAAAATAAGCTTTGTTACCTATGTAACGATTTTACTGAGCTTTTACTGTGTATAACAACACAAGACGGCATATTTTTTATATAATATTAAAACATACGGGGTATCGACATTGCATGACGTTTCCTTTCATTTTGACACAATTGAATACTAATGCTAAAATGGTTAAAGACATTTTTGTGTACTGTCAGGATTCATCTGCTTTTTCTCAAACCTGTGTTTGAAACTTACTTTTTTTGTCTTTTTGTCATATACTATATTTTTTTAGGTAATCGTTTCAGAAATACAATATTTAATTTAAAAAGAAGAAGGCAACCTAATTGCAACTTTTTTTTTCGTACTGACTGTGCTTTTGGCCGGTAGGCCTTAACAGTTTCACCGGACTTGTTGGCGAGCGCTTAAGGCACGGCACTCAGCCGAGAAATAAGGGCAACATACGCAAGGGTGCCAAAGTGGCCGACCTCGGCTTGGGCTGTTGATATATGCAACATACGCGACCTAGCTAAATTCCTATCCGAATTCAAGCTAACTAACTATACATGTATGCATGTCTCTTACCTTCTGGGAGGAAGTAAGAAACACGCGTACATGCATTTAGTGATCTGAAAATTGGCCTAAGGCTAACTAACCAAAAAAAAGGTGTGTGTGCGATTCACACACGATAGAAGTGAAACTTCATTTTAAAAGAAATTTTCTATTTTATTTAAACAGTGTGCAATATGTGCAACACGCCGACATTTACTCTCTCGCTCTGGCTCACACAAAGAGGAGAGATCGATAATGTGCGTTTAACGCTTAACGTTTAACATTTAACGTTTAACGCTTGGAAGTCGCATAAGAAGTTTCACTTCAAAAAGAAAATAAAGGTCCCTTACAGAACCTATGTAGGTACCTGAGTGTAGTGCATGTATGTTCATAATACAGTGTAATGAATGTGTGTCGGTAGCTAGTGATTGCAGTGTCACTGTATCTCGCGAGCAGCTGGCTTGAGGGCTCCATACCGGAGGAATCGACCTGGGCTCAAGTCGCTGCAGGAGAGGGCGTCACATATGTGACATGTGTGCGGGAGAAAAGTTAGCCGCCCGCCCCCTGCGGAGCGAGAAGTGATTACGCGGGCGTGGGCGCAAACACGCTTGGTTATTAGGAACGGGCGAGTATATCGCGTTAGCTTTCGTGATTTTGTCGCCGGGGTCGGATAAAATATCGCGCGGGCGTCTATATTTATTAGACATCCGGATGTCTGGATCTGGATTTTGAGACGTGGCTACCACCACTAGAGGGTTCGAATGGTTTGACACTTTTTCAAAATAATTATTTGACAGGCACTTGATAAATGATTCAATCGAAGGTATTTCCTTATCTTTATGGAGATCTACGTTCCGAACGAACCAAGGGGCACCGACCGCCCTTCTAAGAAAGCGGTTCTGAACTACTTGTAATCTGTTAAGTGTGAATTTATTCACGTGAGGAAAAACGGGGGAACTATAAGTTAAAATCGGCCTGATACATGTCTTATAGAACATGTCTACATGTGTACATGTCTTATGTCTGAAGGACATTTTGCTCTTCGAGCACACCAGGGGGTGCAAGCGGCTTGAGACCATGGCGGCTTTCTTCCGCACTCTATCGACATGTGCCTTGAAATTTAGGTGTTTATCCAGTGTGACACCCAGATATTTAATCTGAGTGGCCCACGGGATAGCCACACTAAACAATTTAATAGAGGGAACTTAATCTAATCTTTCAAAGGGATAAAAGAGGATAGCGCTACTCTTATCGGGATTTATTTTTATGCGTCATCTACGGAACCATTCGCCTAGCTTATCTATAGCTTTTTGGACTCGTTTTAATTGCAACATGCAAAATGGGTGTAAGAACCTAACACTGTAAATACTCAAACGAGCGCCATTTGTACATGATGCACGTTGTTCAAAAACAAACGAAGACATAGTGTTATTGGTGTCTGGTAGAACAATTCTATTCGACTGAATCGAATATTTGTAATCCGTATTGCAACATTTTGCATTTTGGGGTGTATGATTTGACAGCGAAAATACTCAAGCGAGTCCCATTTGTACGTGGTCCGTACCAGAAAGAGTATACACACCAACAGTTCTCGCTGTATTTCCCTGACTGTGCTCATGTTCAAGCATTGGCAGGATCCTGGTACATTCTTCAGGGGTTAACGACATGATGACCACAAAATAATAAAATTTATAAGTAAGAGACACCATATATAGAACTTTTTTATTGCAAAACTAAAACAAACGTGAAACAATTGATTCACGATTCAAATAATTGATTGATAAGAAATCACATTAAATGTATTTTTTGTCAATAAGTGTGATTCATTGTGATCTTTAATACATATCTTTAACCTGAATCCTGAGGTATCCTCATATATGATATTTGATATTCATGTTTATGATGTTCACATCTGAAGAAAGTTTTTTAGAGGAGGTTCACACTTAATAAATTTTATGGCATACCATGAAATAGGGTACATTCTAGTATATATATATATATATATATATATTTAAAAATCTTAGTCACATTGACACAAACGACCTGAAAAATTATGCCCGGGCGCTCGCAGTTAAGGGTAACATTTTGGCACGTAGATTTACTCTTTGTAGTAATGAAGTAAACATCTGTTTATTAAAGGCTCATTGCCAATTTTTCTACACGAGCAGCCTACAGGAAAACTTTAAACAAAAACTGTTAGCGCCTTGCGTGCCTAATTCAGTATTGCCATTATTAATTTAAATTTACAGGTAATTCTGGAAGAGTTTATGATTAACTACAGTGGAATCAGCGTCTTAATTTACCGCCGCTTATTTTGCCATATCACTGTATATTTTTAGTAATAAATTGCTAGTCACGAACTTCATACGTGTAAGTATAATGAACATGTAGAGTTTAACTAAAAAAATAAGTAAGTGCTACCATAATATATGTACAAAAATTGGCAAAATCAAAATAAAAATTCAAATAGACGTTTATGGGTTCATCCTATTTTGATGCGGAGAGAACAACATAATAAATTCCATACACTTTATAAAAATTTACGAAAAGTTGAGTGTAGTTATTGTGAATATCTTCGGATGAATATCAAGACATTCGACAAATTATCTATACATATGATATGTCTATCTCCTAAAGCTGACTCACAATAACCATTTGAATATAGGTATTAGGTTATTTGTGTTCTCTTTGCATTAAAATAGGATGAACACATAGGTGTCTATTCGAGTTTTTACTTTGATTTTGCTAATTTCTGTACCTTCTGTACCTATATTATGCAAACACGGCCTTTTTTTAGTTAAACTCAACTTGTTAATTATGCCTACATGTATAATGTTTGTGGCTAGTATATTACTAAAAATATACAGTGATGTGGCAAAATGAGCAGTGGCGGCGCGGTGGCGACGGCCCGGAGATGGAATGGTGGCGCGTGAGTGGCGCCGTCTACACAAACCCTTATAGGGAGCCGGCCAGATGTATTCTTGCTTTGCCTCAGATGTAGTCATTGACGCCGCTTTATAAAATGTTGGCGTTGATAAGCCTTTAATTTCAGCCGGTGACGATGTGATTAGTATTATATTTAGTATAATTTCGAAAGAACAAAAAGAAAGGGTAAACATTATAATAAACTATGTATTGTTAATCAAAAGCGTCTTATTTATCGAAACTAAGATATATTTGTGTTGATCAAGATTGATTAAATGATCCTGAGTCACTAACTTGCTCTAACATGATTATGCTTATACCATACTTATACTATGGTCTTTCACATAGCCAATCTATATAATATACATCCATTTTCTGACCATGTTTTAGCACTTTTTGGGATGTCATTTAGCACTCATCTGTAGTATTGAGTTGACCACCCTGATACGATAATCTATAGTAAGTTACATTACTCCATGTTTGGTAGATTGTTTTTTTTTTTAATTTTGGGGAATAAATTCGTTCCATTGCGGAATTTTGGGGAATTTAAAATCAAGTAAGTGGTCTTTTTTAGTTTTTTTAACATACCTATTACATTTTACTCCATACTCGACAGTTAAAATATATTTCCAGAATTTTTTTATTATAAATATTACGACGAATGCCTCTCGATCTCAAACCATATAGTTCTAGTAGAGGATTTGATCCCTAACTATGAGTAATTACTCTCTAGGTTGTAGAGGTGAGATGTACCTGGTAAAATACCTCTTCCTGTTCCAGAGAAATAACAATTCCATAAATCTGTTCCTAAATAACAGCTAACTCTTTCTATTAATATAACTGAAAAGAGTAAAGAGCTTGTTCCAAGCCGTACTTGTTTGTATCTCTATCTAACAAAGTAAGGATCCTTAAGCTTCAAAGCATGATCTGCTATCTTGTTCATACAGGTACGTAGAATTTGGTAACAGCTTTTTCATTTCACAGATAACAATCACAAACTGTTACTAATTGTAATTATCTGCTATTTTAAACTGAAGCTACTGAAGAAGAAGTGTGAACGGTGGTATTAAATGCAATCAATACAACTTTTTTTAGAAATATTTTAACTGTAACATTTTTAATATAATTTTCTGAAATACACATTTATAAATATCATTGTTAAGTGAAATTTTTAGTCCATAACCCCAATTTTTTTCGTTTATCTATCGCGGCGCATTACATTACATTGTCGCAAATAAAATTGAATTTTATGCCGTATAGTCAAGTATTACAATCGTAAAATTTTTTGTTCATCTATCGCATGTCACATTACATTACATTGTCGCAAAGAAAATAGAATTTTATGCCGTGCAGTCAAGGGTTATAATCGTAAATCGTAAATGCGGAACATTGTATATGTCAGTGTATCTTATTAAAGAATGTACGTCACATGTCTTTAATAATTTATATTTTTCTTCCGAAAAAAGTTTGACTTGCATCTTACTTTCATAAAACAACACAATTTTTTTTTTAATAAACGTACTTGTATGTCTTTTTAATTGTTATAATTTCTTTTGTAAAAAATATAATGAGGAATAATATTGCAAAACATATCATTTTGAGGAAAAAAAATATGTATATGGGGAAAATTCAGAATTTCGACCTACCAACCATGCGTTACTCATCGGTCATCGCCCTCTATCTACTCTGTGCTAATCGCTTTTGAGACTCGGACGTGGACTGGGACGCGTTGTGACTGTTGCGAGTAATATTATTCTGTGGTTGTGTAGTAATTATTGGTGGCGTCGAAATTGTGTTACGTTAGGTATTTTGTATTATTGTATTTCGTCGAAATACAAAAGAATAGAGCAATATGTATCTTGGTAAACCGAAAACTGATTCGAATAGTGAGTATTATCTTTACTTTCACTCTAAAACTAAGCTTTAATAGGTACGTCTAGACTGGTATTCTATTGTAAAAATTGTTTCATTTTCGAAAATTCGGAACTAAATTACCTATTTAATTATTTATATAGGTAAAAATAATTAATATTGTTTATACATGCATGTAGGCGATGCTTTTTAAAAAAACGTTGGGTAGGTAGGTATATATAAAATAACGGATCTAAAAATTAGTTCACTTGTAAAATCATGTTAGATTCCAAAGTACATTTATACCAGGGATAGGGTTTTCATAATATACATAAACGTCCATTGCAGTATAGATTTATTTTCCACAACGCAATATAAATTATTCTTCCGAAAGCCAACAGTCCGTGACAAGGTAAAATAAACTCGTAGGTATTGAAAAATTTAATACACCTTCTAGATGCCCACTTTTAATTTGTTATAATAATTCATTCTTTAAATTAAATTGAAATATTTTTCAACAAAAATATATAATATGGATTTTGAACATAAGTAAGTATGTACCTGGTATTCCAATCTTCGAACGTTTACATTAAAGTACATGAAAGTACCCATTTTTAATGAGTCGCTATTGTAAATCGTTGTGATAAATACATTGGGGTATTTATATCAATTAATAAGTCTCAATTAATAACCTGAATGTAGTTGAATGCTTTTTTTTTCAAATTGCCTTATATTAAGGACACTGATCACGAATATGACATTAAACTTTTTTCTCTGTCTGTCTGTTTGTCCGCTTTTCCTTTCGGCTTTCCCTATTTTTATGAAATTTTGTACACGAGAAGCATGCCATCTAATTACTCAATTGATAGGTATAATCAATTAATATGAACTGTCAAGAATATGTGTAAAAATAAAATTACAAGATGAAAATAATTACTGAGTAATGAATGCGTGCGGAGCCGGGCGGCACCGCTAGTAATATTTATAAAAGTAACTAACCTATACGGTTCAAAAAAAGTTTTGCATGTCTATGTGCAAAATTTTATTTTGTTATCGAATTGGTGTCATATAATTACATAATTGTATACAAAATTAAATGGAAAAGACGCAATTGAAAAGCCTATTTGGCTTAAAAATGTAACAACTTCAAGTATTACTTAGAATCTTGCGAGTAAATATAAATCTTTCAAGTGCATCTTGTGCACATAGAATAACGTGTTGTGCACATGTCTCGACGACTGTAGACAGCGTAAATACCATTAGTCATATCTATTTCTGTCACTATTGCAAGATGGCTGTCTCGCGTGTTCCTTGAACCCTACATTGAATCCCTCTAAAATTCTAGTTTATAAATAAAACATAACATGCTTATTTATCTTATTACTATATATAACAAATAAGAAATTGTTGCCATAATGTGGGTTTGTCCCCTAAAAGACGGAAGATAAAAATGCTTATAGGGTGTGGAGGAATATTGGGTGACAAAATTTATGGGTTGAAAAATGCGTGGGAATTATTTTTTTCTATAATAAAGCATGTAGTAACTTAATAACATGCAGTACTGTAAACTAGTAGGCCTATTGCACAGAATAAGTGGTTTTCGCGTGAATAGAACATAAACGGACAGACAGACACAAAGACGTTAAATTTTATAGTATGTGTAGTTGTAAAAGAAACAACCTTCAGTCCGCTTTTAAATTCGCATTTATGAAACTTAATGACGGGTGCCAAGTTCCATTGCAGTTCCGTCCATTATAGCAGTAGGATTTTACGTTCCTCAATTTATTTACAAAGTATTCTGTTGCTTTCTTTGATATGAGATAGTTATCACTCCTATAATTAGAAATTAACGAAAATATTTATTTACGTATTAAACGTATTAGTAACGTAAGTATAATCGTAATAATTGGTCAAACAATTGATTACAATACGCCAGATATCATCACATTATAAAATCCATTATCATACCTCATAGATAGCTTTTCTAATTGGCTAAGGATGGCAAGTGACGTGGCGATACATATTTTTATACTACTGGTAAATTGTGAATTGAGGAATGGGTTATATAAAAGGCACGAAGGAGCTGCCTTTTCCGGTAGGTAAAGGCTCGACCACAGCGCCACCTATCGGATTCTGACATACCTTTAAACCATCGTCTCGATAAAACAAATGGTATATGAATATGAGTTCAATCGGTCAAGTCGTTCAGAATTTACACGATCATTAACCACAAATATTTGAAATAAATTGTATTTCACTATGCCACTTTTTCTCATTCCAAAGCATAAAACTATGAGATTTGTAGGACCTAGTTGGGTAGAACTCTTATGTTATGTAGATAAAAACAGTATACAGCTTACTTTTAAAGGCGTATCGCCGAGTTTCTTAACTTTTATTGGGAGGCGCAACCTTTTTTGTCAAATCACGTAGGTATAGCTTTTATACACTGAAAAAAATAATAATATACCAATAAAAACTCATTTGAATTTACAGTAGCATGGCACATGCCTCAGTCGAATACATCAAGGATTGATGAGGAGTTGATGCAGAAGAGCCTTCGAGAACTCTCTTCTGCAACTGATCCTTTAGACAGATTGCGTCTGTTATGTTTGTCGCGTGGGGCTTCTGGTATTCTGAGCCTTGGAAGGTTCGTATAATCATTTTTGAGAAGCGGTGAATGATTCAGGTTCCTTGGCCGACGTAATTTATACGAGATAAATATGAGATGCATACTAAATTTACAAGATATCCATGTGCGTCCTAGAATTGTTGGCTATTTGACTGTTAAGTGTATGACTAATCAATTCCCATGTCAAACTTAATGAGAAACAACTGTTCAAACTAAAGTTCGAAAGATGGACATGAACTCGATACTAATAAGGGTTAAAGCAAATATTAATATTTATAAATAATCAAAAATTATCTTATAGGGTTTTCCGTAGAATGGATGAAGACGGCAGCCAACATGTGAACAAAGATGGATTTATTGTTGGACTTAAGGAGGCTGGAATTCAACTCTCAGATAAGGTAATTGTTTATTCGGTCTTATAAAGTCTGGAAATTCTAAATATAAAAGAAAATCTTATTATTATAATTCAAAATTCGAGAATCAATTAGTCATTTTTTCGACAATGAAACATACAAGTGAAAATTATGTTGTTTTTCCTTGATAAGTACCAATTATGAAGCAATGGTAGCGTGTAACGAGGCCTGTGAGTAGTGACGCATAACTCTGACCATCCGATAAAAATATTGACAGAAGTATTATAATAACTAGCTGTGCCCCGCGGTTAACCCCCGTATAATTTAAAAGAAATCGCCGATTTATAATACTTCAGTATAGACAATATTTTTATCGGGCTGCCAGGGATATGCGTAACAACTCACACGGCTCGTTTGCGTCACTACACCCATAGTCAATAGACCCGAGCGTAGAGTTGAATTATTTTAATTTTATATTATCTTACAAACTGTTCGTCCAAATAACATGCTACAAATGGCAAAGTTTATCTACATAAAATTGTCTTGATGATGAAGTAACTTTCGCTCGTAAGGATTTTAATATGATATATCTAATAATAATGCTCATAAATCACCTTTCAATTTTCAATAAAACTTTGTCAAAACATACCTTATTGACTTTACCGTGGCTTATGTATAACAGATAGTCGTATGGTAACGCGGACTTTTTTTAGATGTACTAAGGAGCAATATTTTTGTAGAGCTTTGTATTTACGTATCACTAACCATTACGCCAGCGTACGTGGATAAAGCAGTTAGGGTGCGCTGTTAATTTCGACTTACTTTACAAAAATCAATATTGAAAGCTAGCTGAGAGGTGTAGCCTAATGCTAGATAGCCTATACTATTCCTCGTGAATCTGGATATCATATGCAAAAAGAATATCAAATCCGACTGGTAGTTTTAGAGATTAGCGTTTTTAAACAAACAAAAAACCGTGTGGTGTCGTGGGCAGTTCCTTCGGCTAATGTAGAATCGATAATATTTGCAAAAAAAAAAACGTGCTCAATTTTATGTAGGTTTTCTTGATTTTTCTCTTAAATTTTGCTGATTCGTTTTTATTTAAGTACAGGAAAGTATTTAGGAAATTCAGTATTTTAGGAAATAATAAATTACGAAAAAAAAAACACGTAATTCAAATTATCAACTAAAATAACAAAATATGTCTCTTTATTTTTGTTTGACAACATAATATTACATAGAAATAGAAATAATTACAAATACAAAAAAAAAGTTTATTATTATTATTATTATAAGTAATTCTTATTAATCAGTCTCGTCATTAAATTCTGTTGCTGAAACTATTGGCTTGTGGTAACTAAAATATGATACATATGTTTGTGATTCTATTTTATGCAAATACCTCGAAAAAACAGCATCAATAGTAGTACCGTATCTCGTTGTCGATTCTTTTGGATTGTTATTTATATGTAATTTAAATTTTTCTAAAAGAAATGTTTTTAGTGGTTCTGATTTTTCATCTGCAAAATTGATATTGAAGTCTCCAGATAAAATCATCGGAAGCTGATGGAAGTTTCCACCAAGTATTACAGAAACCTCATCAGTATATTCTATCAGCGCTCGATGGATGAAATGTTTCACATCTTCAATTTTTGTATTTGGTGAAATGTAGACTATTACCATGACAGTTTCAACTCCGTTGTTCGTTTTACATATAGCTGAACAAATGTCTCCAACTCCTGTACGTCTAACATTCACATCGCCAGTATTTTTTAAGATTATGTCCATATTTGGTGTTAAAATATTAGTAGTGTCATTGCTATTTTGATAGATAGCAACTCCACCTGTACGTACGTAATCTCACTTGAAATGGGCAATGCAGTTGAAATTAGGAATATCAAACTGTTGGTTATTGCTCATCCACGTTTCGGAAAGAAGTAAGAAATTAGTTTTTTGAATTACAAAATCCGACAAATCCAATCTATGGCTTTGTAGACTTTGACAATTTAATGTGGTTATGGAAATGCCATTTTTAGTTTGAAGAAAATCCAAGATAGTTTGGGCTTTAGTGTGTAAAGGATTTAACGACAATTTCTGAAAATCTTGCAGTAAACTTTTCGTTGATGATGCTTGCACTCGATTATGGTGGAATCTGAAGTTAGTTGGATCGTTATCGGGTGTTACAATAAACAAACCTTCGATGTTTGTTACACGAGATAGCACAACATAAACAAGCTCTTGTGTATGTCCCACACTACTCGCTTGTGTATACGACTGTCGGGCATGCGCACGTCTTATTTAACGGTTTTATTCCACGGACTTTTTCTTACGGTTTTACTATCACATTTTTTTCAGTTCGGTCGCCCAGCAAAATCCCTATTTCCTCCAAGCCTGCCTTGCACTCGCTGCTAATAACTATTATGATTTGAAAGGTGTAGGCGATAGTTATGACGCAATACATTTCAACTCGGGCCCTTGAAGTGCCAACTTATGTGTCACTAATCTCAGATATTATTACGTAGGAGGTCGTTATGGTCACAGACTGTAGTGACGACTTAATATCGGACGGCCCAGATGCTGTTTATTACGACATCACTGTAACAAAACATCAAGACCCTTAAAAAAAGATTGCCGAAAAGTTACTGGACTAGTTAAAATTATCATTCACAAATAGAAAATAGTACAGTTGAAATTATTTTAGACAATATTATTCAAATTCGACTGGGAAAACATCCCAGTCGTCGAGAAAAATCAGCAAGAAACTCGATCGAGGTCTTTTTTTATACAACTAAGGAGGCAAACAAGCATATGGCCCGCCTGATGGTAAGTGGCTACCGTAGTCTAAGATGGCTTGTAATACCATAAGTATCACTAGCTCATTGCCGACCTTGAATCCCCCTACCCCAAGGAGCTCTGGAAACTCTACTCACCGCACGAATACAACACTAGGTTATTTGGCTTTGATCTTTTGAACCTCTAGTATTCCACCAGTTGGAATGCCCCAAGTAGAGATGAATCTCCAAAGAAATTTCTCTTTGCCTACCTCTCTTGTTAAATAATGTTTACGTACAGTTAATAATTATATTATTTTAGTTCATGTACAGAAAGGGAGTAATTTCCAAATATTACTACCATAGTAACCTTTTCTTACTAAAACCTGCTTGAAACGGTCCTTAAACTTATTCTCGTCCTGCAAATCGGTAATGCCCCTAGGAACCTTATTTTAGAACCTAATACTATTTCATAAAAAAACCTTTATTTGTCTTACTGAGTCTAAAAGTTAGGATGAATAAAATTTGTGTTTTTTTTCTTGTATTAAAACCATAGCGTTTGTTTTCAAAATGTAACTTATCCAAGTTTTGCGAACATACATTAAATTATCAAGGATATATGGGTTGGACTAAGTTAAGATATTAAATTTCCGAAACTTGTTCTTTAGTGATTCGCAAGGTACCATGTTGTGGATTGCTCCAATTGTCCGCTTTTGTAATATTTCATTGACAGTTGCCGTAAATACTTTTACAATTTATAGAGTGGAAAAATTTCCAGACATCACTGAATTATCTTTAAAACCTACTAAAACCGATAGATTTTTCTCTCTTAAGTGTAATATAAAAATATTATTATTATGTAACTTATAAATAATTTCAACTGTAAACATATGTCATCCTTAAAAACTATGATAAGAAGGGGCTGATTTGGGAAAGTAAAATACGGTTTGATTCAATTATATCGAAAAGGTCCTTACCTTTTGAAAACGCTAATGAAAACTGAAAAGATCGATATCAGAGAGAATAGAGTAGCTTGCGTGTAGACAGCAATATAAAGAATTGACTTTTTAAATTAATAACGTCACGAAAAAGTAACAAATACTTTGTATATTTTAGTATTTGTAGAATATTCTTTTACCTTACATTTTGTCTTTTTTACATCCTGCCGTATAAATTTAGTTCTTTTCGTGATTATATGGAAAATGACTTTGGAACCCTAAAAACACGATCATAGACCGTGCGACTATATTGCAGTATTCAAGGATAGATTGATCTATACTTTTGTCGAGAATACATAATCGCTCTTGTTCAACAATGAGCTCACCACTACCCACTTATTTATATTATTGCCTCTGATATCTATACTTACATACATACATGTTATAAACACAACGTGTCTCTGTCTGTATGTCCGTTTATGTTATTTCACGCGAAACCTCGCCACGCGTAATCAATAAGTTAATAAAAAATGATAATTATATGTTTAGCAATAAATTATAACCTTAATATTACGAGTTTTTGATCGAGACTACCAGTTGACAATAAATTATAACCTTAATATTACGAGTTTTTGATCGAGACTACCAGTTGACCTTAGATAATTCTCTGACCGCGCGCTCTACGCCCTCTATCTCGAAAACAGTTCTAGATATAAATAAAAAAAAAGGTGTGTGTGCGATTCACACACGATAGAAGTGAAACTTCATTTTAAAAGACATTTTCTATTTTATTTAAACAGTGTGCAATATACATACACACCGACATTTACTCTCTCGCTCTGGCTCACACAAAGAGGCGAGACCGATAATATATTGCTCTCTCGCTCTGGCTCACACAAAGAGGAGAGACCGATAATATGCGTTCAACGTTTAAGGTTTAACATTTAACGCTTAACGTTTAACGCTTGGAAGTAGCATAAGAAGTTTCACTTCAAAAAATACAAAAGTTGTAGAGAATTTAATTCTCCACAATATTGATGATAAATACAAATAGCGTAAAACCCATAGAAAACGAGATATTTGCAAAACATGTAGAAAAAGAAATCTATTTTTGTGACATTTGACCCCTGACTTTAAAACTTGCGACCATCCAATTATATGAGATATTTGAGAATAGTTTTAGGACGCCAAAATACAAGTTTTTATGTGGTAATATACTGGGTATGTCGATTTTACGAGGTCAACCCCCTATAATGACTGGACTAATCCGTTTCACCGTGGTCACCGCTATTGTTGGGCCTTAGTTGTCATGAGATGAGGGGCACGTCATTGTGCCTTAATAGAATGAATAAAAATTCACTTTACTTTCGATTTTCTTATTAATTTTGACTATGTAATTGCTTTCAGGAAGCCGATGAGTTGTTCGAAAGGTTTGACACTGAAAAGAGCGGTTCCATCAACCTCGATGAATTCATTATGCGTATTCGTGTAAGTGTTTATCCAATTTTTAACTATTGTAAAAGGACTTGTACATTAACGTTTTAATCAGTACTTAATCATAATTCAAGAAACTACCTTTATGTTCTGCAAAGTATTTAGGCTATGAATTTTGGCAAGTCACATATTCTATCTATCCTTTATTCCTGTCGTTACTATTACGATCTATAGGTAGAAACTTATCTAGATAAGAATGAGAATGGTATAAATAAATAAATAATAAATGCTTTATATAAATACATAGTGTTTTTTATACAATTAATTATACGTAGGTATGCACGATTCCATAGCAAGTTTTTTCTTTGGTTATAATTTGAGAACGAATACTCTTTTACGGCAAAGGCACTCAGGTGTTTTGATATTTAAATAAAAAAAAATTGAGATCACTTGTAGCTTATATATACATTATACATACATTGATGTTTGGCCGCGCTCAATTTGGTAACGAATTATATAATAATTATATGTTTAGTAAATTTTGTACATTTTAGAAAATACAAAATTTTAGGAAATAACCCACCCACCTGTTTTGCCCAAAAAATATGTATTGTACCATTCTACATTATAACACATACGACACTGGTCTTACAAGCTACAAAGTATAAATTTTATTTATATTAATGTTAAATTAATTAATGTTAATTAATTAATATCCCATGTGAATCCTATGGTAAAAATATTAACGGTGAGAATATCTCTCAAGACAATTGGCATTGTTCATTTTTATTACACCACCTCCTTTATATTTATTTTGAATAGTATTAAGAATTTTGAGACACTAATTTGAATATTTTAACATTTTGAGGCTTATTTCATGTTTTTTTATTTTTTTGAAAACAGTAATTATTATTTTATGATGACGTCATCAATGGCATGAATATTTCATGACTTGTGCTTTACTTAAAAAAAAAGAAAATATGTTTGTTACGTTCTTCGTAACTTTTGGCCCTCTCGTGTAACATGTAAATTTTGTAATTAACGTGATTTTTGTAACTTTTGAGGATATTAAGATTTTATTATTAATCTAAATTTGATAAATAAACACAGGTTAGGAACAAACCCAAATTAGATAGGTGAGTACCTTTTTTATTTTATTTATCTTTGAGAGTTCAAAGATGGTAAATGAAAATGTTACACATAGGTAGTGTTTTCAAGTTTAACCTTATTTTGTGAAAGTGTATTTTATAATACACACAATGCACAATGTAATAAGCAGTTGTAAATTATCACATTACTCTAATTTTATTTTGTATTTCGTTGGGTAGGTACTGTTTTCTTTAAAGGGCTCTCATTCGGATTTCCATATCGTCCTACTGATAAAGGTTATATAAATAAATAAATATATGACCCTACGAATTTACGAGGTCAAAAAGCTGGTTTAGGTCAGTAACAAGATCTGCGCGCAACCTCTGTGTCAATCCAACTACAAAGGAGCTTACTGCAATAAAACCCATAAATTCCTGGTTATTTGAATACGTATAAATGTTATTGATTTATTTTCAATTTTAAGTTTAATTATTTGTGAATATCGTGCCCTTTCGAATGGTTCTGCATATTTCACAAAACAACAAAATAATAAATTATCGAAAACGGCGAACTTATTGTATAATCTCCCATAAATTTGAAATCAGTTAATAGTGGCGAAAATAAAATCAATACTGTAGGAAAATTGTAACTTCTAGGAAAACGAAACGTAACTTTCTTCAAGGGTCCTGGCAACAACGACTTATTTATTTATTTATTTTCATTTGGACCGCCAGTGGTCAGTGTATTAAATACAATTACATAAATTATAACAATTTGAAAAAGAAAATACACTTGGCCTTTTAAGGCAATCACAACATGCACTGTGTAGACAAAAATATAATATGATATCAATACAAAAGAACATCAAAAAATAAAAACAGTTACAACAGATTATTAGAAATTAGGTCAGATAATTATATACTAACAAATATATGTAATAAGAAAAAAAAACTATCAAAGTCAACTGTATAAAAAAATGTTAAAAAAAAATTATAATATATGAAAACTAAATGTCAAAATACAAAAAGCAAAAAACAAAAACATATAAATAGTCATCAATAAACCACTAGATTATGTACTTTATTGTCTCTTAACAACTCTGCTATAACAATTGGCACTGACAAATGACAATTTGACAGACTACTGCGTTTTTTAATGTTGCGGTATCAAGGCAAAGAAAAGCGTTTTATGCCAGTGATGACGTCATGAAGGTCAAACAATGGATATAGGATTTTCTTTTGTTATATCTTTAATTAAATATTTTTATAATAACGGAGAATGTACTCCCTCGAAATGGTTTTTGATTAAAACCGAATAAAAAAAATAAACAATGCCAATTGGAAACTAGCGCTCTCAATAATTCTTTGAATATTTTTTCCACGCCCTGCGTTTATGATTTTAAGAACGATATCTTGTTATTAATTTGTTCCCGCAAACATTTGTGTCTAAAAACCACAGTAATAAATTTGTCGGTGTAATTTTTTATATTTAAACGTACATCGATAGGAAAATCTTCTAAGAAATTTGGATTGTCTGAACTATACGCGCCTATACGTACGACTATCAAACGTGATCAATCCTGTAGTACTTGAAGGATCAGGGGATCGTTAATAAGTATGCGTACGCACGACAGAATTTTGTATAAAAACGCATGCAACGCAAGCGTGTCCTTAGGAAAAGAAAAAATCGCCCAAAAATATTGTATAGTATATTCTCCTAAACAAATTATATAAAAACAAACAATATCATACAAATCCGGGAGTGGAGAATTTTGAAAAATTGTCTTAAACATTTTATATGTTGAAAATAATGACCGTGAATTAATATTTATTCATTATTACTCCCTTAGAACCTGCTTATTTAATGTTTAATTTAATCATAAATAATTAATAAATAAAAAAATACACAAAAAAGGAACTGGTCTGATTATATTGGTCAGGCTGATACTAAGCACCCACTCCCGGCCGCTATCCCACTACTGCCTGATACGGTGACTTTTGGAATAATTATAATTTTTAAACGTATTTTTAACGATCTCGCGAATTGAATAGTAATATGATATTTTGTTACAACAGCCACCAATGTCAGAGACCCGACACAAGATTTTGCAGCAAGCCTTTAGGAAGTTGGACAAGGAGGGTCACGGTGTCATCACCGTTGCCGCCATAAGGAAGCTTTATTCTGTTGCTTCAGACCCAAGGTCAGTTAAATTAAGTATCGATATTATATTTGACATCTGTTTCTGTCGCAGAACATCATTACTTGTTCCTGTTGCGTATTTATTAATTACTTTTTCCTGTTGCGTATTTATTATTGATACCCTTATTACTGGCATAAGAACCATTTTATCTTTAACTTCCTAACCAAAGAAACTTAGGGCCTGATTTTAAGTGCAGAAGGCCCCCGGAGCAGCGAAGAAACGAATTATATTGGAAGAAGTTGCTGCTTGATTTTGTAATTTTTCCTTTCTGGGCATGGTTTCAATTTTTTCTTATCCTCCTCCTCCGGTACTGAAGCCTGTTCTGGTGACCTCTAAATCATACTTATATACATATATACATAGTAACTTATCTATATTAATAAATTCACAAATTTGTTGCTATTTTATAAGTTACCACACTGATCACTAATTGGCCATTTAAATGTTTTGTGTGTCTGTCCGTTGGTATGGCAATATAGTTAATTTTTGATTTAATAGACTATAAAAATAAAAGGAATCTTAAACTAATCTCAACCGATTACGATTAAATGTTATGCACCATTTTATATCCATATGTCATTTCGAAATAGATAGGCTATAAATATATCAATTCAATATCAAATTATAATTTTTTTCTACAACCTCTTGGTCCACACTCTTTACTAAAAAAACAAGATTTATATTAAATACATTTAAAATATAACACAACTTATTTACTTATACTAAGTGAGTTCCCGACAAGTGTTTTGTTTGAGTTCGTCCGCAACTTCAGCTGCAGAGCGCTGTGGTTATTTCTTTTCCTTTAATTTTGAGATTGTATCTATAACGACCAAGTCGCAGTTCATAATAGTTATCCTCATTTTATAATTTAGGATGGCTAACTCAGTCACTCCCGTCGCTGGGTTTACTAATCAGCCAATCGTGCGTCCAGTCGTCGGTGTAATACACACAAGTGGACGTGTAGACACTGTCGTGGAACTGCAACCTTCTGGATTTGGTCTCCAGAATGACCACCGACTCGAAGGTCAATCCCAAACCAGGCATAGGACATTCGGCATGATTCTGGGTATTTGGGCTCCTGTAAACCCTTCTAACTTCAGGGATCTTACTCTACATTTTGCTGAATAGATTCCTTCGTAGACCTCACAGTGGGTTACGGTGCGTGAAAAGTAGCTGTTGGTCGATGCTTGCGACTATGTCCGGACGGCTGTAGTACATGGAGAAGAGACTTTCCCTGTCGATGAATGAGATTTGGTTGATGTCGCCGATGAGAAGAAGTTCGCTCGCTTCCCAGAGACGAGCGACCATGGTGATGCCACCAAAATGGTTCATGAGAGCCTCGTCCACTATTTAGCGTAAACACTGTTGGGGCTCTCTGAAACCATTTACCAAGATCGAGGCCATGGTGTGAATTTTGGTCACTACTGTCGAATCAAAGCGCTTCATTAATTTTCGCTTCAGATTTTCGGCCTCTCCGGCTATGGTTACTGCGATCGTGTTCTTCTCCACCTCGAAATTTCTCACTATCCATGTTGTTTTACCACAATCCGGAACCCCTTTTTTATCCATCGGATATTAGGGACTGCCCTGGTACTTTCCGCTGCGTAGTGGTTAGAATCGCTCGTTACTGTTTCCGCCTTCGCGAGGAACCTTTCGTCCAACTTGATCTTGGTAAACCCAGGCGACAATCAGTATGGGGTCATTTTGGGGCTCTTTGAATATGAGATGGTCTACCGGCTGCCTTTGGTCATCTCGGGCCACGAAACCACTGAATCCACTATATGCGGCTATGTAATTATCCGTCATAGTCCTTATTATAACTTGGGCAGTTGGGTTGTCGTTATTGCCGCATCTGCTGCTTCCAGTCTCTTATCACTCGGTTTTACGATTCTTAGATGATGGGCGTCCAGGATCTTTTTGCAAACGCCAGGATTGATCTTTATTGTGGCTTTCAGAATGACTTTATACTCGAGAAGTGCGTTGTTGAATTGGTCCAGAAGACTTGCTGTCAGTCCCAGGAGGTCCTTTCTGGTCTTGGCAAGTCTCGCAATTCCATCCAACGCCGCTCGTTGTGGGTTTCCTGGTATTAATAGGTTTTTTTTTTCAAAGTACTTTGTAATGGCTATCGATGGCCTTACTTCTGGATTGCTGTTATAGGATGCTAGCGTAGCGGCCCTTTCTGCAGCAGCCTATTGCTGGAAGATTGCGTAGCCGCTAAGCTTTGACGTCAGGTTCAAGTGGATTTATCTCTCGATGCCTGCCGGAGTTATCTTTCTCGGCTTGTTGCATACTAAGAACCTGATATCTCTGTTCTCATTAACAACTACCTCATGTTGTTCGGAGGCTTTTGTACATCCAAGATCGAATTGATTGTCGAATTGATTATGAAAGCTAATCCTGGTTATATTGCGATGCTTCTCTGGGCCCCTGCTATGCAAAAATTTATACCTATTTTTTCGGAATTGTTATCCATGAAGAGGGCCACTCTTCTCGTCCTGATTCCAGGTTCTCCACGCTATCCACGTGCCAAGAGTTATTTGGTGCTCATGTGCTTTGGAGTTTGTTGTATTTGGAAGGGGATACAACACTCAAAATCAAGGGGCATAGGTGTAGTTAAATTTTAATTTAGTACGAAGGTGGGCATGGTGTTTTAAAATGGTTTAAAATGATTTTTTTTTATAGTTCCTTTCCGACCCACCTAACATAATTAGAGACCTTGCATCTTCTAGAATAATTTATACATGCCCATCCTTCAGTGAGGAGTTCGAATCACCCCATACTATATTTTTTACATTTTAATTTTTAAAATAAATCTAACGATAATGCTCCCCCTTCACTTTTCTTTTTACTTAAATTTACTCAAAGCTTCCCTTCTCGTTTTTCTTTAGTTGTTTACCTATTTAAACACAGTGCTTAACAATATCCTATACCATGTGCTGATAACATAGCATGAATTAAAATAAAAACATGTAAATCGGATATGTGGTTTTCGCGTGAAAAGAACATAAAAGGACAGACGTTGAGTTTTATAATATGTATATAATGATATATGTATATACGAGTAATTCCATTACTTTTCAAATGATTTATGGGTGGGGTTTATCGATTTTGCTCTAAGTTGAGAATCCCGAAGCACCTTATAAAGTATCACCACATACCAAATTTCAGCCCTCTAAGTTCTAATGCGTGCTGCGGTTTATTTCATACGGATGTTTTTTCCAGTGCTCTTTGGGTAGAGGGTTTCAATGTCGGCAAGACGCTTGTGCTACCTATGGTATTACCAGCGTCCATAGGCTACGGTAGCTGCTTGCCATCAGGCGGGCTGCGTGCCACTTTAGTTGTATAAAATGCGGACTTTTTCGTAGCCCATGGTCGAATCCAGTGTTGCCAGATGACAAAGTTAAAAATGCAGTGTTGAGGACTCCAAAAACTACAAAAACATGCATTGTTCTTACAATAAAATACCGTTCTATTTACAGGGCACACTAATTACATGACTACATTTATATTTATTCTTATTTTCACTTACTAAGCACTAAATTATCATTATTGCTTACTATGAATATACCCTTTTTTTAATTCTTAAATCATTAAATTTTGAACGAACGAAAGTTGACACAAAGTTACAATAGATCTAAATTTTTAATTGTTTATAATGCTTTAATTTGGATAAATAAAATAAAATCAAGCCACATAGAAAACAAATCGGTATAAATTAAATTTTTAGTGGCCATTTGAAAATGGTCATCTTACTGAATTTTTTATTATTTTTAACTTCGTCAAAAAAGAAAGGAGTCAAATAGTCTAGGGGTCTAAAATATTTCTTTCTACATACTAGAAGATATAATTCAGGAAACCTGATATGAATTATTTGATTCGCGCTTGAGCTTTTGACAACGGAATTGTTAAAAATAGGCTTAATATGGCTTGATCTATGGTAATTAGAGGGTTAACATTTGCTATGGTTACTTTATGTACTTTGAGATTCTCAACTCAACGGCAAAATCGATAGGAACCACCCGAGAAATCATTCAAAAAGTAATGGAATTACTCTTATATATAAATATTACTATATTAAACATTATTTAATTTACATTGTTTGTATTATAAAATAAATTTCAGATACAAAAGCGGTGAAGAATCAAAGGATTGTATTTTGAACAAGTTCCTAGAGAATTTCGAGACTGAGGGTACCGCTGATGGCAAGGTTAATAATTATTTATGTCATGTCTAAATTTGTAAGATAGATGTTTTTCTATTAAGTTGATCAGACCTGATTGAAGAATCTCATTTTTTTTTCAAACTACGATATGACTGGGTGGTGCTTGCTTTCTATACAAATGTTTAACATATCATTTCATAATAATATACGAAAGATACGAAAATGTTTTTTTTATTCATGGGAATGGTATTTAACTAAAATGTTATTAATATGTTTGAAAAAAAAAGGTGTGTGTGTGCGATTCACACACGATAGAAGTGAAACTTCATTTTAAAAGATATTTTATATTTATTTAATTTTATATTTTATTTAACATATGTTACATAAGACTTCTTACTAAAAAGCTGTAATACGCAGCCGCATACAGTGTACAGTAGTATTAGCTTAGGTACTTTTCACATATACTAACACATGTTAAATGCTCAAATACAAGCAAGTATTAAACAGTGTGCAATATACATACACACCGACATTTGCTCTCTCGCTCTGGCTCACACAAAGAGGAGAGACCGATAATATAACAATATACATACACATCGACATTTGCTCTCTCGCTCTGGCTCGCACAAAGAGGAGAGATCGATAATATAAAAAACACAACAACAGTGCTTTCATACCCCCTTCATGGTAGCGTTAAACGTTTAACGCAACCTTGTTGGAAGTCGCTTAAGAAGTTTCACTTCAACAATATATTTTATTAGTACAATAAATATATTTTTCGAAAGGTTCTATGGAATGAAACTGGATTCCTAGCATTTGAACAAAATATTTAAGTAATAAAATGCATATAAAATGCACTGGCCTATCTCACTCACCCCTCTGTCAGTAATACCTTACCTGTACATTTGCTCTGTCTAGACATATCTGAACTGTAGTTCTTTAGACCGTGCTACAAACATACGGTTATATTACTGACTACCTGTGCCCCGCGGTGTAATCCGTATAATTTAAAAGAAATCGCTGGTTGATGATTTATAATACTTCCGTATAGACAATATTTTTATCGGGCGGCCAGGGTTATGCGTCACAACTCACACACATGGCTCTTTTGCGTTAGTACACCCATAGTCATAGACCCGAGCCAAGTGTTGAATTATATTTATTTTACATTATCTCCCAAACCATTCGTCCAAATAACATGCTATAAAGGGTTAAGTTTATCTACATAAAATTGTCTTGATGTTGAAGTAACTAATGTTCGTAAGGATTAATATGCCATGCCTAATGATAATGCTCATAAATCAGTTTTGAATTTTCTATAAAACTTAGTCACAAATTACCTTATTGTGGCTTATGCATATGATATAGACATATGGTATACCTGACTTTTTTTAGATGTACTAAGGAGCAATATTTTTGTAGAACATTGTATTTACGTATCGCTAACCATTACGCCAGCGCACACGGATAAAGCAGTTCGAGTGTAACGTTACTTTCGATTTACTTAACAAAAATTAATAATTAAGGCTAGCCGAGAGGTGAAGCCTAATGCTAGACAGCCTATACTATTTCACGTGAATCTGGATATCAAGTACAGAAATAATTTTTCGAAGCCGACTGGTAGTTCTAGATATTAGCGTGTTTAAACAAACAAAAACTCTTCAGCTTTATTACATTAAGTATAGATTTATTGTATTTTACAGGTAACTCTGGAAGAGTTTTTGAACTTCTACAGTGGAATCAGCGCCTCTATAGATACCGACAGCTACTTTGATCTGCTGATGCGTCAATCTTATGTGCTTTAAGCTGTTTATCTCTTGCACACTTACCACTTACGCACCGAGAGTAAAAGAAACAGCAATGTAACTCTGCACGTATTTATTCCTTAATATTCCCTATATACTCTATGACATAATGATACGCGTGTATGCCGCGTAATTATATCTATTGCATTTAAATATTGTAACAATTGTTAAAAAAAATGTAAAACATTTTTTGCTTTGATTATATTATACATGTAATTCTATACCACTGTGTTCTTATTTCTTTGCCCTTCATTTATATTACAATGTTATAAAAAATATAAAATAATGTAGCGCCGGGCCCCTTAGCAATTGAAACTTTGAGTTCGATGCAATAAATTACACAGAACAACTCGTTAAAGTAGTTCTTATAAGTGATAGATCGGAACAGGTACTATATAATTTCCTAAGCTTCAAGGAAAGAAACTGCATACAGCGGTAGGTACTACTTCTCTCTAAAATCCCGGAATGATAGTAATGACGTTTTTATTCTTGAATTTAAGTTTTTTTTTTTTATTATTACGAATATATTTCTAAGAATTTATTGTTATTTAGGCAACTGTTAAAGCGATTTGTTTTACATATACGCAAACAAAACGTGCATTTTGTGAAAGAGATAACAAATGTTTCTTCCTTGATCAGTGATTAGGAAAACATTATACTCTTATTTCGATGTATGCACAACACAAGAAATGATCATGAGAAATATTATCTACATCAACAAAATAATGCCAGGAGGCTTTGTATTCTTTTTTTTAATTGCGCGCTATTCCTTGTTGACTTCGGAACCCTAAAAATGAAAAAAAATAAATGATTGTAACATTAAAAACTTAATTGTGTAATGAAAAACTAAGTTATAAACTCTTGAAGTAATGATGGCCCAGTGGCAGCGTGTACGACTTCGCATCGATTGACGTGAATTCGAATCCCTGCAATGAGCCTGAGCTTTCGGTGAAGGAAAACATAGTGAGGAAACCATGGCACGGTGTTAGGACTTTTCCTAATGCCCGCTTGGCTAGCTACCACCCTCAAGTTGCAAATCTGTCGCCAAGCGCCTATAGGTGTGTTCCGGCAGCTGCACTTGAGAGCCAGGTTTAGCGTGTTATCATCATGGACCACATCGTCACTTAACATCAGGTGAGTTTTTGGCCATTACGCCAAACCTATAACAATAAAAAAATATTTGGCTTTCAACCCACTTTGCAAATAAAGCATTTTCCAGCGCACCCTAAAATTTTAATTAACAAAACTTTTAGTACTTGATTGGTTGATTGATTGTGTGACACACGAACTATTAAGCTATCACAATAATTATGCAATAATATGAGTTAATTTAACTTTAGTTTTAAATATAGGGGAATCACGCTGCTGAAATACGCATCAGGAACACATGACTTTTTGTTATTTTTTAATCTGCCCCCTGATAATCCAGCGTCTACATCACCCACCCTGAGAAACGGCCATAATTACTCAAACGATAAAATTTTGTATTAAAATTACTAAAGGAGTTAGATGTGTTTGTGCAAATCTATAAATATAATAAAATTTAAGTGTCTGTTTGTAATGTCAAAATAACATCTTTTTACTAAACGCATATGAAAGCATACAGAGCACCTATAACAAACAACTAATTTTTAAAAGTTTTTGTCTGTCTGTCCGGCTTATCTCCGAATCGGTTGGACCGATTTTGGCGGGACTTTCACTATTCACTTTAAATTTTGTCACATCTTCACTTTTAATATTCACATACACATTATTTTTAATATTCATGATAAAATAAATTTTAATTATTATTTCAATGGTCGAGAGACGCTGTCTCTTACAAGGCTAAATATAATACAGGGAAAAGTACCGGGAACGGTCAGATAAACAACGCTTGATTCCGAAGTGACTCAGTATGACGGGTTTTCCCGATATGTATTGTGGAAGCGATCAACTTGTATATATGTTTTCTCTACTGACCTGTAAATTAGTTTAAAGAAATTTTTTTTATAACTTTGACATAGCTTTACACTTTTATATTAAGAACACATTAGAATTAAATATTACTGATGGTATTATGTTAAGTGGTCTCTGCAACCTTAGATTTCAATTCCTGAGGACCGAGTTTAGACGCCACGTGTACCAATGCCTGTTCTAAACACCACCCAAAGGCGTTGCACCTCTCCCGTCTAGCTGGGTGTGACGAGATGAGTGTTGGATGTGTCACGCAACGCAAATACTCCAGCATTATGCTGAAGAAATTAAAGTATGTGTTGCTATTTTTAATAAATAACCTGAATATATTGACGATGGATTTTAGTTTAAATATGTCTAGAGAAGATAATGCTGGGGCAAGGTATGCATAATATTAGTTTTTACTTGCCAACTTGGAACAAACCCTTGATCGAATCGTTGACCATACCCTTCGTTTATTAAGGTCTATATATATATATGTTTATGTGATCATCAGGGCTCGTCCTGTTTGCACGTTTATATGTTTTTTAATTTACATTTTACGAAATAAAATAACGAGTTTAAATATGAGCAGTAGGTATATGAAGAAACAGACGCTTACCAAAGAAGCTATAAAATTATAATAGCAATAGGTTAATGTAAATGTTGGGAGATCGCGAGACGACATCATCAGATGACTACAAGTGGAGTATTGAGTGGTGTTCCAAACTGGAATAACAAAGCCCACCACGTATACATGCATTTCATTTAGAATGCTCTCAAGGATGATAGTATAATATACGGGAAGTCATACATCTATATCTATACATATTATAAAACTTAACTTATCTCGAACGGTCGATAGTTCGAATCCTGCTTATTTAGGATATTTAAAAATAATTTTTAAAGAACATTTTTTTACTATACATTTTATTTCTGATACATGTGAACTCCTTTTTAATTTTTTAACATACATAGATTAGTTAAAATAATCATGGGCAAGTTTGTAAACCTAATGAAATTTCACCGTATAGATGTTTAGCTTTTCAGCTGAGCATGGTAACTAGCCAGGCGGACATTAGAACTTAATATGACTTAATGTCTGTTCGTTTATGTTATTTTCACGCGAAAACCACTAATCCGATTTACATGTTTTTTTTTTAATTTTAATTTATTGCTATGTTATCTGGGCAGGTTATAGCATATATTTTGTAAGATAAAGCAACATAAGAAATAAGAAGTGACGATAATGGTGAATCAAGTCCGAAAAAAAAAACTTTTTTGTGGCGATTAAATGGCTTATGCTGAGTAAACCATAAGAGATATATCAAATTAATGTACTATATAATTGTACATCTTAAAAAGACCCACAAAAAAGTCATATAGTCTATCTTCTAAGGATCACCCACAATAAATACAATTCACAATTCGTGCGTGCGCTCGACCGACAGCATTCTGTATGTATGTATGTAATAAAATGGAAGTGTCTGTTCGTAATGTCAAAATATCAGCTGTTTACTAAATCGACGGCTCCCACGCATAAAGTCGAAACACATTTTTTGAGTAAATTGTATTTTTGTGTTATTAGAACCATAATATACCGTAGTAAACATTCCTGAACCCTAATTACTGAATTACTGAATTCCTTAATACTAATATCTTCTATAAATTATGAGTTTTTGAATTATACAAATGAACTATATCAGTAACGTTTACAAAAATAGCTCTCCTGAAAAATATGGTTTTTTGCCTTACGACCTTATGCGTGGGTGCCGTCGAAATGCATATGAAAGTATACAAAATACGTATAACAAAAAACAATTTATTTTTATTTTTGTCTGTCTGTTCCGAGTAATCTCATTAAAAACGGTTTGACCGATTTTGACGGGACTTTCACTGGCAGATAACTTTGGCTATTTTGATTTTAGAAAAATAATTAAGGTGCCACACAAAAAATAGAAATCCTTTTTTAATAGTCCACGGAGCGGGCACCGCTAGTCTATACTAAAATGATAAAGGCCAAGTTATGTTTGAACGTGCTAACATCTTGAAAAACTCTTTTTGTATTTCCATATATTTATGAAAGTTATAGACGATGTAACTTCACCCTAAGGAGAGGAGCAGAATCCATAAACGCCAAGTTGTAGGCGAGTACGGAAAGTAAGAACACCGATATTAGGTACATATACACGGTGTATTGGCGGTGGCGCGTACACAGTTTGATTGAATAAATTTAACACTAGTGAAACCGTGGAGCACAGCTAGTGTGTAATAAGTGGATGTGTTCAGTCTACGAATGCGGAAAATATACACATTTAATCCAGGCACATAATTTCTGTTGAACAGCAAAAGGGTATTCACGGAAACGAAGTTATGTACATCAGCCTGTATTTACATACTAGCTGTGTCTTGAGCCCTTGAGCCAAACAGCCGCTCGCGCGATACAGTGACTCTACATTCACTAGCTTTCACAGCAACACATGACACTGCATCATACACACATGCACGCCACATAGGTACATAGGTTCTGTAAGGGACTTTTTTTCTTTTTTGCCTAGTCAGTTTATACAAAAAATTACAGATAACTAAATACACATAAACAAGAAACCCTCCTCCCAAGGGGATAAAACATGTATATATGTAAAGTTAGTTTAGATCGAATGATAGGGAATTAGCCAGATCGCGACTTCTTTGCATACGCGCAAAGTTGCGGTTCGGCCACTTGGGCACTCTCGGATTTTGTTGCAATGCTTTCGCGGCTGAGTGCCTTAAGCGCTCGCCCCCACGCCCGGTGAAGCTGTAAAAGCCGCAAAGGCTCCAGAACCCCTAAGGCTAACAGTGTAGTCAGTTGGAAAAAACGCCGCGCCGGTCTCACTTTCCGTAATTACCTATAGCTTTTTAGATTGCTAGACGTTCATGCTTACTGATCTGCATGTTAGTGTCGTAGCATGAAGATATATAGCCTGCCTTGCTCAATAAATATATATGCAAAGAGATTTTTTCTAATCTGACTGGTAGTTCCAGAGATTACCGCGGTAAAACAAACAATCTATAATATTAGTGTAGATAATAGTTTGTAGGTATAGATATTACAAATTAATGTAGTAGAAATGAGTTTCCTTTCAAATTCTAGCATAAAACCGCTTCGTAAAATAGACAATTTGCAAAAAGAATTTAGTTTTATATCTCAGAGTACATTTCTTGTTATGTCATTTTGTAATGATTTAGTTTTTTATTTTTATGTTGTTCTAATGAAAATATTTTATATATAACTGAATAAATGCGACGAACGAGGTGTTTTGGTTATTTCTGTGTGAAACGAGTAAACAGGTAATATAATGTATTGTGTATGTATGTCCTTCTCGTTAGTTATAGCAAAAAACTTAGTTTATACTTTTTCTAGATTAATCATCAATGCACGCATGTTGTTTTAATGCAACTTTTAAGCATATGGTTTCATCCGTGATAAATCCTTTCGACCGACTCTACACCGCACTGCGCGCCGTCAACGTGCCCGTGTGGTGTGTAGCCTGTTGTTCTTACTTCCCGTACTTGCCTACAGCTTGCCAGATTACTCTACTTTCATAGTTACTGCTCCGCTTCTTAGGATCGTAGCGTGAAGTTCTAGGGCCTATAACATTTCTCACTAAATAGGCTATGAGATGTAAAAGGATTTCTCAAATCTGACTCGTAGTTCCAGAGATTAGCGCGTTCAAACAAACAAACAAACAAACGCTCGCTTCATAATGTTGTTTATATAAATTGAAATGATTGTGGTTTACCGTTGTGAGCGCATCACGCAAAAACTACTGCATAAATTTTAATCTTTGTTTTTTGTGTTACTCATTAGATACTTATTTCTTATCTAAAAATAGTTTATCGTAAACGATATTTTCATTAACAATACTTCTGAAGTCCACGCGAGCGGAGCCGCGGACACAGCTAGTATTCATAGGAATGTGGACTTCGTGATATAATTGAATATGTAGTGATATGTTTTTTGTTTTCCAGGTCATATCAAAATGTGTCGAACTGTACACGCTGTTCTGTCGACCGCAATTTGCGGTATACAGATGTTGGTTCGGGTTTTCATGACTATTATTCTCATGGTAGAAAACGTCATCCGGATGCTCTTACAGACGTCATATAACTTTATATCTTTTGTACTGCAATTAATATCCCTAATACCTATTTGTGTGATTTTCCTGGTCACTGCCAGGCTGAAGTGTTTCATGTGCGGCGGCGGTGGCCCTTGTCCCGTCAATAGGGGTGGCGCGTGCGATTGTCTTATGTCCGCCCTGGCTATCATCATTCTGTTCTTCATATTCCGGGCTACGGGTGTGTTGGACAAGATCTTCTACAGCATAGGCTACACCAAGGCCCGATATCATGGGCCTACGAGATTCGTTCCGACGCCTGGCGACATTACTGAATGCTCGAGGAATGACACTGTCGAGAACGAGACGGAAACAATATCAGTAACCACACCTGTCACATTAAACTTTAGAAAATACAATCGATTTATTTCGCTGCCAATCGATAGTAACTGGACTACGGTTGTGTATTATTTTGTATGATATAAAATTTTGAAGCGGGTTTATTTGTCTTTTGAATTCCCTATTGTAGTTTTAAGAATTATCGATAAACAACCCTACATTAACATGCACTACTAAATGTTATTCACACATTCATTCACACATATTTTTTTATTAATAACATCTTGGGAACTGAGGTACCCAAGCGAACCTCACCTGCACGTGGTGCATCACGCCGTGTAACGAACGAGGAAATGGCGATAGTGGGGTGTTAGGGCTGTAAAAAGCCCAAACTTGCAATTGTTACTAACAAAATAAGTAGGAAAAAAACGGAATTTAGTTTTTCATTAATAACTCAAAAACTACTAACTTTAAGAAATTTTGAAAGTTGGTACTTAAAGAGGAGGATTTTACCAATAAAAAAGTCCTGACTCCCGGAACTCTATCTCCATTATTGATATTTTTTATTTAACGCCGAAAATGGGGCTTCGCGCGGCCATTACGGCATTGGGTGCGCACTGTCGCTGAAACAGTATAACACAAAGTATTTTTTTAATAGTATTAAGTATCAATTTAAAATAAATAGAAAAATGCTATTATCTGAACACTTGAAAGAATAAAACTTTGTTGCAAAATAATAATTATATCAATTTTTCAAAACTTATACAATTGTTAACTAAGAATATTTTTTCCAGTTTCCGTTTTCACAAATAATTACATAAAAGTTTAAATAATTGACTTAACATTTGTTTGCTTCGCAGAACCCTTCTATGTATACTCAACAAGATTATATGACGAAAGTTTATAAAAGTTTTTTTAAAGTTAACACAAAATTAAATATGAAAAAATAGAAATAGCCTAAGTATAGCTTTATAACATCAGCTATCTGCCAGTGGTAGTCCCGTCAAAATCGGTCTAACCGTTTCGGAGATTACCCGGGCCAAACAGATAAACAGACAAACAAAAATTTTAGAAATGTGTTTTTTTATAGGTACTGTGCATATTATACTTTCATATGCATTTAGAAAAAAGCTGTTATTTTGATATTATAAATAGACACATAAGTTTTATTATAAGTAAAGATAGATAAAAAAAGTCTTAAAATCATTGAAAATTCACAATTTTAAAGTATAGAGAAAAATCGCACATTTAAATGTAACGGCTCATTGACCAGCTGGCCAGACGTACCTCACCCCTACCTGACTTCGATAAAAATATAAAAATTATAAATAAATACATATATCAAAAAATATAAGAAAAGAAATGTCAAAAAATCTGCTGGTCTAAAATTCATTTTTTCGCTATGTAAGTATATATTCATCCACAGACTTGAGAAAAGCAAATCCATGTATTCATCTATGTCTCTAGCTACGAGTTACGAGGAAACTCTTTGCTCACTAAATAAAAAATACATCAATAAGTATGTATTTATAAACAAAATTGACGTACTTCATATTACCAATGTATTACTGTCTCGTCTTTTGAATCTTGAATAAAACCAAAAAAAACTTGAAAAAAATGTAAAATTTAAAGGCAAAAAATCAACGTCCAGGAATTTAAATCCCGTTTATATCCTTATGAAATTTGAGGACAATTTTGATATTACCCTTAGCAGGTTCTGCCAACAGATTTGAAGTGATAATGCAAAATGTGCTATACAATGTTTATGCCGATAATATGCGGTTTACAAATGGTGTCCCGAGTTTTTGTAACAATATTGTTTGCTATCGAAGACATTGTACGATTAATTATACACACAGTCCATAGTTATATTTCCACTGTCCTCCATTTGTTCACCTTTCTACCCGTCTGCCTTGCAATGTGCTGTGCGAAAAAATACTGTTGCAACACCCTAAATCCATCAGGGTGCTATCCTAGAACGGCTTCAATTGGTTGGAATTGTATCTTTATAGTGATAATGATTGGCGCCATTTTTGTAATACTTTATTACAGTCACTGGTTTGAGTATTTTTCCAATGAATTTGGAATTACATTACCGTGTGTTATTTTTGGAAAAAAGAAATTAATTGATAACACGAATAAAACAGACGCCATAAATAGAGCTGTTAGACGAAGTAATAAGTCCGAGAATGTGGATCCTATCTTGCTAGAATTAGAAGAACTTTTACGAAACTCGAATAATAGTATTATCAAGACCACGCGAAGCATTCTTAGGAAATCTGTTCGAAATAAATGTAAAACATTATGTAATAAAAGAAATAAAGATGATTTAGTTGGAGACTTTATTGAAGGAAAAAGTTTTGATAAAAAGTTTGATACAATCAACGTTACTGAATTTAATAAAAAAATATGTAATCAAAATTCAAGCAGGGAGAAAAATGATACACTACATGTAGAAATAAAAGAAGACGATTACGACAAAGAGCCCATACCACCACTCGAGGATGACATCACAAGTCACGACTTCAATTTAGAAATGATAAATGCTCAGTTAACGTAATTTGAATCACAGTTGGTATTACATGATGTGTGAGTATTTGTAAATGTAGAGGTGTATTTGTTGTGAATAAATAATAAAGTAATCGATATTTCTAACATACTGTTATATTTACTTTGTGAACCTATAAAACTCGTTAAAATTCTGCTTTTAATCACTTTATAGTGAGAGCGAAATAAAAAATAATATTACCTCCCTAGATTAATGATTGGTTAATTAATCTAAGAATACAACATTATGATGATGAAAAATAAGCAATTTGATAAGCTTTAATGTTTGCACTTGTAACTAGTTGGAAATTCGACTTTTGAAATTACTATTCTTTAATTTTATTATAACTTTTATTTTATTTTTACTTTTATTTTCATTTATAAAAACAATTCGAAGCAATGATGGCTCAGTGGTAGCGTGTACGACTTCGCGTCGATTGACGCGAGTTCGAATCCCTGCAATGAGCCTGAGCTTTCGGTGAAGGAAAACATCGTGAGGAAACCATAACATGGTGGTAGGGCTTTTTCTGATGCCCGCCTGGCTAGCTACGTTGAACGTCTCTAAAAATCTTCTCCGTTATGTTCGATATTAGAACGTCTATGAATAATAAAAATCTGTTATACTATTGTTAATCCTTTTACACCTGATAAAGTGTATTTCTATTTGAATGCATGTATGTTCTATGCAATTTAGACTTTAAAAATACTGGCCGGTTGGAAAAGGACTAACAATAGTGTAACAGATTTTTATAATTCATAGACGTGCTAATTTAGAACATAAGGGAGAAGATTTTTAGAGACGTTCAGACGTACACAATAAAATATTTTAACAGGTTTATTTTCTATTAGATATAAAAGTATCCTGTTGGACCTATGTAAAGAAAGAAAGATTTTTAATGGGTCGTTCACGATAACTGTTCGCCTGCATCGCGACCACCATACACCAGGTGTAACATCTGCTATAATGGCATAGACGCGTCGAGTTCCGGGTTCAACCCTTGTATATCCAGTAATCAAGAAGGTTAGTAGGGAATCTGTACCCGATTGGATCGCGACCACCATACACATGCTGATACAGTCGTCACAGTGTCTGTCTTTTGGTATGTCACATTTCGGGATCAGCCAATGTATATCCAGCTGCTAAGTGGCTTACAGACCGGCATGACAGCGACGACCATCGATAGATTGCCATAGATCTCGATGGTCGCCGTTGTTTTTAGATTGTACTGTCCAGACTATCAGGACCAGTGCCGTCACTTTATCGTGCTTCAATAAAAAAAATGTCTTATATTACAGTTGTATCTAGTCGAATTATTTGGTAGTTACTTATCATTGAGTGATCTGGCCGAACATACTCGACCAATGATATCCAATCTGCATTCAAAGAATACAACATTATAATAATTAGACCAATAAATAACGATAAAACTTAAATACAATCACAAAAGTATACAAATACCCAGTAACTTCGCATTTGCGTCAAACTAAACGCGTACTTGGACGTCACGATTCGATTTAACCAATAGTGTTGCGTTTTGCGATTTTAAATTTTCCTTTTAAATTTTTAACACTTTTTGTCTACGCCGTGCACCTGTACATTTATTTTTCTGTGATTCGGCGGGTGGATGGCCGGCACGTCGCATCCGAGAGTTTTTTACTCTCACCCACACTTTTTTTGGATTCTCGCAATGAACAAGAGTACACGGTTGTGTCGCGTCGAGCAAATTGTATAATTATTAATATATTATATTTGTAACAATTTTATAACAACTCAAGATTATAGAGTATTACCAGATTAAGAGGTTTTTCATTATAAACTTCCAAATGTCCACTATGAGATATAAATTGGCGACCGTGACAGGACACATTTGCAAAATTCGGATTTGAATACGAAGAAAAAGAATTCTCATCAAAGGCAATCTACCAAAGATTGCTCGTGGAGGTCTACAGACGCAAGAACACTATAATAGCAGACAACTAAGCCAGCCAGGTCGGTCAGCAGAATGCGCCGCGCCCAGCCTTAGTTTCTACGACGTCGAGGTTCACCGTCAGCCTGTCCACGCAAGTTCGAGAATTCCGTCAACATCTGCGAGCAGCTCGTGTACCTATTTGTGCCACAGCTACCAGCGAGGACCAGTGCAGCTAGAAGCAGCCGCCTCGTCTATCAGTTAAGTGCCATTCCTATAGCTTACCCAAATACCCAAACGTATTTTCCTATCAAAAGGGTCGCTGTTTGGTACATTCTACTCGTGTTTTATTAGTTTAACAAAATACCTAACTATTTTAAAACGTATTTCAAGTATTATACCGTAAGATATCTAAAATAGTAAAATTAAAATTAATTGTTCATTGTAAATTACCCGACATAACAATTTGTAAAATCGTATATTCATTTAAATAATAGTTAATTGATTAGGATAAGTACGTGGGTACATAATAATTGATTATCTAAACATAAAATATTAATTAAAATTCCCGATATTTTCATTCTACGGGGTAATCTGAGGCACTAAACCTAATCGCCCATTCGAGTTTACAATATTTGAAATATTTCCGGCCGACTATTCCAGGGACTCCTTCGTCACGCGCCGCCTGACGCTGCCGGCTACCGCTAGCTGTGTTCGGGTGACGCCGCGCCGCCGCCGCGCTGCTGCCGTGTGGCTGCGTTCGAGCCCCAGGTGCCGCCAAAGGAGTAACAGATAAGATTGCAAACATATAACCTTATTCCTTCATTTGGCATCAGTGTTACTGTCAAGATTACTCAATCAACTAAATCAATTATTCTAAAGTTCCCGGTGCTAGTTTTTTGTTCGATTGTTGCTATTAATTAATAAACAAGATGTCTTTAAGCGAAGATAAAGACAGTAGTGCAAAACTATTGAAAGAACTATTTGCTAAACGAAGCTCGGTAAAAGGTCGTTTAACGAAATTTAAAAAATATTTAGATATGGTGTGCTCGTCAAAATTATCAAAAATCCAAGTTAAAGAGCTAGAAATAAATATTGGTAAAATACGAACTATGTCTAGCAAATTCGACGAACTACAGGATCAGATTGAGGTCATTAATTGCGAAAATATGGACTCTGAGATCGACGAACGCGATGAAATTGAGCAAATCCTTATTTCACACCTTGCAATTGCTGAAGAGCAACTTGATAAGTATAAGAATGCTTCTAACGATTCCGATTTGCACAATACATCACATCAATGTCATCACGATCAGTCGTCTCACTTCCATCACGTTGATTTTAAACTACCACGAATACAAATTACAAAGTTCGATGGTTCTTACTTCCACTGGCTTGAGTTCCGAGATACCTATTTATCACTTATTCATCATAATGAGCGTATCAAGCCCATCCACAAGTTTCATTATTTAGTATCGTATCTCGAAAACGAAGCTGCGCGGATTATTTCTAATTTAGAAATTTGTGAAACTAACTATGAAATTGCGTGGCAGCTTTTGTGCGATCGTTATGATAACAAGCGCCAACTTATAAATCAACACCTCAATTCATTATTATATTTTGAAACAGAACAGCAACAACACAAACGTGAATCGGACAAATCACTGAGGTTTCTAGTTGACCACGTAACAAAAAATTTACGAGCATTATCAAGTTTAGTTGAACATACCGAATTGCTTGATATGATAATTATTAAAATTCTTATACCAAAATTAGAAAACCATACCGCCATGAAGTGGGAAGAACATCGTAACAGTTTGTCTGATATCCCCACTCTAAAGGATTTTAATAAGTTCCTAACTGATCGCGCTGACGTGTTAGAAACTATGTACCAAAACAAGTCTGATATACCCAAGGCCACACAATCACGCCAGAATATCAATAACAATTCTCGTAATACAAAATCTTTTTCATCTACATTTCAAAACACAGGCTCCGTCGCTAAGCAGTGTGTTGTCTGCAAAGGCGATCACTGGGTATACCACTGCCCTAATTTCCTAGCGAATAGTGTTCAGGAACGGCGAGATGAAGCATTTAGATTGCACTTATGCTCCAATTGTTTGAGAAATGGGCATCGTGCACGTGATTGCAAGTTGGGTCCCTGTCGTGAGTGCAAGTGTAGGCACAACACACTCTTACATTTACCTAATTCTAACGATACTAGTACAAGTAATGTCAGTATAGTCAGCAGCAATAATTCTAACTCAGATCGCGGTTCAACAGGAATATCGGTCAATAATTCTATCAGTGACAATTTGACAGAGAACCACATTCTTTTGTCAACAGCCATGGTCAATATTATTAATCCAAAAACAAACAAACAAATTCGAGTGCGTGCTTTATTAGACTGCGGAAGTCAGTCCTCATTTATTAGTCAGTCACTCATGAACAAGTTATCATTACAAGCATGTGCTACAAATAACATTAACGTTATTGGTATAGGCAACAACTTAGCAGAACATGTGAATAAAAGTTGCATTGCCCAATTAAATTCATTTAACAATGACTATAGTGTTGTACAGTCATTTTATGTATTAAACCAATTAACAAGTACTATTCCTAAAAAATATATAGATATTAGTCACTTAAACATTTCAAAACCATACAGTTAGCTGATCCTAATTTTAATCAGCCTTCGGCTATAGACGTCTTGATAGGTGCGGACCTATTTTGGGACCTATTAGGATGTGATCAGTTAGCATTAGGTCATAACATGCCCAGCTTGCGTAGCTCAAAACTAGGTTGGCTCGTTGCCGGCCCTATATCTCCAAGTATAAGGAATCGTTCGTCACCTAAAAATATTCCGTGTCATTTTTCAATTAGTGATTGTGACGAATGCAATTCCAACATCAATTCACAATTGACAAAGTTTTGGGAACTAGAGCAAGTTCCAATAGCAAAGCAATATTTTAACAAAATTTAGCAGTCATGCTTCAACTTTCATTCAAGAGTATTTTGAGCTAGGCCTATTAGAGGAATTTCCGACTATTAATCCCGCTCCATCCTATTATCTTTGCTATCATGCAGTATTCAAACAAAATAGTGAAACTATAAAGACTCGTGTTGTCTTTGATGGATCGGAACGAACTTCCTCAGGTTTCTCTTTAAATGACCTACAGATGGTAGGTTCTAATGTTCAAGATTCAATCTTTTCTATTTTGATTCGGGCTCGTCAGTACAAGTATATTTTGACAGCAGATATCGAGAAATTCTAAATATAGATAAGTTCTCATCATTTTTAAAATTGAGAAACGTATTTACATATGTCTATAGATTTATACATAACGCACGACATAAATGTACTAAAGACAAAATATTAGGTAAATTTACAGTTAGTGAATTAGAATTATCTTTTATTAGTTAACGTAAAATTGCTCAGCAAACTTCATTTTAACTATCTAGAGTACAATCTTTTGTTAAACAACAAACCTTTAAGTAGCAAGTCAACTCTTTTGTCACTTTCACCCTTTTTAGATGATGACATGATGATGAGAGTCGGTGGTAGATTGGAATTATCTAATTACAATTATACTAAAAATATCCTATACTTTTACACGCCTCTCATCCACTCACTAAAATGTATTTCAATTATGAACACTTACACAACATGCATGCCGGACCACAGCTATTGCTGGCCTGTGTCAGAGAAACTGTGTGGCCTATAATCGGTAGGAATTTAGCCCGCCGCACCATTCATAACTGCGTCAGGTGTACACGCATTCTGGGAAAACATTAACTCCCATGATGGGAAACTACCTGAACAGCGCATCACACATGATTTTCCACTTCGTACTGTTGGCGTTGACTTCGCTGGTACTTTCCTCACTCAAAATAGAAAGGGTCGAGGTGCACGATTAAACAAATGCGTGCACCTGGAAGCCGTCAGTGGTTTGTCTAAGGATGCGTTCATCATGACGTTACGCAGGTTCATATCAAGACGGGGCAAGCCAGCGGAGATATTTTGCAATAACGGCCGCAACTTCGTTGCAGCAGCTAAAGAAATAGTTAATTTTATTAAAACTAATCATGATTCTGTAGTTGATTTCGCTACTAATGAAGGTATAAGGTTTGTGTTTTCTCTCACGTACGCTCCACATTTCGGCGGCATCTGGGAAGCCGGCGTTATATCCGCGAAATACCACTTAAACGCGTTATGGGGAACAATCATCTAACGTTTGAGGAAATATGCACTCTGTTCACACAAGTGGAAGCTGTGCTTAACAGTCGACCTTTATGTCCACTCTCCCCTTCCCCTAACGATTACTACCATTTTCTTACTCCAGGTCACTTTTCGATAGGGCGTGCCCTAAACGTATTGCCTGGTCCATCACCGGAGCAAGGTAATCAGAACAACCTTCAACGTTATATGAAGCTTGAACAAATTAATCATCATTTTTGGCAGCGCTGGCAAAAGGAATATGTAGCAGAACTACAGCAGCGCTCCAAATGGCGTACCAAAGCAACCACATTGAAAGTCGGAGATTTAGTACTTCTCAAGGAAGATAACGTCCCACCACTCAGCTGGCGATTGGGATGTATCAGCCACTTATTTCCTGGTTCAGACGGTGTCACACGAGTCGCAGACATTGAGACTACCAGAGGCTGCTTCCGGAGGCCTCTTACTCGGAACTGTCCCTTGCCTTCCTCTTCACCGGATCACGACTGAAGAAGTTGAAAGGAGTCTTTCAACGGGGGGGAAGATGTCTACGCCGTGCACCTGTACATTTATTTTTCTGTGATTCGGCGGGTGGATGGCCGGCACGTCGCATCCGAGAGTTTTTTACTCTCACCCACACTTTTTTTGGATTCTCGCAATGAACAAGAGTACACGGTTGTGTCGCGTCGAGCAAATTGTATAATTATTAATATATTATATTTGTAACAATTTTATAACAACTCAAGATTATAGAGTATTACCAGATTAAGAGGTTTTTCATTATAAACTTCCAAATGTCCACTATGAGATACTTTTTATTAATGAAAAACTATAAACAAAAAGTGAATAAATGAAAAAACGTTATAGGTGTAATTCTATTTATAATTATATTTCTTCTAATAATTATATTCTAATTATATTATATTCTAATAATATTTCAAATAAAAATAAAACTACATGCATGTTCCCTATTAGTAATACTTATCGATTATGTTATACGGTATAATGTAAAATGATCGAGTTTATTTCAGTTGATATAGTTTAAGCTAAGTCTGGCTCTCAGTAAGTACGTACAGCTGCCGAAACACACCTATTCATCTTCGACAACAGATTTTCAACTTAAAGGTGTAGGTTAGCCAGGCAAGCATTAAAAATTTGCCCTACCACCATGTTACGAATTCATCCCTTTTTTTTTCTAAAGATTTAGACTTATTGCAGGATTGGAACCCACGTCGAATGACACGGTATCCAAACACGTTACACCATTTAGCCATTATCGCTTCATAGTTCACAAAATTATGATATGATGAGTTGCACTACGTTCATGTATTTTTTTTAAATAAATAAAACTCATAAAAATAATGATGTAACTTATATACTTTAATTACAATTGTAACAGTACTGAGACAATCAACCAGTGCACAAAAGACAGCAGCTAAGAGCACGAACACCTTCGAAACAAAGTATACATGGAGTCCAAACGATAAACGCTAACAAGAACAACAACAAGTCTGTGAAATTATGCCAGAACGCTAAACAGCTTAGGCATTGTGGGTAGAACTGAGGACAAACATGGTAAACCCACATACAAGGAGTTTTACGTAAAGTATGCAATAACATATGTCGGCAACCGTGCATCGCCTCTTTGTTCATTTTCGTGATTCTCTTCCTGCGCCTTTTAGTATTTTGTTCAATGAGCTTCTTTTCTTTTTTTGTTTTACCTTTATAAGAGAAAGCTTGATAAAACCCAGTGTTCTGAAAAGTGTCCGAGAGTATGGACATTTTTTCAGATCCCGCAACAGACTTTAGCATTTGTAATTTTTTTATACCCCAGAATTCCAGAAAAGCACTTTTCATCCTTTCGTATGTCCCGGCTGGATCTCTTAGCCTTTGTTTGGTATATCTTATGCTACCTTTAGGATCTGTAATAAACTTAAATAACACAAGACCAAACCCTTTAATAATACATAAACCAAGTTTAAGAAATCCTAGAAAAAAATCTGCGACGCAACTGGTCTCTTCAACTTCTTCTCGGCCTTTGCTTATGGCTTCCAATTGTTTCTTTTCAAGTTTTAGTTGTTTTAATCGTTTTCTGCTTCTAACCTTTTCTTTCTTTGCAAGTTCTTTTCGGATTTTTTTTTCATTAGTTTGCCATACTTTTTTCTTTCTCAGACCACTTATCTTACTTTTTTTCTGTTTTTGAGATTGTCTCTGACTTTTCTTTTTCATCTTTTCTCGTTTACTTAATAATTTTTTTTTTTTGTTACCGTTGCCCTGTTTTAATCGGTTTTTACGTTTTAATAATTCACATTCACATATATGTGAACAAGAACATACTATTTTTCGTTTATCTCTTTGAGATTTTCGATATATTTTATTTTGTTGCGGAACTTTGGTTTTTGCCTCATCGGCCATAGGCACTTTTGTTTTCTTCTCAGAAAACGATAATGTTTTATTTCTATATGAGTGTTTACGTTTTTTTCTTGATTCAGTGACATCGTAGACATTTCTCTGGTCTTGTTTACCAAACGAAATAGAAATTGGCTTTAGCTTCTTATTGGTTTTCGCATTTTCATATTTTGTATTATGCGATTTAGCACCATAGAACATTTTTTCAATGGGCAAGGATACTGACTTCCTTTTGTGAATTTGAGTTCTCTTACACTGAATGCCATTTTCAGGGTAAGTCACTAACTGGTGATTTCTGCGTTTTAAACGAGAAAAAGATTGACATAAAATGTATTTACAACTTAATTTTCTAAGTGAACGCTCACAACTACAGTCCTGCGATTTTTGTCCGCATAAGTAACAAACACAAATTTCTGTATAAGCATGCTGATTTTTAAATGAAGGAAGTATATTTGTTTTTTCTTTGTTTGTCGTTAGGATAAGCCGTTTACGCTGATATCTTGGTCTTCGAAAACAGCTTCTACGAAATAAATTTGAACAGGATCTACACATTATCTCAGTACATTTTAACTTCCTGGGTGTATTCAAACACTTACAATCTGATTTTACTGCATCACAAATACAGCAGTTACAATAACGATCTGTATCTTCCTTATTGCCTACTTTATGGAGTTTTCTTCCACGTATTTTAGAAGATTCTTTATTCTGTGCTTTAACATCTTCTTTTATAAGACCAAAGTCTCCCTTCTCATTTAAGGAGTTGTCATTTGTATGATTTCTGTTACCTGCTATATTTTTATCGTTTCTATTTATAGACGTTTCGATATTCTTGCTTTGAAAATTAATTTTTAAACCTTGTGTTCTTTTTAATATTTCAGATTTTGTATCTGGGACTTTACTGAAATTTTTATTACAATTTGGAATTTTAAGAATGTTAGATGGTTGGTTTCTTTTTATTCTATTGAATTTTTGTTTCGACAAGTTTTCTGATTTGCTTAAAATTCGAGCACAAATACAAGAAATTTTAGACTTCAGATTGTTGCAAGAATTTTCAAGTTTGTTATTGTTTAATAATTGACCCTTTGGATAGTTTTTTATCGGTACCAAATTAGTTTGGCGACAAGTGTCATCAGAACATTCGTCAATTTCATTTTTACGTCTTCTATGAAAGCATTTACAAATGTATCGTGCATTGTGTGCTACAGCTTCTTTGCATATCCCAGATGGACATAACTCTTTATTTCCCGATTTTTCAATGTCATACATTTTGTTTCTAATTTCATTTGTATTTAAAACATTCATATTATGTGAATCGAGCTTCATTTCAAAAATAGGGTTGCTCTGTTTAGTCGGCCAAGAAGCCATTTGGGCGCCTGCTTCACATGTTGTATCCGAACACGTTTTTGCTTGACCATCATCACATTTGCAAGTGAAATTGATCTTTTTATTTTTAAATGCTTTCTTACAAACTCCTGTTGGGCACGCAGTTTTTAGCAGATTTTTTTTTCTTTTTATATTATGCGAAGGGCAGATGCAGGATTTTACTTTTTTGAGTTTCCCTAAAGCCATAACTTTGTCTCTAACTTCGTCAGGGTTTAATGTGCGCATATCAATAGAATTTACTTTTATGTCAAAAAAAGGTTCACCTGTTTGGTCTTGTTTGCTATCTAATATTTTTTTCAAATTATCTTGTTCTTTTAAAACATTCTTATTTTTTGGAATATTTTTACAAAATTTAGCTCTTAAAGCAAGGCAACTGCACATAAATTGATTCTTTAATTGTATTTTTAGGCCCGTTTTTTGATTTTTCAATCCTCTTCCAAATGATTGTGATTGTTTCGGTTTTGAAGAATATTTAGTTTTTCTTATGTTACATGTATGATCTGTGCATTCTTTGATTTCAGCTTTCTTTGTGCATTTATAAACACGGTTCTGCTTTTTATTTAATAACACGTCCTCACATAAACCTTTAACACAAGTGTTTTGTTTGAAACTCCCTTTAATAAATGGTGGATAATTTATTTCTTTAAATTTTTGAGAATACTTATTACCAAGATTTATTACTTTATCTTTTAATTTAACATTAGTAGTTGTAACTTTTTTAGTCATATTGCACGTTGAATCTGTACATTCAGTAGGTGCAATTTCTGCTTTTCTTTTAATACATTTGCATGAAAATGACTTGTCTTTCTGTTTAGCTGCTTGAGTACATAAACCCTCTTTACAAATATCTGAGTTGTTTTTATTATTATCAAAATTATGACCAAGATGTTCGACTTTATTCTTATTTCTAACTTTTTTAGGATATTCTGAATTAATATCTTCAATAACATCATCATTATAATCACCAGTTGCATAACATAAGCAAGTGTTTTTCTTTTTCTGTTTCGAATTTTTTCGCTTTTTGGTCACATTCGAACAATTCGCATTTATACTTCTATCACAATTGCAATGAAAAAATTTCGAAGCATCATATGCTTTTTGACATGGGCCCTCTTCCCATGGTGATTTATTTACATGATTTTTCTTCAATTTATTATATAAACTACTAAAGGATACATCTCTTCCTTTAATTTTTGGTCTTTGTGAGGTTTTGTACTCATGGGATTCGAGGTCATCATACTTTTTTGGATTTGATCCAAAACTTTGTTTAATATTTCTGGATTTACCTTTTCTTTTACGTATCTTGATCGATTCGTCATACATTGATCGATTCCTTTCTATGTTACTGTGGTTATGCGTGTCAAATTCTGAAGTGTTTGCAAATGACGATGAAACTTTTAAGGTAGGAGTTATTACACCAGCTTCTTTATAAGTCACCTTATGTTGACTACTTTTGCACGAACACTGAGACTTTAAACGGGTAAAATCTTGAACATGGAAGATATTTAGAATACTCTGACGAAAATTTTCCGAATTACGACCATAATCCATTTTAATCCATGTTACGTTAAAGGTATCTGTTTATGACTTGTAAACATGTTAATTTTTATATACAATCAAATCATGGTACAATACACATAATTTTAGTGCCTAATGTAATAAATAAATAAATAATATTTAAAATAAATACGTGTGTTTACACATATCTAAAAGCTTATTCTAAAATTTGGAATAAAACAATTTTTGAGTTGTCATCAACACATCACTCAAAAAGTTGCAGATAATAGAATAATTTTATAGATAATACATACCATAGAAGAAAATAATTAGAATCAATATAGCATACGAGTGGACGGATGATCCAGCTCTTGCTAGACCAGCGTTCTGATGTCGATGCTCGACCTCACGTGCATGCCCTAAATTATATAACGAAGACCTTACAAACTATGAGGTGCATGTAACTATAGAGCGCGGCTTTGATGATGAAGACAGGGGTATGTCGCTGACGAGGAAGGATGACAAGCCTTTGATCAATCGCCGATCACTTTATATACATTTTCACAATAAATATTTGCTATTATCAACTCTAGCTTTCTTGTGAAGGATTCACCCAGAAAGAAGAAGCCAGAGCGACTCATCAGGGAGGACGCGCGATTGAAGCAATCCTTGCTTGTAGCAGTTATATATCTATATATCTACTATTTTAATATCGCTATTTAATTTGTTTTGCTATTATGTACACAGGGTTGGGCAGTATTTGAATTACTTGTAATTAAAATACGTAGTTGAAATACAAATACATATTTTGTATTTGTATTTTAATTACATCTTAAAAATGTATTTTGTAATTGGTATTTCAAATACCTGACGCAGAGGTATTTTGTATTTAGTATTTTAAATACTTATGGCTTGAAAATATATTTAAACATAAATACATTTAGCGATCTTATTAAAGGGTGGGTTCTGCAGAAAATAGCACTCGATTGCTTTCGTAAGCAAAATGGCGACCGCTAAATATGCCAATCTTTAAAGTTGGTAACACTGCACCTGTACTGTACGTCAAATATATCTTTTCAATAGTAATTTTCATTCTTAAATGGTTATTTTCACGAAACTGCTAAGTATTAATTAAGTTTGTTAGTACGAATGTTAGGTGTTTGGTGGGATCTTGAGCTGTCATGTTGTGGTTTTTATTTTTAATTCATTATCTTAGTTTTTTTGACCCTATGTTATGTAATATTGGTGGTTTTTGCATGATATGGTTTGGTTATTATGCATTCGTGAAGTGGATTATAAATATAAACTGAAAACATGAATTTTGAGATGTCACAAAAACTCTCTAGATAGTTCTAACAAGGGAGCCACCATCTTGGGCCGACTTTGAATGTCTAAAAAATACTACGAAGATTTAAATACATTGACACTGGCAATTGTTTTTGCGGCGCCATATCAAGAAGAAGTAGTAGTACGAATGAAACGATAAATGATCAAATTCACTCTCACAGACTTCACTCCACATGTACGTGTACGATGTCGGCGATGGAGTAAATCAAGTGAATGCTCTGACATATCCGCTAATTTTAACTGGAGGAAAATATTTCACAGTGATCAATAGCGGTAATATAATAAAAATCTAGTATTCTTGAAAGGAAATTCTTCTTATACTGATTAATAGGCTCGGCTGGATTAGTTCTATTCTATTCACATAACCTAACATCGGACTGTATTTCGTAATTTGTATTTTAAATACAAATAGTTAAAATACTGTATTTTGTATTTTATATTTCAAATACACGACTTAAATGTATTTTGTATTTCGTATTTTAAATACACGCGAGATAGTATTTTGTAATTTGTATTTTATTTAAAGCAAAGCATGTATTTTGCCCAGCTCTGTATGTACATAAACAAAAAATCAAAAAAATATATATTTTTCGATAATAAGTTGCGATGCAGTCGGACATAATTGTTAGTTCTAATGCGCTTGATGCTAGACGCAATGAATTGAAAGCCCGACCACTAGCTTCAATCAATTACACATATGTAAATGATGTCCTCGCATGTCTACAGCGCAAGCGCATCAGAGCTTATAAAGCAATGAAGTTTGAAGCAATGATGGCTTAGTGGTTGCGTGTACGAACACCGCGACAATCGCTGTGAGTTCGAATCCCTGCAATGCAGGCTCATTGCTCACAGCTTTCGGTGAACAAAAATATCGTGATGAAACAATAGAGTATTAGTAGATTGTTGTAGGGTATTTTCTAATACCTGCCTGGCTATCTACCAGTCTCAAGTTTAAAATCTATCGCGAAGCACCTATAGGTGTGTTCCGGCAGTTGCACTTGAGAGCCAGTTTTCCCACTAGGCTTAGCGTGTCACCATCTTGTGCCACATCATCACTTAACAACAGGTGAGAATGTGGCCATAACCCTAAACCTTTAAACGAAAAAAACGAACGTTAGAGCTGAAAACAGTTGCTGTGGCCGACATCAGTCAAGAGATGATCATTAAATCATCTTATAGGATAGGATTAGCCACTTGATTGGAAATGTGGACTAGCCTGTCTTACAAAATATTTGTGAGTTTTACAGTATTATATTATATTAGCTGGCCCGGCAGAAGTTGCACTCTCTGATAATTAATGGCTCGTCCACAGCGCCACCTATCGGGTCCTACCCTACCTATAAACCATCGTCTGTAAATAATTATGAGCTCAATCGGTCAAGTCATTCAGAAGTTATAGAATCACTAAGAGACGCACACAAGATTTTTATATATAAGATGAAAATGTATCGCCAAGTGTAAGAGATGGTCTACATTAGGTTATTATGTTGGTAAAGAGATAATACAAACATTCCTATCATGGTGAATAATATTGTGAGCAATAAGAGGAAAATAATATTAATTAATAACATGTACGATCGCGTACGCAAAGCAGTTTTATGCGGGTGTAGTTTCAAACAGATATAATATTTCATAACGAATAGTTAAACAGTAAGGATGGGTCAACCAGTTTTGTACTTGCTGTTTTGTTTTTCTTTACCTGGTAAGTTTTTTATTTTATACATTTTAAATATCTACTTGTGAACTGGTGAATTCTAGTTATATCTATATATCTACAAATTTAATTTTAAAATAAATTAACTGGTATAAAATTGTTAGCTTTATAAAAAGAATGCTTCGATTATAAAAAAGTTTGTTAAATGTATTTTCAGTGCAATTCTAACGTTTTTTACTTTACTACTTTACTTTACTTTACTAATTAGGTAATTACTATATACATTTGACTTACTTAAGGAAGATTTATGTGAAAGTAGGATATAATTACTCGTATAGGGTCTTAAGAACGTAACAAAATACTTGTACAATATTTTAAGTTTTTTTAATCCATAGCGCTGTCGATCGCTGGTAATGTCAATAATACACAAAGTACGAATAAAAGCTGTGTGACGCAAGAAAAAGTAATTGTGAGTATTAAAAATTACTTATTACAACTTCTATAAAATACAAAATTAAAAAAGTTTAGTAATTACATACATTAAGTCTACACTAATTGAAGGCAAAATCATCCCAAATTTATGACTCAAGAGTTCAAAAATAAAAACAATAATATACTTTTTAATTTAGGCTCTAAGAAGGCACTATTGATTGTAAAAAACATTACTACCGCATCTGAAAACATCTTAGTCATTGAGAAGAACCGGCTATAACCGGGTATCTAGAGTTTTTATGATGTAAATTAAACAGGCTGTACGGGTAGAACTGATTTACTTGTTTTGGTTCGGTTTGGCGCGCGTGTTAGTCGGTGAATATTCATTTATATTTAGACCAGACCGTTCCTTCTGCTACCGTGTGGAAGGTGAGCTCTCTAGCTCTCAACCGGTTCGTTCAGGAGTTCCACAGGGCTCCATTCTCGCGCCTAGCTTATTTAACCTTTACGTCAGTGACCTTCCTCGACTCCACGGGATCGAGGTAGGGCTCTACGCTGACGATACTGTCATCTACGCTTCACGTAGGAACAGATCTCATCTCGCAGCTACCGTTCAGCGAGCCGTGACCACTCTCGGGAAGTGGTTCCGTACATGGCGAATCAGCTATTAATCCCGAAAAGAGCGCTGCGATTATGTTCGATCCGAATAAGAGGCCATTGCCAAAGACGCTCAAACCTCTTAAGCTTTTCCGTAGAGAAATCCCATGGGCCACCCGGGCTAAATACCTGGGTGTCACCCTCGATAACAGACTTAAATTTAATACACATGTCAGTATAGTTCGGAATAGGGCCGTCATGGTTCTATCCCGCTTGCGGCGCTTGCGGCGCTTGCTTAGCTCGGTAAGCAAAATGTCCAGGTGGCATAAGCTTACACTATACAAGGCATGTGTAAGACCTATATTAACATATTGTTGCGCCGCGTTCGCTCATATGTCGAAAAGTAACTTTGCCCGCTTGCAAAGAGTTCAAAATCGGTTCTTACGTCACCTTTTAGATCCGCCGCCTTATGTACGTAACGCAGATCTCCATAGAGATATGGAACTGCCGTCCATAGAGTCCTATGTAAAATATCTCTCTAGGAGATATTTTGATTTAGCGATGAATCATCCTAATCAGTTAGTTAAGAACGCCGCGAATTACACACCGAGTGTAATTACAGACATTAAATTCCGGTACAAACGTAGGCCGCGAAATCTCTTTATCGATCCCGATGACGATATCGAGAAAAAGAATCAGTTTTACGCGTCCGACCCCATACAACTAGCGTGTCTGCGCCCACGCCCGCGAAATCACCGTCCCCTTCGCAGGGGACGGACGGTGAACTTCGTTCCCGCACACCCGCCACGTCCACCCTCTCCTGCGGCCACTCAAGCTTAGGTCCGATCCTCCGGCATGGAGCCCTTGAGTCTAGCTGCCGCTCGCGCGATTCAGTGACACTGCATTCACTAGCTACCTACATAGATGCATTACACTTTTTACAGACATGCACTACACTTAGGTACATAGGTTCTGTAAGAGACCTTTTTTTTTCTTTTTTTGAGGCTAGTTAGTCTAGATCAAAAATTACAGATTACTAAATACATATACACTTGTCTCTTACCCTCCTTTCAGAGGATAGCGACATGTATATATGTATAGTTAGTTAGATAGTGTGCTAAGGCAATAGTCAGTTCGCGACTTATTTGCATAACGCGCAACAGTCCGAGCCGAGGTTCGGCCACTTTGGCACCCTCGGATGTTGTTGCAAAACTTTCGTGGCTGAGTGCCTTAAGCGCTCGCCCCCAAGTCCGGTGAAGCTGTAAAAGCCGTTCGAGGCTCCTGGGCCCTTATGGCTAAAAGTATAGTCAGATCGAAAAAAAAAAAAAAAATCGCGGCACCACTCGCGTAGAGTACCAGAATGCCGACGGTCGAGCGCACGCACGAATCGTGCCCCCCGCTAACCCGCTATCGCAGACTTTTTTATAGGTCTGTTTAAGATCATCGTAAGCTATTTAAGCGATCCAAATGCGTCTTTTGTCCGAATAGATTCACCATTATCGTCACTGCTTATTTCTTGCGTTACTTTATGTTACAAAATATATCCTATAACCTGGCCAGATAACACAGATAACACACACTATGAATTAAAATAAAAAACATGTAAATCTGATAAGTGCTTTTCGCGTGAAAAGAACATAAACGGACAGACGACATACATAGACACGTTGAGTTTTATAATATGTATAGATGCACCGGCCGGTATGACAGTAGCGACTGGAGATTGATTGTTGAAATTGTTGATCTCACGGTGGTCGCCACTGTGTTTGGTTTTTTTATACAATTAAGGTGGCAAGCAAGCCTTACGGCCCGCCTGGTGGTAAATGGTTACCGTACCTATGGACGCTTTTAACACCAGAGATATCACCAGTGCGTAGCCGACCTTGAAACCTTCCTTTCCAAGGAGCTCTGAAAACTCTACTCACCACAGAAAACTTATTTATTACCGGTTATTTAGCTGCAATCTTCTGTGGGGTCGAGATACTACTCTGTCAAAAAAAAGTACCGGGAATAGATCAATAATACACATAATGTTAGTTATTCATCCAAATTTATTTCATCGCCTTCAAAGTATGCTCCTTCAGAAACGATACACATAAGCCAACCAATAATCCAATCATCAAAATATTTTTAAACTCTTTTTCTTAATGATATGATTTATTGGACCTATGATTTATTTTGACAAGATTAGGTTTGGAAACGAGGGTTTGGTGATGAAGCCAGAAGATGGGTAGTGGAACTTTTCAGTGGTTATTAGGAAAACCCTCGAGTTTAGGCTCATATGTTTCGTTTTGAGGAGTCCAATAGATGGGGCTTGGTAGCTTTTTATTACAAGACTAAAATGTTTTATAATTTTAGTGCGTGTTTAAAGCGTGTTTTTTTTTAACTGTTTAAAATTATACTAGCAGTGAAAGCCGCCGATGCTCGGGTTAAAATAAATGGCATGTTTAATCATATAGAAAATATATAAGGACACATTTTTTAACATAGATATTATAGATTCCTATTTTCGATATTAAGAGACTTATTCAGCCATTAAACATTCGGTTTATATAAAGTATATTCTAATAGATTAAACTAATTAACGAATTAGAATGATTATAAGAAAAAGTTTAGTAAATGAAAAAAAAACATGTTTTATTTACATATTATATTATTCATATACTTATTACATGTTACATTATATATTGACATTTATTATACATTCACATTTTTTATTTTAGTATTAAATTTTGTAATTTGTACCAAGGGGTATTTACCACCCCAACGGGAATTTGATTGAGGTTGGTGGTGATAGAGAAAACTGTTTATTTACTTACTAACAAATACTTACATATATATATTAAGATAAATATTGATAGTAGGTAGTCCATCAAAATGTTGACGTCTATAGGAAAACCGAATGAAAAACCCAGAACTATGGTATTATGTTTCTTAATAATAATAGTGGTTTTTATATTACTCATTTTGATTTAATAGGTAAAAGAACCAGAGAAAAAAATTCTAGAATCGAGTGTAACTTAAAGATTTTTTTTACCTCAATTAAGATAATAAAATAAGGTAATAAATTGATTACCAGAGTATACAATTATTATAAGTAGAGTTGGCGAGTTAGAGACGGCGTTAACCTCCCTCGCCGGGTCTGTACTCAACTGGGTCGCGACCATCATAGACGTAGTAAAAACTCCTTCTTTGTTTTGGCGCCCCAAAAAGCACTTGCCAGTGTCAATGTAGTAATTTTTATATATATAAAGTTGGTCCAACAAGATGGTTGCTCTCTTTAGAACTTTCTAGGGTGCCTTTGTGACATCTCAAAATGCATGTTTCCAGTTAATATTTATAATCCACTTCACGAATGCACAATAACCAGACTATATCACGCAAAATGCCACCAATATTACATAATATAGGGTCAAAGAACCTAAGTTAATGAATTAAAAATAAAAACCACAACATGGCAGCTCAAGATCTGAAACTGATTCGAATTTGATTTTGTTTCTGATTCGATTTCACTTTTGATTTGAACTCGATCGTAGACAAGCGTACTCTTGAACCAAACCGAATCTAAAAACAAGATCGTAACTGATCGAATCATATCAGTGTCGTTATATGTACCCGGACACATTACACACACAAGTCACTGTAAAGTGTTATAAATCTTTGATTAAATTATTTTTATTCAAACATTTTTACACAAAAATGCTAGATCAAAAATCGATCGAAGTTAGTTCCGATTCGAGCCACAGCACGATCGTGCGCTAGTGTTGATTTGAACAGTCCCAAATCTCACTAAATCGAATTTTATTCGATTCGATTCTGAACTCGAACGCGTCAAGAGTAAAGCGGCATGCCAACTTAATCTCCTACTGCCGAGTTTTTCAGGCGGGCATGACAGCGACGACCAGCGATGGTTTGCTGATCCCTCGGTGGTCGCTGTTGTTTTTAGATTGTACTCTACTTACCGCTTAATGGTCATTGCTGTCACTTTTCCGATTTACTATTAAAATAGTCACCACCTGCCATAATTAGAGCGCTGACGGCTCAATGATAAAATCTTGCAATGAACCTGATCTTTCACTAAGTAAATCATTGTAATGAAGTCTTAGCACGGTGGGAAAAAAAATTCTCTTACCACTACCACTACCAATCTCAAATGGTAATTTCAAGTTGCATAGCAGCTAATGCTACTTCATCACATAACATTTGAACTTCAATTCATATGCTAGCATATAATAAGAAAATTCTGATTGCAGTTCTTCAGTTTACAGAACGACTTTAAAACTAACAAATTTTCATTTTTCAGAATTCCGCTAGAGTTGTCGACACGTGCTTCAAAGACTTGGTTCAAACGCAAATCCAAAATAACACCATAGCAAGGTAACCCTTAACTTAATTTTCGTATTCTCGTATTGATAGGTTTTCTATGAAAAGGATGTGAGAAGAGCAAGAGAGAGGTAGCCGCGATTTGATACGAGTCACCTCCTTTCCCGTCAACTCATCGCATGATAATGTTCTAAGAGTGTCGCATAATTATGAGTCGTATAATGATGTATAACTTAGATATCAATTAATATATATGTTGCAGCTAAATAGCTTAATCAGATGTTCAATTAACAGCCTAGCCTTGTTCGATTAGGGGCCTGAATGATATTCATCCATTTAATTAAACAGCTAGGCAAATGATTTGGATCGATCACGTTTAACTACATGCCTAGCCTGATTACGTTTAGGCAAAAAAAAAATAATTCAAAAATGTAGTATCAACAAATAATGTGAATTTAACTGTGACTGACTCGAGCAGTTTAACGTTTTTGAATTTACGAATATTTTTTTCTGTTGGGGTGATAAAACTGGTTAGGTTAGGTTTGAACTGTGATCATAAACAAATAATTAGCCATTGAAAAGTCATAGATATAATCTCAAAATAAAATAAAAATATCAGAAACTAATCAGCCAGCCTGTTCATTAAATGTTGTATTAGACGCTACGTCTGAATATCATTCAGGCCGCTAGCTGAATGGTGCCATTTAGTAAAAAAGTTAGGCTGTTAATTAAAGTGCTAATTAAGCTAGTTGGCTGCAATGAGCCTGAGCTTCCGATGAAGGAAAACATCGTGAGGAAACCATAGCATGGTGGTAGGGCTTTTTCTAATGCCCGCCTGGCTAGGTACCACCCTCAAGTTGAAAATCTGTCGCCAAGCACCAAAATGGTGTGTTCTGAGAGCTGCACTTGAGAGCCAGCTTTCACTAGGTTTAGCGTGTTATCATCTCGGACCACATCGTCACTAAACATCAGTTGAAATTATGACTACTAGGCCAAAACCTATAAAAATAAAAAAAGGGTTATAAGCTGTCTGTGTGCCAAATTTCTACTAAATCCATTTAGCCGTTTTTGCGTGATTGAGTAACAAACAAATACACTCACGTTCGCATTTATAACATTAGTAAAGATGTAAAACATATTATAATAATGGCATAAAGAAATTATGAAGCATACTAATTTAGCTAAGTTACGCCTAACTTGGACTTGTAAGTCGAAGAATTAATCTACGAGCTTTTAACATATTGTATTGTTATAAAGAACTTTTAAACTAACGTCACGAAATTTAATATACATACAATTGTGTGCCGATACAGATGTATTGATGACCTATCATTATTTTACTGTTTCAAATTTCAGAACGTGTACTAATTTAAATGATTTGATGAGAAAGCTTGATATATTTTATAATACTTCATTGAGTACGTGTTACGCCAAAGGATCACAGGAGAAATATTTTCGAGCAAAACCAATGCTTCTCGATATGGTTCGACTGATTTTCAAAGATGATAAATTAGCAGGTAAAGATAACTACTTAAGTATTTCCTTATTGTATAGCATTTTTAATCTTAAAAACATAGGTTAGTCTTATACGAGTATTAAGCGTAGGTAGGGGACAGAGAAATTATTTGGAGATTTCTCTCTACCTGTACCAGTTTGACTCAACCCTACAGTAGATTGACCTATAACCAAATACCAAATATATAATACCAAATACCAAATACCTATGACCAAATAACCTTGTGTTGTGTTCCTGCGGTGAATAGGGCTTACAGAGCTCCTTGGGGTAGGGAGGTTCGAAATCGGCAACGCTCTAGTGATACCTATGGTTAATACAAGCGTCCATAGACTACGGTAGCCGCTTATTATCATCATGCGGGCCGTATGTTGACCATTGGGACCACCATGAACATCACACCGCCACATTGACTTTCTTTTGGTATGTCACGTTTCGGGATTAGCCAGTTAATATCCTGCTGCAGAAAGGCTTGCAGGCTGGCATGACAGCGCCGACCGACGATGGATAACCGATCTCTCGGTGGTCGCCATTGTTTTTGAATTGTACTGCGCTTACCACATGACACAGTACCGTCATTACGCTTACCATAAAAGAAAATTCTGTACGGTTGTGCGGAAATTATTTGACATAACAAAACAAAAATGCTATCGTGCCCGCGTGCCCAAAACATGATGAAACCATCCATCAATGATAATAATGTCACTTAATTTTTCTATTACGTTATTTTTTTTTAATTTGTTTAGATAGTTTTATTGTGTATAAATAATTTGGTTAAAACAATGTTTATTTATATACTGTTCAATTATTTTTACAGAATTAAAAAAAGTCAGTAAAAGGAGTTCCCATTATTATAACTGATGGCTAAATTCATCATGTCACACTTCAGTCATAAGAAGCACGTGCACCTCTCATCTTTACCTTCCAATAAACACGCTCAAAGAAATAGATTTAAAAATAATATTAAGCTCAATAATGTACAACATTCACAACTTTTATTTCAGCGACGGATCAGTTTTCGTGTTTAAAACATAAGGAAGCTAGAAAAAAACTAACTGCATGTATCGATTTTACATATTTACGATCCAACGACACTTCCAATTCATATCTATGGCATCGAAGGACAGCGTTGAATTTTGGCGTAAGTATATACTGTACTATAATAATATAATAAAGCGGAAGAGTTTTTTTGTTTCTTTGTTAGTTTGTTTAAACACGCTAATCTCAGGAATTACCAGTCGGATTGGAAAAAAGCTTTTTATATATGATTGACAAATTTACGTAGAATATATAGGCTATAGGCTATCTAGCATTAGGTTATACCTCTCAACTAGCCTTAAATATTGATTTTTGCTAAGTCGGAACAAATAGCGTACCCTTACTGCTATATCGGCGTGCGCTGATGTAAGTAAGAGTAAAAAAGTCAGCGATACAATATGCCTATCTCTTATACATAAGCCACGATAAGATATTTTGGGACAATAAGATATTTTAATAGAAAAATATCGATGCTTCCAACTGCAAATCATCGGAGTATCAAAGATTTTTTGACGATGTTTTTTATCGATGTTACGTTAGGGATAAAGATTTGAAAATATAAGGAACTCAATATTTTAAGACTGACAAATTCGGCGAAGGAATCTAGTATTTGTTTTACTGATGGAAATGAGATTGTAACACATTGGCCCTATCTAGGTACTATTCAGTTAATTGGTCGTAAATTATTGGATAAAGAAATGAATGAAGAGTCGTTCCAAATAATGATGGAATGACTTAACAATTCAAATCTTATCGTTTTTATACTTTCTGTGAACTTGGTGATCAAAACTGTGTATGGCTAGTTAAGCACACGATTCATAGTAAAGTAAAAACATAGATACTGGCAGATTTTTGTACTCGCATTAAACATTTCTAAAAAACATAGATTTTTCGATGCAGTGTATTGTTTTACATCGATGCTTGTGCAGAACATCGATATATCGATACATTGAATTTTACTATAACGACGTTTTCATCCTTAGCTGTAGCGGGGTACTTTTGTAAATGATATTTATGGCGTCCTCATAACTGACAAGCGACTGGTAACGTAGAGCCGCGTTGCACCGTAATATTTTCAGTCTCGCTGAAGATGGCTACTGGATATGAATCCTCACTTCTCAACGGATCTCGTTCTACTTGCATTGTTAGCACACGGTTAGAATGGAAATAATACTCTTAAGAAATGAAGATCCTTCATCTAAGATTGGCCTACTCATAAACTAAATTAACCTTTTTTCATTCTTAATACCATTTACAACACAGTTTCACAGCATAGCTGAAACGGAAGTTGGTTTCGCTACCTAGGTACATATACCTTGGAATGTACGTCTAAATATGCTGTTGTAAATGGCCAAGTATGCCATTTTGTAATGCCCGCCTGGCTAGCTACCACCGTCAAGTTAGGAATTTTTCGACAAGCACCTATAGGTGTGTTGTGGCTGCTGCACTTGAGAGCCAGTAGGCTTAGCGTGTTACTATCTTAGGCTACATCGTCACTTAACAACAAGTGCCTTATACAACTACCTATACTTATAAACCTATAAATCAATAAAAATCATGTGCTCAGCAGTTCACACGTGTCAGAAATGAAACCTTCAGAAAAAAATTAAAAATATGTTCTTTAAAAGTTACTTTTAATTATCCGAAATCAGCGGGATTTAACGGGATCGTCTCACACCACTAGGCCAATCCGACGACGATCACAATCATGAAAATCAGGGCTTGTATTAACCGTGCATAATGTAAATGTATTATATTTCATTCTCTCGTAGGCTAAATCCTATAGATGTATATGGTTGTCTCTTTTTACTGTGGCTTTTTCGTTTCATCGAGTTTCAAATCAGAACGGTGCTAAAGAAGGTTTTACTTCAATAATAAAACATTTATTATTGCTTTCAGAACATGGCATGTAACGTTCGTGCAGGTAGAATGAAAAATTGTACGAAAACCGCTTTAGCAGCAGCGCAGTGCAAAAAGCCAATAATTGAATTAACCAGTTCAATGTTCGATATTGTAATATCAAACTGTAATCTTACATTAAACGCACAAAACAATACGGTAAGCACATGTTACTTAAATATACTTAAAGTTAGGTGTTTAGCTGCCACGACATACCAGATGACACATAACTATTGTGACACACTTCTGGGATCAGCCGGCTTATTATCCAGTGATCAAGTGAGTTGGTAAAAAATTTTACCCGAATGGGTTTCACCCATAATGCACATGGTGATAAACCCATCACAGTGACTAAAGATTGTCACGTTTCGGGATCAACCAGTGTATATCCAGCTCCAGCTGCCTAAGGGCTTGTGTAGACTGCGCCCCGGGCACACCGCGACAGCGCATACGCCGCGCCGCCGGTCTCTATGCTCTGTACACGGCACCGCGGACGAATCCGAACCCGTTAGTAGCATGCACCGCAACATATACCCCAGTCCCAGACGCCCCGAAGGCAAAACGTAGGCCGCGGAACATATTTACCGACCCCGATGACGAAATCAAGGTAGCTAACGCGTCATACCCATCCGTCTCTTCAAGTCAAGCGTGTTTGCGCCCACGGCCGAGAAACCACCGTTCCCTCCGTAGGGGACGGGCGATTAACTTCGCTCCTGCACACCCGCCACGACCACCCTCTCCAGCGGCAACTCAAGCCTAGGTCCGTTCCTCCGGCATGGAGCCCTTGAGCCAGCAGCCGCTCGCGCGATACAGTGACACTGCATTCACTAGCTATCGACACACACACATAACACTGCACTTCACACATGTACTCCACTCAGGTACATAGGTTCTGTAAGGGACCTTTTTTTTTCTTTTTTTGGCTAGTTAGTTTAGACAAAAATTACCAAATCACTAAATACATATACACATGTTCCTTCCTTCCTCCCAGAAGGCAGGAACATGCATATTTGTACAGTTAGTTAGCTCGAATTTCTATGGATAGGGATTCAGTCAGATCGCGACTTTTTCGCATGATCGGCAACAGCCCAAGCCGAGGTTCGGCCACTTTGGCACCCTTGGAGCTTGTTGCCTAGCTTTCGCGGCTGAGTGCCTTCCGCGCTCGCCCCCAAGCCCGGTGAAGCTGTAAAAGCCGCAAAGGCTCCAGAGCCCCTAAGGCTAAGAGTATAGTCATTTCGAAAAAAAAAAACCGCGGACGCGCCGCCGCTTCTTAATTTGCCATATCACTGTACATTTTTAGTACTTAATACATTGCTAGTCTCGAACATCATACGTGTTTGTTTTATAGAGTAAAAGATCAAAATTCAACTATATCCATTAATCACGCAGAGTGGTAGTAACCACCGACCATACCCATAGTAATAAACTAATCATCTCGGAGTGATTTTCGTCTATTTGTCGCGTTACTGGATCACTCAGTGTATACTTAGTAAAAAGTGAGGTATTATGGGTCGCGGCCACAATACACATAGTAATAAACTAATCATCTCGGAGTGATTTTCGTCTATTTGTCGCGTTACGGGATCACTCAGTGTATACTTAGTAAAAAGTGAGGTATTATGGGTCGCGGCCACAATACACATAGTAATAAACTAATCATCTCGGAGTGATTTTCGTTTGGTTTGTCGCGTTTCGGGATCACCCAGTGTATATCTAGTAAAAGCGAAGTATTAGTTTAGTTGAACTCAACTTGTTCATTATGCCTACATGTACTTATAATGTTCGTGGTTAGCAGTGTATAACTAAAAATGTACACTGATATTGCAAATCATGCGATGGCGGCGCGATGGCGGCGTGACTGCGGCGTGACGGTGGAGGGCGAACACTTAAGCGCGAGGATGCCAATCGGCGGTGGATTGTCAATTTGTCGGTGGTAGCATATAAAGAAATCGTTTATGTACATGAGAAAGATTGAAGTGTTCGTTTATTACGTTTGATGGTAATGATAGCGCTCCGTGTTTGATCGGAATCGGTTATAGTTACGGGCACATTTATATTCTGAACACCTAATCATTTCTACAATTAACATTCAAGATTTTTTAAATTATTCTTTGTTTATGGATAGCTTCACAAATATTCTACTTGATCCGCTAGAATAAATTACTATTATATACTCTTTTTTTAACATCTGACTTGTTTTAAACTGTAATTAATGTAAAATCACTGCGGATCCGCACATGAATCGTGTTCCATCGGCACGACCATTAATTGTATCAGCGGATATCTATAACGTTGAACGTTGACGGTTTTAATTGATCGTCTTCAAGTACACGATAAATTATCTCGACCAGTACGCTATAATATTTTCGCCTGCTTTTTAAATTCGTCGCTATAACAAAAAAAAAAATTAAATCAACCAATCAAATAAGTCATTATAAAATAACCGGCAACTTACCAGTAAATTGAGGGGAAATACGCTTGCCTTGTTAAATAGAAATAGCGATACATACAAACCTACGATATACTTGCCCTAATCGGTCGCGATTCACTGCGGCTGTAGTTGTCGATAATTAATTATCGATCTGCATTAGCCTTTATGGTCGAATTGTTTTGTACAAAGTGTATAAACCTTCAGGTGGAGTATGGAGTTTACAAAGTTTACTTGTACTGTGGTGGACTGCAAAACTTAAAGCAATTTATGAATATCGTAAAAATATAAAGATACACAAAAAGTATTTCATGTTATTTATAGAATCTTATTTTATAAAAGGAAAACACTTGTACTTAAAGTACACTAGTTATCTTCTTCAGTTCACAAGATTCATGAAGAGCATACTTGCTGTTAATGATATGATTCCCTAAAAAAATATCAATCAACAACACTATACTGAAGAGTTGATACAAACATTAAATAATAATAATTTCTTTTACAGACGAAAAGTGCGTCAACACACACTACAGCATTCTCCTGCATTACTTTGTTTTTCATCGGGTTAATATCTAATATCTACTTACTTGTGTAAAAAGTTTGCTTGTCCATTGTCAGAACCTATATTGTATAAATATTATAATTATTAAACAATAATTCATAATGAAAAGTATTACTAAACGTTACTCCCTGAGCTATTTGAAAATAAAAAAAGGTAACTTTGTTAAATATCAATACAAAAAAAAAATTGCATGCAACATGAAAAAATAAAGATCTAATAACCCGACTGCATATAAAGTGAACTTGAAATAAAAATAAGTAATTTTACCAAACTATTATATTAAAAACTATTATTTGTATTTACTTTATACGTTTTTTCATTTCTTTCCATTTATTTATTTTTTACTAAAAATCTACGGCATTCGGCAGCATCTCCATTGCCGTAGCAGAATGTACGGCAATTTTCATAAGGGATGAAATTACCAATTTAAAATCGCTCCGGTCGAAAAGTCGTAACCATTTTTTTCTAGGTACCTACTGTCTCTTTGGTATATAGCTATTTTATTTTTCATTAAACGTATTTTAACACTAGCTGTGCTCGCAGCTCCACTCGCGTGTACTACTAAAAGGCTTATTATTTTAATAGGTCTTTACCTATGAAATTGCCGTTCTGCAGTAGGTACTGGCCATTTCAAATCAAAATAATTTTTGTTTGGCTAAGAATTCTAATTTCAAATTAAGTTTATTTTAAAAACATGGAATTCTTTTTCCAAAAGTAGTCATTTGTTTATTGATTAGTGTTACATTTTCATAGCATTTAAATCTTTTTTGTCATCATGGATAAGTTAAAAATTCGAGTAATTATGGAATATGAGTACCGTCGTGGCAGTAACGCGGCAGTAGCTAACACTAGAAACCAACGCACCACCTGTTATTGGTTTGCTCGCTTCCGTTCTGGGAATTTCGACCTGAAAAATTAACCTCGCGGTCGTGCGAAGACTTTGGTCGACAATGACGAATTAAGGGCGATTGTGGAAGCTGATGATACACAATCTACGGCTGAATTAGCAGCAGCTTTCGACGTTAGCGTCAAAACAATATTGGTCCATTTGCGTCAAATTGGCAAGGTAAAAAAGCTTGACAAATGGGTGCCCCACGAACTCAATGATCGCTAGCGCGAAGTACGCGTCGAGACGTGCCTTGCACTGCTCAACAGACACACAAATGAAGGAATTTTGAACCGCATTGCTACCTGCGATGAAAAATGGATTCTGTTTGATAACCGCAAGCGTTCAGCAAGTTGGTTGGATCCTGGTTCAGCACCTAAACAATGCCCTAAACGAAAACTTACCCCTAGAAAAGTGATGGTCACTGTTTGGTGGTCTAGCGCCAGTGGGATTCATCACAGCTTCTTAACAAACGGGGTGAGCATTACTGCAGATATGTACTGTGAAGAACTGAACACAATGATGGAGAAGCTGGCACATCTCCAACCAGCATTGGTCAATCGCTCGTCTCCGCTGCTCCTGCACGACAACGCGCGACCTCATACTGCACAACAGACGGTCTCCAAGTTCCAAGAACTGGGGTTGGAAGTTCTCCGTCATCCGCCCTACTCACCAGACCTTGCGCCTACAGACTACTACTTTTTCCAGAATTTGGATAACTCCATGGCGTGAAAAAAAAATCAATACCCGAGGGGCAGTACAAAATGCCTTTGAAGAATTTGTTGCCTCCCGTCCAGGTGATTTCTTTAAGAAGGGCATCAATAAACTGCCACTGCGCTGGCAAAGATGCATTGATTGCATGGGTGATTACTTCGATTAATACAAATAAAAAATACATGAAAACATTGTTTAATTTTTTTCATACAAAACGGCAATTTCATAGGTAAAGACCTAATATTTGCGCGGAACCCTAATTATTTTCCTAAAATAAAATTAACCTAAGTTAATCCTTTTATCACCAGCTATCAACCAGTGAAAGCCGTCAAAATCGGTACAACGGCTTCGGAGATTACCCGGAACAACATAAAGACAACAAAAATATGTGTTTTGTCTTTTTTATCGTTGTAACTTTGTCGTTGTGGCCACAATCTTTCGTGATGTTAAGTGACGATGTGGCCCAAGAATCCACGCTAAACCTAGTGGAAGACTGGCTGCCAAATGCAGCTGCCGGAACACACCTATTGGTGCTTGGCGACATTTTCAACTTGAGGGTGGTAGCTAGCCAGGCGGGCATTAGAAAATGCCCTACCACAATTAATGTTATAGGTACTGTGTATACTTTCATATGCGCTTAGTAAAAATATATTATTTTGACATTACAAAGGCTACTTGTTGCCACTTGATAGATACTTGTTGACACAAACGAGCAAAAAAAGGTCGCTCAGGAGGAAGAGAGTGTCTTTGCGTATGCTGATTTCTTTAACTGGCAAGATAAAAAAGGTCATTCGCGTGATCTCCTGGCCTTTGTTGCAGACAGCCAAATACACCCCATTTGTGTATTTTGTACCTATCTTTTAAAACCTAGCAGATTTTCACTTATCACATGTGAAATAGCAGTGATAAAAAATATAATTTCATTGATGTCCAAATGATTTGAAAACAGCAAGTTAACAATAATTTCATGCCTAGTTGTAGATTGAATCTTCTTCTTCTTCCTAACTTGGCAACTCTGGTCCTCTTTATTGAAGACCATTACTGCCATTATCGAGCGAATATAGTTTCCAGTCTTATGACGAATTCAGGATCCTAACAAAATCGTGGCTCCTTTGTTAGAATTTTCTAGGAAGTTTTTGTGGCATCACACAATTCATGATCCATGTTATTATTAACAATCTACTTCACTTGTGCACAATAATCAAGCTTTATTATGCAAAATGCCAACTGTATTACACAATATAGGGTCAAATAACACAATTTTATGAATAAAACACAAAAACCACTACATGACAGTTTGAGATCCCGCCAAAAACTTCGTAGATTGGATCATGGATGAGTGGTGATTGGTCTAGGGATGGCAATCTAAGATCAATTAATAGAAGAATAGATTACTTGGGCCACAAAATTAGATTATTTAAAATCTATACCTACATAGTACTGAAGCGATCTAGTGAAGCCCGTCATAGTGACACGCTTTTGCGTGTCGCGTTTCGGGATCATCCTTTGCATATCCAGTTAACAAGTGACTTTCGCAGGGGTCTACGACAACACGGGTTCTGGTGGGATTTTCCAATGGTTCATTGCCTGAGAGAACTGCATTGACCCGGCGGCCAGGTAGACTCGTAGAAACGGTTGTCTCGCTGGCCGCCCGCGGTTTAGTACAGGGGCCCAATCATGAATAACCACCATGACAGGCTGCCTTATCATGACACGAATAAGCTGGGGTAGGTTCGTCGTGCCGGTTGGTGACCGGATTGGGGTCCAGACGACCTGTTCTGGGAGGGTACGAGGGCCCTTCCGTCCGCCGGATCAATGTATTTCTCTCATGTATTATAATGAGTCGGTGATTCACGTTGATTAACTCAGAGCTCGGATGAAGGTCACTCGCTATTCACGTTTTTTTCCTTCTTCCCCAAAAATCTATGGCGGCGCATAGAATGAAAGCAGGATCGACAGCGGTGTACAACCCCCACGCCGCTTTTACGATGGAGTTCGATAATATTCGTGGACTCCATTCCAACTTAAATGCCGTCCACCGACACCTTGACACTGTTCAACTTGCTATGCTTTTCTTGACGGAGCGTTACGTAGTGGTGTCACAATGTCTGAATCGTACTCAGGCAATGTGGGGTGCCTATTAGGCACTGCCTAAGGAATTGCGATCGCTCGATGTTTGGAAGTCCATTGGTGCGGACGGTATCTTAGCGGTAGTAGGTACTTAAAAAAATTGCAGCTAAATTATCCCCAGTGTTGACACGCCTTTACCGGCTATTCTACCTCTCTGGTGTCGCGCTTCGGGTTTGGAGAGAGGCTAATATGCATCCGATTCACAAGAAGGGGGATTGATCAGACCGTGTCAATTACCGTCTAATTCATCATGGAGCGGATCATCAACAACTACCTTGTCCGTTACCTAGACGATCACTCTTTGATTGATGATCATCAATAGGGCTTACGCCAGAATAGATCAACGGGTGATCTTCATGTGTATGTACTGCACCGCTTGGGGAGGCAACTGATAAGCATGGCGAGGCTCTGGCGATCAGTCTTGACATAGTGAAGGTTTTTATAGGCTATGGCACCGTCGACTTCTTTCCAAACTTCCGGCGTAAAGGCTTCCCGACAACCTGTGCAACTGGATCTTCAGCTTTCTACATGAATGCAGAATTCGTGTCCTTGTAGAAGGATGTGATTCGAAGTTCAAGTGCTGGAGTTCCTCAAGACTCTGTGGTTTCGCCCACTCTGTTTCTTTTGCATATCAACGATATGTTACCTTTAGGCCATACTCATTGCTATGCAGATGACGGCACCATTCATGGGTGCTATAATAGCAAGCCTTCATGTGATCGGGGAGAAACAGAAAAGAGACGCGAGGAACTTGTCATTGAACTTAACCAATACTTATGCGGCGTATCAATATGGGGAGCAAGTAACTTGGTTGAGGTCAAAGCTAAGAAAACTCAGGTGAGCCCGTTTTCCTCAAAAAAAACTGTTTTCTCCCCTCACCACTCTGCAGAGATGCGACGGTTTTCCACGCCCGATCAACTGTATCTTCTTTACAAGGCACAAGTTTGGCCACATATAGAATACTATTCGCAGCTCTGGGATGGATCCGTAAAGTACATCCTCGATGGTCTGGACAGGTTACAGAGACTGTCTGTTGGCATTGTTAATTAGGCAGATGTTACCTAATTTATCGAACCGCTTCAGCTTCGCAGGAACTTCGCCTCGCTGAGAGTGTTCTAACGACTGTATCATGATGAGTGTTCTAAAGAGCTATTTAATCTAATTTCATCCTCTCCTTTCCACAACAGAACCACACGCGTTGGGCTTCGGAGTCACAGTTTTACGACAAACTCTATCTCGGCACGAACTAAAACGTTCTCTACTTTTGTCGTGCCGTGAAATTGTGGAACCATCTCTCGCCCAATGTGTTCCCTCCTTCTTATGACATCGGGTCCTTCAAGCGTAACGTGAAGAGATATTTATGGAGGCCGGCATGACAGCGGCGACCGCCGATGGATTTCGATCTCTCGGTGGTCTCTCGGTGTATTGAATTGTACTAAAAAAGTTTCGTTTCTTGGGCCACTGGCAACACTGGAACGTAGTATCCAGTAGTCGACATGGGTAACTCAGCAAAATATCTTGCGTCTACTCAATCATACAAGCGCTGCTTACAACGTCGCACCGCCGGCACATTGAGTTAACTCAAATATGCGCCATGGCGCAGCAAAATGGTACGTGCCAAGCGATCCATCTGAACCCCTGATCGTTGCGGCGTGGCGCTGTGCCGCGGACGCGTGGCCTCGTCCGGTGCGCTGCTCCGAAGTGCGCTATGCGCCAACACAATTGGAATAAGTGTGTTGACATGTCCGGTGCAGTAAATTGAGTTGGTGCAATTGCGCGGCGTAGCGCATTGTTACCCATGTCTATCCAGTAACCAGTGGTATCAAGTACACAGAGTTCTGATTTGGTTTTGTTCAATTTCCGGCACGGTTTAATTATTTATTTTAATTCACGGTTTATTTTAATTCGCGTTATACGTTTCCCTCGCTTTGTTGACAAAATGTAAATACTTGACACTGGCCCAATGCACGAATGGTGCCGAGCCATAATTAATAAGAAGAAGTACACAGAGTACGTAGATCAAGTAGTATCCTCTCGGTCTCAGTAGTCTGTGGTGTGAGGCAAGTGCGAGTGTAACTATACCTACAAAAAATATTGTTTCTTTTTAGAATCGTCAGCCCGTACGTACTACTAGTGTCATCAACCATTAGTCTGCATTATCATTTACCACTGGTAAAGTTGATAATATCTTCGTGTGAAATATTTCATGAGAATCTTGTGTTTCTATTTATTTGTGTAAAATGTCCGTGAAGTGTTTATGTCTCATTGCTGCTTTAATTGGTGAGTTTCCATAATAGTTTAAGTGTAATTATACTTTTTGTGTTATTTTATTGAAGAATACCTAATAATAAATTTAACTTAATTCATGATTTGCTTTAAATTAAAGAAAAAAGAAATCAAATAAAAGGTTGCATCGAAACATGCGATTACCGACATTATCGCGAAAATGAAAACGATGCATGTATGTAGTGTTTGCGCTTTTTTTTTATCTTGTTTAGCAAATATGTTTATTATATATGTATTTATATTCATTGTAAATTATAATGTTTTTAATAAAACCAATAGGTATGATAGTTATACAAGAATACTCGTATCATCATGCTACAGTTACGCCACAAATTTTTTGGTCTCCAAACTCCAGGTTTGTGGAATTTGAACTCGCTTTCCAGTCCAAGACTACTTACTAAAAGAGAAATTCTATCAGCTGAAAATTAAAAATATAACTTTATTTTTCGTATGTATATCTATGAATTTAAATAAAATATGATGAAGAATATTAACGGACTTTTTGGCGGGATCTCAAACTGTCATGTAGTGGTTTTTTTTTTTATTCATAAATTTGTGTTAATAGACCCTATATTGTGTAATACAGGTGGGTTTTTGCATAATAAAGCTTGGTGTACCCAAGTGAAGTGGATTGTAAATAATAACATGGATTATGAATTCTGAGATGCCACAAAACCTCTCTAGAAAGTTCTAACAAAGGAGCCACCTTGTTAGGATCCTGTAAAAATCATAAGACTGGAAACTATATACACTCAATAATGGCAGTAAGGGTCTTCAATAAAGAAGACTGGTTGCCAAATGAGTAAAAGAAGAAGAAGAATATTAACATCTAATATTTGAGTTTTTTGGGTTCTTCAGCTATCATGTTCTGGTTTCTATTTTAAGTCGTTAAAATAGGTTCATTGACTCTATATTGTGTAATATTGTGGCATTTTTTATGATATAGTTTGGTAATTGTGCACAAATGAAGTGAATTATAAATATAAATTGGAAACATGCATTTTGAGTTACTACAAAAACTTCCTAGATAGATCTAACAAGGGATCCACCTTCTTGTTAGACCTCACTTTGAAGATTAGAAAATACTATGAAGGCTGAGGCTTAAAGGTATACATTTGACACTGGCAAATGCTTCTGTGGTGCTTAAACAAGAAGAACATCAATTTTTTTTAATACTGTATGTTACCTTGTTTTACATACATAATATAGTTGTTTAAAGGGTTTTTGTTATATAATTCATTGGTAGATGAAGAACAGCAATCAATATTTTTAATTTTATTACTTTATTCATATATATCCATGTATATTTAAATACAAATAGTATAGTAACATAGTAGCATAGTAACAGTACAGTATTCCTTTTTTTCAACAGGGTTAGCGTGTGCGCAAACTGAAGTATCAAGTTTCCCAGAAAATTTCACTTTGCCCCCAGAATTAAAAGGCAAAGTAGATGAGAAAGAATTGAAAATACTGCAGGGGAAATATACTGAACAGTTCAAAAAGAAGTGTGAACAAAACGGTGGTGACCATGCTTATGAAAAAGCTCAGGTATTTTCTATTTTCAATCTTTTTTTGGAGATATGTTATATGTATATTAATTTGAGGTACTTCTTACATTATCTAATACTACCTGCAAATATATAAAAAAAAATTAACACATACATATATATTAATCATCAGCAGGAATTAAAAAATATTTCCCTAACTAGATGTTTGAATTAAAAATGCTCATATAGTCATGAAGTTTTAAATGCCTTAATGAAAGTACTTTTTATACACATTTAATATAGGACAGATATAATAAGATATTTAACAGGATAAAAGACCCAGTGGAAATTTAAATTATAATACAAGTGATTGTTGTAAGTCTCTATAATATGGCTCTATCATAAGGTATAATAATTACGTAGACATAACCAACAACTAAAATAAGTTAAAAAAATTCAAGTTATTACTTTGTTTTACTTTTTACAATAAATTGCAAATGTTGATTTATTATTATATACTAACTTATTTATTTATTTATACGTTTTTTCTTGTGCAGAGACATGGTTGGTTATCTGATCTTCTTTATTAGCAAGTACATTTAGCCATTTTTGAGTTCTTTGTTTTAGAAATAATTCCCAAGCTTTACCTAGATGTTATCAAATCTATGTTAGAGATTAGGCACACTAAACTTTTTGCTTCTGTGCTACCTGCCAATGCCCAATGCCCTGATGTTAATGTGTTTTCTTAAATTTTTACTGTTTTCTACATTCTGCTGTTTGATATAAAGATTCATGTATACTTGTTTTTGGTAATAACTTATTAGTTACACACATTGTCAGTCAGTGTATGAGACATTCAATAAAATATGTCCAAAGACTAATTAATACTTTCGTCATTCTTGTAAAATACATATGTCCAAAGACTAATTAATACTGTTGTCACTCTTGTATATGAATTAGTATATTTACTTTATATGTGCATTTATTTACACTGAATGTATAATAAGCACATTTTAAATTAATTATGCTTACTATGTTAAAAGTGTTATTGTTATGAAATTTCATATCAGCTATTATATTAATTAAATTACCTTAAAAAAGTGATGGATTTATTTTTATTTCTTAACTTTGTGATAAATTAGCATATTTATTTATTTAGTTAGTTTTTTTAGGTTTTTTAGTTTTTTTAGTTAGTTTTTCTTGTATTTATTTTTATTTTTATTGTACATCTTATAATAAAAGTATAGTAGTGTAGAAAAGCGAACCAGAGCGTCATAATGGTTCCGCGAATCAATTATATTTGTCATTGAATCGTTCATTTGTTATTTTGAAATAATTCCACTTATCCAAATAATTTTTGGAATGCGCTAACGTGATAATTCTAATAAAAAATGTTTACTCTTATTACAAATTTCACTGTCTCCGTTTGTTATCAGTTAATAAACGGCTCCATAAGATAAAAGAAATATGATAAGTGTTCTGTAACTTTAAAAGTTTAGGAACTGCTAGTATAGAATAGCGGACGACCTGTATTCAACATGTGACAACAATGCAATAAAAAAAATTGTTCTTCCTTCCTTCAGACTATGTCACGCTGCGCCGGGTCTTTAGTAAATACGTTAACATAGAGCGGGGTGGTATCAGACTATGTTACGAGCACCGTGCATATTGAGATAAACCCGTCACAGTGACTATATTGGTTTGTCACGTTTCGGTATCAATCAATGTATATCCAGTTGTCGAGAGGTTTACATGCCGGCATGACAGCGACGATGTCTCGGTGGTCGTTGTTGTTTTTGGATTGTACTATGCTTACCATCAGCACCACTTTTCTGTGGTACTTACTATATACATATTATAAAACTCAACGTCTCTCTGTCTATCTGTTCGTTTATGTTCTTTTCCCGAGAAAATTACTACTCCGGTTTACATGGTTTTTCCTTCAATTCATAGATATGTTATCTGACCAGGTTATAGAATATATTTTGTTGCATAAAGTAACATAAGAAATAAGCACTAACGATAATGGTCAGTTAATTCGGAAAAAAGACGCTTTTGGAGCCATTAAATATCTGAACGCTGAGTAAACCATGAGAGATATTTATATCAAATTAATGTACCTACTACATAATTGTATACCTTAAAAGACATATAAAAAATTCAGCCATAGCATATTTATAATAATAAGCATATCATATGTAAGGATCACCCATCATTTTTGTGGTAGAACAACTCGCGCGTTTTCTGTAGTCTACACGAACGGAGCCGCGGACACAGCTAGTAATTATATAAGTATAAAAAACATCTACATTTGCTGCTATGTCACAATAATACGAGTTTAAATCTTAGTGCTCATTATCTCAATGCTACCCCCATCTAAATCCAGTGCTGTATCAGTAATATGTTTGACTTTGCCCGACCTCTAACCCCTACCATCTCGACGTAATCACGACCTTATTTGACAAATCAGCATGTATTCTTTTCCCTTTGGTTAGAAAGTTTAACCGTAAAGATGTTATTACAGAGTATCCACTTTTACACCGAAGACACGACCGAGAGGGGCTTCCGCGGTTTTATTTTTGTGACTGCTACCACAGTGCTACACATAACATTATTTTAAATTTAAAAACGCTACAGTCAATCAAAAGTAATGCTTTATCGCGTTTTGAGTAAATTATATTATCAATGTATACCTAGTATTATAAATTTGAAGAAATTTTACTTCAGCCGGTTGTAAAGATTACACGAACAATTATTTGTTTAAAATTTAATAAAAACAATAATAACAATTATTTTAGTTATAATTAGATATATATTAGAATTGCAATAATATGCATAAAATATTGATCTCAAGATATCTCAATACCGTGTATATCCGTGCACACCCGTTACCCATCGCATCGCAAACCATCAGGAGGGTCGCACTTAGAGCGGTCGGCCTTTAGTTTAACGGATATGTTTTTAAATAAACAGCTTTGAAATATGACACAAACATAGGTTATCAATAAGTCTTTAATCACATTTATCTATAGAATGTTAATAAACAAAAATATTATCAATATGTTTTATTTAAACTGGTCCACAATTTTATAGCTTGTATATTATATTATTGTTTGTATATAGATTTGTTTTTTGAATAATTGGTTTCCCATGTATTTGTCGTATATATAAACACAAACGTAAAATCTAATAAATCATAATCGTAATTTTGAAGGGTTGTTAATTTGTTAATTTAAGTTATTACTAGCTTCCGCCTGCTACTTCATCTTCGTGGACTTCAGAATTAGGTACACAGAGAAATGAAAAATAATTATGCCATTTCTCGGATAAAAAAAAAATCTCCAGGTTATATATATATTGTGTGCCAAATTTAATTCAAAACCGTTTTTGCGTGATTGAGTAACAAGCATACAAACTTTCACATGTATAATATTAGTAAGATAATATGTCGTTTATTCCAGTGTTATATTGGAAAATTTAATTATTGGAAATTAAGTTTGTGTGATCTCTAAACGTTTAAACTAGATATTAAAATACGTATTCCTATAGTTTAACGCCTAAGATCGTTACCATCTGTATTTTCGATACAGATACACATTTGTAGAAATAAAACAATAGCACGTATTAACTAACAATAATAGTAGGTACCTAAAATGCGTTTTGCGTATTACCATAAGCTATTTGCTCATAAGTACGTATAATATGTAATTTTTCATGTTCAGGCACTTAGCATAATATGCCGCTAGTACTACAAGATGGCAATTTTCTTACTAATAAGAAACTTATGTTAAATATCATTGAAGTATTTCCTAATTCGATGTACGGTGGTTGAAGCTCAAGTTGCGGAGGGGTAAGAATTTTGGGTCACTCATGTTAAACGCGGTCACTTAATTCGCTTATCGTTAAACGCATCACTGAGGCATAGATTAAAAATAATAATATAACAATTTTAAACGCAAGACGGATAGGTATAAATAAGCTGGTAGATTTTTAATCTTATAACATCTGACATTGTAAACAAGCTTAGTTGTACTTAATAAAAACATCATAATGCCAGCCTTCCGATCCATTGGCGTATCCTTTAGAAAATATTCCAACTAGGGTCAACAATTTAGACGTTATTTAATACTAATATTATATATGAAGCTTAAGAGATTGTTTGTTAAAAGTATGTGTTTGAAGTCTTTGGAACTACCAGTCAGATTAGAAAAAAAAAATCTTATTATTTTATACACTATTTTTTGTGGCAAGGCTTTATAACTTTACGCTACCGCCCTAAGGAGCGTAGCAGTAATCATGAACGCCAATTTGGCAAGCTGTAGCAAGTACGAGAAGTAAGAACAATGATAGGCTACAAGGGTGCGTCGACGGCGGTGTAATGAAAAGTTTGTCAAATAAATTTAACACGAGTGAAACCATGGGGCACAGCTGGTAGTGAAAAATCTTTATTCTCCAAAAGTAACTGAATGCCGCCCTTATAAAAAATATGGAGATATAAGCAAAAATGTAAATTTCTGTGACCGGCTCCAAAGTCCGAAGTTCATTAAAAGAAAGCAAGTCAAGTTGAATCCGAAACCGATTTCAGACCAGTTTTTAAGTCGTTAATGTATAAGGCTATAAAAAATACCTCGACGTCAATCTGTAATTTCTTAAACCTTAAATAACTTTTTATTGAATGAAGATATCGTGATATTTTTGTAACGACCAAGTATCTAAGGAGTAAAACAAAAAAAAAGATCAAAATTTATTCAGTAGTTTTTGCGTGATGCGGGCACAACGGCAAACCTCAATCATTTTATTATGGTTCCGAAGACAACAGGAACCCTTATAGTTTTTGTATGTACCTACGTCTGTCTGTCCGCGGCTTAGCTCAGAGATTTATAGTACTAGAAAGCTTTAATTTGGTATGGGTATACATGTTAACCACGCCGAAAAAAATATATTGAAAAAAATAATTTTTATTACCTCGCCTACACGTAAAGCGGGAATGACTTTTTTCTTGTCTATTACATCGTGTGGGATGTCGTTGGATAGGTCGTTCAAAAATATTGTGGGTCCGTGAAACCCATTTTTCGATTCAAGAATCCGTTTGCGAAATATTAAGCTTTAAAGTGCTAATTTTGTTGGATTCAAGCGCACCCCCCCGCCGCCCTGCCAGCTAAATGGTTGTTTTTGGATACGTGAAAAATTTATGGTAATAGTATATAATTAATGAAGTTAAAATGAAAACTATCAGAGGTAAGTAGGCTTTACAACTTAACGAGTAATAGTCAATAAGCATGATGACTAATTTTAAGATAACTGAAGAGTATGTATAGTTAATAACCATCATAAAATGTATAAAGAAAATAAAATCACCATATAAAGTTTGCATTTAAGTTTAAGTTGAACAGTATACGCGCTAAATTTTAGGTCAATACACATATTATGTGTGCATAATTATAAAACAATACTTATATTATAAATTCTTTTTACCTAATAAACTTTCCACCCATACACCCTTTACTGATGAATTTTGATAAAAGGACTTGTTTTTCACATTTTATTTCTCCGGTGAATTGTCTGTCGTACTTTTTGTTTTTCCTCCAAATTCATTCAAAATATACTTAGTTAGAAAAACAATCAATTCTGGGAACGCCACATCGAAGTTTATGAGTGGTGGAATGCAGCGCAAGTATTATTTCAATCGACTGGTCTTCGTACTAAATCAACTAGTCTAAACAGAAACAAAACAATGGCAAGCCTTTGTTACTCGCTTTGGAGAACATTTGGAAGTCTTTAGGCGATATGACGCAAGCATCCACGAAGCTTATATCAATTCCAAAGAATCTTATATACATAGTCCCATTGTAGATTGTTTAAGGTTAAAAGTGTATATGTTATTAAGGTTCAGTTCGTAAAATAAGTCCCTTGCAGTTTTTGAACTTGAATGAGGATTATCGACGATTTAGTTCATGTTTGAAATTACGCAGAAAAAGATTTAATTATATATTCTAAATATATATATATATATATATATATTCAAAACAGTATTTTATAGAACCTAATCACAATCTAGGACTAACTTATCGGGAAGAATCCAACAAACCTAAACGCGATGGCCAGCATCCGGGTCCGTCATAGATTGATTCATAAGTATATAATTACATACATACATATAGATAGATACATAAGTATTCCAAATGTCTGCTCAAACGGTTATATGGAATGTGTAAAAAATTTACTTGCAAAATTTGACAGATATATACTAACATATCGATTTAAATAACAGCTTGTAAAAAAAAATGATTATATTAACTGATGTGTTAATATAATGTGGAAAGGCGATAACTTAGTTAGTTATTATTACATTGAGCGCAAAGTACACGGTGATAAGGAAATAGTTCAATGCAATTATTGATAATTAATAGTAGTTTATCATAACAGTATATCCACTTACTTAATTACTCGGATCGTAAAAATTGTAATAATCATAAGTTTTCCATGATGTAAGGGGAAACGAAAAATAATTCTTCGCTTCTCACTTCTCAGGACATTTCTAAAGTCAGATAACACCTAAGATAACCTTACTTTCACGTGGTGCACCCAGCTATTTAACGAACGAGGAAATGAGGATAGCGGGATAGCTAGATAATATGTACAGTCAGAAAAACCCGTCACAGTGATTTCTCTTATGCGCGTCGCGTTTTATGATCAGCCGGTGAATAGGTGTCCAGTTTTTATTTACGCAGGCTCGCATGACAGCGGAGACTGTTAATTGTTGATCTGTCGATGGCCGCCACTGTTTTTAGTATGTACTGTGCTTACCATTCAGGTTCCGACACTTTACCGTGCTATAATATAAAAAAAAACATCTTTCGTACTGGTATGATAGCGGAAATAACCCATAATGCGCAACTTTTGAAGATATGCATTCCATAAATAAGATAATTTGTTTTTAATAATTAAAATAATTAGTCTTTAATAATAGCGTCGTCAACTGACCACGAACTTTACACGAGGAAGTTAATATTCGACAGCCAACCGACATTTACAACAAAGAAATAGTTATATTATGTTTTTCGTTAATTGATTAAATACTGGCTAACTACCGGCCCGCTTCGCTAGGCCTTATATTTATTTTAAATATTATATAAAAAGTTGACGTTGAAGTTGAGTTATTTTCATTTTCTTGACATAATTTACTTCTATGCCAAATTTTATTTTAATTGGTCCAACCGGAGAGTTGATAAGGAACAAGCATCCTCCTAACATTCGCATTTAGAACTAGCTGTGCCGACTCCGCTCGCGTTATCTACAGAATTATTGTTTATGAAGATATCTTGTATTTTTTTTATAAGGACCAGGTATCTAAAAAATATCAAGGTCTATCCAGTACTTTTTGCTTGATGCGCGCGCCTCAATGCCTCAATCATTATACTTTATTATAGTAATAAAAATGACTAGCTTCTGGGCAAAGTTCGCTTTCCGGGCGAAAACATAGGATCAATCTCAATCAGTACAACATCTTGTGACGTATTAGCGATTTGATAAGACGTAGAATAAAATCTGCAGTTCGGTATTTTCCTTATACCATGAACAACATGTTTCAAAAGTTCATATTTCCTCATTATGTTTGGTAACTAGTCTTAACCATTTGACTACAAACTTTTCCACATAGTAACAAAAAACAAAATAAAAATGTAACTAACTCGTTATATGATGAATACCTACTTACATTTTTTCAAAGCAAGTAATTAGTGTGTTCTTATGTACGCACGTAAGAAGTAATATTTATTTGATTTAATAAAACAAAAATAATTCAAACACTTTATGCCGCGTGCTAACAACATGATGAAGTTAGCCATCCATGATAAGAATGTATATTCATTTTACAAATTTATTTTTATTGCGATTTTTTTGTAACTTGGATTAAAGATGCTTCAAATCGTGTTACTTCACTTCTGATCTAGTATAAATTTAAAACCACTGTGAATACGATTCTCGTTTGGGTGAATATTCTTTTACAAAAATAGTTCAAATATATTTAAATGTATGTAATGTAACTATATATATATATATATATATGCATATTACTGGCCAAACCCAATTTCAAACCAAACTAGGTCATCCTAGGTTAAACTATCATATGACGTCATTATCGTAATATTTTTAGTAAAATGAGATTTATATTTCAATGTTATTATTTCTGAAATAAGTAAACTAAGGGCCGATTTTTTAATCGTCCAATAACCTTATTTGAGGAATATTTTTTTCGTTTTGACGGATAATATATAGAAAACATGTCAAATGTTTTAACAGTATATACCTCGAATAAATGTATCTGTTGATTGATAATCGGCCCTTATAATGTAAGTAATCCCAGCGATCGAGCGTTGTTCGGAGTCTTGCATAAAAAAGTCTATCTAGATCACTTGGAAAGTAAAAGATTATTGAAATACAAACTGTAATTCAAATCGTTAGAGCCGTTTTCGAGAAATCAATTGCTAATATCAAGAATTACTCAGTTAATAGTATTAGATTGTACAAGTAAAATTAATGAGCTTGTTAAACGTGTTTCAACTAATTATGTAAATAATATTTACGTCGCGCATCGCGTCGTTTCCACGCTTACGTTATCGATTGTATCGAATCGCCTACGCCATTGATACGCCTTGATAATCCTAATTATTATTATCCTTCTTTTTTCCTAACTTGACAAATACTACTCTTTATTGGAAACCATTACTGTCATTGTCGAGTAATTAATTAGAGAGAATCCTGTGATGATTTCAGTATTCTAACATTAGAACCCTTGTTAGAACAAGGAGTTTTTGTTGCATCTCAGAATTTATGATTCAGATTATTATTTCCAATCCACTTCGCTTGTCTACAATAACCACGCTTTAGTATAAAAAATGCCATATATATTCCACAATATAGTGTCAAAAAATACTTTATGAATAAAAAACAAAAACCACTACACGACAGACTGAAATTTCTCCAAAAAAATCGTAAAAAATCCTATCCCGATTATCAATGAATAAATAACCTTTATCAGCATAGAATTATGAATGTACAGTATAGCTAGCGGACGTTTATCAATGCGTTCTCAAACATGCATTTGGCACGTCCAAGCTTCATATAATACAAAGTTCGTCTTTTTCGTTGTTTTTTTTAATTTAAGGTTATTCAACAATGGTCATGCATTTTCTACATGGTTGAGTCGAACGCCACCTTGAAACCAGATGACAAGGGCGCAACGACCTTATTCGCATTCTCAAGTCAATGACTGACATTTTTAATTTATTACTCACAATACACAAAAATGATAGTATAAAACTTTTAACAAGTAAAAATAAACTAAATCCAAACTAAATCGAGTTTGGTCAATTAACACAAAATCAGATTATGTAGAAATTGTTTTAAAAATTATAATATTATATAATATATAATTAAAATTATTAATGCGTTAAAAATAACGCGATAAACGAGTGGCAACATCTGGGCGCAAAGGTTATTTCAGTAATTAATTAGTGCGTTAACCGCGTTCAAAATGGAGGTAGAAGCTAGTGCTCTGGTATACTACATGAGTGCAATTAATTAATATGCTCCTGCTACATATGGGTTAAGCCTGTATCGAAATACGCCATAATTATTGCGTTAAAATAACGCGTTAAACGAGTCGCTGCATCTGGGTCCAAAGGTTAACTTTTAATTAGTTAGTGCGTTCAATAACTTTCATATTTATTGAAGTAGATACAGTAGTCTCACATTAAGGATTCCATTTTTCTTTTAAATTCTCCCGACGTTACTCGAAATGATAAAGCCTGTACGATACGCCGCCATTCATCACTTTGTGCTGAGCGATTTGTATGACATTGTAATCGGGGATCCCATAAGTATGGTACCTTTTGAAATAGTATTAAAAATTCAATTACCTTTTCATTTGAACACTCGATTGTGACTACTTATGTCAACAATGTTTCCTGCCAAAAAAGAACATACATCTTTACGCGGCGCGTGATACGCACAGAATGAGACAGCGCTAATGTTGCAAACGCAGTTTAATGCGATATACAACGCACTAAAACTATTTGATGTGTCGAAAAAACCGCCACCCTAGTTATCGCTTAACGTCTAACGTCACTAGCAATGCAACATATCAATTAATGCGTTACATGTTAGCCACGTCTGCGTAATGTCTTAATTGTCGCGTTAATTAATGCGTTGTGGCACAGGTGTAGCAGGTGCATTATAAATCATTACTCAGCGACTTCTTTTAAATTATACGCGGGTGAAACCGCGGGGTTTAACTGGTAATATTATAAAGGCCTGTATTTTTTTTGTCTGTGTATATATGGAAGGTCATCTCCGGAATCACTGCACCTATTTGAAAAAATATTTCTGCATTTTATAGCCGGTTTATTGAGGAAGGTTACAAGGCTGTATAACTTTACGCTATGACTCCGAGGAGCTGAGCAGTAACCATGAACTTCAAGAAATCTGGCAAACTGTAGGCAAGTACGGAAGTGATAGCAACGATAGGCTGTATACAACGCTACACGAGGTGCGTTAGCAGCGGCGCGGTAGCGAGTTGGTTAAATAAATTGAACAAGGTTGAAACCGTGGGATACAGCTAGCTTTAGATATAATTTAAGTGCAATAAAGAGATGTTGATTAAAAAAAAATATTTTTTATTTTAGACCTCATTTAGTGATTTATCACAATGTTTATTGGGCCTGGTAGACCCTGCGGCGCTGCAGAAAGAGATCGAAGATGCCAAGCCGAATGGAAGTGTCGACGAAGTTTTTAAAAAGTAAGCCAAAAACAGAATTATTATCCTAATCTTCCAGTAAGCGATGGAACATGATGACGCTTGTAACAGGTTCTATGCTCGGTGTGGAGCCCGTAAACGATAGGTAGTAATCGTGCTTGAACACATTTTCTAGGTATATATTGGAAATTAAAAAGTGACCAGTATTCAATTCCAATTTACTTCACGTTCAAAAAAGTTTTTAGTACCGACTGAGCGCGAAAGACGAATGCGGTTGTGACATTCCGTTAAGGATAATATTTTTCATAATGATGTATTTTATTTGCCGTTCAGATGTATTCCTTGGAGCATAAAACTTGTTACACTTGTCACTGTGTCTTGTGTATTTTGACATATAAAGTTAACAGTTATTTATACCTATATCTATATACATAAACATGGATCTTGATATACAATGCAAATATCACATATAAGATTGATAAACTCTAACACTGTTTGATCAATCACCATGAACGTTGGTAGGTCCTCCATAAAATGAATTAATCTCGGCCAAAAAATAGTTACCAGCGCCGTTAGTTTGGTGCTGCATTAGATACAGAACGGATGTGTTGCAAAATGTATGAAAAGTCGAGTTCTGAAGATGATTTTCATAATAATTAAGCAAAAAATTAGCGTTGTCATTAGCATTATAAAGGAAAACATGGAAATCCACCCAGATATTGGTTAAGTATTTAGTCACCTCGCTCCAATCGAAACTCGCAACCGACGCGAAGACAAAGCGAGGCGCTTAGACCTATTTCTGCCGTTACAGCGCGCTCCGCTGGACTCTTTCGTAGTCAAGCCTCAAATATGGTTACTATCGTTGCGAGTTAAGCGGACTCATTAATTGATCCCGCTCATTTCTCGGCCAATCCCTGTTGTTGTGTTTTTTCATGGAGAAGGTTTTTATGCTGTCCTTGAACGCGAAAAGTGACGCTGAGTTTGAGTTAATGACATCTGGAAAGGGCAGAACGTCTGCGGGGCCAGCTAGTATGTTCTCAAGGTCAAGACGCACAATAATTCTCTAAAGAAATTTATCCACATTTTACCTTATGTAAATACCATGCATATGCATATTTAGTTCATTCTACCCTATTATACATGCGGGTAAAATGTCACAGAATTTTAACTTCAGTGATGTTTATAACAACAATAATATGAATTGGTAGGTATATAATTTCTGTTAAAATATTTCTTATTAATTTAGTCTATAGCTCCCGTGGTAAGCGTCCACGATGTTTCAAGTTTCATTACATTACACTGTCCACAGGTACTGTCAGAAAAAGCCAAGCTTCAAGTTATGTTTCAATAATCTTTTTGAAGCAGCCAAACCTTGCTTCACTACCGAGGAAAAGAAGAATTTGAAGACAGTCTCCAATGTGACTGAACAGCTCGCGGAATTTATTTGCCATAAGGAAGGAGACAGGATAGCTTGTGAGTTCATTTTAAAACCAGTTGTGCCGCACTGTTTCACCCGTATTCATCCAACTTTTTACCGAGCCGACCTTTTCACTCCCATACTTGCCAACAACTTATGAGATTGTTTGACGTCCTTGGTTAGCGCTTCGCTTCTTAGAGGCTTAGCGTTAAGATATATATAATACAAAATAAAGAGAGGTAGGGCATAGAAATATTTCTTTGGAGATTCCTTTCTATTTGGGGCAGCGTAACTGTTGGAATACCTCCACCCTACAGAAGATCGCAGCTAAATAACCTAGTGTTGTGTTACTGCGGTGTGTAGGGTTTCCAGAGCTCTTTGGCGTAAGGGTGTTTAATGTCGGTCTATGTTATTACAAAATTAAAAAAATTCTAATGTCACTAGTAGTTCCAGAGATTAGCTCGTTCAGACCAGACAATAAAAATCTTTAGAGCTTTAGTTTATGTGGCTTTCACGTTCTTGGGAACTGGAATTTTTACTAACCCAATTCGTTTTTTTTTGTGTCTATAATATGTCCTAAACGCTTATGAAACACGACTACTGGATTGCAAAACAAGCGGTGACGATAATGGTGAATCAATTCGGAAAATATACGCCTTTGAGGCGTTTAAATGACTTATTCTGAGTAAACCATAACAGATGTATCAAATTAATGTACTACATAATTCTAGATCTAAAAAAGATATGAGATAGATATGTATATCTTCTAAGGATCACCCAAAATAATCATTTTTGTCTTCAAAATATCCAACGGGTGACCGCCGTTGCTCAGAGCGAGGGCAACACTATCCACGCGAGCGGTGTCGCGGGCACAGCTAGTATAATATAAAACGCTTAAAAACAAACGCATTGGTCAATTTATACAATACATCGAATAAAAAAGCATAATTTATTTTTATCATAATGAGTTTTTACAGACAACTGCTGTCTATATTAACAATGTAATTTATGAATAATTTTCTAATACATACTAACAGTAATACGTGGTCTTTTAATCAATAATAAATTGATACTTTCAGTATTCATCGCTGAAGGTGGCCAGGAATGCTTCCAAGAGAAACAACAAGATTTGGAAAGATGTATGAATTCAACTTTAGGCGGAAATGTCAATTTAAACGTGCATAATTTCACCGGTGACAATATTCCCACATTGAGTTTTGACGTGAGTCGATTATTATAGAACATGTGCCATTTTTTTTAAATATCCACAGCTTAAATAGTTCTTTATGATACTAATGTGCGTTAAGTTGGTTTTTACAAACGAGTAGACGAATGTCGACTGACGAACGGATAGTCACGAGTTTGTAAAAACCAATTTCCGCACGCGTGTCATACAACGATTTTCAACACATTTGCGAGAAAACAGTACAATAGGTAATGAAACAAACTTTTACATTCGATTATTTTTAATAGCAAATAAGAAATTATACAGATAGGTCAGTGACTCTTGAAAATTTTATCTGCAATTTGCGGTCATTAAAGATATCAGGTGGAGTAAATTTCATATTAATATAGGATTCCGCGCTTGGATTCATATTACTATTTTGTTCATAAATATCAGGCGGAAAGTCGCAACAATCTTTGAAGTTTATACTATGAAAATGGCGCGCATTTGCAAATTGCGTTACTTTCGCGTAGTAAAAATTAGAACTACATCTTTCTTCTCATTTTCTCTTTAGTATTAAAGTGCAACAAATGTATTGATAAAAAGTTCTTCCAAGGTTCGATCATTGAGCTTATTTATTCTCGTAATGTGAAACTCCTTGGTGAAATTCTTATATATTTTCTTATGGAAATTAAAAAATACTGTAAAGGATACGCACGGCTCTATACAACGGAGCGTGCTGTAATTTTTTTACCGCAAGCTCTGGTTGTATGGTGCGTAATTTTTAACTCTCGAACAAGGTATACAGGCTTCGTAAATGCATTTTTTGAGCAAATGTGTTGGAAAAGTATTTTACCATTAACATTATTTTTTGTATCTAATTAAGTTACCTACATACCCGTTCTTTAAGTCTACATTTGTAATATTTTTGTAATTCTCAAACATAGCCCTAACAAGATGGCGGCTACCTTGTTGAAACTGTCCAGGTAGTTTTTTTGGAAACAAAATGCAAGATTTTTGTTCTCTCTTATCATTCTGTCGAGCCAGTGTTCAATAAAATCTGGTTTATTCACAAAATTAGTAGTGCAGCAACTAGCATTCAGCCATCGTTGATCAGAATAAAATTAATCTAAATATTTAAAAAAAACACTGATATTTTCCACAAGACAGATGAGCATAGTTAAATCTTAGGAAATATCTATTGCAGGAAAAACAATGTAAAAAACTAACAGAGCTACAGACATGTGTGGTTGGCGAGCTGGAGACCTGCTCCAAACCAACATCGGCCAATATCGTTGAGTCGCTCTTTAAGTACATACGCAAATCTACTCCTTGCAAGGCATTCGAAGTAAGTATTACATGACTTGACATGTACATGACATGACATGACTTTTCATTACATGACATTATCAATGGGTTATTTCTTCTTACATCAAGACGATTCTTTCCTAAATATTTATAATGCAGGTTATAGTGTCACACAATATTTTTTAAGATAATTCATAATATCCTTATTTTGATTTATTTTAAGATTCTGTTTATTGTTTTTTTTTTTTTTGTTAATAGACAGAGGTACCCGTAACATTTGCTTAGAGATAAAATTCTGAAAATAGGTCGACTGACTGGAAACTATAAACGTGGGGCTTATAACATTTGCTTAGATGCTGGGTGTCTCATACATATTTACTTTTCTGCTAGCGGAGCCCCCACCAGAAATGCGGTATCCGTATTTGCTTACAAAAACACAAAAACGTGTCATCTAGTTCTATTATAGTGCTCATCGACCATTCTTAAGACTTCCTCATTTGTAATTCTTTCTGTCCAGCTGATGTTCTCCATCCTTCTCCAACATCACATCTCAAACGCTGTTAACCTTTCTCTGACCCTTTGGTTTAACGTCCACGTTTCGCAACCATACAAGACTATTTTCCAGATGTAGGTCTTAATGAGCCGTTTTCTAATTTTAGATTTGAGCCGGTGTTTTTCGTTTAATAGCTTGTTTCGCCACTGTAATTCTTCCTATGATGTCAGGTACCTACAAAGTCATGCGTTATGTAACTACCTAAGTATGTAAATCTGTTAACTTGTTCTATTTTGGTGTTGTTAGGGTTTTACTTTTCGTAATATTTATTATTAGTTCGAACCTTTAAAAAGTATTGTCCATAATTTCAAGCATTTTGGTAAACCCGTTTGTACTATCAGCTTACGCTACAATATCATCTGCAAATCTGATAAATTGTATACATTCTACGTTAAATTTAACACATATTTCCTCTTCTAAAAATATTCTAATCGCACACTCAGTGAACATGTTGAATAATAAATAGTATTTAATAATACATATATTATTATAATCTGTAAAATAAAGTTAATTACCTATTCTATACTCGTATAGTTTTTGCTACTGCTACAATAATAGGAAGGTTATTTACGACGGAATATTTATTCAAATTAGGTGACGTCAATCGAACTCATTTACTATAATGCACACAAATGATAGGGCTAAATAAATATGAACTATTTAACATGAATTCGTATACATTTTATATCGTGCAAATCGACACGGGGTGTTTTTTACATAGAAACCTTTTTTTATTCGATCTCACCTGATGTTCTGTGATGATGTAGCCCAAGACACGCTAAGCTTTTAGGGGGTTGGCTCTCAAGTGCAGGTTCTGGAACATACCTTTAGGTTCTCGACGACAGATTTTCAACTTGAAGGTGGTAGTTAGCCTGGCAGACGCGTACAACAGCAAACCTCAATCAAAACATTTGTATATTATATAAATTCACGGTATTCATTTGGGTATTATGAAGAGACACGTTTGTTTCGTTATTGTTTATGTTCGTTTCTCTATGTTGTATTTTGTACGTTATTTGTTGGTATCAGTTTCGATGCTGGGTGGGTAGGTCACGGAAATAGCGTCAGCAGCGGTTGAAACACCCACCATAATGACACGTTTTGGCTGTATGTACCTAGTAATCAAGTGGGGTGGTAGGGATCTATCAGTACCCGACGGGGTCGCGACCAATATGCACATAACGAGTCAAATTGACTCTCATCTTCGTTTCGGGATCAGCCAGAGGCATAACAGTGAGGACCGGCGACGGATTGGATTCTACTTTGCTTACCACCAGGCACAATGCAGTCACTTTACTGCAAATGTAAAAATTTTATATACCTATTCGGTTCACCTAGACACAACTAAGAATTATGCTCATTATACAAATGTCAGTCATATGCGGGGATCGAACCTGCGAATCTCGGCTCAGTAGTAAAGCTTACTACCACTGTGTACTACCACTGTGTATACCACTGTGTACTACCACAGGTTAAAAGTGATTAACTCCAGGTCTACGAAACCGAGTATTATTTTCAGTATCGGATACTGAATGTTTATCCAAGATAGACCCGAGCTTCAATTAAAATATTTTTTATATGACATTTATGCTAATAGATATTCTGAATTGTTTTTTTTTTGTTTAGGATCCGAACGAAAAAATTACAAAACCTAACTCCGCCAGTGGATCAGCGTTCACAGCATCAGTGATTACAATGGGACTAGCGGTCGCCTTGTATGTTTAAAATTGAGATAATGTTGCCAGATTTATTTTCTACAGCTGCCGAAGGTCCACGTTAATATGATACACGCTAGGGAATTTCCCATTTAACGCTTGTGTTAAGCTTTAGGCATTTAGAAGTGTAGAATTAATTGGTACTTAAGATATTTAACTGAATGTTTTAATTTAAATGAACTAACTTTCTAAATCCATAAAGTAATCACGTAATTAATTTAGCGTTCCATGACAAGATAATATTTTGGTAACTATGCGTAAGACTGCTGTTATATTTATTTTTTATTTCACGTAAATGTGTATTTAATGAATTCATATTACTTTTGTCGTTTATATTTTTTTTTAATTATCTCTGTCCAATGTATTTTCAATTTAACACCTTTAATATAGTTATCACGTTGGCCAATTTAATAGTCTGTTCTTTAATCGTATATAGAAATAAAAGACATTTTTTTTAGATTATAATGCTAATTCCTATGTACAAAGTGATATTAAATTGGTATTTCATAATATCAACAGTGGAAGGGTTAATTGACTAACGTGTAAGTTTGTTATATCTATTTTAGTCAATTAGCCGTCGATATATTTTCTTGTTTCTTTTATCACCTAAAACCTAAATCACATTCTTGCCGCAAATTCTTTTCAATTGTTTTTAAATAAGTGCAGCTAATTTTTTAATATTGATAATAAAAATTGAAAAAAAAACTTGGAAGCTGGAAGGAAAGTAGGAAGGAATTTTGGTAAGTACAATTTGCTTATAAAATTATATACGAAACGAAACCATTTTGCCGTAAATTTGTTATGCAGACTAATTGGTTATTATTAAAACTGTTTATGACTTTTGAATAAGAAAAAACGTACCTATAACATATCGTATATATTTTTGAAAATGTTTTGCCAATTTATGCGGCCAAAATCTCCCTCCAATTGCCTAGGCTTAAGCTATTAAATGTATACATCGAAATTTATAATATATAAACTCTTTTGCAAAAAAAAAAAAAACGGGCACCAAAGCAAAGAACCAATTTTATTGTTACTATAGTTTGATAATTTTAGGTAGTTATCCTCAGAATTTTGTAAATTAATAAGCAAGGGATAGTTTTCCACGGTTTTATCATGACATTTTGATGAATAGCTGACATTCGTCTGGGCATGCTAGCGAGTATATTCCTTGTGGTTTCTTGCGGAATACGTTCACACTCCGCAGTAATCACATTCTTTAGGTCTCTGATGGTCTGCGGAGCTGAATGCATTGATCTCACTCGTCGCTTCAGAACGTCTCAAACATGCTCTATGGGATTGAGGTCGGGACTTCAAGCTGGCCAATCGAAATGACGAATTCCAACCTCTAACTTATACGCTTCCACATTGCCAGGTGGAACGTAACGTAACGTAACGCGAACGTTGTCGTCCATAAAAATTGAGTTTTCGCCAATAGCAGTCAATGTGGGTTGTGCATATGGAATAGGAACTTCCATTATGTATCGAGTCCAGTCAGTGTGCTGTATTCGATGAACACTAACTCCGTATGATCCAACAAATTTATTCCTGCCCAAAACATAACAGAGCCCCGATCATAAGGTGTGATTTCTTCAAAACATGCCTCTGCGAAGCGTTCCATTCGTCTTCGTAGCACTCGCCGACGTCGGTCTTCACAGTACAGGGATATCCTGGCTTCATCGGCGAACAATACCCTATTCCAGTCTTCTTGAATCCATGACACAATTTCGAGTAAAGCTAAGCCTGGCAACTCGGTGCTCACGGAGTAATTTAGGGCCGCGGGTCGGGCGACGACTGCGTATATCGGCCACAAGGAGCCTCCTCCTGACCGACCATAGACTGATTTGCACATTTCTTTCTTCGAGGTTGTTCTTGAGATCCACATACGAAGATTTGCGATTTCTCAACGCTTGATTCACCAGAAAACGATCATCTTGTGGTTCGGTACATGGCTTTCTTCAAAAACCAGGACTTCTCTTGCCAGTACCGGCCTCTGATAGCGCTGCCAGGCCCTTTGGACTGTTGAACGACTCACATTTATCCTCTGAGCTACAAAGCATTGGCTGCAACCCGCCTCAAGCAGAGTAATAATTTTGCTGGCTCTAATCATTTTATCTACCAATTCCAAGCTCGCTAAACAGCAATAACAATACTAAGGAAATCATTACATAAAAAATGGTCTAAAAGTTATTTAGTCGATATTAAATTTCGACAATTCGCGCCACAAAATGTAGTAATAAAAAGATTTCTTTAAAAACCAGCCTCAGTTAAAAAAATAAAATTGGAACGTACTTTTTTAAACACCACGACACTTTTATAACCAACGCAGTAACATGATTAAAACCTTTTTCGTATTGTATTTTTTTAGCCAAGAAAAAAAAACAAAACCGCATCGTTTTTTTTGCAAATGAGTGTATATAATTGCTATATGTAAGCTATCTATATTTTGTAATTTTTTTATATATGTATATTTTTATTCCTATAATGTTTTTTCGTGACAATTTTTTATTCATTTTATTGGAATTGTAACTTTTCTTAATTTATAAGTGATACCTTGTCTTTACATTCTATATTACATTCGCTCTGCATATAACTAGAATACATAGTGTAAGTAAAATACATGCATATAAATAAGAAAATGTTGTATTAACACATGTTAAACAGAATAAAAATGGAGATAGAATGAAATAAAAAACGTATTTGTAGAGTTCTTTAAGTTTTGAAAATGATTCCAAAAAATATTTCAATCATTGAAAAATAATTTACTTCTCCAGAGCAGTGATTCCTAAACTTTGAAAGACACGGAACATTTAATAAATCCCGTTTATTTTATGGAACACTTTACTTAAATTACATTTGGAAGTAAGAATCAAAAATGAATCTAACACTGAACAGTGCCAAAAATAATTTACCGATTTAGTGAAAAATGAAATTTATTTGCTGAAGGAACCCTGGCGACTTGTCCACGGAACACATTTTATAAATTCGCTGCTCTAGAATACTAAAGACAAGCGGGGAGGGCTACAGTCTTTATAGATTGACCAATCGGACACGGAACTTCTCATTTTCTACCAACAAAATCTGATATCGTTTCGCTGTGATTTGCGATCCATGACTTACAAATCGTGTTGCAAATAACAACTGCACGATGTCATCTCTAGAAATGTTATGAACTCGATGGTTTCAATCATTTAAATATGTTTTGTTCCCCTTCTAATATAACCAGCTATAATCATTGACATTAAAATATAATTTATATAAACTAAATAATTACAATATGTGTTTCTAAAAAAGGGAGCCAGAGAAGTATAACTTCTTCCGTGCGTTCATAAGTTATATATTATTATTTTTATAATAATGTAATTAAATATTTTCGCTATATCAAGTACACTCTTATAGCGAACAGTCCGTGGTGCGATGTACACGCGCCGCTGCATAGTTTTATATTGGACAGCCGTACGCTGCGGATATTCATGATTCATCTTTGCCAAACATTGAGACAATTGAGAAACAAACTTATTTTAATAATGTTAGCAAGTTTATTTTATTAGATATTTTTGACTTATAGTGATATGAAATATTATGATTTTTTTATTGTGCTTTTTGTCGTAGTTCGCGCAATACTTCACGAAAAAACTTGGCATTTTTGTTGTTTAAACATACGACCAAACCCGGTAAAGCTGTAAAAGCCGTAAAGGCTCCAGGGCGCCTCAGGCTAACAGTATAGTCAGTTCGAAAAAAAGTCGACATTGTAACGTGCGGTCCGCCCTGTCTTTACTATATAAGTCAATGGGTATTTGTTTTAATTCCATACAGGTGATAAAGTGTGTTAAAATGAAGGTTCTTTTGTGACATTTGTTTTTGTAATGATTTTCTTTATATTTTCCTTTTTGACAATTTTATTAATATTGCTAGTAATATCGATACATAGTTTTAAACGTTTGTACATCGTTTTAGTTGACGTTGAAATTATGGTTAACGAAAGCATTTTAGGGTTAAATCTATAGAGCGTACTCAGACTTATCTCAGCCTCAAGTCCAGAATTTAAATTTATAGTCGCAAGCTTAGCATTTGCTTGTCGTCATCTCGAATGTCGCCTTCTCGACTATGGCCATTTCGACTGTCGCCGTCTTGACTGTTGCCATGTTGACTGTCGCCATCTCGACCACCAGAGACTTCCTCAATTAAAGCTAGTTAACCATGAGCTAAGCGTAACTGGACTTTAAATTCGAATTCTAAGATTGTGCTGAGTAAAGTTAATCAGCGAAGTTTAAGCTAATATAAGAGATAAGTCTGCGTACGCTCTATAGATTTCACTCTTAGCTTTAGGTTCTAGTTATGTTTAGTTAAATAGAAAATAAATGTTGCCAGATATTATGAATTGCATTATGTGATAAATTGCTAACTTTACAATGTTTTTTTGATGAATTTTTATTTGCATTAAATGAATATTATGGAAAAGGGTACTCTTTTGTTTTATTTCCAACGTGATGTTTTATTTTGTTATCTATATAATACCAATTGTGTACTTATTAGCTTACTAGCTGTGCCTGCGGCTCTGTTCGCTGGGACTACAGAATACCTTCGGTCGAAAGCCCGCGCGAATCGTGTTGACTCCGCTCAAAATACGGAATACAAAAATACCTATTGTCCTTAGAAGATAAATATATGCTATCGCTGACTTTTTTGTAGGTCTTTTTAAGATCTACTATTATGTAGAACATTAATTTGATATATCTCGTATGGTTTACTCAGCGTAGACCATTTAAGCGCCCCAAATGCGTCTTTTTTCCCAATTGATTTGCCGTAATCGTCACTGATTATTTTGTATGTTACTTGTATCTTCCAAAATATTTTCTATAATCTGACCATATGAATAAAAAATCTTTTGTTTCACGTGCTGGGCTATGTAGAATGTTGCGTAGAACTCATTGAATTCCGTGCTTTTCACTTTACTTTGTTTCATAGGAGAGCAATCGTTGGCACTCAACTCAGTAAAATTTAATATCAAATCCTTTTATTGTTTTTATTTTTTTTAGTGAAATCTTGTGTTTAGTTTAGAGTATAAAGGAATTAATCTATAGATGATACCTACCTAAAAATACATAAATTCAAATAAGAAACAAACGCGTTTTGCTTATTCATTTTTTGTGTAGGTACACTGAACCAGCGCTCCTTAGTACGAGCCGCCTCTGGTTATCACAGGACAAGTACCAATATTTACCTACTATGAAACTCTAGGTACCTACCTACTCTTCGAGATTAACTGTAACTATTTACAATAATGGAATACAATAACCGCTTATCGTCAGACAGATGGCATGTTGTTTTTATCCTTGAGACGTGTGATTGATTTCATTTGAAAGTAAATATAACTTATGTGTATTATAATAATGTATTATGGGGATAATTGTAATTAATACAAATATAAAATAGAAGAGTAATTCAAAGCGAAACTACTTTTACTACAGCTACATGAGGTAAAAAAATATTGTAGGAATAGCAGAATTTAAAACATCACGTCTATTGTCATTCATTAAAATATCAATCTCGTTGCAGATATCTAATGATGTTGTTTATTTGACATCTGCAAAGCGTAGGTAATACTTTTACAACTTTTTTGTAAGTAGTAGATTGTTCTTGTTGTCAAAGCTAATAATTAAAAAAAAATCAACTACAAATTATTAACATTATCAACTTTATGAATTTTATATTTTTGCATTTTGTTGAATTATCATTTGAATATTAAATTTGTTGGGTATATCTCATTCAAAAATTGTAGGATTTTAAGAGAGTAATGAAAAAATAACGAAGCTCTGAGCACTCAGTGGTAAAACACTCGGTTAAGTCTTTGAAGTATTCCGAATAACGAATAGTTCTGATTAAAGAAAAACTTTATGGTATAAACATGCCATAATTTAAACGGCACAAACGTGCTATGTGTGGATCGCTAGATGTACAATGAAGCTCTACGACGCGACACACTGGTTGAAAAAATATCTACATACTATATAGCTAGTAATGTGTTATGTGACATTTTGATTAAACGCGTTAGGGGTCATATTCAGTATGTAGGTATCTCGCTCGTCACGGTTTTAGTTATAAAAAAATGAGAAAGTCTATAATTTCTCGCATTACAAAATATGTAATTGTAATTACATACATCCCGTTGACAACTATAGTTCATAGGTAATAAAGATATACTGTCAAACAATGAAAATTTGAAAAGAATAATTTAGTATAATTATAATTTTCTATACATATTATAAAACTCAACGTCTATCTCACTGTCTGTCTGTTTATGTTCTTTAAACGAGAAAACCACTCATCCGATTTACATGATTTTTCCTTTAATTCATAGAATATGTTAATATATTCGCCAGGTTATAGAATATTTTTTAAGATAAAGTAAGTATGAAATATGCAGTGTCGGTAATAGTGAATCAATTCGGAAAAAAAACTCTTTTGGGGCAATTAAATTGCTTACTCTGACTAAACCGTAAGAGATATATCGAATTAATCTATTACATAATTGTAGGATCCTAAAAAACCTACAAAAAAATCAGCAATAGTATATGTTTATCTTCTAAGGATCACCCATAATAAGCATTTTTGAGGCAGCACAGTTCACGTATGTGCTCGTCCGACAGCATTCCGTAGTCCACGCGAGCGGAGCCGCGGGCACAGCCATTATTATATAAGGAGATTGTAAGAATAATACGGGAACTAAAATGAAAATTTAAGCTGATTTTGAAATAAAAATAACATTTGTAAATCTTATTAATCTTTATTGTTATGCATTCATCAATAACAATGATCGTTATTTATAATTATGATGATGGTCAAATTTTCTCTTAGTTCCAGTCACGTGTTCAATTCTGTAATAAAAAATAAAAAAAAAAAATTAGTTGCAAGATTTTTTCACAGTGACTTTACGAAGTTGGATTGTTACGTCGAGATATTAGCGCGTTTAATCAAACAAATACTCTCTTGATCTTTATAATAATAGTATAGATTACAACAGTGTAAACATAATGACATCCACTATTATCACGATTGAATATTTATTGTACCAAAAACATATGACAAATTTAAAATTTGTTATAGATTAATGTTTTATAAATACATAGTTAAATTCCTTACCGTCGAGCAAGGCAATCCCTTGCGAACGAATTTCAAGAGAGACTCGGCCATGTTTCCAGGCGTTGGGTTACTACACTGCTCCAAACTGCTCACTACACAGGTCGTCAACTCATCGAATTTGGCGCACTTTTCCTGGAAATAAAGATTTTTTTTCTTTGAATACTATACGAATGTCAAAAAGTATATTATTAAACTTTGCAATTTCTTGTAAAAGTTGATTTTAATATGAAACTTCTTTGGCCGCGCCAAGAGAAAAATGTAAGTTCATAATTTGGTACGCCGTTTTGTAACGCATCGCTTCTGATGCAAAAAGGACGAAAAATACGTACGGTACTTGGCGTAAGAAATAAACAGAAAAACTATGCTATAAACCGAGAGGTAGATGAGCGCGATGAAAAGATAATTTGATTTATTATTCCTTTGGAGTTTTTGGCGGTAACTTAAAGTGTCATGTGTTGGTTTTTGTTTTAATTCATAAACTTATGTCATTTGGCCCTATATTATGTAATTTTGGCGGCTTTTTACGTGATGTAGTGTGGTTGTTGTGCACAAATGAAGTGGATTACAATAAATAACTAGGAACATGCATTTTAAGTTGCTACAAAGATTGGATTGGAAAGTTTTAACAAGGGTGCCGCCATATTGTTGCAGCGATGTTTGAAGATTACAGAATATTTCCCTCGCTTTGTTGACAAAATGTAAAATACTTGACACTGGCCTAATACACGAATGGTGCCGAGACATAATTAATAAGAAGAAGAAGTATTATTCCTTTGCACGTTTCTTTATTAGACGAGATTTAAATGACAAAATTTAGAAAATATGTAGATCATTTAAATTTCACACATCTCGATAAGCTCTTGTTGTTTCTTTAAACAATTTTAATGTCTGGATATGTACAAACGTAACGATTAAATAACCTGCAAGATCTCCAGATCATACGCCGCTGGACTTTTCCTATAGGGTCACGTAAAAATTTTACTTAGAAAATTGTATACAAAGGGCTGTGTCGTAATCAACGCGAGCTTATGTTTCTCGCTTACTAGGAATTCCTCGTTTATGGGGGATAATTGCAAACCCCAATCCCCAGCACGAAGAAGTTCAACGTGTTGTCCGGGCCCCTAGGCCAGGGAGAACATGCTGATTTCTTTAGAATAGCATGCGTGCGGCCCAGGACATCTAAGAGCATCACAGACTTGAGCATCTAAGTCAGCTTTCTGAACAACAAACGAGGAAGAATTTATAGCGAGGGGCGAGGAGTCGGTGGACAACTTATCTCAGACTCGATTGCGACCACCATAAACATGGTGAAAATCTGACATTATATGGCCATCTGCTTAGTGACTCGCCGTATTTATTGTTAATATTACTAAGTCACTATCGTATAGTTTTTGTATATGTTGTAACATCAAAAATGTCTTACGGCAGTAGAAAGGCTCTTAGCGGCTTCAGCGTTGGGGAAGCTCTCCTTGAGTTTGGTGAAACAGGTCTTGATTGGATCAGCTTTCGATTGCAGACATTCGGGACCGCCCTCAGCGATGAACACTGTGGAGATGTAACAACAAATTTTATATAAGGCGATTTAACGATTGCAGATTTACATAAATACAACAATCTGTTTATATTTCTATACTGAAAAAGCATAATGTTTTAAAGCATTCTAGAAGTGAAACAATTTTGGACTCGATGAAAGTAAGATTCGAAGTTTGAATTTTAATGTAACGGTTTGCAACGCAATGTTTCTGACGTAAAAAGAACGGAAAATCGCTACTTGGCCAGAGAGAGAGAAAAAGAAAAACTATGACATAAACCGATAGAGATAGACGAGTACGCATGAGCGATAAAGTATTAAAAAAAAAACAAGGTATTGTAGTGATTAAAATTTGCATGCTCTCTTTTTTATTCCAACTAGTAGGTACTAAGTAAATAGATTGAAAAGTTTTAAATATTTTTAAATTATGTATTTTCGTCTCACTAGAATAATACCTTGTGTTAACTCGTCTAGTTACGATGGAGCTGGAGATGGTAATATTCGAAGCATAGAACTGCAGCTGCAATTGGCAGCCGCAGATTTACTACCTTGAGTATGGTACCAATCGAGTATTATAAGATGCTTACCATTACGCTATAATTTCGTTATGGTGTTTGCTTATACCACAAGCTGCTCAGGCTTTATTGTAGGACTGTGACCCACGTACTTTGACGCGGTATAACCAATAATAGTTATAGCCTATATGGGTACATTTTCGTAGGCGGAAACATACTTTTAAAATGGGATTTTTTAGGGACTATTAAAAACAGAGTAGGTACTTCTCAGCTAAGCCAATTTTCTGATTTCTACGACAAAATAAGCATTCTAACAGAAAATACAAAGTTTTTACTACCTATTTTTAGTTTTGTGAGAAATATGGAATACGCGACACGTTTGCAATTCTGCCTCTGCTGCCCTAGATCTTTGGCGACAGATTTTCAACTTACCTAAGGGTAAAGTTGTACAAAGAATGTCGGCTTATTTGAGAGCAACTTACGAGCAATTCTGTCTCCGTCTTTGTAGCAGATGAAGTCGATGAGCTGGTTGGTACTGTTCTTGACTGAAGCGAGATGTCCGCGTGCATTGGGGTCCACGCAGGGTGTGACACCGTCCAAAAGTGAATTGATGCAGTTGTTTAGTTGCGGAGATTTCGCGCAGTACCTGAATAAGTTTGTTTTTTAATACACTGCTTTCATTAACATTCCTATCTCTTGTTACGTAAGCTTTACCAGCTTTAATCTGTGATGCAAATCTTTTTTTTTGTAGATATCAGCTAAACTCGTTGTATGTATTTACATTACTAAGAGAGTATCTTATATTGAGAATAATACTGGCCATAATTTACCATGCGGACTTACTAATGACGAATGTTTTATTGTATTGGGCATGCAATAGATAAATTTACCAAGCCCAATACGGACTTTTTAAAGAAACATTGTTGAAATAGTTTCTCTTGACTAAGCTTCAACTAAGCTAACTCCATAAGTACCTAAACACATATTTATCTCTATATATTAATTCTCAAATGCGTTTTTATGGCGATGCTATATCATTAATACAAATATAATTTAAAGCTTGTTTTCCGCTATTGACGAACAAATGGTTTAAAATGAAATTTCTCATTAGGAATACCATTTGTTGATGGCATTCCTAATGAAAATAATTATATTAAATTAACATGTAGGAGGCGCCCTCTATTATCAGCCTGTTTAACTAACATGCCAGCTGTTAGTTTGTTTTTACATTATAAATATAGAGAGCGAAATATTGCACGGGTCAGCTAGTATGTGTTACAATAGTTATCTATCAATAGCTAAACTTACTTTTTGAATACCTCGTCGAGAGCTCCGTTAGGTTTAGCCTCTTCAATTTCATTTTTGAGTTGGTTGACATCCACTAACTGTTTGATGCACTCAACGAAAGCACGACCAGCGGCCTATAAAAGTTCATAAAAACTTACTTTATGAAATATGAGCTAATCAATGAAAAGTTATAGAACATGGAATATTACTTTTTTTAGCGATAAATTACATAATTGGCTTTGATTAATTACTAGCAACCGTCCGCGACTTTGTTTGCATTAAATAACTACAATATAACATTATATGAGGATCAATAATGTTAATGTGGCTTAATGTTAATAATAGGATTTTTATAATCGGTACAATAGTTCCTGACATATATACAAACTTTGCCTATTCACAATAGTGGCTATGAAATTATTAAAGACGCATAAGTTAGTATCATTAGGTTTTATTATATTAGCTCGGAAAATGACTGTACACCACCTGTAAGTACCACCGGTAAGTACGGTACAGTTCACAAACAACCGTGACCGTCAGTGATACAGATTTCATCGGCAGTAGTCGATATGACGCCGGCCTACTGAGATGCCTCTTTACGCCTCGTTTGAAGCATCCAATATCATTGGAAGGAGGGAACACGTTAATTGGAAGAGTATTCCATATCTGCACGGTACGATTCAAACACTATATTATTAAAACTTATGTTTTCCACTATTGACGAATACTTTAAAATGTGATCCTAATGAAAATATATTCAACAAACATGTACGAGGCGACATCTATTAACAATCTGTTTAACTAGGAAGGTAGGCTGCCTAACATCACGTTAAGACCCTTCGGAGCGGAGAAATTACTATACAAAGTGTAGGTGAGAAAGTACGCGAACTTCCTTGTTACTTCGCTCCGATACCACGGCAAACGATATGGGTTTACGTATTTAAATTATATCAGGTAACCTAAGAAATCATTAGTGATGGAGGCGGAAAAATCTTTATCAACAACGTACTTTGTAGACCTAGGTTGGTTGAACTAATAGAGATAAAACGGTAAGTACGCAGATTCATGTGGCGAGTGACTGATTAATTTGCATGAAAAATTAAAAAAGAAAAAAAATGTGAGTTCACTGAATAATATACTCATAATGGTTTTGTAAAAAAACTTATAGGTAACTTTTTGTTGGAAAGACAAGCGTAATCTCTTTTTATTTGTTTTTACCTCAACATCGGCTACTTTGTCTTCGGCACCATTTTTCTTGCACTGTGTTGTGAGCATTTCTCTTAACTGTTGTCGTTTATCTTCCGGGATTTGGTACTCCTGGGCCAGGACACCTGAAAAATGTATATTTTTTATTCACCAGTGTTTATGTATGTTGATTGAAAGTGTGCAAGCTTTGATACAAAAATTTTGAAGCAGCAAATCATCTGTAATGAACTTGCAGTTGAAAAACTGTCGCCAAACACCAATGGGTGTGTTCTGACAGCTGCACTTGAGATCCAGTCTTCCACTAGGCTTAGCGTGTTATCATTTTGGGCCACATCGTCACTTAACATCAGGTGAGATTGTGGCCATTACGCCAAAAACTATAACGATAAAAAAACACATGTACTGACATATTATGACGAGTATAAAAGCAAAGACTTTAAAATACAAAGACTACTTTCTATGATGCACAGGAAGGCCAAAAAAGAAATAATTATTTCAGCTACATTTTATTTATAACTAGCTGTGCCCGCGGCTCCGCTCGCGTGTAGGTACTCCAGAATACCGTCGGTTGAGCACACGCGCGAATCGTTCTGCCCCCGCTACCACTCACGGCGATCGACCAGTTATTTTAAAGACAAAAATGCTTATTGTGGATGGTCCTTAGTAGGTCTTTTTAACATCTTGGATTATATTGTACATTAATTTAATGGTTATGGTTTCTTTTGGTTTATTTACCGTAAGCCATTTAAGCGTTCCAAGAGTTTCTTTTTTTCGAATTGATTTAGCATTATTTTTGCTTATTTCGTATGTTCGTATGTATATACTATAATTTGGCCAGATAACATAGCTATGAACTAAAAAAAAAACTTGTTAATCGGATAAATGGTTTTTGCCACAATAACATAAACGGACAGGCAGACAGAGAGACGTTAAGTTTTATAATATGTATATATATAGATATGGCACATTCTCCTTAATTGTGGCGAAATTTGAAAAGAAAAAAAAATAAGATTGCTATTTCATTGTTCGATTAAAGCTTCCTTGATTCTACTATCACAGTCTAGTAGTTGAACCGCAAAGTTTCTTGGTGAGCTGAATGACAAGAACTAGGAGATGCACATTATGATTCAGTGAGTAAAAAACAAACAAATTGTAATGTTTTATCTAATTTTTTGGTTAGGTATATATGGTGCGTGACTGTGCGTATTGTATATATTATTTGTAGTATACCATAAATTTGTCGTAAACTGTGGTCTATTTACTAAAATATTAGTGTCACAGTTATTTTATAATTAAAAATATATATTTAACAGTACGATTAAGGAATGATTGAGTATTGGGTACAAAAAGAATACAGCTTAGCCAAATTCTACGAAGTAACTCAAATTACTCTAGATCACAAAGTGAAGTTAGCTAGAGAAAATGGAAACCGAATTAACAGTGTGTAAGTTCCTTAAGGCCCTCAAAACCATTTTCACTAAACTACTTCAACGTTCAGCTATTATTACTTCATTGCCATACAAACAAGAACGAGAAAAGAAGATAGATGTCAAAAAGAAGACAACAAATAAAGGTAAAAAACGTAGACAAACTAGAAGAAAAAATAAAGAGAAGAAGAATTAGAGAGTGACTTGGAAGACACTGAATCTCTTTTGCCAAGGCAAGTATTCGCAGTCTCGCGAATGATGGATCACTTGCCAGGGTTGTGAAAGATACACACACTGCGCTTATGCCGGTGTAAATGATGAGAACGATGAATCCGTTTATATTTTTACATTTCATGAAGACTAAAGTGCAGACAACTGTCTTTACCCTGTCTTACCCGATGGGGAGCCCCATCTTACCTCTGGGGTGGGGTATGATGGGACAAAAGAAGTTTTTTTCATTTAATTATTTTGATAAGAAGATTTTTGTATTTCTGTTTTGTGTCATTCGATTCTGAAAGGATAATAACTGTTTATTTTTTGATAATAATTTATAATGTAAGAGCATTATATCGCAGGCTTGATATCAGGTATTATATCATCATCATATAGTATCAGGTATTATATTATAAATTGTATTATAGTCCAGACCGGATACACTTACTGATAACGAAAGTCGCTATTGTTTTTGTGTGAATCCAACAATAAGCCGTATACTATAAAAATTTCTTAGTTTATTAAGTGAGAAGCCTTAAAGACTCCATCTTACCCCACCTTCCCCTATCCATTATAATGAAAAATATTCAAATTATATACAGTATTTATAAAGTTCATATTATGTATATGTAATGATAAATTAAACAAATTTAACTAAAGATTAAGTTATCAAATGAACTCTTATGACCCTTGTTATTCTTTGATTGTATTATCAAGTTCGACCTTACAACAAACATTTCCATTATAATGATTAAGTAATATTTAAATATTATATATATTTAAATATAACTCGGGTTCAATAAAATGAACTGTATTTGTAATAATACAGTATTTTTTTATATTCACGTGGAAAATATATTCATATAGAATAACTAGCCTCTGCCCACGAACTCGTCTGCGTGGACTTCAGAATTAGGTCTTCACTGGGATAAAAAGTAGGTATCCTATGTTAACTAACCCAAATTCGTTCAGTTGTTTTTGTGTGATTGAGTAACAAACATACGTTCACATTTATAAGAATAATAGTAGGACGAACTAACTGTTACGATACGGATGCATTGCTTGAATAAGAGATTCTTAGGAAAAAAACGAGGTTGACACTTAGACTAAATTATTCAAAGCCACATGTGCCAAATACACACATAAAGAATAAAGAACAGGAACATATAATTGAGTTCCCATATACCAAAGTTTATTTGTTCACTGTCTCTAATAGAGATCGAAATCCGCTCGTATAAACAAAGTGATTGCACAAAGGAAATTATGAAAAAATAAGATGACATAAATAGCTGTTTTTTTTTTGTTAAACTAGTCATTGCATATATATAATTAACGTTATATAATTTATTATCTAATTTAGTTAGTAATTATTTATATTTATAAATGAATGTCGGTATTAAATGAGCTTGATAAACTCCAACATCGTTTGACCGATCACCGTGAAAATTGGTAGATCAAAATGTTTTTTCATGAAGAGATTTTTATGATAACCTTGAATTATTGAACGCTATAGGTGGCGCTGTGATTTATTTTATTTTACATTTATAGGAAAGCTTACAGCTAACATAACCAATAGTGAGATCGTTAACATGTATGACCGCACTAACAATAAATTAAAAAAAAATTGCGATAGATAATCTCTTTGTTAATGAACGTTCTAGGCTATATAACTTCATACTACCATCCTAAGGAACGAAGCAGAAATTTAAAACAGCGGGTCATATTAAGTAGTAATAATTTATATGTTTATGAGCTATGATTAAAGCTGATGGAATCCATCACCGCCATACCATTGTCTTCTGTATTTTTTATTATCGTTATGGGTTTGGCATAGTGGCCACAATCTCACCTGATGTTAATTGACGTTGTGGCCCAAGATAATAACACGCTAAACCTAGTGGAAGAATGGCTCTCAAGTGCAGCTGACGGAACACACCCATAGGTGCTTGGCGACAGATTTTCAACTTGAGGGTGGTAGCTAGCCAGACGGGCATCAGAAAAAGCCCTACCACCATGCAAACAAATGCGTTCTCAAAGCCGTAACGATCGGAAATACATGGCTGGCGATTACACTGGTACATGAAGCCATTCAACCATAGGGTTATCACTTATCACATTGTATGTACCTATATTAGCCGGAACTTTAGGTACTCTTCAAGATTGACTGTAATCAGCCTTGGAATGCAATGACCGCTTATCGTCAGATAGATGGCATGCCAGTTTATCCTTGACACGTATAAGATTAATAATACCTGCCTCCTAATTCAATCCCGTTGTACGTCTAACTCGACTAAACCATAAAATTTAATCTGGACCCGTCTTATGTGTATCTTCTTCTACACATATTGTAAAACTCAACGTCTCTCTATCTTTCTGTCCATTTAAGTTCTTTTCTCATGAAAACCACTTATCCAATTTACATGATTCTTTTTTAATTCATAACTATATTATCTGGCCAGGTTATAGGATACATTTTGTTAGATAAAGTAACATACGAAATAAGCAGTGACGACAATGGTGAATCAATTCGGAAAAAATACTTTTTTGGGGCGCTTAAATGGCTTACGCTGAGTAAATCATAAGAGATATATCAAATTAATGTGCTATATAATTGTAGATCTTAAAAAGTTCTACAAAAAATCAGTAATAGTAAATGTCTATCTTCTAAGGATCACTTTCTACAAGCATTCTTGGGGCAGCACAATTCGTGCGTGCGCTGAAAAGATAGCATTCACACGAGCGGAGTCGCGGGCACAACTAGTTAGATAAATTTAACCACCAAGCTTTTACACACACAAAAGAGTTATTTGAGTAAATATTATTTTATATATAATAATCTTGTGTGTGTCTAGTCGATCATGTAACTTCTGATCGACTTGATCGATTGAGCTCACATTCACATAATATATTTGTTTTATCAAGACGATGGTTCATAGGATCCGATAGTTGGCGCTGTAGTCGAGCCATTAATTACTGGAAAGGGCATAACGTTTGCTGGGCCAGTTAGTTAATAATAAATATATAATACATAATTATTTCATAATCCTATACATTATATGTTTTTTGTTTTACATCATTTAACATGGTTGAAATATTACTGTTTGATTCCTTTTTTACTACGTTGAATTTGATACTTATTTTTCACTTTTCCATTTGTCCTACTATATTTATGATATTTGGCCTTAATATAGTTATAAGTAGTGTAGCTTTTCATGTTTAAGTCTTTGATTTTTAAATTAAATGATACCTTAGTTCCTTTTTTATTGTTTTGTATTCTGATTTCCACGAGTATAAATAAAGGAAATGTTTGCGAAATAGCACGGTCCTTGGTTTTTATAGGCTTAAAAATTTATGCTACATTAAAAAAACCACGAATTTTTAATTGGAAGGTTTCAAAATCTATTATTTAAATTACATGACAGGATCTATTGTTATTGAACAGAAAGACGGTGGGTTCGATGCCCGTACAAGATGGACTTTGTGTGATGAACGTCCTTTTTCTAACTGTTCATTATCAACTATTCGGTTATTTTTTATTATTATTTTTTATAATAGCTCGGCACATTGACTGTACTGTACCTGATGGTAAGCACACTACAATCCAAACACAACGACGACCACGAAGAGACCGTAATCCATCGGTGGTCGCCGCTGTCATGCTGTCATCACAAACTGTGATTGGCTCTTAATTATAATTTCATGTGAAATTATTTTGATTTCACATAATTGTAAATGTGAGAAGAAAACTTGCACTGTGTAAAACGTAGCGGTCAAAGGATCGTGAACTCGAGTCAAATGATCGGTCTGGTAAAGTAAATTGGTAAATAGGTCGAAGCGAGCTGCGCAGGAAGAGGGGCATAAACGAGTTTACTGCCATACTGGCTCACATATGTACCTAAACCTACGTATGTATGCATTGTTTTCAAATACTAAGCATGAATATATTAGACTTGAATAGACCATTTAAATTCAGATTCTACATACAAGATACAGAAGGAATGATGGCTCTGTGGTAGCGTGTACGACTTCGCGTTGATTGACGTGAGATCGAATCCCTGCAATGAGCCTGAGCTTTCGGTGAAGGAAAACATCGTGAGGAAACCATAGCATGGTGGTAGGGCATTTTCTAATACCCGCCTGGATAGCTACCACCCTCAAGTTGAAAATCTGTCGCCAAGCACCAATAGGTGTGTTCCGGCAGCTGTACTTGAGAGCCAGTATTCCACTAGGTTTAGCGTGTTATCATCTTGGGCCACATCAACTTAAGATCAGGTGAGATTGTGGCCACTACGCCAAACCTATAACGATAAAAAAACCTTTATTTATTTAAGTAAGATGAAAAGTAGTAAACATTAGCCATAAAATTGTTAGCCATTGTCAAAATGATGTTTTGTAAAATGGTTTTCATGAATTTTACAGTGTCACAATGTGTAACATGTCGACTCGTTCCGCTACAAAGGGCGTTAAGATCCTTTTTTGCAAACTGACTTTTTGATGCACTCTTACTTAGTTTTTATTCTCTTTAGTTGTATATTTTAAATTACGCTACATTGAAAAATATGGTCATTACTACCAAAGATTAAAACTAAACGACACTTCAAAAGCACGTCATAAAACAATATTTTTTTTAAATTACGCGATCAAACTTGAGCAAACAAAGTATAACAACAAAAGAGTCATATAAGAAAGTTACACTTCAATCATAATCACTTGAAATGGAGGTGAATAGTTACATGTCTTTGTCAAACATACATCGTTTAGTTTAAAAACCACCAAGGTTCTTATAATTTCAAAACGATCGTTTACAAGTGATAAAACATGTAAAATATTTGCAAAAAATATCAATAATACGTTAAAATTGAACAAATTAGGTATTTGATTTATTTATACATTATGGATATTATTTCGAAAAGTACGATAATTTCGGATTATTTACGATAATTCTACGCTGATTGTACGGTAGTTGCCTGGCTTCAGGTCAACATCACTGGAAAGAACCATATGGCGATGATAATAGGATTATTAGAAAGAATGGTACGAATTTCTTTCAGTTGAAAATAAACAGTAATTCCGGAGATGACAATATGTTTAAAAATTAAAGTTAACTATTTAATAATATTGGTCAATTAAAATTAAATTAATTATAAAAAGCCAGGATGAAGCCAATACACACATGGAAAATATTTTTTATCTACGAGTCACGTCAATATACGCAGTTGAGTCTTATTAGGTTATCTTGTGATATTAATTGTTGAAGTTTATATAGGCGCTGAGGAAATTTTATAATTACATTACTGATATTCTAGTAAAATCAACTTTGCTCATGTTACCTTTAACCTTTTGAACGATGACGTCACGCCGCGATTTCTCGGTACATATTTATTTCAATTGAATTTAAAAAATACTTTTAAATTTAAATAATGATTAAATATAAATTCACGGATATTATTTTCAACATATAAAGTGTTTAAAACAAACTCCCGAATTGGATAGGTTATAATAATATAATAATAATAATATTCAATCCGAAACTAATTTTAAATACACGTTAATCCCTTAGTAACTACATACCTACAACTACACTAGTTTAAAAGGTATTTTACTAACTCTGAAAACTTGTTATTTTTATATTCGTTTTAATGAGCGTGTAATACAGCACAGCAAGCACAAAAAGATAATTGTGACATAAAAATGTTCCTGACTTGTTATATTTAACATAATTACGTAATTTAAAATCTATATATATATATATTACTATTATTATTTTGTGTGGACTACAGAATGCCGTCTGTCGAGTACCCGCGCGAATCGTGAAATATTGTGCTGCCCCCGCTCCCACTCAACACCCACGACGGTCCCTCGCCAGTTTGTTTTAAAGACAAAAATGCTTAGTGTGGGTGATCTTTAGAAGATAGACATATGCTATTAGAGACTTCTTTGTAGGTCTTTTTAAGATGTACAATTATGTAGTACATTTATTTTAAGTATATGGTCCGACGACCTGGTAAAGGATGCGGCCAGCACAGGACCGGTCGTTGTGGTGATCTTTGGGGGAGGCCTATGTCCAGCGGTGGACGTGTTTCGGCTGAAATGATGATGATGATTATAAAGTATATCTTAAAGTTTACTCAGCGTAAGCCAAATTAAGCGCCCCAAAAGTGTATTTTTTTACTTAAAGTGTAAAAAAATATATCCTATAACCTGACCAGAGAACGTAGCTATAAATGAAAATAAAAACCATGCATATCGGATAAGTAGTTTTTGGGTGATAAGAACATAAACTGACAGACAAACAAAGAGTCGTTGACTTAAGCGTATTTATAGATATAGATTATGTGAATATGAGCTTAGTATTAGAAGATTGCAGATGATGTGTATCCAAAGACACTAGGTACTAAATAAATGAAAATTTCATAAGCAATTAATATTATTACATTCTCTCCAGTAATTATTGTCTAGTTAATTTGTTATAGATTTTTTTGAGTAAGGAATAATAACAAAGAAATGTTGTCAGCAAGACACTTGGGTGCGTCGTTAAAGTACGCCAAATGCTAGAATAATCACAAATAATTTTGAATTAAGAAAACAATTCCGTTGAAACCATAAAGCTACCCACCCTTTAGATCTAGACAATCTGTCGATATAGCTTGGTTTTATCTTTGCCTTCATCGTCGTTTACTATCAAATGAGGTAGTGATCGACCGCTTGGCTACATCATCATAGTTTCAGACGATAGACGTCCACTGCTGGACATAGGCCTCCCCCAAAAATCAACGACCGGTCCTGTGCTGCCCGCATCCAGCGGCTTCCCGCAACCTTTACCAGGTCATCAGATCACCTTGTGGCGGGTCTTGTGCTGTATTTGGGAAGCTACGTAACAACTCGTCCAAGATACCGCAATCTCTCAAGACAAAAGTCTTTGACCAATGTGTGTTACCAGTGATTACATATGGTATTTGGCTACATAACACAAAATAAATAAAAATAAGACTAACCAACAACCAAAAAGGCGAATATGAAGGTCTTCCAGATCATGATGGCACACTAATACGCAAATAAATACTATGGCGATACAAACGTGCTATGTGCTGGGTCGTAAGATGTGAACTGAAGCTCTACGACACTCTGGTTGTAAAAATATCTACTCACCAGCTATATAGCAACGTGACATTGTGATTAACCGCGTTCGGGTGTATATTCTGGAGCTTACAATATTTATATCATTTATCAGGTTTAAGTATAAAAGAAAAATAAAACAAAAATCTTTTTATTTGTCGATTTACATAATAATTTTAAGTAATTACATTCATTCATTTAATTACTAAAGTAATATCTATACATATATTATTTCCTAAAGGTGTTTTTTGTTGCAACACCGTATCTCCCTTAATTATTCATCAAAATTAGTGATTCCTTTTTTATGTATACCTACTAGCTCGGCAAAATGACTATACAACGCCTGATCTGATGGTACAGTCCATAAACAACGAACGAACGAAACGAACTTTGGTGACACAAATTTCATCGGCTTGAGTTGCCGCTGGAGAGGGTGGTCGTGGCGGGTCTTGTTGAAAGTATCTAGGGATTTTCTTGTGGCAGCTTAAAATACATGTTCCTAGTTTTAATTTATAATCCACTTCATTTTGTACACTATAACTAAAGTACATTACGTAAAATGCCGCAGAAATTACATAATATATGGTCAAATAACAAATAGCGTCGATGTCATGCCGACCTACTGAAATGCTTTTTCACGCCTCGTTTGAAGCATCCAATATCATAGAAAGGAGGGAACACTTTCACAGAAGACTATTCCACATCTGCACGGTACGATTCAAACATTTTATTAAAACTGATGTTTTCCGTTATTGACGAATACTTTAAAACGAAATCCTAATGAAAATATATTCAACAAACATTTTGGAAGCGCCATCTATGAACAATCTGTTTAACTAAGGCGAAGGTTTATAGGCTGTCTAGCATCACGTTACGACCCTTAGGAACGCAGAAATTACCATACAAAGCTGTGCGTCAGAAAGTAGTACGAAGTAATAGTGCGGGCGGATTGTGTGGTAAGGCGCGGAGTATCGGGGGCCGAGGGCGTATTGGCCGTCCGACGAAAACCGAGTATTACCTAGAAGAGCCGAGTGGTGAATGCTTAAACTAAATATTATATTGTGTACGTCGAAGCTTTCTATCAGTAAATCAACATTTAAAAAATTATACGCGAGTGTGACCATTCGTATATTGTTCTCATTTCACAATCTAGTGAGATTATATCCTCGTTGTCGACATATTTCGTCAGATATAATCCGGTCGTTTGTAATAGTTCGTGACGTTAGGTGATGATATAGTCGAACGTTTGTGGCTCATTTGACCCCACACATCTTCTCGCAACCGATAAACCCTACGTAATGTTATCTACTAGCCGTTAGTAAGTAACACCTCCTTGGTTAATTACCGATTATTTCTTAGAAATATTCGAGAAAAAATTGTTGTTGCAATTTCGGGAATCTTTATTTTTCGGAAAGTTTTGCCAAAACTTAGATGATGTATTTCTTCAACATTAGCCAATAGTGTCACTATTTAAATTCGATTAAGTAAATGTAAGCGATTTTTGAAAACAAACCTTTGTTAACTGAGGCGCTGATAAAAAAGCGATCGATATTGAACTGGACATAACCATTAACTATCACGATCTTATCCATATATCGATATCTATACTAATAATATTATAAAGAGGAAAGATTTGTATGTAAGTATGTTTGTAACGAATTGGCTCAAAAAGTAGGTACCTACTGGACCGATTTTAAAAATTATTTCTCCATTTGAATGCTACATTATCACTGATTAATATAGACTATTTTAATTGCAATAAAAAATAAAGGTTGTACTAAAACTAAAATAATGTTACCCAAGGTGTAAAAAGAAATGCCTTTAAAATATCTTTCATCGCATGCGCTGCGAAAACTATTGATGACAGAACAAAAAAATATCAACAATATTAAATAACATATCAATATCTAGAAAAAATGTCCCGATAGCATGTGTCCAACTATTGTAGTTATGTTACTATAACTACTTTTTAAAATTTAATAGAAATTCCGACCAAAATCAGACCAAGTTATTTATACCTTTGCCTTCATCCTTACCTAAATCAATGATTTCTCAAGCAAGGCTGTTTAAATGCCTGTATATTACTTTTTAGTTTATTAAAATCGGACTTTCCATTCGAAAGATATTACGAGTTTAATAAAATTGAAATAAAATTAATTCGCCGCTACGCCGTGCCGCCGCTATGACGCGCCGGAGTGCAGGAGGATCTATGAAATAGGTAGTATTCTATAAAATATGTGATAATAAGTACTTATATGCATATATTCTCTTATATTTTCAGACACAATTGCTTTCTTAATCACTACATATGAGTATTAACTTTAGACTGTACAGTAATAGTAGTAGGTATATAATGTATGTAATTATTATTAGTATACCAATACTCTAAACCTCAGTGAAATGTTTTTAAAAATTACCCGTTGATGTCATGTATTCTGTTATCATTTTGTTTTCAATCGTCAAGTCCCGTACCCAAAGGGAGCCAGCGATACACTATTGCTAAATACATTATTATTTAGGTATGTCCTGCATTTACTGTACGTTTATGCTAAAATGTTTAAAAAATTAATTACCACCAGTGCGAAGCCGGGACGGGCCGCTGGTATATATATTATAAGACATACCATCTCTCGGTCTGTCTGAACGTTTATGTTCTTTTCCCGTGAAAACCACAAATCCTGTATACATGGTTTTTCCTTCAATTCATAAATATATCGTCTGGCCAGGTTATAGGATATATTTTGTTACATACGAAATAAGCAGTGACGATCATGGTGAATCAATTCGGAAAAACTAGCCTTTTGGGGACATCCAATGACTTACGTTTAGTAAACCATAAAAGATATATCAAACTAATGTACTACATAACTGTAGATCTTAAAAAGACCTACAAAAAAGTCAGCGATAGCATATGTCTATCTTCTAAATATCACCTATAATAAGCATTTTTGAGGCAGCATAATTCGCGGGTGCGCTCTCCCGATAGCATTCTGTATTACACGCGAACGGAGCCGCGGGCACAACTAGTAAGTTATAAGAGAATTCCGTTGAATTACTTATAAAGGAATTTTCAAAGTACATAATTATAATTATATTTATCAAAATAAAAAGTATAGAATAAAATTGTAAGCGTACATGCCGAAATAAGTGCTTAGCGACTGGCTCTAGCCATATCCAAATGTAGATGCCAGTCTGCTATAGCTGTTATCGGGTAATTGAACTTAGATAACACAAAAACATATATTTAGTGCTATATTATTTATTTTAAACATTAATATTAATCAAATGTTAATGTAGCAAATTATTAATCTTATATCTTTAAACGAGCAATTCTTGTATCGGATCTATCGGAGCTATCGGATGTGCAGTTCCGTTTCCGAGTCGGGCGCTCAAAAATCGACGCCATGACTGCCCTAAAAGGGATTTCCGCGGAGGCGACCGAAGCTGGAGAGAGGTTGTTGGCGGTGTCTCTCGACATCGCCAACGCCTTCAACAGTGCCGCATGGAGTAATACGGGAGGCACTTCGTTATTTCGGAGTGCCCCCGTACTTGCGGCGGTTGTTAGAGGACTATCTCCAAGGTAGAGAGGTCATCTTCGTGGACGGTCTCGGCAGGGTAGTCCGGTGTCGAGTTGAGTGCGGTGTTCCACAGGGGTCAGTCTTAGGACCGCTCCTGTGGAACAAGGGCTAAGACTGGGTGCTCCGCGGCGCACTCCCTTCAGGAGTGCGCATTCTGTGTTACGCGGATGACACCTTAGTCGTGGCCCGGTCGAGGACCTGAATAGAGGTGGCGCGTTTGGCCATAGAGGGCGTAGCCCTTGTGGTCGGGCGCATTAGGATGTTGGGCCTCAAAGTAGCGGTTGAGAAAACCGAGGCCTTGTTATTTCATAGGCCTCGGTGTGGACCGCTGCCTGGGGCCAGCATCCTGGTGGATGAATAAGGGACTCGGACCGCGAATAGTGGGAGCTGCCGTCGATTGTACGCGAGAGTCGTACGGAGCATGGCCGTCTATGGGGCACCTGTGGGTGGATGCCCTTAGCGCCCGCAATAAGCGTGTGCTACGAAGTGCGCAGCGTGTTGTGGCGCTAAGGGTAGTCCGCGGATACCACACGGTGTCCGCTGGAGCAGCCTGCGTGCTCGCCGGCTCCCCGCCGTAGGAGCTGGAGGCGGAGGTACTCGCCACCATGTATCGATTTACGGCAGCGAGGAAAGAAAGAGGGGAGCCTCCGGCTCCCGAAGTAGTAGGCCAATTTAGGCAAAGAGTCTATGGAGAAGTGTTGCGACGATGGGTGGAGGACCTGGTGGATGCGCGCTATGGTCGTTTTACCATAGACGTCCTCGAAAACTGGTGTAAGAGGGAGAAGGGCTCACTGACGTTCCGACTGGTGCAGGTGCTATCTGGGCATGGCTGCTTCAGATGGTACCTGCACCGGATTGCTCGCAGGGAGCCAGCCACCGTGTGTCACGAGTGTGGCGCTGCGGAGAACACAGAGGTCAGAGTGTGCTGCGTGGGAGGGGCAGCGCCGCGCTCTTACCGCGGTGGTTGGAGTGGACCTCTCACTGCCGAGTGTGGTTAACCCCATGCTTGAGAGTGAGGGGTCGTGGATGGCTATGGTCTCCTTCTGCGAGGAAGTGATGTCGTAGAAGGAGAGCGCGGAGAGGGCTCGCGAGGATAATCCCCTTAGCGACCCTCTCCGACGCAGACGACCGGGCGGTAGGAGGAGGCGTTTCGTTCGCCCCTTCCTCCGCCCTAGCCGAACCACGGGGGGCCCGTCTACCCATTGCACAGGTTCGGCCATCTGGGAGACAGTTGGGGTTGTACCAGGTTGTCTCTCTCTTAGCGCTGGGACCCGGCACTTAGCTGGGCCGACCGCCGGGGCGTCGCGGTGGCGTGCTTACGCGAACCCGTGTTGCCCCATCATGGCGGCAGATGGTACACCGCTGGGTTTTAGTCAGTCGAGTCTGACATACCCCTCTTGCTCCCCCGAGTGGGAGGGGATCCATGATGGATCTCCCATCAAAAAAAAAAAATTTTGATTGCAACGTATTATTAAGATACAAATTGATTTTCAATTCAATGATGTAGGTGTAGTAACATAAAGGCTCCGAGACCCTGTGTTGTAAAGTGTGCATCGGAATTAATTTTCTACATGGTAAAACCATATAGAAACTCTCCACATGATGGTTGCATTTGAGTAAGCCCATTCTACCCGCCACGACCGCCCTCTTCTGCGGCAACTGAAGCCTAGGTCCGATCCGTCGGCATGGAGCCCTTGAGCCAAGCTGCCACTCTCGCGATACAGTGACTACATTCACTAGCTATGAACAGACATTCATTACACTGCATCATACACACATGCACGCCACACAGGTATATAGGTTCTGTAAGGGAACTTTTTTTTTGCCTAGTTAAATTAGACAAAAGAAACAGCTGTGGCTGTAAAAGCCACAAAGGCTCCAGGGGAGCTAATAGTAATAATGTAATAATAGTAAGGCTAATAGTATACTCAGTTCGAAAAAAAAGTAGCCAATTCTTACTTAAATTTGTAATTTATATTATATTGTTTTTTTTTATGTATAACAAAAGCGGTAAGTGTACACGCAGAGAGAGGTAAGTGTTTATCAAAGGACATAGATAAAGTGTTTACGCTTTGTGTTGTAATCTGTGGCTATGAGTATCCAAAAGTAGATGCCACTGTAAACCTTTGAAGTTTTGAACGGTTAAATGAAGTAAATACAAAAACGCACACACATTTAGTGCCATGTTATTTATTTTAAACATATACACAATATTAATAGTAATGGCAATTCATGGAGCTCTACATTTTTTACTGATATTTAATTTAATTTATTGCTTGGGGCGTTTAATTATTAAGCATAATATTATGTTCTGTTGTACAGCCAAACGATCTTTCCATTCACTCTTTACAACTTAAAAGTCATTTTTATTCCCCACAATTGCAGTTTAAATAAACATATATTTTTTTGCCTAATATTTAAACGCCCCCATGCATCTTTAACATTAATGCACTTATTTTGAATTAGCAGACAAAACATTATATTTGATCGGCCATTGTAATGTAGGCGGGAGAATAGGACGATATATTATAAAAAATATTATATTAAACATTTGTACAAGTCATTTAAACTTCTGTCAAAAGAGCGAGCGTACCTAGCTTACATATGCTGCGCCATTATTTATAATGCTTTCAATTTAGCCATATCTACCAAAGAACCTTAAATTAGGTACATTACTAATATGTGATTTAAAAAAGCGAAACAGCACTTTTTAACACCTTACCTTTATAGCACTTTGTGTGTACTTTAACTTGAAGGCAAAAATTAATGTTACTATGAATAGTTGCGCGTGGTACACAAAATTGACAGAAGTTTTAAATATATCCAAATTTAGATTAACTAACTAATTTTACTTCGTAAAGTATAAAGTATACTACAGCGTTACAGAGCGTCGTAAATAATTTCATTTAAATAAAACGCTAGGCAAATATCCGGTAATGTTTACATTTTTTATTGATATGATACAATAATGTTTTAAAATTCTTACACCTAAATATACTTAGCTGTATAATAGAATTTACTGGCGTATTCGTTTTTTTTTGTTGTTGTTGGGATATCGTGTTATTCACATAATTTATTCATTGTATTTGTATGTGTTCATTTTTTCAACGTACACAAGTTTATCTCAATATGTGTCTAACTTATTTATTACTTTTAGCGTTGATTTTATATAACTAGATGACTTGTATAGTATGTTTTTTATCATGTCATGCAATCAGTTACAGCTAAAAAAGATAATATTTATTAATTTCTACAATAAAATAATATAACAATCAAATATTGTAAAAAAAATTGTATTTTATGTAACTTCTACTACAACATTCATTTTTAGAAACTCAACTTCTTGTCACACAAGAATGTTTCATAATAATAAATCACAGGTAAAGTACATTTACATCTAAATACATCTATTATCTCTTTCAGAGAAATGAAACTTTTACAACTACCAAATAAAACAATTGTAACATTAAATAAATTATACTTTTTACATGAAAACTTTAACTCAAAAATTTTAACAGGCAGGCAGTTGGTTATGTGTAATTTTTTTTATTAATATTCATATTAGATATGTAGACAATAACGTCTAAAAATCAGAAATAATATATTGCTATATTTTAAATAAAAATACAATTTCACTTATATTTCAAATCACTACATTGACACGCAACCCATTCAGCATAATATAGGGTTGTGAAAAATATTCGATAGTTAATTAATGAAAACGATTAAAATCAATTATCCACCTAAAATGTCTACGTGCTATTTTGCAAATTAACTGCAAAGTTTTGAGGAAAGCAAATGTCGATGGAATCGATACATATCTGATAAAAATACATCTGCGATGGTGTGCACATTTGGCTAAAATGGAATAAAAAGGTGGCTTTTTTTCCGAAATACAAGAAGATCAAATAAACAAAGGAAGCCGATTCATAAGGTATTAAGACTTTTATAAAAGGCATACAAAGAGGTGTCATACTGAGCCATCTAACTGGGAAGCACAGGCACAAAATCGCATACAGTAGAAAGACCTAATATATAAAAATATAAAAGAATTTGAAGAAAGGCGACCTTCCGATCTAGTTGCTAAAAGGGACAGAACCCTCAAGGTCAGACCACAAGTAACCATGAATATAACTATGTCAATGAAGTTCTTATTTGCATAATTTATTGAAAACGTCTACGAAAAAAAAACAAATGCATTTCATATTAAATCTCACAAATAGTACAGATACTAACGGCCACCGTGGCAGAAATCACCCTGAGAAATAATAATATTTAATGAATGTTGGTTGGCATTACTACTGACTGATGATTATTGTTGATTATTTGATGAATAAACTTATGATTACAAATATTTCAGTCATTTAATCTAACGTATCGAGAAAATACTAAAAAAAAAAAGTATTACTTTTAATCGATGTCATATACTATTAGTACTACTAGTACTACTAGTCAATTATTCAATCATTGACTTTTATGTCACGTCCCTATTATAAAATGTTGGCTTTTGGAGCTTTTGAAAAGCTTTCGAAAGGTTTCTGATAACTTTTCTTAAACATCGGTTTATTGATGTCTTAATGATACCTACCTAAAAGAAATTTATAAATTCTCTGTAAGATCGCTACAAGATATTTTTTATAAGTTATTTAAAACAAAAACTTTAAAATCGAAATTAATAAAACGCTATGTTTTTAACAAAAATATTTAGTGTACCTAGTGTGAAATTTGATATCTTTCTCGCTAATTTAGGTACCTTTTTTGCACGCGATTATGTACTGCGTCGACTTCATTAACATTATTAAATATTTAAAACTGCTTACTGTGCAGTATATATATTGTTATAGTATATATTCAACTTTTGTTTGCATTTTAATTAGAAATAGTATTATATTATCAGCTCATTTTTTACAATTCTATAATAAAATTAGGATTAATTTTGTACCTCACAACAATATAACTAATCACATCTTATAATAATTTTAATAAATAATGCCATCTTTAAAGATATATTTTAAGAGCTCAAACAGAGATCTTCTTGCAAATCGGGAATATAGTACTAATGCCCTACAAATTTAGATTCACTTTCTTAAGTCTGGAAATGACATAGGTGAAATATTTTCACGAATAAGTAGTAATGTCTATAAATAAGCAGTGAATTCGAAAATGTTTTTTTTTTAAACTAACTCAAAACGCAACTCAAAAGTCACCAACAGATGCTAGTATCCAATAATTTGTTCATTAATATAATATTTCATTTAATATAATTATTTTATAAAACGGACTCTACAAATAATTTTACTTCATTTATTATAAACGCGATAGATGCCTACCTACCTAAATATATAACTTCAGATTTACATGTTTCAAACTAAAAAAATGTAAACCGGCATAAGAAAGTTCATACTGTACGACATTTGCAGGAAACGTATGAAACTGTTATATCTATAGACAAAAGAGTTTTATTGAAACTATTTCGTCCAACACTTTGCGTAATACTTTACACTTTGACTTGCTTTGACGATGCAGTCAATGATGGTAGCAAGTTAAGGCTAGAAGGTAGCGGCTACCCAAGCGAGCATTAGAAAAGGCTCTACCACCGTACTCTGGTGCAATCACGATTATTTCCTCCACTGAATGCTGAGGCTCAATGTAGGTTTCGACCTCGAGTCACGTTCGTTATCGAAGAAGAAAGAGTCTTCCATCATTTTCATTTTAACCAAATTTCCACATTTTGCTAAGATTTCTTATTTTAACCTTGATCTCATATTTTAATATTGGCCTCACATTTCGACATTTGTAACAGCGCTTTCATTGCGATATTTTACCCCGACTCGATTCGATATTTTAATCTGGTCTCATTTGTAATTTTTAAACCATTTTGTCTTGGTTTGTCATTTCAATTTTTTACTCTGGTCTTCCATTTTGAACAATTCTTCATGTAACACATTCTCACATTTTACTTTGGTCTATCATTGTGACATTTTATTCCGATCTCTCATTTGTTTCATTTGACTCTGTTCTCTTTTCATCCATTATATGCAGTTATCCTGTTAATCTAAGAAAAAAACATTCAACATGAATCTGTATATCCACTGGCTGATTCCAATACACAGGTTGTGTTGGTTTCTAGTTTCCTACTATGTTTCATGTCCGTTACAATAACAGCTCTTATTTTAAAAAGCGCGGTATTTAACACTTTTCCCTACAATTAAGTAATAAAGCAAATATGTAAATGTGTACAATTTCCCTTAATTATATTTCTCTTACTTTTAGTAATAAAATATGTTACAGTTTAAGGAACAATTTTTCAATCGTTAGATAAATTTATTTGTGGGATAATTTTGACGCTTTGACGGATAATGTATGAAACACATGTCAAAATAAAAAAAAAATATGCCTTGAATAAAATTATCTCTTGAATGAAAAATCGGCTCTTTATATAGGTAATATAAAAATGTGGCTCAAACTTCAAAGCCACAGTTTAACCCAATACGCGTTTTTGTATCGCAATTATTACGCCTGTTTAATTATATATTATCTACAGATAAATGATAAATAATTATAAACAAAATAATTAATAGTCTCCTTATAATATGACTATAATTAAGTAATCGTACTAATTAATCGCAGACTAACAATAATATGCATAAGTAATTCACAGCAATATTCAGGATGCAAATTACATTCTTTATGTTATATACTTATAAATTATAAGTATAATCATTGTACTTATGTCTTTCTTAATTTACCCATAGAGTAATACTAATTATTTAACATAATAATAGGTAATTTATTCAATTAATAACTCGACAGTTATATTTACAAAATATATGACAGTTATATAACTGTATTTCTAAATATAATAGTAAATAATTATTACTTATACCTTGATGACTTAAAAAATATCTGATCAACAGTTGTAATCAAACATTAAAGGTTTATCTTATTTAGACAAAAATGATTCACCTTTAGGTACTGACTGACTCCATAGAAGTATCTATATATTTATGTAAATTAATATTTACATAATATTATCCATGTACAAAATTGTATCCAATAAATGTCAATGTACAGTTCAAATCAAAACAAATCTTCTGAACTTAAATAGTACATTGTAATAAAATAATATAATCGTAAATGAGAATTTTTACAAATATATATTATATTATTTATTAATTAAAAAAAATCTACATACATTTTATAATAAAATGAAAACTGTATTGTACATAATTTAAAAAAAATTAATTCGTGTAAAATACAGTTAACACATCTAAAATAATATTATAGGACTATAGGAAGCACTAAGATATTCACAAAAGATTTCACGCGTATGTATAGTTGTGTGAAATTTACATCGATATACATCTTACATAGAGAATGTTCTCGAAAAGTCGAAAAGCTACAGCTCAAAATATTTAGAACAAAACGTCTTACCTTATAATTTCTAGTAGGTACTAATTGAACATAGAATCCAAGACACAACTTTAAGACAAATTACTTCCAGAGTATTTATATTATACAACAGTTATTAATTCAATTTTTAATATTTATTCACATTGTTACTTTGTTTCTTAACTCTGAGACGAACGAAAATTCCCACCCAATGTTAAAACAAAATCTATACTTTCAAACGTTTCAAAACAATATTTGACAAAAACATTAACTTACGTCAATGTGAACACTTGCTTATAAAACACTTCATTAAAAAAAGGAATACATATATTCAACATGTTAATTCATATTGCAATAATGTTATTACGGGAATGAGAAAGCTTTTTGTTTATTAATTAGTGCGTTTATCAACTTGATCCGTGCTTTAATAGCCTTGTATCGTAGATATTCTTCTTCTCTCCCTTTCTTATCGTCTCTCTGTACCTTCCTGCTATTTTGCAATTCGAAACTTACTTCGTATTCTTTGATGCTCCGTCGAAGAATCTGTAAGGTTATTTAAAAACCTAAGATAGTTGTTACACATATTTGTTTCACGTTATCGTATAAAATAGAAAAACTCGAGCGATTGGGATTTGGACTTATGCACCCAGAGTACCGTATTACCACTATTTGTGTGTATTTCCCAATAAAATTTTATATTCTTTCATTCAGTTCGGAATCCTATTAAGAATATAATAGCTATTCGACGAAAATTTCAACGTTTTACGCTATACTACCTATTAATACGGTTCAAAAGCAGCACTTTAAATATTGGACGGACAACGTAGTGCTAGCAACAGGGTTCCTCCAATATAAGCAAACTAGCTGTTTCCCGTGGTTTCACTCTCGTATAATTTAAAGAAATCGCTGATTGATGATTAATGCTTCAGTCCTGGACGTATTAAAAAGGCAGACGGAGTACCGCTAAGACAAAAGTGAAGCACAGTACTGGCGGACACGTGTGTGAGAGTTTTTATAGTATTGCCATGAGAAGAAAAATACCGCGTATTTTTAACGAAATTACATAAAAGTTTTTGAACTCGCGGAGACCTAGAGAGAGAGAGTGAGCATTACTTCACTATCAGTGAACTCTCGCTGGCGCGTGAATTTTCTAGAATTTTGGTCACCATACACTTGTATTATCTTAATATTGTTTTATTAGCTTTTTAACTACCATCTTGCAAATTAACATAATATTTTGATGGATAATGCAATCAATAAAATGTGAATATGTAGTATGGATCAAATTATTGATAAATAATTTCGTAACAATTTATTTATTCCATAAATGAAATACAATTTATTCATTATATCACAAAAATATTATGATTAATTAAGTAAATAAATTGGGTTCGAACGAATTGCTATCAATCTACCACACTTTCGAAATAATTTATGCCAATTATTTAATTATTGGCAACACAGGCCGGTATTGTGCTATAATTACATCACAGTAATTTTACGAAAAAAGCAAGAAATCAATTAATGTATTACAAGTTTCTCTCATTTTCTTATTAATACTTTTTGTTTCTGACACCTTTTTACTACACATGAAGGAATTTTTAAATGTTTTACGAAACACGTCAAAACCGTCACCCGGGCGAGGTCTGAAGCGATAATGGCGGGCGACTGACTTACATGGTGTGAATGTGTGCGTGTGTGCTCGTACGTATAAGCGAATTGGCTTACTATAGGTGATTCATCTTTATTTTACTGAACGTTCCGTCCGCTTTTTTTGACGCCATGACTTCAGTATAGACAATTTTTTATCCACCGGCTTCACACGTTATGCGGCTCGTTCGCGCCACTACACCTATAGTCAATAGACTCAAGCCGAGTGTTGAAATATTTTAATTTTACATTATCTCCCAAACTATGAGTCCAAATAATAAAGCAAAGTTTATCTTCATAAAATTGCCTTGATGCCGAAGTAACTTTCGTTCGTAAGGATTAATATACCATGCCTAATAATAATGCTCATAAACCACTTTTCAAAATTCAATAAATTGTTGACACAAATTACCTTATTGTGAGATGTATAAGAAATAGGCATATGGTATCGCGGAAATTTTTTTTGGAGGTACTAAGGATCACTATTTTTGTAGAACATTGTATTTACGTATCACTAACTAATACGCTAGCGTACGCGGATAAAGTTGTTAGGGTGTGTTGTTTCTTCCAACTTATATAACAAAAATGAATATTTAAGGCTAGCTATATTAGTCTATACATTTCCACATGCATCTAGCTATCATATACAAAAAGATTTTTTCGAGTTCGACTCGTAGTTCCAGAGATTAGCGTATTTATACAAACAAACAATCAAACAAAAAGACCCTTCCGCTTTATTAAATTAGTATAGATTAAAATTTAAAAACATATACGAACACTCTTTTGCAGTTTCGCTTCATTAAGAGCCCGGAGAAGGTCTTCCAAGCCGAGACAATGAAGGCCCTCGTTTGAAGTACCGGCTTCCTCGCTGGTAGGTGATTGGGCCGATGACGTAGATGAAAGTATCTCCTCTCCTGAAACACCGCCTTCGCGTACCGGAGGCGATTGGAGGGGAGTTTCTGCTTCCTGAAGTTGAAACATAAATTTATCAAATAATTGTAGAAATAATACAAAAGTTTTACAAACTTTGTTCTGCCTTTTCTGTAGTTAATGTCTCGAACCCACAGCGCCACCTATCGGACATTAACGTAGCTATAACCCATTGTCAGACAAAACAAATATATGTGAATATGAGATCAAGCAGTCAAGTCTTTCAGAAGTTAAACGATCACTATCATACGCACACATTTTTTATACATAAGACGATTAAATTATATATATATATATATATATATATATATATATATATATATATATATATATATATATATATATCACGAACAAAATCTTTTGTGATGTAAGACAAAACATTCGATAAATTTGGCTGTAACTAACATTACTGTCAACTGTAAAAATTATACTACTACGGTATACTGGAATCCATTTACGGTAAACGAAAAATAAGAGAATTAGATATATATCATGAGATAGATACGTATTAGAGACGTGAACCGGTTTGAAGAAAACTTAAAAAACAGTTTTATGAGAAAAAACCGACAACGCCGGTTTTATCAACAAAAAACCGGTTTCAAACTAAGTGTGTGTCGTTCGCGTTTGAACGAACCAAATAATTCCTTCACCACCTAAACCAAAATCACTTTATAAGCTGTGTACTAAGCTATGATGACGCTGACTGAATAAATTTAATAATAGTAACAAATCAGTTTCTTTATTTCCGTTAATTTATTAAATTTTTATATTAGCTTTTTACATATGAAATTGGCGTTTTGTTGAATTGGCCATCTTGATCTCAAATATTTGGCGTTTGGTAAGGAATTTCAAATACAAATTTATTTCAAATTTAGGCTTGTGTATTTGTGTTTCGAATTTAGTCATTCACTTGTTTTCGAGACATTTAATTTTTCTTTGAAATCGTTCTTTTCACAAAATGGAAATTTTAAAATATCGCTTTTTTTTACGAATATGTATTGTGTTCCACCGTGGCATCAGCGCTACAGAAACAGCTACTGTAAAAGAAAGCACGGTGCGTTTTTGGTTCCAACGTATTCGTTCTGGTAATTTTTACCTATGAAACAAACCTCGTGGATGGCCGGAGACCCTAGTTGATAATGAAGAATTAAAGGTGATCGTGGAAGCGGATCTTTCGCAAACCACGTCAGAGTTAGCGGCAGGCTTCGGTGTGAGTGATGAAACAATTTTAATTCACTTGAAACACATTGGAAAAGTGACAAAGCTCGAAAAATGGGTACCGCATGAATTGACTAAAGACCACCAACAAACACGCATTGAGTGCTGCGTTACATTACTCAACCGTTACAATACAGAAGGAATTTTGAATCGTACTGTTACTTGTGACGAAAAATGGGTCCTTTACGACAATGAGAAACACTCATCATAGTGTTTGAACCCAGTAGAACCGGACAAATCCTGTCTCAAGCAAAAGTTGACTCAGAAAAAGGTACTGGTGAGTGTTTGGTAGACCAGTGCTGGTGTCATACACTACAGCTTCCTAAGATCTGGTCAGACGATAACGGCAGATCTGTTGTCAACAATTGCAAGCCATGATGGTAAAGTTATACAGTTTCGTTAAACAACTGAAACTGGTCAATCTCTATATCAATACTGCTTCAGGAAAACGCTAGACCCCATACTTCCCGACAGACAGTCACCAACTATACTCCCTGGACCTTGCTCCAACAGATTACCACTTCAAAAAGAAAGAAATTATTCTTACAGTTTAGTACTGTATAGTCGTGTTCTGTATAAAACTAAATATATTCTCGAACGGGATGATTTGATTGAAGAAACGCGAACGATTTTCCATCCCCTTTGCCTTCCATCTTCCGTCGATTCCTATTGTCTCTTCTTTCATACACGCATCGGCACGATCATCGTTATCAAGACAATAATTATAAGAAAATGTCGTGCTCTTACCATGATTGGTCAATATTTGTTGTCTATCCAACAAGTATCATACAATGATAGAAAAATGACAAATAGATTATTATTGTATAATTATTTTATATTATATTTAAAAATAAACTGTTGAAATACAGACCTGAGACGAATCAGAAGGTTTCTCTTGAGAATCACTAGAACTGTCAACGCTTGTATTGAACAGCATAGTCTCGTGCTCGTGTATAGTTGCAAGTTCATTGTTTGTACATCCTATAGCCTGTGAAATCAAACAGTTACATAACTATGAACAAACATCAGGCATCATTACTTAGTTTCGTGGAAAAAGCAAAAACGAATATAGTAGGTATTTGTATGAATTATAAATATATTGACAATAAACTAATTACGAACTTACGTTCTAAAATCGTTAATTTCTGTTAATAAAACTCTTTAATGGGAATTCAGAAAACTGTACTCCGCTTTCACAATCATAAGTCTTTCTATCTCGGTTGTGTCGGAATTCTACAGCCAGACGTATTTCTATTGTTTATCTTTTTTGTAATTTCTTAATTCATTCCACATTTCCAAACTTATGAAATATAATTTTAAATATTTTGTTGGGAATACTCTCTTCCAAATCAGCCCTTCTACGTATTTATTCATTCCTGAATTTCCATACGGAAATTTGAAAATTTTAATACTTACCTAGCTTAAGCAACAGGCAAAATATAAATAAATCTGCCAAATATAAGTGTATTGTCAGTTTTGTCTCGATAGTTCGAGATCGCATGAAGTATACTACGCTGAAACCGTCAATTAGTGAATTTTACTTGTAAACTGATGATAGCTGTAGCTGATAATAACTGTTTTTTTTACTAATACTCACAGTATCCGGCCTTGATGACGCAAGCACTCGTTTCACAGCCCTATACCTCTCGTAGAGATATCTGGCTGCACCTCTTTCAGCAGAATGGGCAGGAGGTCTTCCTCTAGCTGCTTCGAGACGAAGAAGAACTCTTTGTACGGCGAGTTTCTCTGCAGCTAGCTGAGCTGGTGTCCAGTTTGCGTCGGGACATGACGGACGTCCAGCAGCTTGACGGCAGCCTTCCAGCCACTAGCCCAATGTTTTAAAAGTATAAATGTAAGGGTCATTAAAATCTAAACTTAAAAATTCCAAATATATCCACTTGCAATAGTTAGATCAACGGTTTTGGAGTTATTTAACTTATGATATATTTACGACCTGAAGACGTAGTTCAAAATCAAAAATACTTAGTAATTATACTAAATATAATAATAATACTAAAATTTTTAGTAGATGCACACACAGGCAGACTCATTCGACAATAAACCTCGCTTTAAATGTTTCTTGAACTTATTGTCAGGCAAATCGGTAATGTGCTTAAGAAGTTTATCATAATTTATAGAACTCAACACAGTCACCTAAAAAACCTTTATTTGTCTTACTACGTCTGAAAGATGGGATTACTATTTTATTATTATTTCTAGTATTAAAATTGTGCCTGTTGTTTGTAAGTTTAGATTTTTCAAACCGTACATACAATTTTCATGAATGTATTGGGAGGGTAAAGTTAAGATGATAGCAAAAAGAAGATGTACTTAATTTCTTAAAATTGTTTGTCAGTGACTCACGAAGTCCCATGGCGTAAATTGTTTGAACTACTTGTTTTGTAATAGTTTAGTTTTATACAGTACAGTACAATAGTTTAAATACAGTATCTACCTCAGCTCTTCAATCTCATAGTAAATTTTACCAGACAGTTTATTATGAATGTTTATTTTGATTTGTATCTAAAATTTTATTTTCAAATCTGATTTTTTGAATTTTTTATGCGAATATTCTACTAGTGTGCAAATTATAAGTTTGTTTTCTTTATTAAACACAAATATATAAGAGTACACAAATATGTAAATTAGTATACAAAAATAGTACCCTCACAATTACTTACATATCGAATTTTAAATTGATTGTTTCAGCATAATTGATAAAATATCTTAACCAAATGTCTAAATAAAAAATTCTAATTTTACCTCTTCGATATCTTTGACAATTTCAGACATTGGTTTATCGCTTTTCAGCGCTGCATCCAGCTTTTCATCTCTCTCCTTCTGCTGTTTAGCTGCCTGTACTTTGAGCGCGTACTCGACAGGGTCCGACTTAATGCAGCGTTTCTCTGCTTGGAGGTGCCGCAAAGTCTCATACATGCGGGTCAGTTGAACGTCAGTGATACGGTCACTGGGCGTCAAGGGGTGACCATGTTTAGATTCATAATCGCTTTCATGTTTTGAGATAGTTTTCTTTAGAACATTGATCTGAAAATGTTTCATTCTGAACACCAAGCTATATTTATAAGAAATATCTACAGTAAAACGTGAAAGGCTTTACTAAAGAGAGCAGATTGTATTAATTCGCGTTCTTCATTGTTTCAGAGGAAAGCTCAGACCTGATTGCATAAAATATGCCTAAAAGTTGATTGTGTAAAAGCTGAAGACATATAAACAAAAAGTTGTAATTTGTAATGAGAATTAAAAATAAAATTAATGCCATAAATAAAGCTTGGAGTAAAAATGAACAAAAAATTAATCTTTACTAAATAACATTATCGGACGATGATCATGAAACAAAATGTCACGTATACAGTACAGCAGGGGTGATCGTACAGACAGCTAGTGATCGACTGATAACCTTTTACTACGTCAGGAAAACGCAATGATTATGAAATTGCGTTTACCTATTACATTTTAAATATTAAATAGGTACCGGATAAAGGTTTGAATTCGAAAAATACAAAACGCGGGATGTTGATACATAGCACAGCATGTTATCCGCGTACTTTTCATTGGACGGCCATAACGAACGAACAATCCTATTAACTGAATAAATTATTCTGGTAGGGCTTTTTCTGATGCCCGCTAGGCTTAAGTTGAAAATCTGTCGCCAAGCACCAATAGGTGTGTTCCAGCAGCTGCACTTGAGAGCCAGTTTTCCACTAGGTTTAAGGTTATCATCTTGGACCACATCGTCACTAAACATCAGGTGAGACTGTGGCCACTACGCAAATTCTGTAACGATAAAAAAAAGCTATTTCTTCCAAACACGGATATTCATCTTCATACATATATAAAATATTAAAATTTTGGATCAGATGCTCTCTCTAGCTTTGAGATATAAATTCGCCTAAACAATACTACCACAAATAAAGTGACTAGAGACTGCGATCAACTTGACAAATCGACTGCTTGAGTACCCCTGTTGTATACGTATACACTCTGTTTATAAATATATTTACGCAAGCAGTTTATGCAACAAAATAAAAGATTTTGAATATTTATTAAGTTAGCACGCATTCCGCTAATTCGTTTTTACCTTCTTAGTTATTTTGTCTAGCCTACGATCGGGACAAGGTTGATCGCGGCGCGCATGGTGGTGCGGGGTAGCACTGCGTTCATGCTGTCTAGCTCGTTCCGCAGCGCCTTCTTCACTACCCACGTATTCCACGTTCTCCGTACTGTCCACACGGCCAGCTTGTCTGTGGAGCGCTTCTGCATCTAGGGTTTCGGGTTCGTCGCATACTGGTATAAAGACGATATTCATTTTAAAATTGTAGAATGTCTTTCTATTGAAAGATGTTATGGGAAAAATTAGTAGACAATATTTATTGGAATCATTTTTGAACAGATGTAACCCATTATTGATTATATTTTATAGATGGATACTTAAAAAGCCTTAGTATAAAGAATAATTTTGGTAACTCCTATTTATAATCCGTCTGCGAGTTTCTAACAACCGGCAGTTTGATAAAGCTACTGTGAACAACAAAATCTGGTCCCAGTAAATACAATCAGTTACTTCTCTTTCTCAGTCTTTCTTCGTTGTGTTAGTTATACTTTTTAGGTTGCAATGTAAATTTTCGATACAATATAAAACAAAGTACGAATAAATAATGTAACATTATTTGTTGTAATATTCAATGTCCCTACATTGGTCCTATTACATTGGCATCTTCTTTTAGGGTAACTGATCTGTAACTAACTGTATCTGCTTTTAGGGTTCTTCGAACAGAACTTTCATTGTCACATCTAAATTCTTAATCAACCTAAAGAGGTCACTTCTATCGGCTTTTAAATTATTTGCTTAGTGCCGTAATTTACCAAGTACAAAATGCTAAAGATCAAGCATCTAATAAGCATACAATTCATTCTTACTCTGTGGTTTTTGGATAACTACGTAATCGAAGTGTGGCGGTGTGCTGCATCTGATTTCTTCTGTGGTAAAGCATTCGTTCTCTTTTGGATGTTTTGGCAGACGGGCGGGTGCACGCCTGCGTTTACCACCATATTGTGGGCGACGGGCTCTTGACAAACGCTCTGCTCGGCGTTCCGACTACAATAAAAGTAGACAGTTTTTAAAATCATCAATATTGTTATAATATTATTGGTTATTAGATAGATATTAGCAAATGATATCGTTAATTAATAGCTAGATATATAAATGAGACGATGGCCGAATATCACATAGCAATGGCCCATCAGAACGCTTTTACTCCCGCCCTAACGCGCCATTGATTACATAATATATATAATATATATTGTTACGTGCTATTCGACCATCGTCGCGTCTGGTCGATTCTCTTCAACTCAGCGCTATCTATCAACATGTATACTGGACTATTCTCTCTACTACTCTCACCCATTACTTTAATATGTTAGTGTACCAGAGTGTCTTGGTTTCTTATGCTAAAGTTATAAGTTATTCGAGAATATTAGTTATTTTAAACTTATAAAACTAGCGCTTTTCCCGCGGTTTCACTCGAGTCATTGAGCTATGCCCCATCTTGTTTACTTTCTAACTGAATTGCTAACTACCAATTATCATAGATCTATCATCAAACATGACGGATTTTCATACAAACGTTCTTCCCTTTTTCATCACCGTAGGGGTTGAATTTCCAAAAATTCTTTCTTAGTGCTCATCTACAGTGTAAAAGAAACCTACATGAAAATTTTCACGTTCCTAGCAACAGCGGTTTCAGCTGTGCGTTGATCGATCAGTCAGCCAGTTAGTTTCTTACTTTATATATATATATATATATAGTTCATTTTATTTTATTTATTTTGTAAACAATTTCATAAAAATAAACATGAATAAACTTAAACGTTTCATATCTGCCAGACATCCTGTCGCCTCCAATTTTTGTCTACGTCCATCAATTATTATTTCAAAATTGAGTACCATGCACTCTCCTATAAGCGTAATATAAAAATGTGTGGCTCAAAATTATGTATCTAACCTTCAATTTTATAATATCCTATTTAACGATACCGACCTCAATTCGATTAAAGTCGTGCAGTGGCGGCGGAGGTGGTGGTGGTGGCGGTCTTTCTTCACTATGTGGTCTCCTTTCTTTTCTTTCGTGAGCACAACCCGAGTCCCGGCGCTCACGACGCTTACGGACTTCTCGCTCGCACTCGGACGCCGCCATATCTTCTGTCGCGCTCTCTCTGTCTCGGTCTCGCTCTCGCTCGCAGCACTGTGCACGCCAGCCCAGTCCCGATATTACAACCCGCCGCTCACTTGGACACTCTCTGTCGTGTCCGTAACCCTAACGCCGGTATGATAGATGTTAACGTGATATTGTAATGGATGTTGTGCGTCAAATGTGTGAGGAAAAAGCTTTGTTTTAAGAAGAAGTGCGAATGAAAATTATATTTTGAGCTTACTCGCATTATGATGCATCTTATATGCAAATATTTCAGTTATGAGTGTATTATGTAATAACAGATTAATCAGCCCAAAATATTACTTTCTTACTTGAACTGTCGTAGATGCAAAGCTGAATAATATTGAGTTTAAAAGCTAAATAATTTAATGAAGATATACTTAAAAAATAAATATAATTATATATTGCTTAAAGCGATTCATTTATGATTTTATATAGGTATAGTTTCGTATTACTCTTACTTAAAGTATTTTTATAGTATAGTAGTACTTTACAGAGTCACTTGTTACGTAGTTTAATACCATAAAATAACTAATATGATCTAATAATATATTTTTCTTCATCATACATAATTTGTATATTATCGGCATGTGACGATGCACAGCATCTGTGAGAGGGCGTTGTATACTTCCGCTTGTTTTCCACCAATCACAGCGCTTTAAACTGATGACCTTGTGCTCTGCAGCGCCATCAACTGAGTTTAAGTCACAGGAGGCCGGTGGGGGCATTTAATCAGTCATAGCGTCGTTACTTCCCGAACGAGCAACACGTCTACAGACCCACGTGGTTCTGTATTCGCCGAAGTTTAAAAACCCCCTTGGGTTTTTTGTGCAAATTTGAGTTATATTTGTTTGTTGTTCGTTTAAAAAAGTCAAATAAAATAGAAAAAAATAGTGCAAGTGACGAGTGTTTCGTAAAAGTGATATGAATGTTAGTGCGCACGCAGCGTTTTAACACCGGTGTAGCACTATCGCGCCCGACAGTCGACGGCCGGGGCTCGTCAGAAACATCTCAACTCGTAGTCGTTGTTCCTAAATTTTTCGGATAGCGAGGTAACGTGGAGAAGACGCGGTGAGTCTAGTTTCAATAACTAGTTTTCTTACACATGAAGACGCGGTGAGTCTTAGTTTCATTTACTAGTTTACTTACCCTCACTACGGGGCGAGGATATTTTATTACAAAAACAATGTGTAATAGTTTATGCGCTTTAAAATCGGAGGGTCTCCAATACGCGTGCCATATGGCACCGGTTTAAAAGCGGCTTACTGCAGTTACTATTGAGACCTTTCCTTTACAATCGCGTCTTTTAATTCGTGAGTACATACTTTAAAAGTCATTAGAGTACCTCGGTTTTTGATCCTGAACGCTCAAAGCGTTTGGAATGATTGCATATCGGGTCTATCTTGGATATACGTTCAAGTATCCGATACTGAAAATAATATCGGTCTCGTAGACCTGGAGTAAATTTTTTAAAAACCTGTAATGTTTCTTCTGGTACGATGTTTTCGCCAAAACAATATTATTATGGTAAAAGTATATTTGAGATTTTTCACCTTATTCGAAATTTCACGTAGTAGTCACAGACCTCATGGCGCAGTGTTAGTAAGCTTTACTATTGAGCCGAGAGGTCGCGGGTTCGATCCCCGCATATGACTTACATTTGAACATAATTATTAGTTGTCTGGGTGTTAAATACCCTATAATATATACGTGTGTACATCTAAAGCTTACAAAGTGTACAAGAAATGGTCGTTTACAAATATGGGGACACACGCCCATACTTAGTAATGATATCATGCACTCATATGTGTATATCCATAGTTACTAACCACAGTACAGGCAACCATACTTACATACAAATAACCATAGTTAGTATAAGCGCTGTTTAGTTTGGAATTAAATGGTGGTGTAAATATGGGGATTTAACCCATATTTATTTTATTTAGTACTGAAATCTTTCACCCATATGTGCATATGTGTATATTAGTTTTTAAACATCGTACAAGTTATGCTTAACTGGCAATGAAATGGTTGCGTGTGCATATGAAGAAAAACTCCATATTTATTTTATGTACGGATTTATACACACGATATGTCACACGGTGTCACATATGGTCACAACACCTTTAAATCGGCAAGGAGCGTATCCTGATCGATTTGTGTGAGGATTTGCGTAAAATCCACGCAAGTTTAAAATTTTGTTTCTTCGACAAAGAGCCAGCTATCGCTTTGCTGCTCTAGATTCCGATCAGAGTTCTCGCGTCGCGGTACCAGAATATTATACTAACATTTTTGTAAACTGATTAGATGTTTGGTCGGGTCACGTCAGTGACGTCAGGTCACGGTTCGTCCTGGCATGGCAGTGCCACCGGGATCGGGTCACAATGAAATAAAATGTTTGTTCGAAAGAAAAATTGTATGAAGCTTACACTCTTGATACTGGTGGAGTAGATAGTCGGATCCAGTGGTTTGAAACTGAAAAATTTATTCTCAAACAAAGCTTATTAGCCAGTATTTTCTTCTTGGCGAAGAGAAGGGAGGGCGAGCAATGGGGTGAGACTTTCTAAAGTACCCCTTCAATCAAAGTGGGGGAAAGTTTAAATAAGACTGTCTATTTATTAAGTGTCTATTTATTAAGCTTCCTTTGAACTTTGTTAAAGCTGTCGTTAAGCGTATTGGTGACAGTGGCAGACCCTACAGGCCTTCTCGTATCACGCGAATGCGCCTGCCATTCACCCCCTACGCCTTAGCTTCTCGACTCATTCTAAAACACAGTCGAATTAAAATGGGTCTGTATAAGCGGCTTCAACCCGAATTTTACGAGGGCTGTACCCGAGCGTATCTGGAACAGTGGCAGAGCTGCAGGCCTCATAAGCCCTTCTAATTTTCACGGGAATGTCAGACACATTCCTTCACCCTCAAGTTTGGCCTTGTGAAACAGTCTAACAAATTGTCATCAGCGGCTTCAATTCAAATTTTCATGAGGGCTGTCCCCGAGCGTATCCTGGACAGTGGCAGACGCTGTAGGCTCCGTAGGCCTTTCTCGAGATTATTACGAGAATGCGTTTGTTATTTACCCTCTATACTCAACCTTAAGTAACAGAGACAATTAAATTAAGCAGTGGCTTCAGCACAAAACTTACGAGGGCTGTCCCCGAGCGTATCCTGGACAGTGGCAGACTCTGTACGTAGGCCCTTCTCAAAATTATCATGGGAATACGTCTGCCATTCACCCTCCAAGTTCAACCTAGTGTCAGCGAATTGTCATCAGCGGCTTCAATTCAAATTTTCATGAGGGCTGTCCCCGAGCGTATCCTGGACAGTGGCAGACGCTGTAGGCTCCGTAGGCCTTTCTCGAGATTATTACGAGAATGCGTTTGTTATTTACCCTCTATACTCAACCTTAAGTAACAGAGACAATTAAATTAAGCAGTGGCTTCAGCACAAAACTTACGAGGGCTGTCCCCGAGCGTATCCTGGACAGTGGCAGACTCTGTACGTAGGCCCTTCTCAAAATTATCATGGGAATACGTCTGCCATTCACCCTCCAAGTTCAACCTAGTGTCAGCGTAATGAAACATCATCCAATTAATAATCGTCAAAAGCTTCATAATTTTACGACAGCCATTCCGAAAGCGTATTGGGGAAAGCGGCAGACTGCTCAGACTCTGATTATGTCACAAATGATAAGAATCCAAGAACGATGTGTCAAGGACGATGGTGTGAACGATGATGTTGACGACTGGCAGCAACTCGGAGCCCATTCATTTTACGAGCATATTTTTGTCGAGAGCATTGGCTCTTTAAGTCCGTGCTGAACCCTCTAAGTACATGATGTTCTTGAGGTTACTGACTGACAGAATTCGAAGCTCAGTTTCTTTGACATGTTTTTTGACTAAAACATTGGCTCTTTAAGATCCTGCTGAACCAGGTCAAGGATATACGACACTAATCGGGCACTTTAATTCAGATCCCTCAATTCCGGAGGACAGAGTGGATCGTTTAGCTCAATTTATTTCATACATACTTTCACGCACCTTTTGTTACTAAGGTGACTGGCCCGTCGTTGGCTTTGTAGTCCAAAAAAACTTTGAGGTAGTGCTACTGTTCTGGATGACTTTCGTCTAACTGGTCATGCTCGTTACTTCAAGCCCAGGTGTGGACTACATGAGTTCAGGACGACTTTCATCTAACTGGTGATGTTCGTTATTTCAAGCCCAGATGCAAAGTAAAGGAGTGAGTGAATGTATATTTGGGATGTATCTGTCATTCACGTAAAGTCACTATTGGATTCAGGTCAGCAGATAATTGGGCCTGAAAAGTCTGCCGTTGACAGAGACAGATTTTCTAGAACTCTCGGCATAGGTCACAGTTAAATACGTAACCTAATTGTTCAGACAGTCAATGGAATAATCCGTATTATATATTCGCAAAGAAAGCGGACATGGTCACTAATCCCACGCAACTTGACATTGATTTGATATCTACTATCTCATCGCGGATAGATTCTCACGAGGGAGGCAAGCAGCTGAGTAGCCAGCGCCGAGGACAAAATTCCTTTATTTGGATTCTCAGAAAACATTCATTCGCTTCCATACAAATAGAGTTATGAAAAAATTACGTTAAAGGATAGTCGACGTCACACAGCACATCCAGGATGTCGCCTTATTACTCGGAGAGAAGGCATTACAGACCGATCAAACCCGCAAATAACGTTTAACCTTAAGTTATAGAATATTGAAAACATACAAAGCCTCAAGCTGTGGAATCGAATTTTAGATTCTTAACATTATAATTATCTCTATTATCTATCGATTATTATTAAATAATCCATATATATTGTTGCTTAAAACATTATGAACTCGCGGGAGAGTTGTAATAGAAAAAGCTTTAATTCAATTTTTTCTTAGTTTTTCTTAGTTAAACAGGTGTAAATGCAATTTTCCTACGTAAGTTTAGAGCAGAGAAATCGTCAATTTGGTGTCCAAGTGCCATGGTGTCTGAGGTTGTTTTAGGATAATGCACCGCGAAGGACGTAAGGCGTCTTGTAGGCTTGCATTCTGCTCTTGGCGTCAGGCCGACGACTACACTGCCTAGTTTTATTGGAGGCGTTCTTAAACCTCTACAACGATGCTTGTCATTTTGATTCCCATCTCTGTGTAAAGCTGACGCAGGCTTAGACAGAGGCTATGGAGTTTCAATATCTTAGAATAAATAATATTAATATTCTCTGGAATCCTGCCAGTGGAAATTGGTATCATGGCCACACAAACTTGGCCGAGTGTAATAGTCTTTTATTACTATGAAAGCTAAGACACAAGCTGCTTCGTGAACTGTTGTTGGTATCTAGATAAAATCTTAGCCATAGTTGCTGGTGTAACAAAAATACAACTCTTAAGAAAAAATCAATAATTTAAAAAGTACTTAGTTATTTTTATCTCGTATAACTTATTATTACGATGATAAATTTAAGTATTGGATTTATTACCAATAATATTTACTATAATAAAAAAATATAGTTACTGTACTAAAACGATCAATACTGGATGAATCAGGGAAATAAGTTTAGAATTATTTTACTAGTGTCATCGTGTGACTAGTTTAAATTTAAATTATTTCTGTGTGATTACAGCTTAATAATACTAATTACAGCCACTTCACATAGCGTCGTTATCGCGTCACCAGGAGATATAAACACGTCTCTCACAGATGCTGTGCATCGTCACATGCCGATAATAGTGCAAGTTTTACATAAAAATAAAACTTGTATTATTGAGCATTGACGATGCACAGCATCCATTTCAAAGCTCCTGATGAGAGACTGCTATGACTGATTAAATGCCCCCACCGGCCTCCTGTGACTTAAACTCAGTAGATGGCGCTGCAGAGCACAAGGTCATCAGTTTAAAGCGCTGTGATTGGTGGAAAACAAGCGGAAGTATACAACGCCCTCTCACAGATGCTGTGCATCGTCAATGCTCAATAATACAAGTTTTATTTTTATGTAAAACTTGCACTATTATGACCAAAAAAATGTATTATCATTAAATGTTAAATAAATCATAATATAAACAAAATAACGCATTAAAATGACGCTTTGAAGCACTTTTAACAACTTGAACTTAGCAGTGACAAGTTATATGAATTGAATTTTTTTCGTCATATTTTGATCCAAATAAAAAATCTTTCAAAAGTTTACAAATCAATCGATTAGTCAAGTCATGTTAAAGGTTAAACATAAGGTTTAAACCTTTTAATTTGAAGTTAAGACTTTGAAAGATTTTAAAAGCTAAAAATTAGGCTTAACAAGTTTCTTTGGTTACGTTCCTAACTCTGTAATAGACGCTAGGGTTGATAATAAATTATATGAATTAAAAAGACTTGTATATAATTAGTAATATTGAATGTAAGTATTTATGATATTATAACTAATTTAAATTGAACTACAATGTGTCGATAGTATGTCGTGAAGCCCCCGGTTTTGAAACAAAAATACCTGTAAAATTTCCAACTGTACCATGATTGGTCACTCGGAATATATATTTTTTCCAATTCCCATATGATTCTCTCGTTAATCTGGTGAGTCTGAAATTAAATTATTTTCGGAACTAACGCAAATGAAACGTTAACAAATTTTATTAAATTGAATTCAATGTCCTCTGTAAAACCTATATGTTTTAATTGAGTGTTTGTGTATATTTTGTAGTTCGATATTAATTTAATTTTAAAATCAAATACTCACAATACAATATCTTGCAGCACTGACTATGGACTCGAAGATTCTGGTTATATGTTCCCGACCCCGGCTGGCCACGGTAACGCAAAATGGGCCCGCGTTCCAATAAAACTCTCTCAAATAATCCACAACCAAACTCTACAACCGGGCTATTGCTTATCCTTTGATGTAAAACAAAATGAAAGAAACAAAACGTAACGGCGGTGCGTATTCGCGCGCCGTTTTGACGGTCTCGACGGCACTAAAGCCGAGTCCACACTCGTCCGATTACAATCTATTTTATGATATCACTGTTCACTAGCATATCACGATCTCTGCACATTATGCGTCTCGCACACACAGTCACCAATGTAAATTGTCTATCACTTTACGGTTGTTTCAAAAAATGCGTTGACACCAATCTGTAGTTTAGCATTGATGGGTAAAAGGTAGTTATTGGAGCTCGGGAGCCCTCTGACGTTAGTGAGATGGCATCCTGTTGAATATCATCAATATATTGCCCATGTGGATGTATTGAAGATCAAAGTATTTATGGGCTAATGTTAATTATCGTCTGTCATTTTAATTACTTCGAGCATTTCTTTAGTTTTATTTCTGATGAACCTTTTTAAAGGTCCTGATCTGGAACAAAAATAATATTTTATTTAGAGAGAAAAATTTTCGTTATAATTAACGTAAATATTACGTTAAAGTGTCTATCTAATATAGTTTCTACAACGTACATTTCTCGTCGTCAATTGTTTGCAGTAATTTCGACAGGGTGTACCTAATAGCCTTGTTAAGGGCAGTGGTTATGCACCTACTCCAGCTAATTTTTTATGAAGTGGGAAGCGAGTTTAATATCTACATTTTTTCACACTAAAGTATCCTATCTAATAAAACGGAAGAGTTTTTTCTTTGATTAAACACGCTAATCTCTGGAACTACCAGTCGGATTCGATTTTTTTTTCTGTATATGATAGCCAGATTCACGTGGAATAGTATAGGCTATATAGCATTAGGCTACACCTATTTTCACTATATGTGTACTGCGAATATATTGTTCTAGTATTAGTGTATTATCTATGATGATGTTCCTTTACGTTGACTTCTTTGACTATTGTTGAAACGGCGCGGCGGCGCTTACAACGGCGTGACGTCACAAACAGACGCCATGTCACTTACAAGTGTTTTGGCGTCAATTAAATTATTTTTGTAAAAAGCTAATTCTTACTACTAAACCTGTATTTTAAAATGCAAAAAAAAAGTTATTTTTAAAATAATAAATACGTAATTCCATTTTAGATTTGTTTTCCAAATTAGTCATCATGCCTATTGTAAACTATCAATGTTGTTTAATTTTATTTTAAACTAGCTGTGCCTGCGGTTTCTTTCTCTTGGACGACAGAAGAAATAGCTATTTCTTAAAACTTTAATAACTTTTTATTGAATGAAGATGCCATGTTTTTTTACCAAGCATCTAAGGAATTAAAAAAAAATCAAAGTCTACCCAGTAGTTTTTACGTGATGCGCGCACAACGGAAAATCTCAATCATTTTATTTATATAAAAAAAGATATAGCCTTTTCTTATTTAGAGGCTTATCATTACGGTCGAATAAAAGTACAGAATGTTTTATATTCACTTTATGGCAACGTGACATCTTACTTTAGCAAAATCGATTTTACCTACGGACTGTACCTGTCTAAACTTAATCATGAATAATTCCATTAACGTTATCTACATTAAATTTATACGAGCAAATAACATGTCACAGGCTTCGTTATAGCCGATTTGAAGGTATTATTTAATTAGATTTATTAAATATTAGCTGTGCCCGCGGCTCCGTTCGCTTGGACAATAGAATGCCGTCGGTTAAGCGCACGCGCGAATCGTGCTGCCCATGCTCTCACCCACGGCAGTTGCACGCCGGTTATTTTAAAGACAAAAATGCTTATTGTGGGTGATCCTTAAAATATAGACATATGCTATCGCTGGTTGTTTATAGGCCTTTTAAGATCTACAATTATGTAGTTCATGAATTTGATATATCTCTTATGGTTTACTCAGCGTAAGCCATTTAAGCACCCCTAAAGCGTCTTTTTCCAAATTGTTTCACCATTATCGTCATTATTTATTTCGTACGTTACTTTATGTAACAGAATATATCCTATAACCTGGTCAGATACCTTACCTATGAATTAAAAAAAAAAATATTCGGATAAGTGGTCTTAGCGTGAAAAGAACATAAACGGACGTTGAGTTTTAGATGCATGTTGTAATGATTACTTAGTATGCATTAAAAAAAAATTTAACAATTACTTTGGCTGTTATAATACATTAATTATTCAATCCCTTAAACTCGTTCCCGTAAAAGGAGAATTAGGTAACAAAATTAGATTTGCGAGAAAACACGTGGTTTTGTTTGACAAAAGCGGCAGTAAGTTTTTACGTACAACAAAATTTACTGTGGTTTTTTTTTTTCGAACTGACTATACTGTTAGCCTAAAGGGATCTGAAGCCATTAGAGGCTTTGGCAGCTTCACCGGGGGAGAGCGCCGAAGGCATACGGCCGCGAAAGCGAGGCAACAAGCTGGGCGTGGATGCTGCCGTACGTGCAAATAAGTCGCAATCTGACTAATTCCGTATCCATAAAATTCGATCTAACTAACTATACCTACACATATACATGCTTCTGCCTTCTGGGAGGAAGCAAGAAGCATGCGTATATCCATTTAGTAATCTGGCAATTTGGTCTAATTCAAATTAGCCAAACAAGATAAAAACAGGTTCTTACAGAACCTATGTACGTGCGTGGCGTGCATTTGTGAAGCGCAGTCATGTTTTTGTTTTAATAATTAGTGAATGTGGTGTCACTGTATCGCGCGAGCGGTTGCTGGCTCAAGGGCTCCATGCCGAAGGAAGGGACCTAAGCTTGAGTTGCTGGAGAGAGTGGTCGTGGGGCAGGTTTATTGTGGTACATATATGTTATACACGGGTACTATGTTTACCTTTTGAATTCCATTAATGAGACCTCATTTTTTTCATTAATGTGAAAAGGTCTAAAGAGAAGGTAATTATTTCTTCAGTTTCTCACGTTTTAAAATTTAGGTGCAGTTACTACCTGTTTTTTTTTTAGAATATTTTTGTGATGAACTAAGATATCATAGCATGGAGCAAAAGTCGCATCGTAACTTTATGCCAAGCAAAGTCACTTTCGATAAATTTTTTGTTATCTAATTCTCACTTATGGCAGCTATATAGGAAACTTTGCACTTCTAAAGACTGATGTTATTATAAGTCACCTTTTTAGGGTTCTGTAGTTAACAAGGAACCCTTATAGTTTCGCCATGTCCGTCCGCGACTTAGATTAGAGATTCTTAGTACTAAAAAGCTGTAATTATTTGACAAATAAAATCAGAAAAAAATTATCTTTAAGGTACCTTTTCTACACGTATAGTGGAGATGAATTTTTTTCTCGTCTATCCCACGATGTGGGGTGTCGTTGGATAGTTTGTAGAAAAATATTACGTGGATGTGAAGACCATTTTTCGATTCAGGGATCCGTTTGCGAAATATGTATTAAGCTTTAATAAAATGCTACATTTTGTTAGAGTCCAGTGTGTGTGTGTCCGCCAGGTAAATGTTGTTTTTGGATATATTAAAGTTTAGGGCAGTAGTATAAATAATGAAGTTAAAAGGAAAACTATCACAGCTAAGTAGGCTTTACAAGTTAACGACAAATAGTCGACATACTTTTTAAAATAGTACATTAAGTAAGTAAAAGAAAATTCCGTACAAATTTCATTGCAAAATTATCTAAAACCTCCTTCTAAGTCTGTATATTGTGACTGGCAACTAAGGAAGCCTACACTGCGTGTTGCCCAACACGTATTTGGCCGGTTTTTACTTGCACAGGCATGAGTTAATATTAAGATAGAAACATGAAATTTTATGCTATGAGCCCTTGGGAGCATAAAAATCCAACACATTTTCTAAATAAGGACAGCCCTAATAATTATAATTGTGTCTCTTGGAAACTTGCATTTTGATAAATGTAGCACAGATAAGCGTAACTGTATCTAAATGAAAGCCAATAAGCCACTCACTCATATTATACCCAGACGATATGAATGATATGGTATGATATGTATAATACTATTATATGATTATTATTATATTTATTAGTATTAATGGTTTTAGAACGTCTTGGTACTGGCTATCTACTACCTTCAAATTCAAAGAGATATCAGTTCCATTTGTGTACTGCAGAACCAGAACTGTTTCTTAGCTTAGCATTTTACATAATTTGCCGGAAAGATCACGACTATGGAGCCCGACTGTATCGCGACCACTATACACACGGTGTTACACCCACTATTGTGCTACAATTGGTCGTGTCGCTTTCCGGGATCTGCCGATATATATCCTGTAATTAAGCAAGTTGGTAAGAACATGTAACCGACTGGGTCGTACCCGCGACCATCATGCTCGTGGTGATAAACCCGTCACAGTGACTCTCTTTTGGTTTGTCGCGGAATCAGCCAGTGTATATCCAGCTACCGAGAGACCTGAAGGCTGGTATGACAACAGCGATCGACGATGGATTGTCAATATCACGTTGGTTTTCGTTACTTTTAATTTGAACTGTGCTTACAAAGCCATGCTACTATAAAAAAAATGAAGTAGATATTCATCTTACGTAGATAGGTACAAAGTTTATCGTCTGACCCGATTACAGCCCGGAGCGTTGATCTCGAGTGGGCGTGTCCTCCAAATATTGCCGAAACTCTTTATAACTCATTGGCTAAGATTACTCCGCATTTTGTGACATAACATTATTTTCTCTTATCTAATAAATAAGATCTGTAGTTCTGGGTGTGTATATAATGCATTCCTAATTTTGGGCTAGATAGCTTTCTGATCTCAAATTTACATAATTACGTTTATTTTAAAACGTATTTATTTGTACTTTGTGATACCTAATTAAGGTAGATAACTTGTTTGTGATATACATAGATGTGTGTTCTTTACTCATATGTTTAGTATACATGTTTTATTAATGGAATTAACTATAGCGGCTATAGTCTCGCGTAGAGGAGTAGCTCTGAAATGCTGTCGGAACACCCCGTTAACTGCTTGGCGAGAATTTTTTAACTGAACGATGGAAGTCAACCCGTTGACTACGAGTATAAAATGGATTAACACCATGCTATAGTTTCATTATTTTTTTTTTTATTGAACGCTCCAACTCACTGTCTTCTGCTTCAAATCCACGTCGATCGATACTGTGTCCAAGAGCGCTATTACTGAGTCCTCATAGTGTGCAACTTGATTAATGATCTACCTAAATATGTTTTCGTTGTGGAGAGTATATTCTATAAACACATAAATACATTACTATGTAAATCGGTATAACTACAATGACGTACATATTTGGCTTTATTGTGTATTATGTCATGCCATTATATTTTTTTTTCGGTACCTAACTGTAATTGAGAGACAATAATAGGGTTAGCGTTACTATCTTAGACGTCATCATTACATAATAACATGTGAGATTGTGGGTAAACGCTAAATCTATAAACTATATAAAAAGTCTATCGTTTTATTTAAAAGAAAATTTTTACTTCAAATTGAAACGTTAATGTATATTTCAATTATATGATTATTTACATTATTTTGATTCCAAGGGCTTTAATTAATACGAACGTCATATTAGGAAATTTCGTAAATAATTAATTTTAAATAAAGAACGACATTCGATAACAAATCAATTTAAAATCCAATTGTCGAATTTATTTGTCTATTAAAATATATAAGAAAGCATACTATAATATTACACATGTGTATATAGAATAACTAGCGGTGCCACGCGGCTTCGGACGCGTTTGTTACGTAGTAAATTTTTAAATCCGTAATTTTATTTTACGCATTTTATTGACAATTCATATAGTCTATCAATTGAGGAATGTCATGTACTTCCTGTGACAATTGTCTTCAAAATGGGTTGTAAATATATTTTTTACACTATTCTTCTTATACCCTAATAATTATATAATGGTATACACTTCATAGAAATCTGTTGAGAATAAAAAAGGTTGAAATAGTGTTTTATTTTATTTTAAAAATTATGATTGACAATTCTTATAGAATATCAATTATGAAATGAATAATGCTTCCTGTGTACGAAATTTCATCAAAAACGGTTGGAAATTAACACAAACTTATTATTTTCTAATTATTTTTTTACTATTTCTAAAAGTATTATCAACAATTCTTATAACCCAGCAATAATGATTTATCTTGTACTTTCGGTGTACAAAATTTCATAAAAATCGGATCAATTGATAAAAATATTTTTCCAAAAAAATATTGTATATTCCTAATTGGCGACTAACAATGGTTCCTGGTCCCACTGTTTGTCACCGTTTTTGGTCTATTTTACTTATTATCGCGGGATGTTACATAAGTAATTTTAGCATGTTCGTAAAAAAAAATTGAGGTGCCCAATTTAAATTAACCATGAAATAAAGCAAGACAAAATTAATTAATAATAATTGATGAACTAGAGCGTAATTGAATAAAATAATTTTAAGTTGTAGGTATGTTACTTGCGATATTTCACATAATTGTAGAGCTATGCTTGCTTTCAATACTTAAAGACATCGTCCATATTCTAATATATATAAAAAGCATTAATTAGATTACGCAGATAATTATAAATATAATAAAAATATTGTTAATAGTTTAATTAAGAAAATATAAATTAAATAGATGAACGCTGGAAAAGCATCAATTTATAAAAAAATATTAACGGTAGTGAGCTTACAACCAACTAAATATGTTTACAAATATATTTCTAATTATTTAAAACATAGATATAAACATTATTACATAAGAATTATAAAACAGACTCCAAAACTACCGAACTAATTTTCATACAGTTTTCATTAATGGGCGGAGAGATCAATGAAAAAGGTTTAGATGTATAATTCATTCAAGGTTTTGTGCAAATTGGCTAAATTATGACGATGATTGTTAAAAATGTCGGCAAAAATCATGCCGACTGGGAGCTTTATTGGCGTGCGCCGCGCATACCAATAAAGTTATATGTATTACTCTGCTACCCGGGCGGGTTGTTAGTTATTTTATAAACAGCATTAATAGAGACACAGGAATCTTCGGAAGAGGCCTTCACCTACGCCTATCAACGAAATCGTATCTGTTATTAATGATTTTATTATGCTATAAGTAATACTTGATATTTTTTAATTTAACAGCTTTTATTTATTTTTAATTAATTATTTTTATACACAGGTATTATAATAAGTAACTAAAGTTAGCTTGGAATAAAAGGCGTTTTATTGTTTTATTCGATTATAATAATATTTTTGATTTACCTCTTATATTTCCGTATATCACTTAAATTAATAATAGATAGGCTCACAAAAATTTCTTGAAACTTTAGGCGTACTTAATAAATAATACCTAACTAAACTAATATGAGAAGAAATAAATTTGTATAAATAAAAAATATATTATTTTACTAATAAAAATTTAAAAAATATTTTTTATTATATAAAATCATTATTCTTACTTAGATAATCCAGCGACAACTTAAACGTATCTTATACTGTTTATAAATCTAAAACACAATACAAACATATGTTACGCGTGTGGGTGTGTCTGCGAAGTAAGGCTCGTAGTCTGAATCATATGATTAAGTTTATCCTTAATACGAACGAGGTTAGCTCAACGAACTTACATTTTATCCAATAGGTACTTCTTATTCACAACCTTTTTTTTGTTATTATTTTAACAAATTAAACAATAGAAACATTAAGTTACTATTTTAGATTATAGATATATATTCATATCTTTAAGCACGTTTATTTACATTAAAAAAAAAAAGTTAAATATCATGTTGTGGTAAATAGTTACACAACCTGGATGCTATATAGACACTGAGATTTTGGAAGAATATGTAAGATAAATTATTATTGTGCTATGTAAACGTACCCTTATAAAAATTACGTGCCCCTATAATTGTAATGTAAATTGTAAACATTAATTACAATATTATCTATATGGTATTGATTAAAACTTTCTTAACATTTTTAATCGCATTATTTTAATTTCAACGACAGAAACTCACCGAAATAAATTTGCAGCCTTTTTATATTTTTCGTTTACACAGTGTTATACCGTCTAACTAGGAAATGATCAGTAGCCGGTTACAGAATGGCGTCGCAAAACAAGATGGCGGACGAACGTCCACTCGCGAATGCCAACTGAAAGCGACTGAAGGGAGGTTGGGTGGAGCCGGCACAACACCGGTGAAGTGTATTATTTTGTCAATACGATTTGGCTTGAAGATAGAGGAAATAGTGGGAACAAAAGAAATAACATATAATAAGTTAGATAAGATGTAGCTAACTTGCTTTTGTAATTACCTCACAGTATAAAAGAGAAAGGCGAATAAAGATAAAATGCTGTTTGTCATACTCTACACGATATATCAGAATAAAATTAAATATACCTAGTAACCAACATATATAATTGGCAAACATTTTATGGGCTTCCTTAGTCACGTGAAATCCAAAGTTATTAAAAATTTTACGTAGGTATACTTTGAAATAAGTTATAATTTAAGGAAACCTCTAAAACGTTAAAGAATGCTTTTGGAAAATATGAAAATTTATTACTTACTAATTTCGCGGAACACCATTATATTATATATCCATCTCGTGAGTCTCGTGACCTCTCTAAATGGTTAAATTCTTACGAAAATTCATAATTGTTTGGGTTCGAGACTGGTTTAAAACGCATAGAATTCGTACACGTAAGTACTTATTGTTTATTTTTAACAGACTTGAAAAGAAAGAGGGGTTCTCAATTCGAATGTTTTTTTTGGCATTTTATGTTATTGATATTGGTCTTTCGACTTCGAAGATACACCGGTGAAGTTCTCAAAAAAATTGGTTGTTATTTTTTTGGTTAAAAAATTGTTGCCTTGTCAACTTTACTTTGTTTCTGTATAATAGATACATATTATTAGTATTTTAATATGCAGAATTAAACACCTAATTTATTTGTTTTATACAAATAGTTCGGTTAACGTAATTGTTTCTAAATTCTTCATATTTTTCCATTTATCGTAAAATTGAATTGTATGACTTAAATTAAGCTCGGACCAACGTAATCGGTCCCATGGCGAAAACGGGTCTCAAAAACCAAACTATTCATAAAACAGAACCTATCGATTAGTGGTCTAATAACGTATTGGCTCCCATATACACCTATCAAAAATATTGTGACGTACGAATGTAAACATAGCATAACTCGCGCCCGCCGGTCGGCGTCACGCCTCCATCGTAAGTGCGCGTGTGCTAGCCTCTATTTTCATAATTTTTACAATGATGCAATACTTTGAAAGTTTAAATCTTTCATCATGTAAAATTGTATTTTTTATTCGTAATTACCTTAATTGCATGGCGTTTTTGTTTTAAGCTTTGTTGTAGTTCAAAATATCATATACCTAATAATCTCATGTCGAAAATAGATCGCTGTTCCGACAAAGAAGTTAAATTGTAAAAGTGTCATCTTATTGTATGACTTATGCTAATTTTTGAATTTAAAATGTAGATATCATGGAATATTTTTTTAATCTTTTCCAGATCGCTCTTATGTGTGGTATAATCTATTATATAAATATTCCATATTGGTGAAGCATAATTGAGATAACTCCTTATGTATATTGAAAATACACCATTTTTTATTAGTTTCATTTTGCAACTATGCAAATGAATCTGTACATTTTTTAAACTTTCTAACGGTAAGTAATCGTAGTGACACGTATAAAGTAGTTTGGAATCCATCATCACCTTCGAATCTCGAATGAAGAAGCACTCTGTCATTAAACGAACTTCGCAAAAAAAAATCTAATGAATTTGAATTTATCCTTCGTTAGAATTTGCCTCTAGAAACGTTATAGGATTTACACAAAAGTTACAGGTTTTTTAAATGACTTTATAAGATAATTTTTATATCTTAAAAAAATAATGATGGCTTGTATTTTATAAATATGTTTTATTCATATCCTTCTATAGTGTATGTAACCTTTGTAAACTCGTAGACGGTAAAGCGTAGATTCTTGCTACGACGTAGAAGTGTAGCGCGACACTGTACAGCAGTAATTTAATCTAAATCATAGATCAAGAATTTTCTCAAATGCTCCCTTTAGAATTGTGTGTAAACGATTTTTTTATTATTTAATAAGTTTATTCACATTGTTTTAATTATTTAACATGAAGGTTCTTATAAGTATATGGAGCGATGTACGTTAATGTAAGTTAGCGTGTGATGTTCGACCGTGATGACATTTCCTATTTCATATATTTTGTCAATATATGAAATGACAATGCTTGGTATAAATTGCATGATGAATTATATATGTACATAAATTAAAAAATGTAATGGCTAAGATGAACTTAGAGCTCAAAATAATAATATATAGTAATTATATACAATCAATTTGTTATTTAATATTTATAGTATATTACCCTAAAATGTAAAAGAGCAAAATAGAGTATAAACATATAGGATCAATAAGAATAACATAAATAAAAATAAATGTTAAAGGGTATAAACGATAGTAAAACTGACAAAGTTGCGTAAAATAAAGTACCGAGAAAAATGCGTATAGATACTAATCTGTCAAAAAAGTACCAAGAAAAGATCAATAATACACAAGATTGTTAGTTAGTTATTCACCCAAATTTATTTAATAGCCTTCAAAGTATACTCCTTCAGAAACGATACACTTGTGCCAACGAATAATCCAATCATGAAAACATTTTTTTAAAGCTTTTTCCGGAATTGAGTTTAGTTCTCGTAGCGACTTCTCCTTTATGTCTTCAACCGAATGAAAACGTGTGACACGAAGTGGTAGTTTGAGTTTAGGAAAAAGAAAGAAGTCGGCTGGAGCCATATCTATCATATCTGGTGAATAATCTGGTGCTCGATGGTATTTGTTGAGTTTTTGGTCAAAAATTCGTTCACAATGATGGTCTTGTGCGATGGCGCATTATCGTGATGCAAAATCCTAGAATTTTCTTTCCACAATTCTAGCCTTTTCGTCGAATTTGTTCTCTTAAACGCCGCATAACGCTCAAATAATATACTTTCTTCACCTTGATCTTCCGGTAAGAATTCCCAGTGCACAACACCGCGATAGTCAAAGAAAACAGTCAACATGACTTTGATCGACTTTGGCGTGGTTTTTTCGGTTTCGGTTGGAAGGCGCCACTCCGAAGCTTGTTGACTAGTTTGCAGGTCAAACTCGTAAACCTACGTCTCGTCACCAGTAACAATGCGTTTCATGAGTGTTGGGTCGAAATTGACTCGTTCTAACATGTCCTCAGCGACTCTTATGCAATTGAGTTTTTGGGGAAAGTTCAGGTCTTTTGGGACTAGCCGAGCGGCAACATGTTTCATACCCAAGTGATTATTTAAAATGATACGGATCACTCGTGAAACAGAAAGTTCAGCGGCTATCTCTCTCAAACTTGAATGAGGATTTTCAGACACTATTTCCTTCACTTTTGCGAAGTTAAATTCAGCCATTGATAGCCTATCAGGGCGAGGCAAATCTTCCAGCATATCTCGACCGCTTTGTGCCACTCATAAGCACGTGTTCTTGATAAATTCAATTCACCGTAAGCCTTCTAGTACAATTTCAGTATCTCAAAACACAAAATTCCATTGGCAATGCAAAATTTAAGACAACTCTTTGTTCGATGTTTTTGTCTGTTATGAAATTCGCAATGCACACTAGATACGACTATGATCTAACTAAAAACAGCACTGTATTTAATCTAAATGACAGATGTAACTCAAACTCCGTGCCAAAATGAAAAACAGTTCTGCAAATCTAACAACAACAAAAATAATGACAAAAAATTGAACTTGAAACAATAAACAAATCATCCATTCCCGATACTTTTTTTACTGAATGTAAGTCTAGAAAATCGTAAGCATCTCTCATCGCACATAAAACGAAATTTAATTTTAGGCAGTTCATCAATCATATGCAATAGCAATTAAAGATGAAACACGTAAAAATATACAATGAAACTTAATTTGAAAATATATACTATGAAATATATTTTTACACTATTTGTATACAGCAAGAGCCATCTCACATGTTGTCTTTTTTTAATTTATATTACAGAAACGAAAGGCTAAATGTTTAAATATAGACTAATCAGAATTCTATATATTATTATAAATCAATATTCAATATTATTCGTAGTATAGGTATGTACTGTTAATATGATAATTAGCGAAGCAAAAACAATTATTCAAGTAAATTTAAAAATAATCAGCACACGGTAGATATGTCTTACTTTGTCTTCAAATTCATTTTTTGTTAACAGTCCACTAAATTTTTTTCACAATTTCCCTTTAAAAAGGGATACGAGACTACGTTTCTCGGTCACACGATATGTCGATCGATATGACCTTGGCAGTGGGAGACATTTAAACCTAATAGATGTATAGCAGCTACGCTATCTCCCTAGGGTGGCATTAGACCGGGGGTGACAAAAATTATAATCATGTATACAAGAAGATCTATTTAAGTGGATTTTGGATTATTAAGTTTCGAGGCCTGTTAGGCAATAAGTATCTATTATCTAATGTAGTTTATATCTTAGAAAGTTATTTTCGTTATTACAATTTACAAAGTAATACATTGTAAGCAAAATATTGTCATATATCTACTGGTATTATTATGAAAGATAGAGAAAGGCCAGTATTTATAGATTAAAAACAGAAAGAAATTATTAAATTTAAAATATTTACGGTTCCCTAAAACCATTAAAATGAAGTTTTTAATACAATTTGAAGACTTAGTTAAGTATAATTAAAAATGTGTACAGTTTAAGTGTACATTCAAGTTGAAAATCTGTCGCCAAGTACATGTAGGTGTGTTCCGGCAACCGCACTATTAGGAGAGCCAGTACCCACATCGTCACTTAACATCAGGTGAGATAGTAAACAAACTGTAAAAATTATATAATATAAAAAAAAACGCAAAACAAGTTATCATCGGCTACTTAAATATAAAAGAGAATATCGCAATATATTTGCTTCCGTATTATTTTGACAATGTGTTAGTAGAAAATAGAGAAGAGTAAATTCTGTCTACCTACACTACTTCGTACATTTCTATGTATATAGACTATTTAATATGAACATTGAACAGCTATTAAACTATTTCTTTGAGACTTCCCTGTAGCTGAGACTGCTTAAACACAAATACATAACCTAGTTTAAGTCGCTGTACATAACTGTGAAAATATTTGCCTGTCAACAACATTTGGCTTCGTGCGTAATTCAATCAAACAAAGTCTCCAAGTTGACATTAACAACTGTTTAAACTGTTATCTTAGTAATAATACTTATCGTTATTGTTTCCTTAAAACGATTTTTATTACCTTTTTGAATATATTGCCTTACCACATTGCTGCTGCCCGTCCGCTTCGCTTAGTGATCAAAAAGTATCATAATATGCCCTTATTCCACGACATAGTCTAAATTTTATTAAAATCCTCCCAGCCGTTTGAGTTTGAATTAAAAACAAACATTCAAACAAGAAAAAGTTACGCCAGCTTTAAATTTGGATTGTACATGCCTGTTACATTTATATATATTATAAACTCACCGTCTCACTGTGTGTCTGGCCGTTTATATTATTTTTAAAACTATTTATCCAGATTACATGGTTTTTATATTAATTCATAGCTATATTATCTGGCTAGGTTATAGGACATATTCTATTAGATAAAGTAACATACAAAATAAACAGTGAAGATAATGGTGAATCAATGCGGAAAAAATACTCTCTTGAGGCGTTTAAATGACTACCGTAGCCTAAAACGCTTGTAATACCATAGGTCATACAACTATTAGTAGTAGTATTTAGTAAAGATGTGTTATTTTGACATTACAAACAGACACTAACATTTTATTATATGTATAGATTAGTAGCCTTTAATTGTAGTTAAAAAAATTATTATTTTCTTTAATAATTACATATCACAAAAGCGTTGTTAATTATTTATCGAGACTAATATGCCATACATTGTATTTCAACGACCATATCATTAGAAATGTTGATTACATGAAAAATGGAAACTTTAAAACTATTATTGACGAAGAACGACCTTCAATGACAATGTAAAATCTTACATAAGAAGCATCACAGTGAAAGGGGAAATACTGCTCGGTGCCTATCCTTTATTCCTAGTCCTGCGAGCTAGTTCGGGTTTCAAATGGAAGGCCGAGGGGGTAGTCAATAGCCTTACGCATGCGTACTAATGCTCCATTCATTTTTTGCAGTAATTCTATTACGAATCCTGTGTAAACATTAATAAAGTATTCTTTTATATAACATTTCACCACGGAAACTTCAGGACAAAGGAGTCTAAAATTTTTGAATCGTATATAATTTAATTCAAACAGGTTTATGAAATAACACCTGTTTACAAAATTTGTGTAATTTATTGAACTGTTAATTACTTATTGTCATTTACAGAAAATATTCATAGAAACATTTCAAATGCTACAATACTACTGCCTGATTATATAAATACAAATAACTTTCCAAGTGCATTTTGGTATTTAAAACAAAAACACCCTAGCCACATCCTTTCTAAAAAAAAACTTACTTTATAAGCATAACATACGAACTTATGAATATAGGTGAATCTTTTGTAAATAGACTGGTTTGATACCAGATAAAGACGACACGAGAATAAAGAAATACGAGATAAAGACGTGAACAAATAATGTATACACATATTTAAAAGTACGGACTAAATAAAACCGTATTTATAAATACGGTTTGTTAATATGACTTTCCAAACGTTTACATGAATTTTACAATTGCATTACGTAAGCACTAGAAGTTTCCTTTCAAACAAAATGCAGCGGCGGCGGTGTGCATCGATCGTCATTGCACGTCGACCTACTTGCAGGTCAGACAGCCCCCACGGGAGACTTAACGCACCCACGTAATTCCCCCAACGTGTTTTCATTCAAGTTAATCTATGTACAGTATTACGAAGCTATTTAAATTTCCTGTTATTTTAAGGTGAGTGCGTATGTTCAAAATAGAGCTTAGATTAATAATAGGCAAACTATAATTAGTTTACCTATTTAGATATGTTTTATAGACAAGGTATATCTATACTTACGACGTTCGTTTTCACTTCATACCATTGCGTTTTTGGACTGTTTTATTGATTTATTCTTTTTATGTTTTTATAATATTAATATTAATTAATATAATCGGTTGGCCTTAATTCGTTTATATGATGATGAATCCAGTCAACAAGTTAAAAAACGCGTTAATTCTTGTTCCCGGTCCTAACAATATGTGCAATAGCTCGTTCGATTCGGAATGACATCTAGAATAAGGTATCTCGAACTTTTATTAGCATATAAAAAAATGCAATTATCATTAACTAAATCAGATGAAAAAAAATATTCAGTTTTTCGGTAAATAACTTAAAAACTATTAAAAAAAGATACATAAAGAAGAGGATATTTCCAATAAAAAGGTCTGACTTTCGGAACTCTATCCCCATTATTTATGAGGAATATTTTTTGAAGGAATATTTTTTGTAGGATTTTGGAAAAGGGACGGAAATGTCTTTTTTTTTTTTTTTTTTTTCGAACTGACTATACTGTTAGCCTTAGGGGCCCTGGAGCCTTTACGGCTTTTAAAGCTTTACCGGGCTTGGGGGCGAACGCTTAGGGCACTCAGCCACGAAAGCTAAGCAACAACATCCGAGGGTGCCAAAGTGGCCTCGGCTCGGACTGTTGCGCGTATGCAATTAAGTCGCGATCTGACTAAATCCCTATCATTCTATCTAAACTAACTATACATATATACATGTTTCTGCCCCCTGGGAGGAGGGAAGGAACATGTGTATGTGTATTTAGTGGTCTGAAAATTTTTGTCTAATCTAACTAGGCAAAAAAAGAAAAAAAAGGTCCCTTACAGAACCTATGTACCTGTGTGTTGTGCATGTGTGTATAATGCAGTGTCATGTATGGCTGTGAAAGCTAGTGAATGTAGAGTCACTGTATCGCGCGAACGGCTGCTTGACTCAAGGGCTCCATGCCGATGGATCGGACCTAGGCTTGAGTTGCCGCAGAGGAGGGCGGTCGTGGCGGGTGTGCGGGAGCGAAGTTAACCGTACGTCCCCTGCGGAGGGAACGGTGGTTTCGCGGGCGTGGGCGCGAGCACGCATATGTTGCGGGAGCGGACGCGTAGAAATTGTTAGCGTTCTCGATGTCGTCATCGGGATCGACAGAGATTTTGCGGACGGCGTTTATAACGTTTGGCAACGGGGATCGAGTTGTCTGGGACGTAGTTCACGGTGGATTTTACGAGCGGGTTGGGATGATTCGAAGCGCTATTGAAGTATCTCCTGATGAGAAATGTCACACATATTTAGTCTTGGTGGCCCAAGGGATATTCGTACCGAATAATGAGAGGGGGACGGAAATGTGTGTTACAGGAAACCGGGGAAGGACGCGCTATTTGATTTGACCAAAGAGCGCGCGGTGGCGGAGAGATGATGCCAGCCCATTTTGCGTGAGGTTGGTACCACGACGTACTGTCGGCCAACATAGTGTATGCGTGTGGGTGACGAGAAAGATAACGGGAAATAGAGTAGCAGAACGCATCAGCTGTGCACTCATCTACAGTTATACAATGTTTTGTATAAAATCTAAGGTTATGTTTATATGTGTAAACTATATTAATAATTATCCTTACTATTAGGCGTCTGACAAAGTTCATCAATCTTAAAAAAATGCAAGTAATATGGAATTATTCGAATAAATATTTTAGTGCAAATATTTTTTTTTAGGATTTAAGTTACTATTGCGTATTTACCACGACTAGAATTAAAATTGCGCGAGCAAGCTCGCGCTTTAATATAGAATGACATATATTTCCATGCTTAGAATATATATGACCAATAATATGACGAATGAATTGACTTCACGTATATTATTTCATGTCAATTTCATAGTAGGGTAACATGTCAGGTGTTACACATCATATGCGACTACTGTAAGACTAGTTTTTAAATAGTTTTAAATATTAATTTAAAAATTTGAATAAATATGCTACTATTTGAATACTTGAAAAATGAAACCATGATGGATTTTTTTTATTATTATTTGCTAAAAGTTAATAACCACCTATTATATTATAACTTATTATATACTAAACATCTATTTGTTTATAAACAATTTCTTACCATAAAACGTGAAAAAACTAGCCAGCGTTACTTAATGCCATTTTAAGATGCGAAAACAGCAATAAAAAAACAGTTGTTTAAAAAAGTTTTTAACAACAGTTTAAGGAAATTTTATTTTGTGTTAACTTGAAAAAATTATAATCTATACATATTATAAAAGTCAACGTCTGTCCGTTTATGATCTTTTCACGCGAAAACCACATCCCATTTATCTTCTTTACCTATTGGAAATTTCCTCCTTTAGAGGACCTATTTAAAAAAAATCTTATATATTACTACTTTGTGAGTTTTTAACGAAAAACTAAATATCTTTTTTTTCATCTTATTTTGTTACTAGCAATTGCAATTTTTATGTGCTAATAAATGCTCGAGATACCCTTTTCTAGACGTCATTCCAAATCTAATGAGCTATCGTACATATTTTGAGGACCGGGAACAAGAATTAACCCGTTTTTTAACTTGTTGACTGGATTAATATCGCCATTTCAATATTGTAGGTTCCTACCTACTAAAAATAAATAATATTTACCGAAATTTTAATACCGAATTTTATTAGCCAAATTCTCGTACAAATGCACTCTGTGCAATCAGAGGACCTACTAAAAAACTAGCAACATTCCGTGACAAAGTTTTCATTAATCTATTTATACATATTACTAATACAACTCAACGTCTGTCTGTCTGTCTGTCCGTTTATGTTCTTTTCACGGGAAAACAACTAATCCCATTTACATAGTTTTTCCTTAAATTGGTATATATTATGTTGTCTGGTCAGGTTATAGGATATATTTTGTTAAATGAAGTAACATAAGAAATAAGCAGTAATGATAATGGTGAATCAATTCGGAAAAAATACACTTTTGGGACGATTAAATGGGTTACGCTAAGTAAACCATAAGAGATATATCAAATTAATGTATGACATAACTGTAGATCTTACAAAGATCTACAAAAAAATCTGCGATAGCATATATCTATTTTCTAAGGATCACCCACCCTTAATAAGCATTTTTGAGGCAGCACAATTCGCACGTGCCCTCGACCGACAGCATTCTGCAGTCCACGCGAGCGGAGCCGCGGGCACAACTAGTTACGATACAAAATTTAATAACAATGAAATGTATCCTATGCCACACGGTGATAATGCAGCTTTCTCTGAATAAAGCTTTCAGAATCGGATCAGTAGTTCCGAAAAAACAAATCTAAAACATATTCACCATAGATATTCACAAAGCTTCCCTCTTTATAATATTAGTAGCTATAAATTAATAATATAAGAGGAAGTCTTAAAATAGCTCCAGTCACAGAGAAGTTGAGGGGTTATAGATTAGAGTGGTATGAACATGTCATGAGGAGGGATGAATGTCATATAACTAGAAGAATTTTAAGAATGAAGGTGGATGGATATATGAGTAGAGGAAGAACGAAGAAGGTATGGATGGACTGTGTGAAGAATGATATGCGTATAAAAGGGGTGAATACTAAGATTATAGTTAATAGAATAGAGTGGAAGAGAAAAACCTGTTGTGCCCACCCTACTTAAGTGAGATAAGGGTAAGAAGCAGATGCAAGCAATGCAAGTTCAGTCATTTTTATTGACTATGAGTTTTTGGTGGGATCTCAAACTGTCATGTAGTGGTTTTTGTTTTTTATTCATAAATTCGTGTTATTTCGCCCTATATTATTGTAATACAGTTGGCATTTTGTATAATAAAGCTTGGTTATTGTGCACAAGTGAAGTGGATTGGAAATAATAACATGGATCATGAATCCTGTTATGCCACAAAAACTTCCTAGAAAATTCTAACAAGGGAGCCACCATCTTGTTAGGATCCTGAAATCGTCATAAGACTGGAAACCATATTGACTCTATAAAGGCAGTAATTGTTCTCAATAAAGAGGACCGGTTGCCTAGTTAGGAAGAGAAAGAACAATGAAGAAGACATTCGTTATATAGGAGGTGAATAATTAAAGAATATATATGATTAGCAAACTTATATAAATTAAACAGTATTTACCATGAAAGAGGCAAGTACATGACTGAACTTTATGGTAAAATTTTAATGTGAAAAAACTAGATTATTTAGTCTGATCAAGTTTCCAAATTTAACTGCCTTAAACTGATACCTAATAAGTTTGTACCTAAGTAGCAAGTTGGATTGTTGCAGAGGTTAACAATTATACTGAGTGAATCCACTATTGACTGATACATCGTTCTTTTACAATAACTGGGAAAAAATCTCTAGGGCACCGACATTTATCAATCGGCTGCACAAGTATAGAAGCAGAGCACCGGTTACCAAGCTTTAGAAGCTATGGAACCCTTCAATAAACGATAACAAATTAAACACTGTGCAATTTGAAATCAGACTAAAAACCTTTATTGGAATTATTGCGCTATTTTAAAATAATATGTGTAACAGTGAAATGTAAAACAATTCGCTTTTCCCAGGAATATTTTTGGAATTGCTGATATATAGAGCAATGGAATAGAGGAATGGAATATTTCCTCAGTCGTTTAGGAATTACACTATTTACTTATGATAATGAAAATAATTTAGGGTTATTATTATTTAGGTATTTACAAAAAATTAAACGAAAATTAATTAAGGTATTTGTTTATTTATCTTTCTCCCGTCATAGACGGTAAAAAATTATGTTATGTTAGTACTGCGTATATTTAATATTTACGTTAAAAATATATTTGTTAATATCAGAAATATATAAAATACTTTTACCGACAACACCTCTTTACTTTTTAACTTTTTTTTTTTGTTTTGGTTAAAATATTTTATAGAGGCTTTTTTGCCAGCCTGTACTTTTATGTAACAAACAATAATGAAATAACAATACAAATACGAACCTTTGCAGTTATTCTTACTATAAATTACAGTACTGATACATTACTACTATAAAACAAAAAGGCATATAAACTTCCAACAGGTTATTTTTCGAAAGAAAATAAAAAGTTCACATTTGAGAACAGTTTTTCGTAAATATCAAGTTTTTGAAAAACTTTACTAGTTTTGATTCAATAAGTGGTTTAAGATATATGGATTTCTCTGATTATACAATAAAAGACTGAATTATTATTATATAATAATTATTTTTTAATAAACTATGAATACAGGCTACGTACACAGTTGTAGATACAGTTTTTTTTTCGGTTACTATTCCGTGGGGAGATTTTTAAGCCATCGTTGCTTAAAATAAGTTTTATTATTATTAACTATATGTTTTAACATATATCTCCCAAGCATAAATTCGTACGATAACAATTAAAACGATTGCAAATTGTACATTTTATAATTTTGATATCGTAAATCATCTTTAATAAGTTCAATTTAAAAAATACGACTTCTATACACGATATGGCAAAGATGTCAAAATATCACGGTAATAATACATCCTAAAATAAATTAAAGTCGAAGACAAATAAACTCGATAACGCTTTTTATTAAATCTTCAATAAAAATAGTTGCTGAAAGTTTTATAAGCGATACGAAAAATTTAGTTTTCTGTAATAACAAATAACCATATGTTTTTAAAAACCTCGTAATCTTTACAAAACAGTTTAATCTTGAATTTAGGTTGTTACAAAGAGAATCGATTATTTTACTCGACGCGACTCAACTGTGTACTGTTTGTTGCTAAATGTCAAACATGCGGGTGAGAGTAATGATGCGACGCGCCGGCCATACATCTGCCGATACACAGAAACATAAACAGGCACACGGCCTAAACAATATAGTGTTACCACATACGACCTTATGCATGAGAGGTATTAATTATTTACATATATAATAAATTTGATAAAATAACGATACAACTAACGTAACAAATATAAAATATTACAACTTATAACTCTATAAATCCGTAACACGGATACTCAGTATCGCTCTGTCCAGTTTACCTTTGCACTTGATAACTCAACACACTGTATAAACAAACCAGAATATTCCACCGAGTGAGATCTAATCATTTACGCACATATTACATAGAAAGATAAACATAAGACATTTTCAATTTTTAACTCGAAAATGATTCCAAGAAAAAAAAGGGGTTTTCAGTGTAGACGTTTAATGTAAATAAAACATCACTAACTTTCGATAAAAATATTCTATAGTATGTTACTATTCGGGCCACATCGTGGAATTTCGATCAAACCGATCCTCCATCCTCCATTATTTTTCAAATAATTTTTTTATGGCAAGATCATATCTCCTTTAATTCTTCATAAAAATTAATGATACAAACATCATTTTAAAGATTATGTTCTCTACTATCGATTTAATCTAATATATTTAACTAAGCGCCATCTATTAACAACCTGTTTAACTGTAATAACAGCTATTATTCCTTGTACATAAAAAAAGCCTTGCATGACATATCCACAGAACGTAAATTGTTACGTCGTGCAAATAACCTAAAAAAAATGCATTTCGTCAAACAATTATCTTTAAAAAAATATTGACACCTACTGATTAACGTTATAAAAACAATTTGCATGGCAAAATCCTAAATAACTTTCTTTATGCTATGATTTTTGTGGGTTTTCGTTTTTTTTTTTGTTACTACGTGCATCGTTACTTTCTATGTTACTTAAAACTAGAGTAGACCTATATAATAAAACCAAGGAATCGAAAATTAATCGAACGCCGTTGTACATTAAACAGTTCCTTTTTAATTTCGAATAAAAATATATATTTACGTAATTCCTACATTTTTACTGAAGCAACAAGCAACAAAAAATATTGATTGGACGAATTAATCTTGTTCTTTGGAGTCAGGCATTAATAATTCAAGTGCTCCTGATTGAGAGTTCAATTTTATTGTTGTTATAGTTTATTTTTGTTATTTAATTTGCACAGCTTACACATCCTTCAATTGATTTAAAGCATAATCGTATTATCGATTATATTTAGCTCTAAAAAGAATCGATAATCGTAAAACTAACTTCAAATTTAAATTAGTGTACATTTTTAAAATAAACATTTGACATGTGTCTTGCAAGCCTTCTTACGATGAACCAAGAATAAATTGTCTAACGCTATGGGAACGAAGAGATTTATAGTTACCACCCAAAGTAATTGTTTCATTCAATAAACCTTCAAAACAATAAGTTTATATCTTTATATGTAACTAGTGCGTCTCGAGACCGATTTATCGATCGTGTAAAGACCGTTACGGTGGCCGCTTGACGGGATGTCGTCTGATGATTACTAGCTAATAACGAAGACGGTTCGGGTATATGTTGGGGTTTTGGACATTCGGGTTCTGCTGCTGAACTGGGTACCCTTGAGTTATACTCCCGGGTTTCGCTGTCTACAACAATAAATACTATTTTGAAATACACTGTTATTGAAATTTAAGTCAAATTTCAATTATGCCAAATTCCATATTCAATTTTAATTTATTTACACATTTATATTTAAATTCAAACTTTTTATGTTGTAGGTAGCTAAAACTACTATTTGTCTATTGGAAGCGAAAGTAGCAAAGAAATTTCGGATATTTATTTAGTCGAAAATTATTTAAAGCTGCGAAAATTGATTACAATATTGCCGAAAGCTGTATGCGCTGATATGTTATGCGTCCATAGACCATATGCAAAGATCCGTTATGGACAAACAGATCGTGGTAGACCACCAACTGGATGCGAACAGTAAGGAGGGACAAGACGATAATGGGATTACATCCGGGAATGACACAACTATGCCAAGAATACATACATACATAAACCACACCCTTCTACTTGCTACGATCCTGACATACATTTTTCGCCTTCAACATCCATCAATCTTGTCATGCATGCTCTTCGGTTTAGAGTACTCTTGACCTGACCTTTCTTCAGAACCACTCCGATGTGATTGTAGAACGTTCGTCTAAGCCTTCCTCTTCCAATGTTCCCATTTACACTTATCTTATAAATTTGTTTATTCATTCTTCTTTCATTCATCTTCTCTACATGCCCAAACCATCTAAGCACCCCTTTCTCTATCCGTGTCACCATATCTTCTTTCACATCACAACGTTTTCTTACCACGCTATTTCTTATCCTGTCACTCAATTACACTCCTAACATACTTCTTAGCGCTCTTATATCTACTGTATTTATTCTACTTTCCACGAATGAATGGTGTATTAAGGTTAGGAGAGATGAGTCCAAAAGACATGGGGGACAAGAAAAAAAACGATCACTAAAAAGCAAAAAGGACTGTGAATAATATCGTAATGATCTACTTTATGTTTTTTGAAGTGAAACTTCTTATGCGACTTCCAACACGTTAAACGTTAAATGTTTAACGCACATTATCGGTCTCTCCTCTTTGTGTGAGCCAGAGCGAGAGAGCAAATGTCGGTGTGTATGTATATTGCACACCGTTTAAATAAAATTTAAAATATCTTTTAAAATGATGTTTCACTTCTATCGTGTGTGAATCGCACACACACCTTTTTATATATGGAAATTGACAAGGAAACTAATATTCTTCAGGAAAAAACAAACATACCTGCATATTATGTTGCTGCGGCTGTGGATGTATTGCAAGATGGCGGCTGACAGGCGGCTGCGCGTACGCGACTCCGCTGCCGACCGACTGGTGGTTGTCGCTCAAACCGATCAGTACCTAAAGTGGATATAAGAAATTACGTCACGTCACGCCGTCACGTCGGCGTATGTAGGGTTATTATCGCAATCAGCACTGGGGTCAGTCGCAACAGTTACAGCCAGATTATGTAGAGTTGTGAGCCATTTGCAGTGGTACTGCAATGGCATTATATGATTAGAGTTATTTATTTATTTGTTAGTGTTTTATGTAAGTTTTATATAATTTTAATATTAATGTAACCCTGTGACCTTACTTTCTAAGATGTTCACTGTCATTCATCGTTGAATTTTAGTTTTAGACTACTTTATGTAAAACGCCCTGGAAGATTGAATCTATACTTCTATACTAATATAATAATGCGGAGGAGTTTTTTTGTTTGTTTGTTTATAGACGCTAATATCTGGAACTACCAATCAGATTTGAAAAACTCTTTTTGTATATGATTGCCATATTCACGTGAAATAGTAGGCTATCTGGAATTACGGACGAAACCGCGCACCCGAACTGCTATATCCGCGTGCGCTGGCGTAATGGTTAGTGATACGTAAATATAATGTTCTACAAAAATATTGCTCCTTAGTACATCTAAGAAAAAATTCGCGGTACTATATGCCTATCTCTTATACATAAGCCACAATAAGGTATTATGTTTTTATTGAAAATTAAAAAGTGTTTTATGAGCATTATTATTAGGCATGGCATATTAATCGTAACGAACGAAAGTTATTTCATCATTAAAACAAGTTTATGTAGATAAACTTTGCCCTTTATAGCATTTTACTTGAAAGCATAGTTTGGGAGATAATAGAAAATTAAAATAATGCAACACTCGGATCGGGTCTATGACTATACATGTAGTGGCGCGAACGAGCCGTGTGTGTGACGCATAACCCTAAAGTCGGATAAAAATATTGTCTATATTGAAGAATTATAGATGATCAATCAGCCATTTTTTTAATTATACGTGGGTGAAACCACGAGGCACAACTAGTATTATATAAAGGAGTTTCATTTCTGTGACGTGTACTGAGATGCACGCGCTCTTATTATTTCATAAATAATTTAACTATTAAAGTTTTCTTAGCGGCAAAGAGATTATTTCTCTTATTTCATTAGATGAGTTAATCGTTTTGGTTTGTATAAATTTATCGTAAATTGCGATACAATAAATATAAAAAGTATTAACCTGAGGTTCTTTCTTCTGCTCCTGATGCGGCTGGCTGTCTCTGTTCTTGAGCATGTCGAGGTATATCTGTGGCGGCTGAGGCGCCGGCGCATACATGAGGTTGGTGTGGTGAGGCGTGTGCGGTGTGTGCGGCGTGTGCGGCGTGTGCGCGTGGTGCGCGTACAGCAGAGGGGGCGGCCGCTCCCCGACTACGCCCACTACGCCAGACGTCGGCATCGCGTAGTACGCAGTCGACGATACATTCGAACCGCCCACATTCGAAGGGTACTGATTTGACTCTGGAATATTTTTTATTGTTTATTTATATACAGTCATATTACTAGATAACTTTAAGAAAAATAGCTTGTTAGAAAGAATGATTCTCACATCTTCGGAATAGAAAATAAGCATTTTCAAAATACATATGTTGATTTTTAATGAATGATATAAACTAATAATAATCATTTAAACTATTACTTAATGTCTATAAACAAATTTAACAATAATTATTAGATTAAATAATTAACACATAGATTGTTAGCTTGCATTTAAAACATAAATTAATGAAAAGGATGAATAAACATTAGTGTAACATGAAAAACCTATATTTGTTATATTACCCACAGCAATGAAAAATTTAAAGAATGACATAAATAACTAACATACAAATAAAAACTCAAACAAACACAAATAGCATTAAATTAATGGAAATGTAAATTATTTGCATTATTATAATGAATGACATGCGATTAGTTCAATGAACTGGCAATAGGAACGAATAAACGTGACAGAGGAAAAACAAAAGGTACATATTATAGTGAGGTTACAAGCGACAGTGATGACACCTAGCCTGGTTTAAACTCACTGTTCCACAGAACGGCGCGGGCCATTTGGCGGCCCATGCGGCCATCTTCTACCTCTGCAAAAGATTACTATGTTAGCAGTAAAGGAAAAATACATATCTGAACGATTAATTCATAAAGTAAATACAATTTGGATTATTTGTAATTTGTGGCAGAAAGTTTTTTAATACACGCTTAATTTAACAATCAAATAATATATAATATAGTATAATATGTTAAAATTAGTAATAATCGTAGAAAGAATAGATTTTTTCATGGTTTTGCTTTAGTTGTTTCTTGATACAGTATATTTAATTTACTTGTGCATAAGATTTTATATGAATTATATAGTTGTATTTTTTAAAGAAATTTTGCAGTTAATTAAAATACAAATTTTATATTACACTAGATAAGTAGGTAATTTTAAAAAACATCTTTCACAATTTTTTTATGATCTAATTTCAAATAAAGAGTCACGTTGAAGTCACTGGACAATAATAACATATTTTATAATATCAACTAGATACAAACATTATTTACAAGTACATAACTCACTGTGATCACCGTAAACTGCCTGATGTTTCATAGGCGGTTGATGCATTCGATGTGCGTAGAGTGCGTACGTTGGGGATGGGCTACGCTGTCGCTTATTGCCGGATTGCATAGGACCGCGAACTATTGTTGACTGATAAACGAAAAATTTATGAACGATTTTTGGTAATTAGTACTTTATTACAAAACAAATAGAGGACAATATTGATTACTATATCATTTTACTACGGTTTTATTTCCGTGGAGTAAAATGACATTTGTTGCTAGTAATTGGATTTTCAAATAAAGTGAAGTGCCATGTTTACATTTTCTAGTTCCCTTAATATGTAATAATAATAGTAAATTATCTGGTACGTTGAATAATATACGATATTTCAATTAATAAATAAAAGCTCCGAATTCAGAATTTGAAATCTTAGGATTCGAATAATTTGAAATTAAATAAACATTAGCACAATACTAGAAAGTTAATGTGGCAACATTCTTTTCAACTTTGTCATTTGTGATTGTCAATTTACTTCAAACAAAGTATAGTAATTATAAATTATAGTTAGTTTTGAAACTCGAAAAACGAAAAAGTGACAGTAAAAAGAGACAATCATATACATCTATAGGATTTAGCCTACGAGAGAATGAGATAGAATACATTTACATTATGCAAGGTTAATGTAAATCCTGATTTTCATGATTGTGATCGTCGTCGGATTGGCCTAGTGATGTGAGATTACCAGACTTCATACGCAGTACGCACGAGTGGTCGATAGTTCGAATCCCGCTGATTTATGATTTTTAAGAACATACTTTTTATTTTTTTTCTAAAGGTTTCACTTCTAACACGCGTTAACTGCTGCACACATTATTTTTTTATATACAGAAAATGTGTTTCAAGCCAAAGTAGTAGCGCTAAAAGCTACCATATAGGTGTTTACAATATAGGAAAGTGATGCAATAAATTAAAAACAATGAAAGTGGTGAATGCCTGTACATTTTAATAACAGGCAAGATAATTTTTAGTATATTTAAAATTTATGGGCACATACCTTATTCAACATGTGTGAGGTTAATGGTGGTGGCCTGCCTTGCGAGGACGGAGGCTCGCCTTGACCTTGTTGTGACATAGGGAACATTGGCATTGGGATGTTTCCCACTGGCATCTTCATTGGTTGCATTTCACTGGGAAAAAAAGAGCTGTAAAACCTGTACAAGGTCATCTACAGAATCTATTTCTGCCACAAATCAACAATGCTCCCGCTGCTATATTCAGGTATGAAGTATGAAGGGCATGGGTGGCAACATGCACTGGTGCACTACATATTCTAAGTCAGTTCTTAGGACTGTGATACTTTAATGTTGATTGTATATAAATATAGGCTGCAGTAAACATGCATGCCTGTTTGCTACTCCATACTATAAAAAAACATGGAGAAAAAGCATTAATTACTTTACTAATACTTCATTTCATATTAGCTCAGCAAAATAACAGTTTTCTAACTCACTTAAAGTACAGGTAAACACATACTAAATGGCATGTTATGACAAATCTAATTTTACTGCCATTAAAACAGTACTGCACAGACATGATGCGGACAGTAATGTTATAGACTGGATAGGGAACTTTCTTAGCAAAAGGGTTGATAGAGGTACCGGACAAAATGGGAGAGCATTAGTAGCAAAAGGTTGTCCTCAAGAAGTCTTAACCTATTGTGTTTATTAATTGTGTGTATTATTAAGCCTTTTGTGTAATATGGTTGTCCACAACCTAATCTCCTCCTTGAACAACAGGTGTTTTTATACAATAGGTTATTTATATGACAACACCATACTCATAACAGGTAAATTTGTAAATACTATATGGGGTGTCACACAAACAGCACTACAAGTGGTAGAACAATGGTGCAAGGAATACAACTTAACTGTTAATCCTCTAAAAACAGAAATAGTGATGTTTATAAACAAGCGGAAGCTCAGCAACTATAACATTCCTCGCTTGTTTAATTGCGAACTCGAACTAAAGTCTGAGTTAAAATACTTTGGCGTAGTATTTGACAGCATAATGAGTTGACATATACATGCAGAAAGCGTAATCAACAAAGCCAGCATAGCATTTTGGCAATGCCGCAGTTTGATAAAAGAAAAGATGAGGCCTAACTTCGAAAATTACATTCTGGCTTTACACATCGGTTATCACACCACTGATAAGCTAGGGTGCACTGGTGTGGTGGCTTAGCACTAAGCTCAACAATAATAACTAAGCTGAGACAATTTCAAAGACAGACATGCATGGCAATCATAGGATGCATGGAAACCACCCCCAAAATTGCTCTTGATACTGCGCTAAGCCTACTTCCCCTACACTTTATAATACAACAATAAGCGACGACATCAGGAGTTTGCCTTAAGACACTCCATACTTTCATATTACATGAAATCACAGAGCACATACCACTTATCAGAGCCATCTGCGATAGATACCAATACAACTTGTTTTCGATAAGAAATATAAAATACGACTGCATGAGGAAAAGAAAGAGGGCCTTAATGTGCATGAATTTAGAATCTTCACAGACGGCTCCAAAACAACTGCAGGAACAGGTGTGTCTTTGGTATCTTTGTTTTTTCGGATCCACATCTCGCATCTCTATAGCACTAGGAGCCCATAACACTGTCTTTCAGGCAGAATGTATGGATATTATATTAGCAGCCCAAGCAATAAGCTCAAGGAAAGTAATGAACCAGTCAATTCACATTCTATCTGATAATATGGCTGCAATACTAGTTCTTAAAAGTAAAACAATTAATTCAAGCCTAGTCTAGGAGTGCCATCAAGCACTCTCTCAATGTGCTACATAATAGCACAACTATTCAATGGATAAAAGGACACAGTGGATCATGTGGTAACAACACAGCAGATGAACTAGCAAGAAGGGGATCCGAAACGATAGTGTCGGGTCCGGAACCAATTATTCCACTCCCTTTTCCCATGCTATGATAAAATTTAATAATACCCAAAGCTGAAATATATCTGTAAAATTCCCTGATTTATAATGTAAATATAGAGATAATAAATCAAACAAAACTCACTTTGTTTCTTTCTGCTGCTTCTTTCTTATATCATCTTCATTTAACACTTTCTTTAATTGCATAAACAATTGTTGCTTCTCTTTCTCTAGTTGTTTTAATTTTTGTTCAATTTGATCTATCTGTTCCTTCGTTTCTTCTATAATATTAATTACAATTATTAATCTGTATATAACATCTGAATATCAACATTGTGTGCATGTCGATTGTTTATATGATAAATACAAAACAAATATTATAGTCAAGTATGACCAGCAAAGAAGTTTAACTTTTTAGGCACACAATATAATCAGAACCTTAGAATGAAATTGCTTATTTAAAAAGCAAAGTTTTACATAAAACAGCATTAATTAACAGAGTTACATCACTAATATATTTACCAAGTGTCATAACATCCTGCCTCTCTCTAGCTTCACGTTCTTTTCGTAGCCTCTCTTCCTCCACTTCTGCTTCATACTCTGAAATGATAATAATATATAATTATGTTTTATTAATATGCAACATTTATTTTTTTCTGTATTTAAAGACTCACACTTGATCATACCCCACCCCAATTTATAAGCATTTAAATTTTTGTGCTTAGCCTGTCACTTCTTATCCTTATTCCACAAGCAGGGCCAGCTTAATATGTTTTTCTTTTCCATCCTCCTCTATTTACTGCCATATCAATATTCACACCTTTTATATGCATATCAAAATAAATCCATATATTCTTTGGGATTTCTCTACTCCTATATCCATCCACCTTTATACTTAACATTTTCTAGTTATATGACATTCATCCTCCTCATGATATGCCCATACCATATACAAGTTATTGCTCATCAACTTCTCTGTCCATGGAGTTATTTTCATACTTAATCTGCTATACTCATAGCTTTTATTTAACTTGGCTTGTTAGTATGTATCAAATCTTGCAACTGAATTTTAAAACTTTTATCTTGTTAGTATGTATCAAATCTTGCAACTGAATTTTAAAACTTTTATCCCCAATATTGGGTATACCTATGAATATTTAATTTTTTAGTGACTATCTTAACATCATAACTACCTATATAAGTGGGTACCTTTATACAGGGTCTTAATCAATCTATTTTATTCTATTCACCTAAATAAATAACATCCAGCACAGCCCTTGTATAAAATTATTTCAGTACTTAAAACTTAATTAATAAAATTAAAACTTGTTTTTAAAATGGTTTTTTAATCAAACATCGTTTTTATCTTTTTTAGTTGCATAGAACATCTATCTTAACATTTGCATCTCTGCCACAATTAATCTTCTTTCATCAGTCTCTTTAATTGCACAGCTCTTAGATCCATATTGTATATCACAAAGTCTTATAATGGTTTTATACACTCTCTTCTAAAACTTCAAGAGAATTCGTGAATCAGATGTCATGCCATCAACTATAAATCACATATTGCTACCTAACTGATGGTGAATTATAAGCGTAGTACGCACAAAAGCTGATCACTTGTAACATTTCGACATTTACCATGTAGCCTAGAAAAACTGTTTCATTTGATACTGTGTGCAACTGTTATTTAGCAACATCAATTATAAAATACTTACCTTCCTTCTTTCGTTGCCTTTCTCGCAATATATATCGCTTAAGGGCATTCCACATTTTTTGATCTGAATCATTATTCTGCTCCTCACCAGTCGTCGATGTAACAGACGGCATTTTGTAATGTCCAAAACAACAATATTATGTTATATATTGTATCAAAGTTTTACGTATTGCGACTGCGTAGAAAGAAATAATGTGAAGTATTTGTATAAATACAAGCTTATTACAATTTTTAATCTTATTAAATATAGCTCTTCTTCTTATATAATGGCAACGTGTATGTAAACAGCACAGAAAACAGTAAACACACTAAACCAGTGCTGCCAGACTAAAATTTCATAATACAGGAAATAAGAGCAAAAAAAATCAGATGACTGGTCAAAAAAATCAGGAGATATATAAAATACTTACTACTTTATTTAATTTACTTTCTTTATTTAATTAATATTTTTGACAAAACATTTTTGCAGTATTTTTTTGCTAAACGGAAAATCAAAACAATTTGTGTTTCTTAATATTATGTCTTTAGTTCCGGAGGCTGGAATTCTAGCACTCAATTTATTTCTTCTAAAAGACACAACAAGAAAAGAGTATCGGGTTACTGACTTGTGATTGACTATACTCAATGACGTAGCTCTTAGCGCTAAATTTTGTGTTAAGCTTGCTAGCCCTCAGCAAGTACACTACTTACTTAATTTCGATGACAGTGACATTTCTCATTCAGTACATATCTATTTTAGTAAGAATGTTACCAATAATAATAATATAATTTTTTGTTTATACTTACCTTTGAAACTTCTTTTCAGCCAACCTTTGAATATATATACCTTTTTTCAGTCTTTACTATAAAATGAAGAACTATTTTGTTGTATTTGTCGGAGTCTTTTAGGTATCCACTTCAGAATCAGACAAAACCCAAATATCAGGAAATGCATTAATAAAATCAGAAATCAGATGAATTGTAGAAAAATAAGGAAATCTCCTGGAAAATTAGGAGGTCTGGCAACACTGCACTAAACACTTAAAAATATTGTTATTACTAGTTATAGACTACTGATACCTATATAATGTACTCTGTGACTACAGGGAGGAATCTAAGTATTCATTCTGTTGTATAGACTGGAATTTACAAAATTTAAACGTGTGTTGTTCGCGAATAAATACTTCAAAATAAATGTGAAAGACCTTGACTCAAGGTCCATGATGAACCTTCAGGTTTCAGTCAGTAGTAATATAGTCATAGATTCAGGCTTCTACCTACATATGGGTAGCACTGCAACTGCCAGCCCTACGCAGTACGCCACGCAATTGCGCCATCTCAGTTCACTGCACCACATGTGTCAACACACTTATTTGAGTTATTCCAAATATGTGTTGTTTCTCTCACTCATTGTGGACTGACAGCATTCTGTAGTCCACGCGAGTGGAGTCAGGGGCACAGCTAGAAATTTTACAAAAAAGAAACTGTTTCTTTATACTTAATTGAGTTAATATTTCGGTAAAGCCAGATTTCATTAACACGATCCATAGTGCAATCCAAACCAAGATTAATTAAATACAAGTAGGTAAAAACTTATCTTAGTATTTGCATTAATGCTAATGATAACAGAATATATTTTATTATGTGCCGTTTTTAAAATTTGTGGTATAAATTGCTTCTTAGAAATAGATACTAAAATTTAAATAAACATTTTTGAACAGAAATAAATTCCAGATAAAACGTTAAGGCTTGTAATGATTGATGTCTTTTCTTTATATATTAATATTACCTTTAGTTATTTTCTCTTTTAGTACTTATCATATATATTATCCGGAGAGATTCTGAAGGCATCTGTTAGTTTATTTATTTATTATAAATTTTTGATTCAAATTCCTTTTGCGTTGTTCATCATTACGTGATTTTTTCTGTAATGTAACGCTATGATTATTTTTTGATATTTTGTGGCTTAGGTACATTGTAAAACGCTAATAATTACTTACTTCATATTAATATTTAGAATATTTATTTATTATTGTTGAAGTTTGATTGATTAGATGTCATAGAATAATATATGTAAGAGAATCGTGTCTATGTAATTATTTAAAAAGAAATCATGTCTCATAGTAAAGAGATAACAGACCCTGTCAGGTATTCAAAAATACGGCGTAGATAAAATAAATGGAAATAAAGTAGAGATGACAACGCGCGCTCGCAACAGGTGTGCTCTGTGATCCACGCAACCACATAAGCAGTCACCGACGGGCTTGAAGGATGGTTCTAGCTCGAGCTCTCGTAACGTGCAGACCTCCATTAATATTGGAACCTAAGATTGTTCGAGACCACCTACTAAGTCGGAACCCGAGGAGAAGCTTATTCTGGCTGGAGCTTGTCGGATCGTGAGGATATTCAAGATGAATTACTAGGTCATAGTAAGTACTAGGCTATAGGGGAGGTTGGAGGCCACTGGAGGCAACCCCAAATTAAACAGACATCATGCTCACTTGGATTGTTGGACCATGTGCATCACTACAATGCTTGCACTTAACTCAGATTACGCCCACAATATTTATTATTCCATAATGAAGAATGATGTCAAGGAAAACCCCGGTGTCTTCGACAGTATAGTCTCTTTCTTTCTCTTTGACATATATATTAATTTAACGCATGCGCTTTTTGAGGCTGTATAAAGAGTTTTTCTATACAATACGAAGGCAATATACAGTAAAATAAGTACAGTATACAGTAAAATGGTTGAGATCATAATGAATAGAACACGTCTGTACGCATTTGTCATGCAGCCTTTTTCCTGTGACATTATCTGGATAATGTAAACGCCTGCACGTGATTGTTGAGAATTAGCTGAGGTGTATTCAATTAAATTAAACTCAATAAGGGTCAGAATGTTTACTTGGCAAAATTAGTACAGTTTTTGGATTCGTGTTGAAACAATAAGTCATACTTTAATGTGTATCAACTCTTTACGGAAAATCTACAGCATGGACTTGACTACTTTTCGATTATTTGACATCCCTAGCAAATGTCAGGTCAGTAATCACACTTGTCACTCAGTTGTCGCTTGTCTCTGTTGTCAATTGTCGAATGTCGCCGCCTCCGATACGAATTACGAGTATTATTTACTATTCCGTGGAGTATTATTATAATTTATATTGTACACACGGTTTTATTCCTATTTCCTACTCAATAAATGTAGATGGGCTTCATTCTATGAAGTCAGGCTGTACCTATTAAAATAGCCAATAAATAACGATACTTGATATGGTTCCGTTAGCTCACTCGGTGGTAAAATTTTCATGATTGTAATCAGATATTTAATTTTGTTCATAATCTACAAATTGAGTGAAAGATCCACTTTACATTTTGGATATATGGAAGATATAACGTCCATAATGGACGGACCCTCTGGATCTAAGAAGAAACTTAAAACTGTAAGTAAATACATTTTTCATAACTTTTTATCTATTTATTGTATAAAAATTTCAGATTAAGTTTGAATTGATGTAGATTATTACATAGGAATTATAATAGTATGCAATAATAAAAACAAGGGATGGCTTTAGGGTCGTTTGGCACGAATTTGAGATTGAAATTGATAGAGATTAGATCCCTGATTATAAATGTACCACTTTAATTAAAAGGTAATTCGCCGTTTTAGAAAAATAATATAGACAACTATCCTCATAACCTAAAATAGGTTAGTTACCAAAACAAAAACAGTGCAATGAAATGCAAATTGAAATGTCCTGTTTATGTATCTCAGCATTTTTCAAAATTCAGATAGATTCTAGATACCAGATACCATGCACTTATTTTGTAAATAAATTTACACTAAATTATATTCTTTAAATAAAAAAGATACTATAGTTTCACCCAAAGATAAGGCATCCAAAAGCCAATAGATGGTGGGAAGTGACCAAAAGGAGCAAGAAGCACATAAGGTTTCTTGCAATGAGTATACTCAAAATTGTATACTTATTTTGTTATTAGATGTTTAGTTCAAACCTGACTTTCAAACTTTGAACCCCTATATCTAATTTTTCTTTAAAATATTTAAATTAACAATACATTGAATTATTACTAGCTAAAAACTAGTAAACTAAAACTAAAACTAGGTGGCTCCACTCGTGTGGTCTACAGAATATTGGTATTGTGATGACCCTACATCCAATGCCGGTCAATTGAAAAATAAATATAAAATATTTTTTGTGCAGAACCCTAATTATTTGTCTAAAATAAAAGTAGGCTAAGTTACTCCTTATAACATCAGCTATCTGCTAGTGAAAGTCCTGTCTAAATTGGTCCAACTGTTTCGCAGAGGTCGTCTGCCAGTTATTTTAAAGACTAAAATATGGGTGATCCTTAGAAGATATACATATGCTATCACTGACTTTTTTGCAGGTCTTTTTAAGATCTGAAATTATAAAGTACATTAATTAGATATATCTCTTATGGATTACAAAGCATAAGTCATTTAAGCACCTCAAAAGCATTTATTTTCCGAATTAATTCACCATTATTGTTACTGCTTATTTTTTATGTTACTTTATCTAATAAAATATGCGCTACAACCTGGCCAGATAACATAGCTATGAATTCTGAAAAAACCTCCATGTAAATCAGTGTGAACACAGTGGTTTTCACGTGAAAAGAACATAAATAGACTTTATGTTATGTGTAGAAGATAATATAGATAAATGTATAGAAGATAATATAGATAGAACTGTCCTAGTAATGATCGAAGACACTGCATTACACAAGTATAGTTATGAGTACATGAGTATAGAGTTAGGCCTGTGTAACCTCATCATCATTTTAGCCGAAATATGTCCACTGCTGGACATAGGCCTCCCCCAAAGATTGCCACAACTATCGGTCCTGTGCTGGCCAGAGCCAGCGGCTTACCGCAACCTTTACCACAGTGGTGCACAGACCGCGGGCCGCATGCGGCCCACTGTCTATGTCTGTGCGGCCCGCCAACGAATTAAAAGAAACGGCGACAAATAAAAGCAATGCCAATAATTCTGAATATGTCGTTGAGACCATAGGTTTGTGCTGTGTACGCTCTACAAAGTTATAAACGCAATGCAATGCTATACTTCGATTAAAAAATTTGTAATTTCTGTAAATTCTTTTTAAACTTTTATTCAGTTGCTTTTATTTGTAGTGGCCCGCATTTCGCTCTTAGTCTGTCCGAGTGGCCCCTGATTCCAATAAGTCTGTGCACCCCTGCTTTACCAGGTCTCGAACCTCCTTGTGGCGTGTCTACCCGCATCTTCCGGTAAGTGGCCGCCGCTTGAGAACTCTTTGGTTCCATTGGCCATCTGTTCTACGAGCTACGCGGCCCGCCCACTGCCTCTTAAGTCTGGCTATTCTTCGGGCTATGTCGGTGAATTTGGTTCTCTTGCGGATCTCCGCATTTCTGATTCCATCACGCAGAGAAACTCCGAGCATAGCCCTCTCTAATCCATCTCTTGTTGCATACTTTTTTCTCCATTCTTTTTTCAATACTGACGTTTTCACGGATGACGGAATTGAACAGTGTCTGAAGGGCCATAAGTACTGGTTTACCACCCACTTTCAATAGTTCGGCTGTGATTCCGTCATCTCCGGGAGCTTTGTTGTTTTTAAGCTATTTGAGAGCCATACTAATCTCGTATAAGCTGACGTCCGGGATGTCTTTTGTATAGTGTCGGGTCAATCTCTAAAGCTCTTGGGTTTTTAGCTAGATTCATAATGAGTTTCTGCTTAGATGAAAACTGTCCGTAGAACTTCTCGACTTCTCTCAACAGCTCAGGTTTGGATAACATGTTTCTGCTGTCGTCAGTCTTCAGCTTTATAAGCTGGCTTTGCCCATTAGACAGATCTTTTGCGAATACATTGAAACCTTTGTTTCGCACTATCGCCTCTTTAATACGATTCGTATTAAATTGGCGTATATCAGTTTTCAGTGACTTTCAGTTTTCAGTGACTTTGAGAAAGAACTTGGACCCAACCGTATGGACAATTAACACGAAATGGTTTTTGAGTTCCAGCTCTCGTGGTTCTGGAGTTTGATCGATGCTGAGCGGAGCGTAGACTTGATCTTTCGAGCTTCAAATTAATATTCAATGTGCCTTGTACCGTACGGTGATCGCTTACGGTTTTGACCGCATTGATCACAAAGAGATCAAGAATATGTGCCTCTTCGTCAACATGATGAAATCTATTTTGTTTTTCGTTGCAACGTAAGGGTTCATACAAGTCCACTTCTTGTGCTTTCGCTTTCTGAAGAAAGAGTTTATCATTTAAAAGCTTCCTTCTCCATGAAGCCGGTCAGTAGTTGGTCTCGATGATTCCGCTTTCCTATTCAAAATGTCCACACGCGCAGTTCTTCACCGTCTCGTTTGTTCAATTTTGCGTAGTAATCTCCCATGACAATTGAAGTGGACTTTGGAACTATGCATGACTTTAGAAATATCCTATACATAGCCTTACACCTCATCGTCCGAATGTGCCGAGGTCAGAGCGTACACCTGTATGACCTTCAACTAATACTGTTTGGTTATTCTGAGTATAAGGCACGCTACCCTAGTCGACACACTCGTATTTATCACGCTGTTCACAAAGGACTTGTGGACGATAAACCCGACACCTTGACACTGTTGGTCGCCCTCCCGAAAATAGAGCAAGTTACCGGATTTAAGGATTATCGTGCCCTCCCCCACTTGGGACCTATGATATCCCACCCTAACTTGCTCAATTCCTCTTTGAGTTCGACAATCTTCTCTTCAGTTCGTAGTGAGCGCGTGTTGTAAGTTGCCAGGGCCAGCGTTCGTCGGTTGTGGTAGCCGGATCTCTGCTGGGGATTATAGGACCCCCTGCCCCGCCGTTACCATAACCGCTACCGGAGCCAGGAATAGCGGGGCCGCGGGTCTAGGGGTCTGGGTTTATTTTGTGACGTCATAATTGGAGGGGATTTGCTATAAGTACAAGTGCAACGCTTAGTAGGCGGGTTGGTTCGTGGCTGAGTGCCTTCAGCGCTCGCCCCCAAGTCCGGTGAAGCTGTAAAAGCCGTTCGAAGCTCCTGGGCCCTTATGGCTAACAGTATAGTCAGAACGAAAAAAAAAAAAAAAAGGCGGGTTGGCGATCGCAGTATGGACGTGTATAATTAATCGAAGGACGCTGCTGCCTATTCTTCGGCTAGTCCCTTAGTTGACTTTTAGGACACCCACGGAATGAGATGGGGTGGCGCTATTCTAAGCCGGAACATACACGGCTTCGACACACACACGATGGAACCTAATCTGGTTGAAATCAAAATGTCAAGCTAAATTAGATATAAGTTATACGCAACACTTAATGATTATAAAATTTATTGGTTAATTATTGATATAGTATAATTAATTGCATGTAATTTTAAGTAGTGTATACATTTGTTAGTTTCATTATTTAGAATTGTTATGTTTGTTTTTAAAATTTAGTGTCAGTATAAGAATGCATGAAAGTGCCTCTAGAAACTGTGGGAATATGTTATTTTAACCGAATGTGAACCAAACAATATATGATTCTAAATAATAATATTAGGTATTTCATATTTGTTTAACGTAAATTTTCACATGATAATTAACATTTTAACAGTATTTACAACCAGTATTATATTATAATAATACCATATACATTTTACAAATATAAAATTTCACTGTGTTCTTTTAATTTTATGTAATCAAATCAACTGGCTTCTGCATATTATTATTTACATTACTTTTGACATCATTGTGGTAAATAATTCGCAAGAAAACAATTAGATAAATAATACGTACTCTATTAAAATGAGTTATTCCGATAATTGACTTTACTTTTAAATTATTTACTCGTATTACTTCTTAGTTTCAGGCGAAACTTTTGTAAAACAAAACTCGTTAAACGATATAACTAATCAGTGAGAAATTTACAATTATCTTCATCAGAATATCGCGTCTATGTAGACACACCGCTGCGCAAAAAAGCCTACAATGAAATGTTTTTGATTTTTTGTTAAACATTGTATAATTTTTATTAATTGCATACTGTTATTTCCTGGTACTTTTATACGTTTTACGTGACTCAATAATAGAATGAACCAGTCACAACGATAGGGGCTGGCTTAAAAGAAAACCAAGGTCATTTTTTTCTTTTAAATACATTTTAATTATTTCCTAGGTAATTCTTTTTTCAGCCTCTATGCAACGTAATGCAAGTAAGTTACCGTCAAACAATCTACTACTATTTATATTTCCAATTTAAAATACAGCGCAGTCGGTGAATGCGCCAGTTTTATGTGAAACTGCGCGGGCGTTGCGCGTGTGACCGGTTTCTACAATTTCGACTCGAACGCTTTCTTTCATTATTGGCGGGAATAATATTTGATATTTTTTAAAACCTAACAATGACTCTTGAATTAAGGAACAAAAAAGTATGCGATACATACGAAAAATATAAAATTGCAGAATGGGGCAATGGAACCACAAGAATGGTTAGTATTTAAATAAAAGTCTTTCTTTTACTTTAATTTGTCTTTACATTCATGAATATACTTACGAAGTTGTCATTCCACATTTCAATTGTCGATCTGTTTTTATTTTTTTACAATTTAATTAAAATCATTTGTTCAATGTATAATTTTGATAAAACAAAAGATATGTAATTTTATAATTATGAATATTATGAAGCCCTTTTAATGATTTTAATAATCAAAAGTCCAAAGTGAGTATAGCAGTGTTTTTACTTTCACCGGTGTATTTACTTCGTAAGGAATCTTCGCTTTCTCGACGGTCTTTTATACTTTCTTGAAAAACAGCTGTTTGGTCATTATAAAGAGCTAATAAATTAAATGTGTAATTATTCTGACATTTTAGAGATGAATAATATTCCATACACAATTTTAAGAAGACTTCCTGTTTTGTTTAGGTGCCTGACCTGCTGACTATAAACAAATTATTAATCGTTGCTAATAATTGTAAAGTATATTCATCTGTTTGTCTGTATTTATAAACTTATATTAGTTGAATTTTTAAACTAGTTTTAGTTATGTTTTAATAATAATGATTAAGCGTCTTAAAGTTTAGAATTTTTGATATCTCTATTTTCTTTGGCGTGTCGAATCACGCAACGTCCCCCACTACTCTTATATTGTTTTATGAGTTATAGTAAATTTAGGTACTTAATAAATATTTTAAACGACATAATAATAATCTATTTATGCAAAGTACATCATATTTTTACACTTTAGAAACACACAATTTTTTTTTATAAATATAACTCGTTTTATGAGTTTCTGACCACCAAACTAGGGTTCCCTGTATCTTGGCAGTCGGTTTATCACCGAAATAGATTTATTCATATTTGTCGTTCCCATTACTAACAATGTGTGATAATACAAAAATATGTATGATACATAAAAAAAAGGTATACTAAAATATGAAACAAACGGTGCATTAAAGTAATGTAATACGTACGTGTGTGCGCGTACAACGCACAGCTTAACCGTTGCGCCTAGTTAGAAGCATGAGATTGTCCACAGGAGTTCCTTCTACATATAAAGTAGGGTAAAAATAAGAAAATACTTTTAAAAATTCATTCCCCAATGGGTTTAAAAATATTTAGTTACCTATTGTGGCCTATGGAAAATTTTATCTTTTTAATTTTCTTTAATTTTATAAAAATCGTTATTTTATTTGATACTAGCTAGCTGTGCCCGCTAAAACTGTCGAAATATTTTTTGTTCATGATTCTAGTAGATTACATATTATTTTTTCTCAGATATCTTTAAGGTACAGATTTCGACTCTTTACTCTTTCATTATAAGTATACATTGAATAATAAAATTTAAACAAATTGATCGCATATTTGCATGGCATTAAATACTTTTGTTCAACCAATCAAATACTTCGTTTTATATAACTCAACGTAGTAAGTAGGTTAGCCTTTATCAGTTTATGTTTTAAATTGTAATGCTGATCTCCTATATAAGTACATTGTACCTATTTTAACCGGGAAATTATCTAATATAGACAATAAAACACGGTTTCAGACCATTACCGTATCTAAAGAATTTTTTATTTGTTTTCGTTACTACGTAACTGATTAAGATAAAAGTCTTAAGTATTTCTGTTGTGTCTTTTATCCTTATTGATCTCACTTTTGAGAACATGTCTCATCTTGATATGAATGATTTAAATTATATTGACGTCGAATGTTATTCGACGCCCCCCGCGGCTCCGCTCGCTTGGACTATCTACTAAAAAAGGTTTTTATTTTATTGTGGAACCCAATTTTTTTAGTTAATGTAACTTAATTAATGCCTTATAAGATCAGCTATCTGCCAGTGAAAGCCCCGTCAAAATCGGGCCTTTCGTTTCGGAGATTACCCGGAACAAACAGACAGGCAGAAAGACAAAAAATTTAAAAATGGGTTTTTTGTTATAGGTATCATGTATACTTTCATATGCATTTAGTTAAAAAAACCTGTTATTTTAACATTACAAATAGACACTTCAATTTTATTATATGTATATGACTATATGACTAGCGGTACGCCCGCGGTTCAGCACGCGTTTATTACGCAACAATTATATTCATCACGTAATTTTATTTTTACTCATGTTATTGACAATTTATATTATAAGTAGTTCATCAATTGAGAAATGACATATACTTCCCATGTACATTAAATTTTTGTAAACATTTCAATTTAACGTAAACATCAAAATCGGTTAGAAAGTATTATTTTTTTACCTATAATAATTCCTAAATGGCGATTCTTATAGCCTGTCAATTATGGAATCACGTATGCCTCCTGTCTATAAAATTAAAATAATACTATATATATGTATTAGTATAAAATGATAGTAGGCAAACTAAAATATGTACTTACTAGAAAAACATGCTATATTAATTATTATGAGAAGCAAGACGGTAAGACACGACTGAATTGCAACCACCATAAACCAGGTGTGACACGCGCATTAGTATTACGTTTAGGCATATCGCGATCAGCCGGTGTATATCTAGTAGTTAAGTGGGGTGGTAGGAATCTATCCCCAACTGGATGGTGAACACCATATTATAGTAATAATGCCGTCGCAGTGATTGTCTTTTGGATCTCTCGTATCGGGATTCAGGACCAGTCAGTGAATACACTGCCGAAAAGCATGCAGGCCGGCATAACAGCGACGATCGACGACAGATTACCGACTGGTGATTGTACTGTGGCTACCATCAGCCATAGAGCAGTCACTTTGCCGTGAAACAATAAAAAATAATATTTATTTCAAAATAATTACTCAATAAAATCAAGAATTAATAACTGTTCTTTAATTTGTATCCTACATAGCAAGGCTTATGAACGTGAAGTTTTACTGCAAGTTAGAAGGGTAATCGTACTGAAAAGAACTGGCAAAAAATGTAATATTTATTTATTAACAAAATTTACAGCTTGTACTTGTATATTAAATAAGTTAAAAGCGTACATTTAACCATCATTATTCTATTTACAATTGAAAATAATGTCATCATTTATATATGAACATACAAGGATATCTATTTTGCGGTTTATTAAAATACATTTTCGATGCTGATGTAACATTATTGTCTATATCTGTACATATAATAAAATTGAAGTCTGTTTGTAATGTCTAAATAACAGGTTTTTACTAAATGCATATGAAAGTATACACGGTACCTATATCAAAAAACCCATTTTTTAAATTGTTGTCTGTCTGTTTGTTCCGGGTAATATCCGAAACGTTTGGACCGATTTTGACAGGACTTTCACTGGCAGATAGCTGATGTTATAAGGCATAAGTTAGGTTACTATTATTTATGAAAAATAATTAGGGTTCCGCACAAAAAATAAAAAGTTTTATTAGTAGTCCCCGCAAACGGAGCCACGTGCTCAGCTACTAAAGAATAAATTTAGAAATGTTACAAAGTGGTAAAAATATAGTCTAATGTTTGTAATATAGAACGGATGTTAATAACAGTCTCTAGGTGGTCTCAAAACTACATAATACTACAGTTGATTTTATTTTTAATAATGAGGAAAAATCTGCTGGAGACGGTTTGTCATAAATCTTTTAATCTGTACTCCTATTGAACAAAACGCTTGATGTAAAGTGAGTGGAGTGAAGTGAAGCGTATCAAAAAGTAAATATTAATGATATTTTTTTTAGTTAAGGTTCAAATAGTTGGGCTTTCACAATGAAAAGAATGAAAAACATAAATCGCTGGATAAACTCCATTGCATTTCTCGATTGGTTTACTCATTTCGCACGTGCAATATACAAATATACCAATTCAAGACCGGGTTCACACATTACGGTATACCGTAACGTTTTACCTATGCGGTTTTCAGTGGTGTATTTAAATATATGGATGTATTCTCAACTTACGGAAAAACTGAATACGGTAAAAGAAACCGTTTCATTTATTTCGAAGCATTGTACTGTAAAAAAAAAGAAGCTAAACGGTCGCAGTAGCAATTTGTAAAATTAGCATAAAGCAAACGAAACCGACTTACAAAACGTAAAAATGTAAACGTTTTAGAATTTTTAACATGTACAGTTAAATCGTATAAGAAAACCGAATCGAATAAACTGCAGTAGTGTGAACCGGAGGTAAACACAACTAAAACCGATTGATTCCCTTTCCTATGTTTTTAAGCTGGACGCTATAACCGTTACTCTAAAGGGGCGATTTTTTCATATAATAGATACATAAAATAACTACACTCATCATTAGATGCATGGCAATTTGTTCTCGTTGTGTAACCAATCAAAAACACATTCCCCATAATGAGGAACCGTTTTCTGTATATTCCAAGGCTATAATAACATTTGAAACCAATATGGAAGTATATGTGTTCTCACACAAGGTCTAATCTATCTGTCTATATCTATACACTAGTAGTGCTCGCGTGGCCTACAGAATTATTATTTATGAAGATATCGTGATATTTTTTTAGTAAGGACCAAGTTAGTATCTAAGGAGTGAAACAAAAAAAAATGACCAAACTCTATCCAGTATTTTCGGCATTTTATTTATATTGATAGACTAACTGTGACCGCGGCTCCGCTTGTCTGGACTACTAAATAAGTTTTTATTTTTTGCGCGGAACCTTAATTATTTTTCTAAAATAAAAGTAGCTTACGTTATGTCATATAACATCAGCTATCTGCCAGTGAAAGTTCTGTCAAAATCGGGCCAACTCTTTCGGATATTACTCGGAACAAACAAACAGACAGACAACCAGACAAACAAAAAATTATAAAATTGTTTTTTTGTTATAGGTATCGTGTATACTTATTTTGACATTACAAACATACACTTCAATTTTATTAGATATATATCTGTTGATGTATATATATATCTCTAGATAGAAAACATTATGAAACTCGACGTTTCTCTGTCTGTCTCTTTGTTTGTGTTCTTTTCACTGGAAAACCACTTGTACGATTTTCATTTTATTTTATTTTAATTTATTGCTTTGTTATCTGATCAGTTCATAGGATATATTTTGTAAGATAAAGTCACATACGAAATAAACAATGGCTATTATGGTAAATCATTTCAGACAAAAGACTCATTTGAGGCACTTAAATGGCATACGATCTTAAAAAACCTATAGCATCGGTGATAGCATATATTTTATCTTCTAATGATCACCCACAGTATTTTATTATTGTCTTCGGCCCTTTGAGCGGAGCCAGCACGATTCGCGCATGCGCTCGACTGACAGCATTCTGTAGTACAAGCGAACTAGTTAATAAAAAGCTCCAAAGATTGTTTTTGGTTGCATGAGTGTTTCAACGCGCTAATCTGTGGAAATAGCCTATTTATCGAAGAAGGTTATATGCTATCTAACATCAGAGGCCCTAGCTAAGTTGCCTTTCTACAATCGTTAACGCTAACAGAAGACGAAAAATATATGGAAATGACATATCTCAACGTTAAATCACATGATCAGATATGTCAATACCATACATTGTTTCGTTTTCTATAGCGATAACAATTAACCCAGGGTACGACGACCTTTAGCAGAGAAAACGTCAACCAATCTGGCAATATAAGCAAGTAGGTATATGTATGACAGGCATTTACAATCTAAATTTAACGCTGATGAATCCGCGGGGCACAGCTAGTCTTGTATAAAGCAGAATAATAATGGTTTGTTTCTGTGATACAGGATACTGGGAGTTGTAATAGTTGTTCTCTACAAAGGCTTTGACTGTGTAAAGCAAATTATATACAACCTAACGCTTTGTTGATTTATTTATGAAGTGGGTTCGTTGTTAACATTTTCAAGGAATTGTAATGGAATCCTTAACAACACTTCATAGATAAATAAACTGATTGAGGTTTCACGGAACTTGTTTGGAAGCAAACAAAATTATACTTAAGTACAAAACATAAAATGAAATATTTAAAACTTCGTGAAAAAAAAATCAGTGTACACTCCACTAACCTCTATATTATTATTAAAAATCGAAAATTGCCTTGTGGCACTTCTAAACAAACTTTTAACAGGATTTATTTTTCATCTTCCTCGACAATATTCTCAGCAATTTAAAAAAGTAGTTTTTAATACATTTATATCAAGTTTCTCAATCAGCGATTGAAGCCATTGGAGGAGGTAGTTAATATGCAGAAAAGAAGAAGAAATGAAGTGTTAAATTTTTAGGGTTCTGTATCTCATCATGAAAAAACATAGCCCCTATAGGATCATTTTGATGTCCGTCTGTCTGTCTCTCCGTGTGACAAGACCCTTTTCTCCAAAAACGACTTCAAGTATAAAAATTAAATTAATATCATATAGGTACTAAGGTCTATGGCCTTATGCTGCTTTAAAAAATCATGTTTCTAGGTAAACGCATTAAAGAGTTACGGCACTCCTTAGTTAAAATACAGCTTATAGGCTGATTATCAAAACCTATAGAGTACTTCCCGCAGGCCTACAGTCTTTAAATTTGGCATGAAGGAAGGTCCTTTCAACAAAATATTCGATATTCGAAAATAATATTTTTTTTTTATTTGTCTAGAAAAGAGCTTGAGGTATAAAGTTGAAATTAATATCGAATACTAAAATCTATGATCTCATTCTTTAAAAATCGGTTTTAAAACCCCTCCTACACTCGTAAATATTATTGATTTCTGTTGGAGCATTAAAACACGTATTATGGTCTAAATGTTAAAATTATATAACTTGTAGCGGACTTTTTTTAGATCTTTCTAGTCAACACAAACCTACTACTTTGACAAAAAAGTACCAGGAGAAGATCAATAATATACGAAATGTTAGTTATTAATCCAAATTCGCCTTCAAAGTATGCTCCTTCAGAAACGATACACTTACGCCAACGAATAATCCAATCATCAAAACATTTTTTAAACGCTTTTTCCGGTGAGTTTAGTTCTTGTCGCGAATTCTCCTTTATGTGTTCAGTTGTGCCAATCTAACAACAAAAAGGTGATGACACTAAGGTGGGAGTGTATTCCTGCTACCCTGCAAAATAATACTTGAATAATGATTTTACCTTTATATTGGTATCTAAAGTATCTGTAAGTAGTTACTTCATCGGTTGTGTGTCGTTTACGTAAACATTTCGCTTTCTCCGCATAATAAATACGTTTCTATCTATCAAATTATAATGTTTTAAGTTATCCAATTTTATTTATGAATATAGAGTATGTTTCTATTGCACTTAGTGTTATTATGGTCACGTGTTGACATTAGAGTCGTGAAAGGTCGGCAAAATTTGATCATATATGAAGACACTTGCTAATTTTTGTTAACGTCGTCAGGGTTGTTATGGACTCGGTAGTTAAAATAAAAGGTGATTTGAAATATACACTACAGGGATATTATAGAATTAAAAAAAAAATAACTAAAACAATTAATTTTATATTTCTTAGGTTAAGTAAATTTGATACTGTAGTTTCTTTTTTACATATTTAAATATTATAAGATTTTATATATTTCAACTTTGCCCTAGGTATTATACCCATTGATTCGAGGACATAGGTGATGAAAGACAAACAGACAAAAATCCAAAAACAATATTTATTAGTTTAAATCTCTTTAAAATATTTGGAAATATATTTATGTGTAAATTATGGTTTTGCTTCAATAATATGTTGGTATAGATTTGAAATGTTGGTATTGGTATAGTTGGTATAAATTCTAATTGTATTATACATATTGTTCGCGAAACCGTAATTATTTTCAGAATGTTCGAGATGTAAACAACCATTTGTTTAAGTTTTATTTATTTAATCATACGGCTAAATAAAGTTGTTTTTATTGGAAAAAATGCATGATGAAGTCATTAAGTGAACTCGTAGACTTAGCAGTGTATCCCAGATTCTTCCATGTTTTGTACGGCGCGGCCCGCTAGTCAAAATAATAATAATAATAAATTCTTTGTTGAGTCACTCATAATACATAGCATCAGTGTTGCTCTGGTTCCTAAACTAGGTTAGCCTGTATTTCAGGAACCAGGACTTCCCATTTAGAGAATACAATTCTAACAGAGTTGACAATAAAGGTTAAAAATAAAACGGAAAAGATGTGAAAAATCATGAAAAACAAAAAAGGAACAAATTAACACCTTAAAAGAAGTTAAAAATGATTTTAATGTATGGGCGTTTATTTATTAAATGCGATTGGTGTGTAAGTGAGTATATGTAGAATGACAATAATTAGGCACAGATTTTTTTTCATACTTACATTTTGAGTGTACGTTTGTACCAGCTCTTATTTTGTATTATGCAGAAACTAAAATCACTTAGTACTACTAACTGCGTCCAAGGGGCACCCCGTCATAAGTAAACTTTCAGAACCACTGGATATCGGATAGTAAATATAATTGGCAAATAAATTTTCTTTATAAAAAATACTGCGTATCTGTTTTTACAATTTGATAAAAATAATATGATGTAATGAAATTTAATATTGCACTAACATTTTCGTTTATCTAAATCTTATACATTTGATGTACCTACAAAACGCTACCTGTCAATAAGGGGATTAATATAAAATTTGCAAGAAATGCTTAATTTGCATTTAGGCGATAAGTGTTTTTAGATTAATTACACTGGTCTACAGTGGTTATGTTGCCCTATATATGAAAATGATTTTGGGTTTATTAATGCACACAATTCATGAAACTCAAATGATTTTGTAAGATTTGCTCTGATTTTTTTTTAATCTTTATTTTCATTTTACATTATAAAAATCAAAAAAGTGAAACAAAATACCTTTCCTCCATCACTTTTAGATCTTGAAAAATCATGAAAATACGAGCATATTGAGAACTTTCATGAATATATTCGTAATCTGGGCACTTGAAAACGTAAAAATTAGCGATAATATCCAGGGCAACAAAAAACAAGCAAGTATAGCTGCTTGTATTTAAATTTTCAACCTCACTATGCTATAGCTGATGATCAGGTAATAATACTAATACCAGCCTGTAAATGTCCCACTGATGGGCAAAGGTTTCTTCCCGAGGGAAGGCACGAGCTTAATCGCCACGCTAGCCTACGACGTACTGGCGATTTCAAACGAAGTGAAATCCAGAGTTCTAGATTTTTTCCACGTACAGTGGTACTACAAAACCATTACTCCAGCGTTCAGGTTTCCTGATGACGTATTCCTTCGCCGTTTGCCGATAGTGATACCCAAATCAAATTAATAAATGTACGCGAATTCGCCGGGTTCTTGAACCTGCAAACATCGAATCTATATTTCGCCGGTGAAATCACCACCACGCTTTATAAGATAAAGTATATAAAATGCCCTACCAAAGCCCAGACTCGCAGCGTTGTCTTGTTGGCTTTTATTATTTAAGTAGTTGTGCCCGAGGCTCTACTCGTGTGGACAACAGAATGCCGGTGGTCGAGCGCACCCTCGAATCGTGCTGCCCCCTCTTAAAAAACGGAAGACAAAAATGCTTATTGTGGGTTATCCTTACAAGATAGATAAATGCTATCGGTGACTTTTTTATATGAAATTTTATGATCTATAATTATGTAGAACATTAATTTAGTATATATCTTATGGTTTAATGAGCTTAAGCCATTTAAGCACCCCAAATGCGTCTTTTCTCTGAGTTGATTCATCATTATCGTCACTACATATTTCATTATCTTTCTTTATCTTACAAAATATCCCCTGGCCAAATAACATAGCTATGAATTAAAATAAAAACCATGTAAAAAAGATTAGTGATTTTCGCATAAAAAGAACGCACAGTCAGACGTTGAGTTTTATAATATGTATCGATAAAGATTCTTAGTATACTTGTCATGGTGTACTATAAAGTAATATTCACCAGGAAACTATATTCGTCTACGTATTTCCTCAATTAAGAGGAATTACTTTTATTGCATTGTTAAAATTTTGAAGGTTTTGTCTAAAATCATGTTGTTATTTGGATCGCATTGGTGGTGGTATTTAACTATTATATCAAATTCGTGTTCTAATACATTCGTGATTGGTTTGGTGGATCAAGGCTGGTTAGTAGCACACCGATTATTAAATGTACTTACATTTAATTGCCTCAATTTAATAGTAGTTCAACAAAACTCACGAAATAGGTATCCTTTATTTTACAAGCGTGCGCGTTCGTCCAACGTTTTTAAGAATCTCTAAGATTAAGAATCTATGATAACTGCACATCTCTAGTTTGCATAAGTTTTGGGCAAATTCGAATTTTGCTTGCCACATAAGCTGTAGATTGCGCTCTAACATGCACTCGGACTGCGTGGTATTGACCTACACTTTTCTCAATATGAGAAGTTAGTTTATACTCAGCAGTTAATAGTAACAATATAAGAGTTGAATAAAATGAAGAACTCGCAACAATATAAATCATTTAATATTATTAGTGGTGGCTTGTGTGTAGTTAGGTTACGTGTAAGTGGGATTAAAAACACCCCTTTTAGACACACAGTTTATTTGCAGTTATTTACACAAAACACCTCTATACAAAAAATATAGCGACTGAGCGGAGTGAGTACAACGCGGCGACGAGACATACCGAATAAAGGGCTTGCCGATTAACGCTCCGAGGGATAGCGGTACTTCAACGGGACATTTTTTTAATCGCATAGTGGACGGTGGGTGCAGTAAGATTGAGAACCTAGGCTTTAAAAAAATAGAGGGATAAGGTTGAGGTGATAATTGTAATCTATAATATATTAATCGTCTTCTTATCTTACTGCAAATGATACAATATCGCTATAGGTGGTCTGATATTATTTATTTATTACGTGTGCTGATATCGATTACTTTAGGTGATAAAGTATTATGAGGGATTTTGTTGATGCTGTAATTTTCCACTTTATGTTGTTATAAAGTAGAAAACGGGCAAGCAGCCCAACTGGTGTTAGTGGTCCAATGACCACATTTTTTTTTTTGAAAATGTAGAGTCCCATCATGGTTACATATTTGCTCGGGGGAGCGAGTGGTTATGTGAGACTACTACTCACTAAAACTCCATGGTGTACCATCCGCCGCCGTAAAGGAGCGACACGGAATCGCGTAAGTATTCCACCGCGTCGCTCCGGCGGCCGGCCTGGCTGAACGCCGGGCCCCGACGCTAAAAGGAGACAGTTCGATACAACCCGACAATTTTAAGCGACAACCTTCGAACTGAACACAGCAGCGCTAGCACTCTTGCTACGCAGCAGAAATTGGTGTAGCGGTGGCAATTCGTTAGAGAGTTGAAAGTCCTCTGCATCCTATGCATTTTTTTTAACAGTAGCTTAAGTTTAAAATTTATATAGCATGATGACAATTTGCATATAGGCTCTCGGTTAAAAATAAAATACACGGTACAAATTAAAGAAAGGTAGGGACGCCCACAGAAATTTCTTTAAAGATTTCTCTCTACTTGGGGCTGCCTGACTGGTGGAATACCTTAACCCTACATAAGATCGCAGCCAAATAACCATGTGTTGTGTTCCTGCAGTGAGTAGGTTTCTAGAGCTTCTTGGAGTAGGGGGGTCATGTTACAGTATTGCAGTTAAAATTTTCGAGCGATGTATATCAGAGATGTTCGTTAAAATTTAGGAATATAAGTAGGTATTAAAGGGGTAGATAGTTTTCAACAGAATAAAATAAGAAGACCAAAATAAAGCTTAAATCGGACAGAGCACTATTGGACTTAAATAATAACCATAGTGTGACCAATTTCAACATGTACGATTATTTCGAAAAAAAATATGAAATCAAAATTAGAGAAGTCAAAGTCATGACTAAATATGCACCATTAAATTTGTTAAATAACAGAGAATATTCATCTTTTTGGCGAAAATGACTTTAATTTAACCTTTGATAGAGGTCGCCATTGATTGTGTTCAGTTTTCAACCTCAAAGATATTATAGTGCTTACAGTACATGACAAGGCTGAGTTTCCAGGGTTTTGTAAGTGTAAAAAAGAAAGTTTGACATTATTTGGTAACAACAGAACTGCATAATTATGTGTTTCTATTATTATTGATTCAACTACCAGTCAGATTTGAATAAACTTTTGCATTTGTTAGGCTTTTTTCAGACTTACTTAACAAAAATCAGTATTTAAGGCTAGCTGAGAGGTGTAATCTAATGCTAGATAGCCTATTCCTCGTGAATCATGTATAAAAATAATGTTTTGAATCCGACTGGTAGTTTCTGAGATTTAGCCTACTTAAACAAACAAACAAAAAACACCTCCGCTTTATTATATATTAGTTTAGATTGATGAATAAAAACTTGTTCCAGTGTGCTCAAGTGGCCACAAACGTTGTGGAGCAAAAACACCAGGTGTCCAGAGCAAAAAGGAGCAGGGCTCTTGGCAGCAGAGCGTTTAGAGGCAGCACTGTCTGGTTTACCGGCCTCAGCGGTGCTGGAAAGACGAGCATAGCTTTCGCACTCGAAGCTTATCTTGTATCAAAAGGTAAGGACTACTTAATAATTAAGTTGCGGCTTTGAATTCAACCATAAAGCAGGACTATTTTGTATTGCTGTGATAAATTTGTCAGTATTCATATTGAATTGTTAACAAGATCTATACATATTATAAAACTCAACGTCTCTCGTATGTCTGTCCGTTTATGTTCTTTCACGCGACAACCACTTATCCGATTTACGTGGTTCTTTTTTTAATTCATAGCTATACTATCTGACCTGGTTATAGGATATAATTTGTTAAATAAATTATCATACGAAATAAGCAGTGACGATAATGTTGAATCAATTCGGTAAAAAGACCCTTTCGGGGCGCTTAAATGCTTAAGGCTTAAAACCATAACTTTCTACATAAGTGTAGATCTTAATAAAGGCCTGCAAAAAACGATAGCATATGTGTATCATCTAAGGTTTACCCACATTAAGCTTTTTTGCGGCAGCGTGCGCTCGACGGTCAGCATTCTGTAGTCCACGCGAGCGGAGCCGTGGGCACAGCTAGTATATTATACAATGAAGTTAAAAGGAAAACCGGATTCCTAATCCTGCATGTCAAAGTAGTACTTTTCAAACTATTTAAAAATAAATGGTTCGCTCCAAACAGCTGTTAGTACATTTAGCGCGCCATAGAGTACAAACGTATTTTTGCTCTCGCAATAGTAATTAAAAACGGCGTTTTGAGAAATAAAATTTTGCTATAACTACCTCCTAATGAAAGGATAAAAAGGTGAAATACCATCAGTAAATATTGCGATTATATATATATATATAAGCCATATATATAAGTCCCTTACATTTATTTATACAAATATATTTTATTTCATAAAATTAAAGACGTCATTTCTTGATAGTGTTGCTGTTAAAATAGCATTACAATTCCCTCTGAAGGTTGTTAAAATTATAACAATATAATATAATAATTATCATGTGAAATATAAGTACTATACAACTATACATATTGTATAGGTTGAAATTACGCAGAAAAAAATGTAGGAACTCCACACTGTCTTAACTTAAAATCATCGAGTTTGTGTTGGTTAGGTTCGTCGCGATGAGTAGTTGATTGGCAACACCTAATCAGGGTCTCATGATTGAGCCAGGAAATGGTAACAGGAACAGAGACTTAGATTTTAATTTTAAATAGCGGGTTTTAGCCACGAGTTTATTGTCGCTGTCGTGTTTTCATTGAATTTTATAAGTTAAGAAGCTATCCTTGATACTATATTGTATTTTTTTTTGTTCATTCATCATCATCATTTCTCCCGTAATACGTCTACTGCTGGACATAGGCCTACACGAAAGATCGCCACAACGTCCGGTCCAGTGCTGCCCGCAACCTTTACCAGGTCGTCGGTCCTTCCGACGTTCGGTTCCTTTTATGTTAGCAAGTTTAAACTGGATATATACTGGCCTATCCCAAAATGCGACAAACCAAAAGAAAAT